>JAPXFQ010001726.1:0-600000 GCA_028564705.1 Apricaphanius iberus | reverse complement strand
TATATTTTGGACAATAAAATGTATTCTGATTCTTGAGCAGTTTTCTGTGTGCATTTGTTCAGTATTTTTAAAAAAATAACTTTGCAATTTTAACATTTTTTCTGCATTTTTGTACTCTCCAAATAAGTGTCCCTGCTTCAGTTCAGCTTCTTCTGCTGATCAGTTTAACAATGTTGCGTTCACACCGCATTTTCACAGAAATCGAGAGTTCTAGTTCAACTTCAGAGATATTTTGAACAACTAAAGAAGATGTGAAATTTGACCTGTTAGCGCCATGTTTGGCGTGTAAACACGCAAAGATTGCTGAGACACATTGACCTTGTTTGTCAGTGTGTGATAATAACCTGGTTGTTCAAACTGAAGGCAATCTGCAGAAAATTACCCCCTGCTTTGTTTCTATAAACTGGTGTATTTTTTGGGTTTTAATAAAAAAAAAGTTTTACTTCAGCAGCCTTCCATAAATGCAGTGTCACTGCTTCAGAGCTCAGATAGTTCATGTTTATTTCTGGCAGCCTTGGTGAAGTCTGTGAATTGCTTGGTGTCGGGTTTGGAGATGGCAGGAATAACACAGATGCCACAACCAGATGTACAGTCTCTGCTACACATTTCTATGCGTTATCTTTAATCGGGCAATCAAATTGCGAGTCAGTATATTTTAATCCACGGGAAGAGCGCAGCCCATGTGAAGGATTAGTTGTCCATACCTGTAGCTCTGAGAAAGCGTGGGTCGGGAACAGGTCAGGGGATTGCTTAAAGAGATTGGATGTCGCTTCTGTGGGGTGTGTCGGGGAGGAGATGGGCTAAAATTCCTCAACAGCACTTTGAATTGGAGTTTGTTTGATATCTCAGCAGCAGTGATCTGTAGGCCTGTCAGGATGAGGCATCATTTTAAATATCTGGGACGGTTAAAATCATTTTTTAACAGTTGTTTTTCTTTGTTAGTACAAAAACAGGTGAAACTGTCATATATGTTATCCTTCCTCATTATTTCATTACATTTTCAGACATTCATTTTTAGTCCATTACTTGAACATGTTTCTGTTGGATTTTTATCAAACTAATTTATTCTCACCAATAAATTGTTTTGTCACAAAAAGCCCCTAAAGAAGCTTGGGGCCATTTCACCCTTTGGCCATCTGATTCCCACTATTTCATACCCACAGTTGTTGCTATTCTTTGCCTTTCTACTTCAATTTATGCTTAATTTTACCTACAAAAAACCCTTTCCTATTTATATTTCATACACTGTAAATCGGTTTATATGAGAGATACTGTGCATCCAGAACAGTATTCTGAAACTTTATCCACATTTGTTATTTTACAGCCTTCCTCCAAAATGGATTGAAAACATGTTTCCATCATAGTTCTACTTACAAAGTCCAATAACTAATCTACTCTTTTTGCAAATGAAAACAAACAATAAAAAACACAAGTATTCCCATTATTGTGCATATTGCAGAAAAATTGGCATCAACTTTGACAACTCTTTTTGAATATTTCTCTGTAAGCTTGGTCAACCGGAGTTGGGGCATACCCTGTGGTTATTTAGTTCGGTTTGGCGCCACATCTATTTTAAGATGCTGATGGTTTCAGATATAATGACCACAATGCTTTTCAAAAACATCTATTGCCACCAAAACCTTCTCTGTCTTTCCCCATATATTTTCAATGACAGAATCTATTTTCAACAAGGTATAGATATAATTCACTTAACTCCATCGCCTGGTTTCTGATCATCTGTAAGACCTTACATCGACAATGTGTTTCCATCCAAATTATTTTCAATTAACAGAATGTAACATGGGCACATTGGAAGGATGATCCGTGGAAAAATGATTCAACCAAGCACAAATATGCAAGGGTGTGAATACCTATGTAGATGTGATTTTCATTCCTTGTTTGTTTTCCATAAATTTGCAAATATTCCAAAGCAAACCTTTTCAGTTTGTCATTGAGGCGTAAAACACTAACTTTTTGATAAAGCTGTAACATAACCAAAAAATTGGTGCTGTTAATCTCAGATGAGCTGAAAAAAAAAATCCTAGGATTTAACTATAGTAACTGTAAACTATTTTCAACCTAGCTCCCCTGATGTTGGCAATATGATAAAAGTAAAATACATGTATGAGATACATTTTTTAAAAGATGACCACTAGAATAAAATAACTCTGAGTCCTCTCCTGCACCTAGATATTTATTAAAGTCACATAACCACAGCTCCTTACGGGACATTCTGGACAAATTATAAACAATTCACTTAAAATCCTTGCTTTTCAAAGCAGGCAGCAAATCATGTATGATGGGTAGGAAATATTCTGGTGCACGTTGCTCTTTTTTTCTACCTCAAAAAGTCTGGTTAAAAAAAATATAAACAAAAACTACTCAAGTCACAAATTACAAACAGGGCAAATGAGTCCTAAAATCCAGATAAACAATTGTTGTATCTTGAACTCAATCACACCTTAGCAAAGAAATAATTTCAAATGTGGTCTTAAGCTCATTTCAAAATCACGTCACAAAAGTGTTCCAGTTTCTTCAAATGAATAAAAATAACCTAAAAATGTAAATGTCTGACACATATTTTAGCCCCAACAATGGGGTTTCTTAAAAGTCATCAGCTGAAAACATGCCACCATGATCAGCTAAAGGATGGTGCATTCGCTCAGGTCCCGTGTCACACATTTCCTGGATTTATTTTTTAAAAGAAATTACTTTAACATAGTGTGCACAGCTTTTTTTTTTTTTTACTTGACACCTGATAATTACCCCCTTTCCGCCGTTTTAAAGTACACACCTCACAACATGCTGCCTTTGTCAGGAACGACTTAAAGGGAAAGTTGTTTTTTTTGCAACCTGGACCTTATTTATAGCGTGCGTTACGTTCACCTACTCACCAAGACGGGTTTGCAGCCACTTGGAGTTCTTCGGGAAAAGTTAATATCCAGTTGCGATCAGCGTACATCCATTTAACGGGAGTTGTGGGGACACAGAAAATGCTTTGTCTAAATAAGACATTATCTGACACAAAAGTCCTTCATTTCACCAATGTTTTGTTATGGAGTACTAGCGCTATTCCCCTGTGAGTTTAGAGCATCTCAGAGGTGCTTCTTTGTTGTCTTCCGGGTTTTTACAACCGTTTTTCCCAACCGATTCCAACTTACAACTAAATGTGATGTCAGTTATGTCGCTGCCCTCCTCAATGACAGTTGTAGTCTGAGCAGGGCTTTCACTCTGTACTCTACAGCGGCAGATGGTTAGGCAGAATTTGCTACTACAAACGCCAACATGGTTTGGGCTTGCATGTCAATTTTATATATATATATATATATATATATATATATATGTGGTCGGTGCTTGTGGTACAGCACTTTGAACTGCATTTCATTGTATGAAAGGTGCTTCATAAATAAAGTTGATTGATTAATTCCAAATTGCACAAACAAAATGATGCAGTGGATCAAGATCAAATTCCTGCTCAGACAACAGCTGCCATGGGGCAAAGCGGTAACGTCACTGAAACGTCAGTTTGTTGTAAGTTGGAATTACCATCTGTAAATGACACCGGAAGAACACAAAGAAGCACTTGCGAGACGCTCCAAACTCCGAGCGGAATGGGTGAAATAAAGGGGTTTTGTGGCAGATAATTCCCAGTTTAGAAGCAGCACTTTACGTGCCCCCATAGACTCCCGTTATATGGATATACGCTGATTCCTGTATATCCATATAACGGAGTCCTGATGGACTCCACGTGGCTCCAAACTTGTCTGGGTGAGTAGACGAATTTAATGCATGCTGTAAATAAGGTCCAGGTTAAAAAAAACAAATCTAAATTCCCCTTTAACAGAACATACCAGAGCACGAATAAAAAACATAGAAACAATCAGTAAACCTGAAAAAATTTTGATAAAAATCACTTTCATCTGAAAACAAAATATAAAGAAACTCTTTGATCGAAGACTTTAAATCACTTGGATAACAGTGCGTTACCCTAAATCTTTTCTTTCTTCATGTATCCAATACCTTGCTCATATAGACTACTGGCATGTTCTCTTGGGTGGGTTGGAAATGTGTTTTTTTAGCATTTAGTTGTCAATGAAAACGGTTCTGAGTGTTCTACACCCGCGAGTTAGTGGGAACACGTGATGAAGCAAAGCTGTTCCTCTGTGAATAAAGCAGGTCTGCAAGATACAGCCCAAAATTCACACAGGAGAACACGGCCACCACCACTTTGCTGTCCCACGGACACCTCCCTCGTGGACACGATGACGGCCTCCATGGAGAGCCATATTTTGAGTCAAAGCAGAAAACTGGCCACACCACCGAAGCGCTCAGGTAGAGCAAAACCTCCAGGAAGGTGCACACAACCACGAAGCGGTCAAAGGGCATACACCTCACAGTTTTGGTGCGTTTACACACAGTCATTATGACCACCAGGGTGGTAAGAGCAAAGCAGACAGCGTAGACAACCACGCAGTAGATAGTGGCAGCATAACGAGAGAACTGGCTCCCGTTGGCCAGAGCTCCAAAGATGATGCAGGCGACGAAGGCTTGGACGACTTTAAGTAGGCCGGGGACGGTGGCCATGTAGCCCACGACTATCTGCCCCGGTCTGGCCCGGCACAGGGCCACTTCGGCCCCGTAGGCCAGAGTTCCCAGGATGGAGCAGACGGTGACGGCGATGCGGAAATCACGGACTTCACAGCCTTCATATGGACACTCGGATCTGACAAAGAACAGTGGGTAGACCACAGAGGCTGTCACATACCTGAAGAAAGGAGACAGAGAGGAGGGTTCACCTGGCCTAAAAGTGTGTAGTAGAAGTATTGGTACTCTGTATCGGCAAGTACTTACATCCAAGTATCGGTATTGTGTCGGGTTGAAAAAAGTGGTATCATTGCATTCTATATATATATATATATATATATATATATATATAAAATAAGATCTACAATGACATTAATTACATGTAGGATTAATTAAATGTAGGATACGCACATCCATAGAACAGTGGAGGCTGATGTTAAATATGCCTTATTGATTTGTATCAGTACAGTAAGAAACTGTATCTCTGTTATCAACCTCCTCTGTCAAGTTTGAACATAGATTTTTTTCATTTATGGTGGACCATTATTGTGATTTGTACTGTACTTTTTTCCACAGGATTTTAAATAGTTTCACTTATGCGGATAATTTTCTTAGTAAGCCATATCACGCGCCCAACAGGTTAGGGGCGGGAGACGGGGTATGCCAGTTCATCACAGCACATCAAAGCAGCAGACAGCTTTTCTACTACTTTTCTCTTCTACTACTCTAGGATTGCATTATTAACTTTCATTTAAGCTGTTAACGTTATGTTTTTCTCTCCAATGAACCAAATTCTTGAATGGCATACAGTGCTGGAGCGGGGCATTGACTGGGATAATGCTTCCTGTAACTGAATGTTCTCCCTCTACTGTTCTCAACTTTTTACCTTCTTTAATAGAGAAAGTACTCCTAGATCAGTTCCTTTTATTCTTTCTGTGTCTATGCTCTGGCTTTTCACATCCCCAGGCGATCATGGCAGGTGGCCGCTTGTACTGAAGGGAGATTTTACTCTCCACTGTCGCTACATACTTGCTCAGTATGAGGTATTACTGTGAAGTCAATGACACATTACAGGCAACTGTGTATTCTCTGGCAATATGTTCATTCAAGAAAATTTAATATTGCAAGTCAATTACTTGAAGCAGTCTGCTGGGTTACTTAGAATTAAAACTGATTGGAATAATGAACTGAACTTAAATAACTGTTTGATAAGTAGGATAAATTGGAACATATGTTTTATTGAAATTAAAAGATTTTTCCTCATAAAGTGCCTTGAGATGAATTGTAGCCTCATAAATTGGCTAACCTCACCCAGATTAGGAGCTAGGGCTGGGGGGTTGAGAAGTGACTCGGCCAGCCTTATCCCAAAAAAGCTTTAGGAAACCTCCTCTTAAGGGGCCCCACCACCTGTGGGGAGGAATGTTGGGATTTAATGCCATGCCAGGGTGGGGGAGCAAGGGTGTGTCGATTCCCTTAATCAAAATATTTCTCAATTATTTGCTCATTTACGCTAAACAAAAATTCTCAAATTTAAGATACCATTTTTAATTTAATGCTTTGTTTGGGGCTTAAACCAGCTCACAAACCTTGGGTTTAGTTTCAAACCCAAAAGGATCTAGAGGGGGAAAAAGGCAGTAAAGAGGCAAAAAAAAAGCTAAATTAGCCAATTTTTAACATTTTAGAATGGGTTTCTGTTTATCTGTTCATAAGTCAAAAACTAAAATGATCAATGAGTTGGAGAAACACAAACTATGCGGGACGGTAAAACAAAAGGTCTATCTTTAAATAAAAGCAATATATATTAAAATGAGTTACTATAAACAGACCTTTATTTTTTGAGTGCTTCTGATTTTTATCCTTTAAATTATTTAAAAGAACTCAAAGTGTTTCTTTTTTTGTAGTTCAGTGCACTTTTAGGGCACTGATATTAATTCAGACTGGACAACTACTGAAGTCATGATAACAACCTTTAAAAATATATATTAATGCTAAAGTAAATCGGTATTGTGTTTTAAAATCTGGTGACGAATGAGAGGACCTCCAGTGCTTTCTGTGACCTACATCAGTGTGGCGCAGGCAGCCCAGGTGACCGTCAGGTTGTCCCAGGACACCCGGAGGCAGGTGTAAAGACGGGTGGTGTCCAGGAAGAACACCGCCGCTGACACGGCGAAGCAGCAGCACCAGGCTGCCATGCAGAACACGCCCTGTGACCCACTGTAGCCGGCACTGTGGGTCACCATGGCAATCACAGTACACCCCATAGCTAGCTGACAGAGGCGGGCACCACCCAGGGTGGAGCAGAGAGCCCTCTTGTCAAGGTACGGACCCCCCTGGGAGTCCATGGCTGGCAGCAGATTAACTGGATGTCCAGAAACAGCTCAAAGTTTCAGGTTCAGCACAAGTTCGATGAGGGTTTTTTCATCTTCAGGACATCTGTAAATCAGAGAAACAGAGTGAATGGGTTGAAAAGCTACATTGGGCACACATGAAGACTTGTAGGAGCTTTTTTTGTGATCACTTAAAATCAATTTCTATTTCCTCAATTTCAATGTTATTTTAAAAAGCTTTGTTTGTTCTAGGTCCTATGAATACAGAAATTCAACCAGTGGTTGAGTCTAATATTTTACATGCACAGCCAGTAAATTTGGCTTTATTTTGAATTTGTGAAACATAACACTCGGATACCAGATGAACATCCCCACCCCCAACCAGCATACACTAACTAGTTTAAGCTTGTTATGAGGACAATAAGCCTAAGTAGGTTAGGGTCACACAGTGTAAGTAAGGGATATAATAAAGAAATGTCTCAACTGAAACCGCTGTATATACTCTGTTTGCCAGGGAAGTTGCAAAAAAGTTTTGTTTTTAGCCCCCTTTGAAGATGGTAAAAGAGGCTGCTGTGTGTGCAGCGGGCAGGTCTTCCCACCACTGAGGGATCAGAGAGCTAAAAAGTGTAGTCGGTGCTTGTTGACTGAGCACAGGTTGCAGGTGGGAGTGTAGGGTTAGGGGACCAGAGTGTTCAGGTACAGAGGGACAGATGAGTGACATGAGTTATTTTCTTCTGGTTAAAAATGAAACGCGCAGCTGCATTTTGGATCATCGGCAGACCCAAGTGTGTTGGTTGGTAAGCCTGTAAGAAGTTAATAGCAGTCATCAAGCCAAGAGATAACAAGCACCAGCACAAGGCGTTGGTTGGCATAAATCATGAGGTCTGATCTTCCAGATGTTATACAGAGTAACTCTGCATGCCTTTCTTTGAAGGTTAGAGCCCAAAAGTCTTTGTTGACATTGTGGGGATGATCACTGACAATGAAGTTTTGGTGCACAGGACTGAGAGGAATCACAGGAAAGACCTGAAGAACTGAAGAGGACTTCAGTATTGGACAGAATCAGCTGGAGATGTTTTTCTTTAATCGAAGCTGAACCACGAGCTGATACAGTCGTGTCATCCGGAGGAAAAGAAAGGAAGAGCTGAGTGTCATCAACATAGCGGTGGTCAAATAAACCATATGAGAGAAATATGGAGCTCAGACACTTGATGTAGATCAAGAAGAGGACCAAGACCACCAGTGGATATCTGACTTCCTCCGTTGAATGTTCGACTTTTCACTTGGCATTTAAGCCAGTTGAGAGCTTTTCCAGAAGTACGGAGTTCACACAACATAGAAAGTAGAAAGGTGTGATTTAAGTGTCAAAGGCTGCAGAAAGTACTGTACCCAAGATGCTGGTGTTGGACCAGATGCTGTAATTGGATCAAAACCTGCTTTTCCAAATTATTATCTTAAGGGTGCACACAATTAAGAAACCAGATCATGGCTACTTTTTTATATTTATTAATTATTTCACTGGTTCAGGCTATGTGTCACTTAAGTTCTCTACACGTTTGAGAGTCTGTCGATAAAGACATGAAGACCACTGAAGATGTTTTCACAGTGCACTGCTGAAAAAATTGTCCCCTGCTATTTTAGCTGTGTTGAGTTTATTTCTGTGTTGATGAATCAGAGCATGTCGGTGAGAATGCCAAACACAAGGGGAAAGACATTTCTGAGATCATCTGTCAGAACTCAATCTGGGCCAGCAGTAGGACACTCACCTCCCAGCTGACCGATCCGCCTAGATCACAACAAGCAAGAAGTTTTAAATCAGTCTACGAAGTAACTTCTAAAGGTCCACATCTACGCCCGGTCCAGAGCCAACGATCATCGTAGAAAAACTCCTCAATCCACTCCAGGTGACTCTTCTTGGTCCAGAATCCACCCTCTCATCTTCTTACTTTCCCTGAGACACACTTCTCCTCTCACACTTTCTCCTCCCTGTGCTGTGAGGACGGGTTGCTGCTGGTCCGTCAGAGCAGAATGAAAGTTATTTGGGGACGGGTATGTCACCACGGCAAGAAATGTAGGGTCCATGTGGTTGGGTGTGGAGTTGGGGAATGCAGACCTTCTGAATTCTTAGCCGACCACGAGGGGAACATTGTCACTGTATAGAACAAGGATCCAGATTAACATATGATAATTTACAAAAATGCTGATTTTAAAATCAAATTTAAAAAATGTTTTCCTTATCCCAAAGGAAAATTAAATACCGTCTTAACTTTTTTAAATCAAGGATGTTGAAAGAGTTGTGGATTGTAATGCGACGGGCAGAAAGGATCTCTGGCGGCAGTCAGTCTTGCAACAAATCTAAAGAAGTCTCACATTGAAGATTGTTGCTGAGTGAGTCTCATCACTGTCATCACATGCTAACAGCTCAATACTTAACATGTCGTGGATGATGCCATCAGTTGTTGACAAGCCTTGCTGATCTGTTACATGTGCTTTTTCAGCTCCTCTTTAAATCTCTGTGTGGTCGTATGGTTAGAAAGAGAGATGTTTGAGTCAGCATCTGGATGACATTGGCCTCCGTGACATTTAAATCCCATTTTAATCAGGTTTTCAGGATTTCTTTCTTTCACCTCTGAAATATTGCTAAAATTAGAAACATCCTGTCCAGCAGTGATGCAGAGAAACTAGTCCATGCATTTGTTACTTCAAGGCTGGACAACTGTAATTCCTTATTATCAGGAAGTCCACAAAATACAATTAAAAGCTTTCAGTTGATCCAAAATGCAGCAGGAAGAGTTCTGATGAATATTAAAAAGAGAGATCACATTTCCCCTGTTTTAGCTTCTCTCCATTGTTAAATCCAGAATAGAGTTTAAGATCCTCCTCCTTACGTATGAAGCCCTTAATAATCAAGCTTCATCGTACATCAGAGATCTGATTGTTCCATATGTACTTAACAGAGCACTTCATTCTCAGCCGTACTCTACATGAACAACATTGCAGTTTTTGTTTGACTCTGCAGTTGCAAATAGAAACTAATTTTACATGACAGGGCGTGATATCTGATCTTTTGAAAATGATGTAGTACATATATCCGGGCTATAGATGGAAGTGTGACCCATGTGTGCAGTTGACCACTTTTCTACTTTTCCCTTCTACTACTCTCCAGTTGTATTTTTTGCTGTTTCGATTGTTAATCTTGTTTTCTCTAAGGGTTTTTCTCTCCATAGAAGCTACACCTGGTCTGGTATCCTGCTCAGCAACAACACCCTGCTGGACTGGGAGCATCGATTCAGATGATGCTCCCAGTGACCGAACATCCTCCATGTCCTGTTGTCAACTTTTTACTTTCTTTAATATATAAAGTACTCTTACATCAGTTTCTTTTGTTTTTTTCTGTCTCTTTTCTCTGTCTTCTCAAACTTCCAGACGGTCGAGACAGATGACCGCTTGTACTGAGCCAGTTTCTGGTTCTGCTGGAGGTTTCTTTCTGTTAAAAGGGAGTTTTTCCTCTCCACTGTCGCTACATGCTTGCTCAGTATGAGGAATTGGTGTGGTTGGAAAGTCTGCATCAACCAGGCCCAACCTTACTTCAATGACTCAACATAATCTGCTGGGATTCCTTACATAGAAAACTTTTTACTGATGGGAATGTTTCTATTATTGTATTGAAATTACTATTCGTGTAAAGTGCCTTGAGGTGACATCTGCTCTGAATTAGCACTATATAAATAAACAGAATCAGAGATAGAATCCTTACTCATACAGTTTCCTCCTGTCGCTCTTTGGTCCTGCCCTGCATCCATAAAGCCTCTTTGTCAAACTATGAACATATATTTCAGTGTATTTTAGGGGGGATTCTATGTTATTGACCAAAAAAAAGTAGAGAATAATTGTGACGTAGAAGAACAGAAAAAAATGAAGACAAGTTTCATACTATACATGCAATCCCTTAATCTAAATCAGTATCACAGCATTTAGTCTTAACTTCCACAAATATGTTCTCTATTGAAGATAAAAGAAACCATGAGGTCCCATTTGAAATTAGACACAAACAAGGAAAGAAATACACCAAAGATGTGGAAGAAGGTGCTCTGAATCTCTGCTCGGATCAGGTGAAAATTGTAACTTTTTCATCTACATGCAAAATGCTTGTGTGGAGGAAAACTAACACTGCACATCAACCTGATGATCGTTTGATGTTTGTGATATTTAACTGTTGAATAAGAACAAAGTTTAGATAAACATTACAGCCCTCATAAATGACATAAATTGGCCACGGTCACAATCCGGAGGTCATACATATGAAATAAACCAGAACATCAGTACTGGTCAGTAAAGCCTGATCGGTGCATCTGATATATAATCGATTTGGTCTGTTTTTATTCATGTAAGAACACTGACGGGAGTAAAGACGAATGTTGGCTTACACAAACAAGTATATTTACGGCAAAAAACTTTAAAATATGTTTCAGACTCTTATCTGGACAGTTTATAAAGTAAAGAAAACAGCAGCGAAAGCAGTGAACAGGAAGAGACTACTTCAGTCTGCCTATGGTTATTACTGGTGTACGGGATGGATGAAAACTAAAAAGTCTAGTTGTATTTCCATCCTCCTCAGGATTCTGGGTTTCACAACTCTGTTGTATCCAGCCTCCCTCTCTGTAAACTCACTATTTAAACTGAATCAAGCTGTTGGGTTATTATTAGATATGCAAGTTGTAAGCTGCTGGATGTTTCCCTGGGGCTTCCCTCTGTTCCTCTCTTCCAGGGTGCGGATAGCTCTGTGTTCGTCCGCCTGGGGCTCCTAGGCTCTGGGGCCCTCGTCCCTGTCCTCCTTCATGACTGTGTCGATTCCTGTAGGACGGATTGACGTGTCCTCACACCAGCAATCAAACACTCGTACGTGTAATATATGGACCAGTACACACACCTAGGTGTGGGGACATCAGTATATTCAGATTTATTCTTGGGCTGAGGTTATCAATAAATAATTGGTGCCAAGAGCGTTTCAGTTACATTATTGTTGTATTTGTGAACCCATTTTTTGTGTTATGGATGTGTAGTTCTTTGTTAATATTGCTCAGTTTTATTAGTTGTTCTTTTTTTCCACCTCTCTGCCGTCCAGCGGATGTAGAGGACTGGGATGTTTTCTTGTCTTCTCTTTGTTCCCCTTCCTCTCTTCTATCATCAATTCACACCTCTCCTACCTCTCCTTTTCATCTTCTCTCTTGTTTTTCCGTGTCCATAACTGCAAGAAATTAAACCCACAGCAATCTCTAACCACGATTTTTCACACATATATATGGAGTACTATAGCAAAATGTGTATTGCTGTGCTTGAGAAAGTAAATATTTTGGGCTTGTTCTTGGTACTCAGACACCAATTCTGAGTACCACATTGCCAGACAAGATATATATATATATATATAAAAAAGATATGTAAGTTGAGTTAAAAACTGTTTTTGATATTTGTAAGTCTTTGTCTCCCCCTGCTGGTGTCACACATTCTGCCAGCCTAATTTTGCCCCATCAGCTCATAAAGTCAGATATGAGGTACTCTTTAGCACTAAAATATAACAAATGTCGATTATTCACTCAAAACAAGTTAATGGACTATTTAAGAACTTAGACTGCAGCAGTGTGAAAAGCTGTTTTGTATGAATTAACAGGGGTATGTATCGGAACCATTAATCATTGGGATTAATTGATCCTTGGGGAATTCTTTTTAAAGGTATAAAAGCTAAAATCTATTTAGCTTGTTTTTACCTAAACTTCAATGATTATACACTATTTTTTTTTAATCCGTCTTTAACCATTTTATTAACTTTTAACTTGCAATTATCGTTTCAAAAATAGAATAACCATTTCAGATCTCATCATATATTAAATTCAAATTTTGTTATATTTTACACCTGTTAAATTGTGTTTTAAGGAGATTTTCCAGGTTCTCTGAAAGGTTTTGTATTGTTTATATCCATCTTTGTTTATATTCAAATTCCCATTGTTAAATATTTTGGAATTTATTTTAGCATTTTTAGTTGGTAGTATGGTTGTCTCCTTTACATTTGATTAGATGCAGCTGCTTATTCAATTGAAATCTGCTTTCTAAAAAGGCTGCTATCAATCTGGAATAGGTTATAAACATTTTATAGCAACTTGCGGGCCATTCTTCCACAAATTGAAACCCAAGTTGACATGTTAAAGTCCATGAAAGAACTTGTAAAAAAAGAGTCACAGAGATATTTTCCTCTAAAAATAAAAAGATGACAGCATGAATTTAGCTTGTTGAGTCCAGATTTCCTAAAGTAATGTATTTTGGACTAAAGAGGAGATGATGACATCAACCATCTGTCAAACATGGAGGTGGAAGGGTAATGATTTGGTCTTCTAGTGCAGCCATGATAGCTGGACAGCCTGCAGCTCCCAAAGTTGTGTGCGGTCTTGAGATGCTATTCAGAAAATAATGTCAAAACCAGAAATGGCAATGAGCAATCTCCATTTTATAAATCAGACGAAAGATAAAAAACAGGACTTGAATTAATACAAGCATCATACAGAGGTTAAAAAATTCGCTGTTTATTTTGGTTATGTTGACAATTTTTTTGACATTTTCAGAAAAAATGCTATTTTGTTGGGGTCACAGGCCTCAAAGTCTTATTTTGTAAGTCAGAGACAGGAACGTTTTAGTCAATCATACAGTCCTAAAAACATTTGTTAATTTTACACATACTGAGTCCAATTTGAGAAGGTCTAATATATCAAGCGTAGGGATGCATCGCTACTGATAGCAGGGAGGAAATGTTCTGATTTATTGGTATTGGTAATTTAACTGATACAATGAACTGATAAAATGTGGAAACTGCAACAATTTCACAGAAAAGTTTTAGTTTTTTAATGTGACATTTAATTCTTGTGGTTGTTTTTATTAAAATGTAATTTTTTAAACTAATTCAATATTATTTATTGCAACAAGCAGAGAAGAAAATAAAAACCATTTTCGAATTCATTGCACTTCCCTGTGTGGTAGAATTATCACCATTGATGCTCTGCATCGGCAAGTACTCAGATTCAAGTATCGGTATCGTATTGGTTGAATAAAAGTGGTATTGTTGCATCCCTGATTAAAATTGTACCAGTCTAATAAGAAAATGACTGTAAAGAACACAGCGGTAAATCTACAACATAATTATGTTAATACACTGGCTAAGAACTAAAACTCCTGCAATGAATTAATGATAATTAAATCAACAAATAGTAACATTGCTGCATACTTATCCAAACCTTGAAAACAAATCAGTCCAGGCTGAACAGGAACAATGTTAAAATCCCAGGATTCATTGTTTTTAAAAGACTAAGTATGGAGCAGAGAAAAACCTGGAGTTTAGCAGTTGTTTAATTGCTTCTTCTTAAACTTGGACATTTCTAGGATTAAAAGGTGCGATGTCAAATGACTGGGAGAATAAAAACCCACGAGAAGCTACAAGAATCTTTATTCAATCATCTTTCCATCCCTAACACATCTTTCTTTTTATCCCAGGAACAAACTGGTATGAAAAACAGCAAATCATCTCCACATCTATCAGTTCAACAATTAATCTCCACGTTTAAATCCAGCTGGAAGCAGGTAAGTTCTGGTGAGACAGGACCTTTGTGTTTCAAGGTTTCCCACTCTGTGGAAGCAAAGGTCTAGTTGAAGCTCCGATTCCTCCATTCAATTCACAGCAGCCATCCTATTTTTTACCTGTGTAGCAAACAATAAAACAGTTAAATACTCCACATCTAAAATCCTCTGCAAACTATGCTTTTCCCCATTTTGCAATCACGCACTTCAATGTATGTTCTGGGAGGATTTTATGAGACAAAGAAACACAAAGCAGAGCTTAATACTAAATAGAGAAAAACCAAAACACTTTACATGCCTTTCCACTTCTTAAACAAAAATCGGAAAAATGTGGCATGTATTTTTGTTCAGTTTAAGGTCATGACTTGGTAGATTTATGGTTGTTGCATACCGCTTCCCTTTTGTGATGACAGATTAATCAATGTAAATATTGATTGTTAAATATGAAATGGCAACAAAAGAAAATTAAAACGGATACTGTTGATGAAAAACAAAGACTATAATAATTATATATTCAGGGCTCCTTTATTTTTTTGGGTCAAAATTGTATAATTTTCCATTTTCAAATTTAAACAGTTTTCAATCAGTGCTATTCAGTCTAATTTTATAAAATGTGTTAAGATATGTATGGAGTGTTCAGGCTTTAAATGTGAAGCTTGCAAAAAAAACATGAAGAAATGGGAGGAACCAAAGAAATTAAAGAAGAAAGAAGGGAAAGAAGAGAGGATTGAACTTTAGTTGTAAAATGGATGGATGGAATTGTCAAAAAATGTCTGGAAGTAAAATTAAATGCTCGGTGTTTCCATACCAATCCAAATCTGGAAAACCTAAATATTTTAACGGACTCCTGGTGGATGAATCGGAGCCCCTCGGACATGTCACTGTTGACCCCCCCCCCCCTCAGCAGTGGACAAACAACGTCACGCACAGAGTGAGGAAAGTCTACTCAGAGTGTGTCTCCGTGCACCCGTCCACACATGGAATCTATAATCCTTATTGAGCGCCCTCCCAGCTGTCTTTTTTCTTTCAACTTTCTTCATGAAAGAGAAAACAGCCACAGCTCGGTTCAGAGAGGACACACACAGAGATCAGCCAGAAATAAAACTCAGAAAAACACAAACAACATAGAGGGGGGGGGGGGGTGAACGGAGAAAACCCCCTAAAGGAAAACACCAATATGGGGACAAGCAGAAACGCCACAACGCAGAATAGTGGTTGATCGAAGGGACCCGAGGAAGTAATGTAGGCCGAGCAGTAGGCTCATTGGCTGTGTGTATGTTTGTGCGTTAATGGTATTCAGGACCAGATGGTGAACACCGTTCTGAGCTAATTGGTTGGTCCTAACATCCATCCTGAACATGTGAGTCATCGGGCCTTCTGCTCTTTAAAAACAGCAAACTGTTAAATGTGGCTGATGGTCTCAAAGTTTGTTATGAGCTTAATGAGTCAAATGGGTTGTGAAGGGACGGACCGAACAAAAGGGAGAGGAATTGATCTCTGTGGGGGTTTTTCTCCTGCTTTTGCTGTTTGAAGGTGCCTTCACACCTATTAAACACAGTTTGCGCTCTCATTTCAGACGCAATGAAGAATGTTAAACATTTCCACAGTCTAAACAACTTCACAGAGCGGAGAACAGGCGTCTGGTTAGAGTGCACTGCTAACCTACAGGATCAGATGCTCCCCTTGGGAGTGTGAAGGGTCCTAGTACGGATATCAACACCTAAGAAATGGTGGAGGTGACGGATGTAGTATTTCAACTGACTGATTGAGAGAAAGAGACTACTAGAAGGGCATTACATTCGTTTACTCACCCAGACAAGTTTGGAGCCACTTGGAGTCCTTCTGGAGAAGTTAATGTACAGTCGCAATCATTGTATATAATGGGAGTTAATGGGGGCACGTAAAGTGCAGCCTCTAAATAAGGCATTTTCTGCCACAAAACTCCAACATTTCACCATGTTTTGTTATTTATCGCTGGGGCTATTCCCCTGTGAGTACGGAGTTGGGTTTGTTTGTCTTGCCTGTGTTTTACAGGCTTTCAATCCAACCAATACCAACATACAACAAGCGGCGATTTTTAGTGTCATTGCAGCCATCCTCCATTGCAGCTGTAGGCTGAGCAGGTTACAGAAAAGGAGCCTGTGGAAGATGAACTTAGTATAATTGGTAATTTCGTTAGTGCAATTTGTAAACACGCAAACGGGAGTCATATTGATGTCTGCAGTAGCAAGTTCTGTCTAGCCGACCGCCGTAGAACACAGAGTGAAAGTCCTGCTCAGACTACAGCTGGGATGTCATTGTAATTGCGTGTAAATGTAGTTGGATTATTATCCTGTAAAAAAGCCTGGATGAAAACAACAAAGCACCCCTTAGAACATCGGTTAAATAATTGAGTTTTGTGGCAGAAAATGCCCCTTTAACTCCCATTATATGGATATACGCTGATTGTGCCTGGATATAAACCTCTCCAGAAGGACTCCAAGTGGCTCCAAACTTGTCTGGGTGAGTAAATGAACATAATCGATGTTATAAGTAAAGTTGAAGTAAAAAAAAAACAAAAAAACGTCCCCTTTAAAGCTACATTCTGGCACAGCCCAACAGAGCTGGGTTTCCTTGGCGAGAAAACTTGTAATCTGTAAACTTGGAAACTTAATGAGCTGAGGGTTTAATTGGAATGTAACGACTGATTGAACTGAAATGACTCTTCTAGAAAAATGCCTAGAGATGACGTGTTGTGAACTTGTGCAATATAAATAAACTGAGCTGAAGAAAGAGCCATATACTGTAGTCTGTGTTAAAATAGTGAGCATCATATTTTACTAAATTACAGGGGGCCCGGTTAACAACACCAAAACTGGCGAGAAATTTTTATTTAGTGTGAACTTAAAACGCTGTTTCACAAGGCAGAAATATGTAGAGATGAATAAACAAGAAAACTGTTGTCTGCGAGTTAAAAATTCGTCCCAGATTATTGAACTGAACCAATGAAGAACAAAAGGAAATTAATACGTTTTAAGTGGTTAAATTGACGAGTGTGTGCTTACTGTACATCCTCTCCTCACCTGGGAGTTTGAGCCACTTGGGCATCTTGCCTGGGTCAGATCTGGCAGAATTAGCAGCCTGTGTTTGTGTAGATGCCTCAGGCTCTTCCTGCGCAAGCTTTGGTTCAGCGACCACAGCAGCTCCTGAGGGCGACGCCGGCGGCTCTTCTGCAGCCACCGAGCTGGAGGAGGTCTCTGGGGATTGGAGCATGCAGCTACAAGGTGGAAGAAGAAATAGGGGAGTGTGGTTTGGTTGAGGGATGTTTGCGTCTGAACAGAGCTGTATTATATTCCTGGGAGGACAGCTAAGAAGAGGTTAAGGGCTGACATTTTTACAGCAGCTGAGGGTCAGTTTTAGGCTCTATCTTTAAGAGTACTGGAACAATGTGTGTGTGGTTGTCTGTGTGGAGGAGTTGAGGAGACACCTGCTGTATGGGAAAGTCCTCAAAGGGATTCCAATGACGACAGCTTTGTGACTGGAAAATACATTTACAGACACCCAAAGGAGCATACCTTGCAATGGACTCATCGGCTTGCGAGGCTGAAACAGAGTTCTCAAGCAGCTCTCTTTTTATGTAAAACTCTGTGGAGAAAAAAACCTGGTTAGATTACAGTTCTTTGCAGAAACACAAATATTTATTTGAAGCTGGCATAGAAATGGGAGCAAAAACCCCAAAAGAAAAACCTGCTTTGACGTCGGAGCCGAAGTACACCAGAGCACCGGGAAACAAGTCGGCCTGCAGACAGATGCAGAGAGTGAGCGATTAAGCTTACGGCTTTCAGAATAATTGGCGTACCCGTCAATTTCTACAAACAAACTGAACTCCTGCCGCCTCCTGCTAAACGCAAACCAAGCGTTCCTGGCAAATCAGAGGCAGAAATTAAGCTCGTTTCCTGGGATGATTCATGGCTCGGGGGGGATATGAACCAGCAACCACTGTCCTTTGAAGCGGACCACAAAATGAGCGCCAATCAAATGGTTAGTGAAAACACTTTCACCCCTGAAGCTTCGCATTCCTCCACCAGAGCTGGTCCTAATGGCTTTAATGGACCAGTGGCAGAGAGATACATTACCAACCGTGTAATTTTGAGGTTAAAAACACAGACGGGTGGGCAGGCGGGGAGTACGTCTGTCACTCTAATAGGACAGGAGTGAAAAACCATTAAAAAAAAATCTCTTCTTCACACGAGAAAGGGGTGGTTGTAGAGGAGAGAACCGTCATTTTTGTTGCAATCAAAAAAGTAACAACAGAAATCAGGATGAAACTAGGATTTGCCATAACAGAGAAAAAAAGTTATTTGTCTCAATTAGAGATTACAGTTAAGCAGAAACACTGGAACCACAAATGTGGTTGAAACTTTACTGCGACATTCCTCCTTTAATCCTCCAAAAACAGTATGTAAAAAATAAGAACTCCAGGTTGGGGGATTTATTGGATCCATCTCCTTCTTTGCTCTTAACTCATGCAAAATCACTTTAGGTTACTTTGTTAAATTGCTTCAAATAACCAGGGTACCACTGACTGTCGGACCAGCAAACTGACCTGACCCCCATAGGGAATGTAGGACAGGGGCCTCCAACTCCAGTCCTCGAGAGCTACCATCCTGCTGCTTTTAGAGGAGTTAGATGCTCCAACACACCTGAATCAAATGAACGGCTCGTTACCAGGACTTTGCCGAACCTTATGGCAAGATGAAGGCATTTGATAGAGCCATGTTGGTGCAGGAATGTCTCTACATCCTTCAGGTCAGTAGCTCTGCATGATGGAGATGGAGACCCCTGGCTAAAGGGTTTTGTCAAGGGGAAGATGAAAGATGCCAAAACCAACAATACAGACGAGCTGAAGGCGAGCGGAGTGCTTTTATACTTTATATATTATATATTTCATCTTAGATTTTTAAAATATTATTATTTCAATTTGTTAAATAACGGAGTCTCTTCATTGCGTGCTAAACCTGTGAACACGAAAACCTCTTTTTTTAACGATTTCCATGACTAATAAGCATCAGCATATTATTTGCATTTTTTATGAATGTACAACAAGAAATCGTAAATTGAGTTTTAACTTTTTTTAGAAAGTTTTTTTTTTGTGCAAATTGGAATAGGACAGGAATTATCTTAGAGATGAAGTGCCAGAAATGTAAAGCAACATTGATTCTGTACAATTTTGAGTTTTCGCTCAACATCGTTGACGAGTAGATTTTATTCCCTCATCCGAAACAGAAAATGGAAAATCAGAATGAACTAATCTGCAGTGGAACAGGGCAGGCGACTGCTCGGGTCACAGGAGTTTCAACATGCGCCGTCCTTTCTCGGTCTTTTGTGTAGCTGGATGCTAAAATGGGACATGCTGCCCTAATTGCTGTCATCGGAGGCCTGTGAGCAGGAAACAATGTGTTACAGTGAAACAATGAGCATTCCTGCGATCCCATCCCCTCCGAAGCCGCATCCCTGGACAACACCGGCCGACGAGAGCGGACCTGTGGGAGTGTTTCCGTGCCAGAGAGACGGCTAGAGAGGGACGAGTAAAGAAAAACACAGGAGAAGCAGGCGGAACGGATCCTGGTGTAAGAGCGAGGGGCAGACGGGTAAGGGAGGGGACGCCTGGTATCAAAGGGATTCTGGGTTGGGAAACATTCCTTTCCTGACATGACACAAAGTGATTAAAGTGTGCGTTCGTGTGTGTGTGCAAGACATATGAGCACGGATGTCTGTGTGACATGACAGAAAACGATTAAAGATTCCTTCTGTGTTTAGGATTGATGTATAGACAGGAACAGAGACAGACGCTACGTGCCTGAGTGTACGCTGAGATTAAAGATTTTTTTTTTTTGAACGCTTTACCGCTTTTAAGTCCTAATAGATAGAGACATGTGGGCGAAAGGAGGGTGAAGGCCAGAGAGAGAAAGGGAGAGAGGGCGAGGGGGACCGTCTGGGTCCTAGAGGCTAAAAGGAAAGAAAACGTTGGAGTTGGGGGACGAGTTGTGGCGAACAGCTCGGAAGACGGAGAACAAAGCCAGTTGCCATAAATCACAACATCTGATGTGACTGACAGATTCTGACACAGGAAAATAAGCTCAAAGACATTTCAAAGTGGGTTTTAAAGGTTTTTTTTTTTTCTTGAAAGATTATCGTTTGTACCAGCTCCACTGAGGGCTAAATCTTCATCATCTCAAGAAGCTAAAAACTTCAAATAGCTCTACCTCCCTCCAATTTGCTGTGCTGCTTTTTCAGGTGTCAAATAATACAAATCACCAAAACTCCAGCTAATCTATCCAAAATGATGAGAAGGAAGTGAAGGTACGCGGAGTGAGATAATCCTTTCTAAAACTTTGACACCATCCCCTCTAAACTCAGAGGCAACAAAGCATCCCGGCTGCCTACTGCTTCCTTTGTGTGTGTGTGTGTGTGTGTTAAGATCAAAGCGAGGTCTGTATTAACCCCATGTGCCAGTCTGGGAAAAATCAAGCCCAGCTGGGGTCAAGGACAGTAGAGACAAGGGTGGGGTGGTGGCGGTGGGTGGAAGCATAAAAAGGGATGGTGGGAGCAAGAATGCAGAGGGGCTTTGAAGAGGCAGCTGAAACATTCATACTCAGTGTGAGCGAAGAGGAAAAACCAAGTTGTGTTGTTTTGTTGGAGTTTAACTCTGACAGACTTGTTTTTGAGGTAAATCAGCATGAAGGTGAGGAATCTTACCTCCACCAGTGTGGCCGAAGGGTCTTTTAGGATCGTTTTTGGAGGGGTGATGACTGAAAGGAAAAAAAAAAGATGGAGATCACAAACTGGTAACTGAATCTGTGATAAAATCTGTCCTAGAATTCAGGAAAACCTGATTTGGGAAAATGAAGCAAAAGCAAAATATAAAACAGATATATTTCAGGGACCGTATTCACAAAGACTCTTATCTTACCACTAGGTGTTACTCCTAACTCGCGCTACAAAGGAGTTGTCGTCTAAAACATATTCACAAACGCACTAAGAGCTACCTTTACGTAGGACAAATCCCTAAAAGTAAGTTAAGAGTGACGTCCTGTTGCTATGGAAAATGTATTTCCTATGCATGAGTAAATAAATGGACAGCAGTGTGATTGGTTGTTGAATGACACGTGTGAAACCAGGAAATGGAAAATTTCAATGTTGATAAAAGAGTAATTAAGAACAGCGCAAATAGCAAAAATAATGCACAATGACATCTTTGTGTCGGCCACGAGACTGACGCTTCATACAACTTACACACAATAGCCTACTTACAGAGAGGGTGAAGTTTAAAAACAAAAAAAACGTGAAATGCATCATATTACCCTGCCTAACGCCTGCTGATAGCTTGGATAAGCTCCAGCCCCCCCTCCACACAACCCTGAATTGGATGAAAGCGGTATAGATAATAGATAGATGGATGCATCATATTAAGGTAGTGATTGCATGTACGCTGTAAACAATTAGGCTGTCTAATGATCTTAAATAGACCCCCCCACTACCGTGAAAAACACCTTGTGAACTGAAAATTAGTGGCGAGAAAAGAACAAGGAAACCTAACTGGTCGCAGGACCAATTATTACTACTTGCACAGTTGGTACTGGAGAGGAGGACGGTCCTCAAAGGGCGATTCGGAGCCGGGATTACGAATAAGAAGGAAACGGAGGCATGGGTGGAAATTAGCAGAAACATAAATGCATCTTATCCAGCGGTGTCACAAACGTCAGAAGACTGTGAGAAGAGATGGTATTCTCTACAGTCCCAGTGGCTCGAGATCGCCGCTTATAAAAAGGATGCTGCTGCAACAGGTAGGCAATGTCCGTCATATAGGCATCCCTACATATGTTGAATAAATTGGAAAACGTGCGAGTTTTCTTCTTTGTGCACCCTGGCATACCTGCAATCGCCATGAAATTGGCTTTAATTTGATGCTGTTGCTGGATGTCTAATGGGAAACGGATGAATTGTTGGATAATATGTGGTCGACAGAGCGCTTTAAGAGTTTGGTGGATTGATCGGCTGATAGATGGTTGTGATATACCCAAGTCGTCCGCGTTGCAAAGTTGCATTTTCCCTGTGGCTAAATATCTTAGTTTCGCTAAACATTTAATTCTGGACTGATCGGGTTGTTACGTTTAGTTGGAGACGTGATTACATCCCGCACCAAGTTCAAAACCTTTACAATCGTTTTGGGAGTCTTTGTGAATAGGTCTTAGGGATTTAGGAGTCCTCTTGACTTCTTTTAAGGACTCCCAGACTTAGGAGCTACTTTTAGGCCGAAAAGTGGTTGTGAATTACTTTTGTCTTAAGAAACTAGGAGTCCTAAATTTAAGAGGGACACGCCCACATTTTTTAGGAGTTACTCCTAAATTTGGCAGTTAGGATCTACTTTTAGCACTTTTCACATTTTCTTAGATTACAATCACAACCATCAATATATTTTATTGGGATTTTATGAAAAAAACACAATACCATAACGATACTTGTACAACTGTGAACTGGAAAGAAAAGTATAGTTTTCAAATATTTTACCAAATAAAATAAAATAAGAATGCAACATTCATTTATTATTCACCCTTAGTGCAGCAAGTTGCCTTCAGAAGCAGCTAATTGGCAAATGAGAGTCCACCTTTGTGTGAACTAACCTCAGTATAAATCCAGCTATTCTGTAAAGGCATCGGATGGTTGTGAGGTTAAAGGGAAATTCGGTGTTTTTCAACCTTTTTTTTTTTTTTAGCATTTTTTATGGATCAAGACTGGCTAAATCTGACTCCAAACTTCACAGGGTTAGTGAATAAACATAAAAATTGGTAAAAAAAAAATGACACAAGGTCCAGGTAAAAAAAACAAACACCTTAACATTACTAGACAGGCAGCATTTTGAAGACCCAAGTAACACCACAGACAGGTCAGGGAGAAAGCTGCTAAGGAATTATGGAGGAGTGTCGAGGAGAAAGCTATTGTTGAGAAATGTGACTTTTCGACCAATATGTACTGCAGAATGATAAATCTGAAAAGCACACCGAGCGCACCGTGTGCAGAATGAAAGATGGTGGTGGCAGCATCACGCTGATCGTGTTCACATGCTTGTTCCAGAGGGGGCAGGGAAGTTGTTCAGATTTGATGCTAAACAGAAGCCAAAACTTGTTAAACGGTGCAAAGGACAAAGGGAAAAGGTTCACTTTCCAGCTAGACAACAATCCTAAATATACAAAAGCTGCAATGGAAAATTAATAAATCAGATCAGATCCATGGCCCTGAAAAAGGTCGATATAAATCCAACTGTGACTCTGTGAAAAGACTTTATGTTAACAGATGCTTTTCCATCCAGTCGGAACACACTTGAGCCATTTTGCAAAGAACGGGCAACATTCAGCGCTTAAACATGCAAAGCCTCTACAGACATACCACAAAAATTTGAAGTCGTATTTGTATTGAAAGTTTTGACTAGGTAGGACTAAAACAAACATGCCAAGGTTGGGGGATTTTAAATTGTAAGAAGACGTAAAAAGCATGAATTATTTTCCATCTACTTCAAAACGATGCTCTGCTTTGTGTTGGTATACCCACAATCTGAATATTAAACACTGAAATATGAGGTTACAATCTGACCGGATGTGGAGAAGCTAAAAGGAACATAGAATTGTTTCGAGGTACATCAAACAGCGTAGCTGTCGACATTACAGTCGTGGCCAAAAGTTTTGAGAATGACAGTGAAATATTAGTTTTCACAAAGTTTGCAAATAATAGTTTTCACAAAGTTTGCTGCTAAACTGCTTCCAGATCTTTGTTTGGGTTGTTTTTCCGTGATGTACTGACATATAATTACAAGCTCTTCATACGTTTCAAAGACTTTTCTCAACAATTACATGACATTTATGCAAAGATTCAGTATTTGCAGTGTTGGCCCTTCTTTTTCAGGAACTCTGCAATTCGACTGGGCATGCTCTCAATATACTTCTGGGCCAAATCCTGACTGCTAGCAATTCATTCTTTCATAATCACTTCTTGGAGTTTGTCAGAATTGCTTTTTGTTTGTCCACCCGCCTCTTGAGGATTGACCACAAGTTCTCAATGGGATTAAGATCTGGGGAGTTTCCAGGCCATGGACCCAAAATTTCAACATTTTGGTCCCCGAGCCACTAAGTTATCACTTTTGCCTTATGGCACGGTGCTCCATCATGCTGGAAAATGCATTGTTCTTCACCAAACTGTTGTTGCACTGTTGGAAGAAGTTGCTGTTGGAGGGTGTTTTGGTATCATTCTTTATTCATGGTTGTGTTTTGGGGTAAAATTGTAAGTGAGCCCACTCCCTTGGATGAGAAGCAACCCCACACATGAATGGTCTCAGGATGCTTTACTGTTGGCATGACACAGGACTGATGGTTGCGCTCACCTGTTCTTCTCCGGACAAGACTTTTTCCAGATGCCCCAAACAATCAGAAAGAGGCTTCATCAGAGAACTTAACTTGCCCCAGTCCTCAGCAGTCCATTCACCAAACATTCTGCAGAACATCAATCTATCCCTAATGGTTTTTTGGGGGGAAGTGGCTTCTTTGCTGCCCTTCTTGACACCAGGCCATCTTCCAAAAGTCTTCGCCTCACTGCGCGTGAAGATGCGGTCACACCTGCTTGCTGCCATTCCTCCCTCTGCACTGGTGGCACTCCGATCCTGCAGCTGAACCTTCTTTAGGAGACGATCCTGGCGCTTGCTGGACTTTCTTGGATGCCCTGAAACCTTCTTAACAAGAATTGAACATCTTTCCTTGAAGTTCTTAATAATCCTATAAATTGTTGATTTAGGTGCAATCTTAGTAGCCATAATATCCTTGCCTGTGAAGCTATTTTTATGCAACGCAATGATGGCTGCATGCGTTTCTTTGCAGGTCACCATGGTTAACAATGGAAGAACAATGATTTCAAGCATCACCCTCCTTTTAACAAGTCAAGTCTGCCATTATAACCCAATCAGCCTGATAATGATCTCAGTACATCATAGAAACAACTGAACACGGATCTGAAAGCAGTTTAGCAGCAAACTTTGTGAAAACTAATATTTACGTTTTTCTCAAAACTTTTGGCCACGACTGTACTTATGAGAAAAATGAATAAATGCTTCGAAAATGATTTGATGAAATGTAACAAATTAAAGAGAATTAATATGTAGATTTAATCAAAATGTCCCATCAGGAAGACTTAATTTCGAAGGAGACAACTGATGTTGCGAATGGCATTTCTTTAATTTCCTTTCCCTCATTCCAGCACTCACAGAGGCGGCATGTAACATGGGTATGTAGACACACCCTCTCAGAAAATGAAATAGCTAAGGATTCATACAGCAAACAACAGAGTTGAGAAGAGTTTCAGAATGGCCTGAATATACTAAAAAGTGTCAGTGAGCACTCATAGGTAAAGTTAGATCGCTGTGAATGCTAAAATTACGGGTTGCAGACTGAAACAATGAGCTTGCACCCCAACCCCGGATTCTTTGTGATTTTAAGCAGGATCAGAATCCTGAAATCACCACCTTTGGCCTCAGTCAGCTGCTCTGCTCTTCTTGAGACAAGAATCACAAACAGTTACTTAAAATGTGAAATTAAACTTTTTCTCACTAAACTCTTACAAACGCCACAGAGACCAGAGAAACAAGTGTCAGGATACAAACTCATAGTGAGGCGTCCTTCAATTATTATGGCCCTCACCTTTGGAACAGGCTGCCGGAGGAACTCAGGGCCACAGAGAAGGTTCATGTTTTTAAGAACAGGCTCAAGACTCTCCTTTTTAGCCGAGCCTTTAACTGATTATTATTTATTAATATCCGTTTTACCGTTCTGTATGTTTTATTTGACTGAATTTTTAGTTTAGTTTTTAACTGATTGTTATTCATCTGCTTTACACTTTTATCTGATCATTACTTATCATTCTCTTATATTTTATAATTTGGGATGCTATTATTCTTAACATAGTTGTTATGATGATTTTATTTTGGGTTTGTGGGGTTATTTTAACCCGTTAAGCACTTTGAGAAGCTATGTAGTTGGAAAAGCGCTTTACAAATAAAGTTTGATTGAAAACAGTTAGTTTGAGAGGTAAGGGCTGCAGTCTCCACTTGTGGCGGCCGAAAGTTGTGGACTTTATCTCACCAGTACCTTAACACTTCTATGAAATGCTGCCTAACAATGTGGACAGCAGCTCAAACTGAATCAACACTTGTCTTCATTTATGTTTAAGCTAGCATTATCACAGCAAAACAGCTGATTGCAAAAATTTTTTAATTCCTGCTGCAGTTGACAGAGCAGCCTTCACTTTAAATGTCAGGACCATTTAATTTGTTAATTCGGGTTTTTTTTTTGGGCGTAGTGCATTTGCTAAGTTAATTTTAATGTATGTATAGCTGAGGATGTGATTTTGTAAAATATTAATGACATAATCGTAAAAGGGCCTTAATTATTAATTATTACCTGTGGAGTATTCTCCCATATTTTGTCAGTGAAGCAAACATCCTTCTTTTAATACGAGGATTCAAGCTTTTCTTTTTCAAAAAGCCTAAAGTTAGAGAGGGTTGGGCAATCCTGAGCTTTTTCCTGTAGATGTAGACTACTGGAGAACAAACTAATAACTAAAGCGTATGTTTTATATGAGACACAAGCGATGCCCGGCAGCATGTCTGTTAAGCTGTTGACCAGTTGTTGCGTTAACCAAATATTTTCCGTATTTGACCAGATCTTTTCATCACCGTTTGTAATAAAAAAAAAAATCTGAAGGCTATCAGTCATTATTGACAGATTATAATTCACACGTTGTGACTACATTGTGCAGACGCACAACAACAACATTTTCAACTTTATGTACGACATATACAGGTAACTGAATCAATCAATCAATCAAAAAAAATAAATAAAAGATTCCCATGAGATCATCTGAGCATCATCTCAGACCTGGACGCCGTGCGCAATACATCTCACTAACTGGGAGCTAACAAGCGTTGAAGAGCCTCTGGAGGCTGTGGATTCTGCACCAGAGTGCATCCTGGGAGATTTCCTTAGATGACGCAGGAGTCAGCCTTCAGAAAGCATGAAAAAACCACGTGACATCATGACAACAGCCTCAGCAGCAATCCCCACTGGAGACATTTGATTACAAACACAAGTGGGTACGCAAATCAGGTCAAAGTTTATACATGAAGTGAAAATGTTCATTGTTTATACGTCATTATTATCATTTAAAAAATAGATTATGACTGCTTGATTTGTTTGACCCCATCAGTCAGACTGACAGACAACAAAAAATGTCCAGTGCACCCTCTGCTGCTGACTGCAGACTAGCTAACCTAGAAGCAGTTTTGCTAATAAACCTGCTAATATCAGCTTGTTAGACCCTCAGTGTAACTGGGCAGAACTTTACGGACATTTAGCTAACTTACCCGATTTATTTACATAAATAGAGTATGCATTTATGTTCCCACTGAGCTGTTGGGACAGGCCTGATAAGGAGGAATGATGACTGAAGTTGCTATAACAAACTGATGATTTTAACGGCATTGTATCACAATTGGGAACGATCACCATCTGCTCTGGTATCCTGCTTAGCTCCTGATGGATGCTGAGCATCCACTCAGGCGATACTCTCAGTAACGGAAAGTCTTCCACGTCCTGTCATCAACGTTTTATTTTCTTTAATACAGAAATTACTCTTAAATCAGTTCCTTCTATTCTTTCTGTCTCTCTGCTCTGTCTTATCATACCCTCAGGCGGTCATGGCAGAGTCATTGCCCCTCATACTGAGCCAGGTTCTGGTTCTGCTGGAGGTTTCTTCCTGTTAAGGGGGAGTTTTTCCTCTCTACTGTTGCTCCATGCTTGCTCAGTATGAGGGATCACTTTGGTTATAGCCTGCATCAACACGGCCCAACTTCCAGTCGATGATGCAGAGCAATCTGCTGGGACTCCTTAAATAGAAAACTTTTTAACTAATTGTATTGAGATGACATCTGTCGTGAATCGGCGGTATATTAGTAAACTGTGTTGAATTTGTAATTCATGTCAGTATGTCTATACGATTGTATCAGTTTGATCTGAATATTTATACTTCTGCATATAAAGATGTTTCTCATGAAGTGCCTCCAGATGACGGTTGCTGTTCAACCAACAACCGTCTGCGATTAAACGAACTGATCTGAACAGAGAGAACCGTCTTGGTGTCCGTTTTCATGTGGTAGAACTCAAAGGTGAGTTTATTTATTAAACAGGATTAGAACCGATTTATCAGCAGCAGATATACGGACTAATGTCTACACCCAGTAACGGTGAACATAGTGTGGATGACTGATAGGTGATTAAATGCCACTTACACAAGTAGAAACTGATCTGAGGATCTTCCAAGTGACTCCTCAAGAAGTGTCTCACTGCACCAACTGGACACAAAAACAAAGTGAAAAAAAAACACAACAACTTTTACCTCCATCACTCAGTTTGTAATTGATGTTTCAGAAGGAATTTCCCTTTAATTATTTTGTTATGCTGGCTGTCAGATGGCTGCTGCTCGTAATCCATGGAATTACAGACTTGTCTCATTCTTTCTGTCTCTGTCACTCTGCTGTGGCTACACTCATGAATGCGGTTACGGAGCCACAACTAAACTTCACATTGCAGCCATACCTGTGGCTAGTCAGGTGAAATGAGCACTCTGCACGATGTGCACAGACACAAACACACCTGTCTCAAGGGGCCTGAAGAAGCCCTGAAGGACATGTCTGTCTGGAAACTGGATCCTCAGGACCACCTGGAGATAAAGAGATTATGCAAAGTCTGTATTTTAGAGAAAGATGATGTACAGTCTGTCTTGTAAAAGTATTTATGTCCGTACAAACATTGATATTTTGTCACATTACAATCACAAAACTTGCTGTATTTCTGGAGGTTTTATGCGTTGGACCAACACAGAATAGTGCACGATGGTAGGTTGAAGGGAAGAGATGCATACACTGCAAAAACTGTGCAGCTGACGCTGGTATGCAGAATCCCTGAGCCAATTCTTTGAGGAAACGTTTGCTTCCACAAAAGAAGCTTAGAACATCTAAAGAATGAAATGCTCCCCCATTCTTTGAGAAGTAGACCAAGCTCACTCGGATGGGGTGGAGAGCATCGATGATTCTCTTATATTAAAGGGTTTTTTTGGCACTAGGGGCCTTTATTTGCATCAGATCGGTCAGGAACAGGGAGAAGACATCCAGCAAAGGTTCCAGAGTCAGGAATTGAACCCTTGACGGACGCGTCAATGACTAATAGAGTCTGTATATGGACTCGTTCACCGCCTCTAACCAAACTAACCTGTATTTAGCTTCATCCATGCATCACCAACTCCAACCAGCTATCATGTCTGTTAGTAAAGAAAAGCATCACCCCAGCATGATACTACCACCACCGTGCTTCACTATGGAGCTGGTGTGTTCAGGGTTGTGTGGGTCTACCCCACAGACAGTGTTCAGTTTTTTTCTTACTCTAAAACATTAAACAGGACTTCCTGTGGCTTTCCCCCTTAGAGTCCCCCCCTTTCCCTTCACCATAAATGTCACATTTTTAGATAGCTGTGGATGTCTGCAGCTCCTCTTAGCTGCTGAACTGATTAATGCTCTTAGTTGAGTTGGATGCCCATTAGAGATGCATCAATACGATACCAGGCAGATACCGTTCAAATGTACTCGTCTCGGTGAGCTAACCGAAACTAATACTTTAAATGTGGAAACTCTGTAATAATTTTCCCCAAAAAAGGTTTAGTATTGTGGACATTTTTATTCATATTTAATTTTTTTATCAAATTCACAATTTTCTGTAAAAAAGGTGAGAATAAAAAAAATAATCACTTCCTATTCATTGCATTTTTTTTGTGTGTGGTAGAAGTATCAGCATTGGTACTCTGTATCGGCAAGTACTCTGATACAAGTATCGGTATCATAACTGTTTAAGAAATGCACATACCTTGGTGGGTTTGCAGTTCTCCGATAGTCTTTCCATTTCCATGTGGTCAGAGCTCTGGGAGCTTAAAGTTTAAATGTTTAATCCTGCCTTAAACTTCTCCCTGACTTGCTGGCTGTAATCTTGGTCCTCAGGATACCGCGTGTGTCCTAATGTTCTCCGATAAACATCTGAGGCCTTCAAAGATGTTAAAAAGTGGACTCTGGACTTTGGTAGGCAATTCTGATTTTATTTAGAGATGTTAGAGTGGAGAGGAGGTGAACATAAATCTGTGCCAGTTTTCAGATTTTCAGCGGTGGAAAGAAAAATCTAAGTTTTCTTTCACTTCACAGTTATGCACTGCTCTGTGTTGGTCTGCAGCAAAACGTGTTGTAACATGGGAACGTTCCAGGGCTGTGAATACTTTTAAAAATGCATGCAGATAGAAGGAAATTGTGTTTGGAAGTTTGCTCACTTTGGGATATCGCGCCATCTTCTCCTTCATCTGAGCTTCTCTCAAAGATTTAGTGAGCAGTGGGGCCTCCTCTAATAACTTCCTACAGAAACAGGGGGGACAGAGACACGGTTCAGATGAAATGAGGTAGGAAACAGGCTGCGGGCTGTTTGTTCACCAGTGAAACAGACGGGCACGTGTGTGGCCGTGTATGCGTGTTGAGCCTGTCAGAAGCAGAGACAAATTGCTGCGGTCGTTTTTATTTCAGGCTCCGGTAATTGCAGCCGTCGACGTGGTAGCTGCGTCGCAACGAGATGCGCCGATGTTGACGCAGATTAAAGGTTGCGTACACGGCGAGGTCTTGACCCGAGCTGCACGAAACAGAACTCATAATTGCTCCCAGCGCGCCGCGTTCGGGAGCCTTTGTAGCGTGTTTTATAAAAGGAAACCCTGTTTGCAAACACACACATCGTCTGAGCAGCTGCGGCCGCATCCAGAGTAAACTCACTTCCATCTGTTTTGAAGGAGCGCTGATAAATAAATGAAAACTTAAAAAAACTCATAGGTAGAAAGCAAAAACAACTTCTGAACGCACGCAGCGATGGCTGGCATTCTTCCTGCCTGTGGCCTCGCATCATTGCCATGGTATTCTACAATTAATAGTTACATATTGACAAAACACCACAGGACCACATGCGAAACGGACTAATCATCTGCATCAAAGAGTGCAGGAGCAGAAGTTGGCTTCAGATGCGTTTCTGTGGCAAGTGAAAAAACGATCAGCCGGTTCGGTTGGCTTCTTTCCACCAACCTCTCGCTTTTCAGCTGGGCGAAGCGCTTCCGCACGTCGTCCACGGTCACTTCGAAGAACTCGTCAGGCAGATCCACGTGGTCCTTGGTCTGACGTGACGCCGAGTCCATGTGGTAGATAAGAGGCTCCCTGTCCACGGGCTGTTCAAAGAGAGAACAAACTACGTGTGGTAATCACGCATTTTGTTACAGAACAGCCACAAACTTGAAATTTACTTTTCTGGGAGTCAGAGTGGAATACCAACAGGAAATAGGGGACAGTTGTAAAGCGGGGAGACAAACTAGTTGTTTTCAGATAAAAGAGCCAAAAAACAAAACAATCAATCAACTACGGTGGACATTTTTGTTTATCCTTCTTTACTCTGACAGCATAAATGCACAAAATCCAGCTGTTCTATGAATGCCCCAGATGTTTGCTTGAGGACAATAATGAACAAACAGCATCATGGAGACCAAGTAAAGTAGCAGCCGGGTCAGAGAGGAAGCAGTGGATTATAAAACAATATCCCAAGCTTTGAACGTTTCACAAAGACTGTGACCGGTTCTCCATCTGCAAATGAAAAGATTACGGACCAACTACAAACAGTCATCCAGCTAAGCTGACAGGCTGGGCAAGGACAGGGTTAATCAGAGAAACGCTCAGGGGACCCGTGGATAACTCTGGAGGAGTTGCAGTGATCAACGCTAAAGTAGGGGGATTTGTAGCTGGAGAGACTAAGACTTGGAAAAATGTGGACTTTAAGGAAGAACGGCAACAGAAACGCCAGTGTTCAGGAACGTCAAAAACCAACGAATCAGTTCAGAGTCTGGCTCTGGCACCGAACCAGCACTGGGGCCAACTCGCTTGATAAAAAGGCCCACAGAGAACCATCCACCCACAATGACCCATCGATGTGATCAAAGTCTAGGTGCAAGTTAATTCTGGAATTTGTGGCAAGAAAAAAGAAAATTGATTTTCACATAAGATAACCATTCAATCAGAAGGAGTTTGAGCTATTTAGCAAACAAGAATGGGACAAAACAGATTGAGACATAACTCAAAAGAATTGAAGCTGCTTCCTCTGAGAAAATAAATATGCATCACACCTTTCATGTATTCATTTGTAAAAAAAGAAAAAAAAAAGAAACATCCAATCTTTCAAATTTCCCAATTATGTGCTACTTTATGAGGATCTACCGCATAAACCTACAAAACAAGATACTTTAGAGAGGCACTGTATACCCAAAACAAGTCAGAAGAAAGGGATTCATGAAGTTGAAGGACACAGAAGACGACATATATGTGAACATTTTAAACAGACGAAGTTAGGAAGACATAAAATGTTTACCTCTAAAAACTCGTCCCTGTTATCCAGATCCCCATCTTGCAAGTTGGCTGTCGCTTTACTCTGGTGAGACAAAAGTTGATCTAATCAATAATGCCAAGAAGCCTCATGCAGATCATTTCAAGGACATTTTACCATTCTGACATCATGTTGTAATAACCACCTAAAATTTGTTACTAAGCTCCAACATTTCTCTTCATTGCACTGGCAGCTAACCCCCCCCCCAAAAAAAAACCTAAAAATAACCCAAGTTTAAAAAAAGAGATTTTTAAATCAGCTCAACTGAACAATGCTAATCAGTAACGGGCAGGAATTCTTCAGCTTGCTCTACTCCTATTTGTACCTCCTACTGTACAAATAATAAAATAATCATCACAGATATATTATAATTATGATTGTTTTTAGGCTATTTGGGTTTTTTGTGTGTTTGTTTTAAAACGTCTAGATTGGCTGGACTAAACTCAACCCTTAGCTTTGAAAGTAAAGAAGAATATACAACCTATATAAAGGAGAGCTTTTGTTAGGATTTTTCATTGTTCAGCAGTTTTAGCAGTTATATTTTTTGTAGCGTGTTATGTGGTCAGGTGGGCGATTGTGTCTTTCACTAAAGACCTACAGCAGGACAAAGCTCCTCACTTTGCTGTAAAAAAATAAATAAAATAAAAAAAAACACTTAATTTTAAAAGAATTGTATTATTATAGTTTTATATATTATTGATGTTTTTTAGTTGTTTTATGACAATTGTTTAATAAATGTTCAATCAAAATGGAAAACACTGCATCTTTTTTTTTTTTTTTGTCGACTGATTGTTGCGCATGACAGGACTTTGGTTGACTAATCATTTGTTTGGTTGACTACAGCCCTACAATCCACTTTTCTCATCTGTATAAAGACACATTCCAACGATGTCTTGTACTTAGTAGCAACAAGAGCAGAGCATCAGCAGCACGTCTTGCACGAGAGGCTGTTACAATGCCACAATCCTCTCAGTCAGACAAAATCGAGTAGCAGAGACACGTACAGTAAAGATGATTCTATCTGAGCTGACCAAATGAAGGCTGTGTTTTTTGTGTATTTTTACTCTTCTGATGCAACAATGATTAGCTTTTTGTGAACAACTCCGTTTCTGGCTCATCAACAGTATTTCCTTGTTTTACCTAAAACTAAAAGTTGATCCGGGCAACGGTGAAACATGCCTTAAAGCGGTTTTGCATAAACATGTTTTTAACATCTTATATTTCGTGACAGCAGCTTGATAGCCAGCTTTTAAAGCTGTTTTCCTGTTATTCTAAGATATATCAATTAAATTGGGATTTCACAGAAAAGAGGTGGATGTGTTGTTGAGGCTCACTTTAGTGCTGGAGCTGTGGTTTGATTTGGCCTTCTTGGCTTTGGGTGACGCCAATGTTGTGGTTAGAGCCGGCAGAGATGAAGACGAGGGTCCAGCCTCTCCACCCAGACCCCCGAGGCGCTGACCGCCACCAGAAAAAGGAAGGAACGGAGCTGCTGCAGCAGAGGAGGAGGAGGAAGGCGGGTGAGAATTCAATCCTGAAGGTCCTGCTTCCTCTCCATCCTTGACCGCTCTTTCACTCCGTGTGGGAAGGACTTTGGGTCGAACCACATCCTGAGGCTGAGGAACGTCTTCAGGAGCAGAGCTTGCAACCGGGACTGGAGCTGGCACAGGTGGGGTTTCCAACGGCTCGTGTGCACCTGAGTTGTTCGTTGGCACAGCTTCTGCTGACGTCTCTGGAATCGATGGAGAAGGCTCCGGCTGAGGCCATTCACTGGGTGCAGCTTGCTTTTCAGCAGGTGTGCCTGATGTTGCTACGGTTTCATCTTCCACTCCTGCTGTTTTGTGCCTTTTGAGCAGAAACCTAGAAACAGAAATAGTAAAAAAATCATATCTCTAAACTTGCTCATTATTGCTAAAATGGGTGTATTTGTCCTGCAAGGCAATTTTTTTAAAGTGATGAATTTCAGCATGGGTTGTATGTGTAACATCAAGTCTCTTTTCAGACGTAATTTTTTTACATTAAACCTTAACTTTACTTTTAAGGTGCAAAACAGCAACAGAAAAGGTTGAGCTAAGAATTGCATTTTTAAAAAAAGACCTGAGGCCGAAACCGGAGTGAAACTCTTCATTCTGTTCGTCAAACTCCAAATACAAATTCAGGGTCGGTTTAGATTTAAGGGACTTTATTTTATGTTTTATTTTTACTTTGAGAAAAAGGGGGAATAATAAAAAAAAATAGAAACTGTACTTCTTCAATATTCCTGCACAACAGGGGTTGAGGCCTACCTGACAATGGCACTTCCTCCTGTGAGACCCAGAGACTTCAGAGTGGTTTTCTTTAACGCCTCCTCTCCACTCACCTACAAACACATGGACAGACAGCTGTGTTTCCATAAAGCTCACTTTCATCTCTTGGGAAAGGGAGAGTTAAAGGAGAGCTTCGTACCTCGTCTCTCATGTAAACACACGCAGGAGTTGCTCCAGATCCGGACAACTCCGACACACTGGGAGGATTCAAGGATAGGAAGAGTGAAAGTATGACTAAAAAAAAAATCATAGGTCTGTAGTTATAGTTCATTGTTATAAAGGTTTGGTTGCACGGTCCCCTCTAATTCTTCATGTGTCTGAGCTTACCAACTCTGAACTCATTAACTCCCTGAGCAGTATCTTGGACCAATATGAGCAACATCATACTTGTGCACTTTGGTCATGTCAGCATCGCATCCATCAAGTTACATGGTTTATTGAAATAACCCAATTGCAGCATTTTAAATTATGTGAAAACCCTTTTAATAAAGTGTTGAGTTAGTGTCTGGTTTTACTAATTAAATTTTTACTTTTATTTCTTATTGTAGTCGTATTTGTATACCTCTCCATCTTTAACCTTGAACTTGCAAAAAGCCTTATTTGCAGACCGCACACCACCTCGCCCCCCCATCTCCAGAAGAAAAACTTCACCAACTATTGATAAATGAGGTCAGAAGATTTCCACGCTCTGATTGGATGGTCAGAACATGACTCTCGCTGCCACATCTTTATCAGCAAAGCACATCTTCAACAATCCGTGCACATGAATTCTTTAGAAGATTTTTAATTCTTTTCACAAGGGCTGAAGAAACTGATTTTGTCTCAGAAATGATGAATAATCAACTTTCAAGGCGGACTTTCTCAGAGCAGCTAGAGAGCCCCTTCGTGAAGAGATGCCAGCTAACCCCATCGTTACCCAGCTTGTCTCAGCAGAAAAATATTTGTCCGCCAGTACAGATCACATATGTAGGTTTAGAGTTTACCTGGGTTTCTTGTTTTAATAATGGTATTCACACAATGCAAGCATGCTCAGCATTAATAATTACTATTTGATAAATCAACAGTGATGCTTAATCTAATTATGCTGCGCTCCGTCTCTCAATCCCTCACCCTCCTCCCTCTTTCAGCAGACCCCATAAACATGCTGCATCTAGATGATGATGAATATATGTAAAGGAAATAATAAAATAAAAGCAGAGGTAACCCTTTAGAAGAAAGGCTTCAAACAGTCTTCACTCTATACTGCTATTAATACCAGGTTAACAGGACCTCTGAATAAAAAACAAAACAAAAACAGCCATGTTATATTGCGTTTGCGTATAGTATTGATGGCTCTTATATATTCTTCACAACGTAATTACGTTGGTAAGCCCATACTGAAGCGCAGCCAGCCAGTGATTGGATCACAGCCGCATTAATATGGAAATAACCACGGAAAAGCGGTGCAGGAGGACTCGCTGGAACTGTACATTGGCACACATCCTCGTTGACCCATATTGCAAAATAGCAAAGAATTATTTATTTTATTTACAGTTCAGGTAGGATTTTTTTGTTTTTTGTGCACAGCACAGATTTTGTGTGCGTGAAAACTGTGTCAGCGGTGGACAATTGCGCAGCTTAGTGGGAACGTTGTTTGGTTGTTATAACTTTTTTTAAGAGGGATATAACAATAAAACCACAGGGTACGCTGCATGCGTAAACCATGTGGGCACAATGGAAACTAAATCTTAAATTCCTAAAAATCAAAGCCTACCCTTGTGTCTCTCGTCATTCCCTGGGTTTCTCTTTCTTCTCATTTTGTAGAAGCATAACTCTGTTGGCAGAGAGTCAGGATATGCGGTGATGTAATCTAATAGAGGTGAGACGAAGGCTGGTGGACTCCAGGAGCACCTTGGACCGTGCAGCTGGAACTACTGGGCAACAGCTGCAGGAGTGTGTAAAAGGTGAGTGATGATGTGTGGGACAGAGAAGGCGGATGCAGGTTTGGCCTGCGTTCACTTTTCATGCAACAGTAAGCCGAAGTCTGCAGGACATATTAGAGGTATATTCGTCTTGTGCCACATTGCAGCAACATCTCCCTTAACAGCCCATCTGTTCTCGGTCATTTACTGATTTTATTGTAAAATGTTTTTCTTACTCATGGTCAAACTGAGATGGTGTGTTTAAGGTGATGTCGATGATTGCGCCAATTTAAAGGGTCTATATCATGGAAAACCAAGTTTTTGGAGTTTTCAACCATCTGGTAGTCTAATTTTCTCATTAAAAAAAGCACCAAGCCACAGTGGTTTTTTAATTCAGGCATATGAGCCTATATACCGGGCCGATTTTTGGGTTTTTACTTGTATCACATCGGCCAGTACGCTGCTGCTGCGTTTGTCAATAGTTTTTTTCCCAGCCTTATTGCACACTGTGAACTTCATTATGTTGCTTACTTGTTTCTACTGTGTGCAGTAGTGCAATTAGTTAATTTTTGCTTAAATATTTATTTTCAGTTTTCCAGCAGTGAATTATTTTTTTACTTGTTCTACCTCAAATGTTTTTACATTTGTTAAATATTGTTTATTTACTTGTTCAACCTCACGTTTACTATTTGTTGCATGTTTTAAATATTGTTTTAAAGTTCAATAAATGGTAAATTGGGACTCGTAACATTCGTCATTATCATTGTTTTTATGATGTAAATTACGGGAGCAGAATAAGTATTGGCTCCAAATATCAGATTAAGAAAATTGGCAGACCGTATTGTTAATCGACTAAAGCTGATGGAAAAAATAAAAACGGTATCAAAATCGGCACTACAATATCCATATCGGTTGATCCCTACTTCCAACGACAAAGACGCCTGATGGATTGGACAGAAGTAAGTGGCTACATGCTAATGTGTGTTAGCCATTTATCAAGCTGCTAATGTGATCTTATAACAGCATTGTGTGGTTACAATACAAGGATACAATTGAAATTTCAGGACAAATGAATACTATATTACATCAATGGTAACATTTTATCATATATTTGTCTATCACCCTGTAGCTCAGAGAATAGAATAGTGCTTTTATTAGGCTATAAATCAATGAAAGTGTTAGCACTAGAGTACATTACAGATCTGCTATCGCGGTACAAACCATCCAGATCACTCAGGTCCTCCAGCTCTACTTTACTGATCGTACCTAGAACCAGAACCAAACATAGGGAAGCAGCTTTCATGTTTCTATGCTTCTCATATCTGAAACAAACTAACGGGAGAATGCAAAGCTGCAGACAATCTAAAATAAACACTTACCTATTTATATTGCTTTAAAGGTTTTTTTTTTGAATCCTCAACTGCTGTTTTAATCAAATGCTAAATGTCTTTTTTTATAGTTTCTTCTTTTAATTTTATTATACACTTTTGTTTATTCTGTTTTAATTATCACATTTTTGTAACAATGTAAAGCACCTTGAATTGCCTTGTGTTGAAAGTGTGCTATATAAATAAAACTGCCTTGCCTTGCCTATTCCAGACGGTGAAAGCTGTAAAATAGCATGATATAGCCCCTTTAAAATAAAGAAGACTTCTCGTTTCCTGTAATAAAAACAAAAAACGGCACGTCGTGAATACCCAAATGCTATACTTTGTCGTACCGGTTCTCCAACAGCCTATACCCTATATTAAATTCACTTCAGCTTTGATTTGTCAACATTTAATAAGCCTTTCAGACCAATTATTTCTGCTCTAATCAACAAAAATGTATTCAACTTTGAAGTGAGCTCATTTTGATTCCTACATACCTGCACTGGAATTTAAAAAGACTACATTATCCTATTTTTTTTTTTTCTAACCCGAAGAAGAAAATCACCGCACATGTTTGACACGCACCTGATCTGAGGGAAATGCGCGATCAGGTCCCACAGGCTCTGTCCGGAAGAAAAGGAGCCCTGGAGCCGAGAGCCGTCCTCCATCTGGAGCGCGATCCGCACCTGACGCGCAACAAACCACAAGAACACACAAGTGGAAGATTGGAGCTGCGAACATTCCAACTAAAAACAAACAAACATAAAGGTCGAAACAATTCGCACTCATAAACAATCAGCACAGGTTCATCCGCAATAAAACAACAAAATGCAAAAACAAATAAAAGACCAGAACACTGCTTAAAATAGGCATTAAAAAACACTTTGAACTTTGTTCCTATTGCCTTACTCTGCACTCAAGAAGCTATATATACATATTTATATATAGATGTATGCTAAAGAATCTTACTTTGATGAAATCTAAGAAAAAAGTTATTGGCTCTTTGATCTGGAGCCATTTTTTCAGAGAAATAAACTCTTTTATAATTCCACTTGTTCGAGGCGCACATGTGGGCCTCCATCAGCGTGAAAACGAGTAACACACCAGACGGCAGTGCGAGGCTGAGGTTCTTTGTCTCTGAGTCATACTACGAGTTGTTTATGTTTACCCAACAATGCTGTTGTCCGGCACAGAGAGAGAGCGCTAAACGTCGGCACGCCGGGAGAGATGAAAGGAGAAAGTTGGCTGTCAACGCCAAGCACTCCCCCACACGCCAGCCTGCCTGAGGTGAACTGACATGTGAATATATATAAAAACCTGTGAGGGATCAACGAGTCAGCCATCCATCAAATGAACAGAGCCGCAGATCAAAACACAGCCACAGGTTTTACTGCTCAGATTATCAGGCTATGATGTCATAGGAAAGTACAGCTCAGCTGCAACAAAGTGTTTTTTTTTTTTTGAACAAGTGAGAGAGAACCACAAAAAAAAAAAAGTTTAATTTACCAAAATCCTCCTAACACTTATGAGGATCGCACAATAAGATGAGCCATTGGTGTGAGAAATAAAGTGTTAAGTAGCACCATTTTATTTATTTTTATCAGCTAGAGTTATAACGAATACAGGTTTAATTTACAAGTCACATTTATAACTCCATATTTCCAGAGTTCAAAAGGTGGAGAAGTTCACCGTGATGTTATAGATGAATGAGGACATTAGTGGGTGGATATATAGACAAAGAGATGGAAGCTTGGATGGGTGAATGGATAAGTGACTGAATGGATGGATGGATGGACAGACAGGTGGATGGATAAACAGGTGGATGGATAAACAGGTGGATGGATAAACAGGTGGACGGATGGATGGAATTCTTTCAGACATAAACCGTAAAACAGCCACCTGGACTTTTTCCTCCTATTTTAGCTGTAAACAATATTAAATGATTAAATACATTTTTGGATTTCCAAATAGATTTTTAGGAATTTGTATAAGAATTGATTCAGAATCCATTTTTTCCATTTTCTTTTCAACACAGCACTACAGAAATCATAATTTAACTGTTCTGGGCTGATATAAAATGTAAAGGATGTCTCTTGATAACCGATAATAATATCTTTTAACAGTTATAACTTTTAGACTATGTAATCATATTTCTTAGCTCACCTTAACCAGTGATCCAGGTACACATCTGCAGGAGAACCTCTATTTCGTTTCAAATTCCTACCTCACGCTATCATAGACGAGTAATGTCATCCTGTGTGAGATGGTTGTGTGAGGAACAAGAAGCCACAGACTGCATCAGTTAAATAACCTGTTAACAGCTGCAGCATACTGAAATACTTCAGAAACTTTCCCAGTTTGAGGCCCTCTGCTTAGTTAAATCCAGGTGGTACCCATATTTCCTCCGGCAGTTCATAACCAACTGCACACAAAAAACATTTTTCTAATTTTGCTTTAAAAAGAATAATTATTAAACACATTTTACATCTTTATCTGGGCTTTGGAGCATAAACATGTGTGTTATTAAGTCAAAAAACAATTAAAGCCAAACCCCAGTGCTAAGAGGACATAAAGGCTTGAAAGCATTCCATAGAGCGAGCAGTTCTGGATTTTTTTTTAGAAAACTCCGATGTCCTTCCTTTAACTCAAAATAAAATATAAGGAATTCAATTCCAAATCAAACTATTGCTTTACATTTATTTTACTGCATTTTTGTAACTATTTTTTGCTTCAGTTTTTCACTTTACCGTTAAAAACACAACCTCTTAGCAGGCCCAAAAACATGACCTACTTCCACAAGTTCTGTCAAGAGGAGTGGGCCAAGATTCTAGCAAACTTTTGCTGCTGGAAGGAAACTTGAAACGTTTGGTCCAGGTGAAACCGTTTCATTGAAATTCTACCAAATACTACGGAAGTATATGAATACTTCTGACTTTGATTAAGGTAAATAAAAAAAACCTAAATATTAGGGGTAGGGTATCTTTACTATCTTTACTTTGAGATTTCTTTCTTTCTTTTGTTCATTTTATTTGTACTGTACATTTGCGGCATGCATTCTACAGACGTCTGATTTACAAAAGAAAAAATATGTTTTTTTTCTGCTTACATGACATATCCTTGAATAAACCGTGACCCTGGATACAGAGAAGCGAGAAGGCTTCCTCTGTCATCGATTTTAAATAAAACTCTGATTTATCCAAACTTTTCATATATGTGAACCATACCCAACAAATAGTTGTCACTTTCATCAAATCAAGTACTGTGTAGCAAAATTGCCCACATAACAAAATTACAATGGCCAAAAACACAACCTCATCTGAGATTTCATTAATAAAAAATATGTTAATGTTGACTGATCTAAAACAAAAGCAAAAATCGGATTTGATGTTTTACAGTAAATGTAAAAAAATAATAATTTTGAGGAGTTTGTAAATATCTGGTCTCAACTGTAAGTTATCAACAGCCTAATAAGACAGCTGCATTGTAAGTTTAATATTTTCATCCAATTTAGTCTATATTTATCGCCATGTCACTAAAAGTGACGGTAAAAAGAATAACGGAAGCCAACAATCTATTTTGCTATAAATCTTTCAGTGTGTACAGAATACTTCACCACAAACACGAATATTACCAAAACTAAACTCTTTTCAGCAAATAGACTTTTCACTGCCACAAATTGTGAACATGTGGAGAAGCAAAAGTAAAAGAATTCAAATCATATGACTAGTGTTGGAAGTTTGGAAACCTTATCTGTTAGAGCCTCTGAAAGCAGCATCAGCATTACACTGGAGCCTGGTTTTAGAAAAATAAAAGAACATTAAGATACCTAATGTAAATTCATTTCAGAGCCCTCCCTATTAATTTAGTGTATTAAAAAAATCTTCTAAAATCTTCTTCAGAGCTAAAGCTTTAGCCGTCTGTAACTGGAGGGTTTCTTGAGCGCTAAAAGGTACCAATAAATCATTTCCCTCCAGTTACTCCAACAAGCAGATGATCCCCGTGAACACCTGACTGAACCTCTCCGACACACCTCCAACTCTCTTGACGCGTTTATGGTTCTGATGATGACCAGTTTTCCTGAACCAACCTGGCTGTCGGCTCCTCCTGGTTTCCTCGTACTTGCCACCATTTCCAGTTTGGCATTGTTGGGAAGGTTGGCAAACCTCCAGGGCAGCGTCAGGTCCAGCACGGTCCTCTGAAACCTGTGGGCAAATTCACGACACAAATCAGACAGCCGACACGTGCATCAATAACTTAATAGGTTAAAAACGTACAAATAGTACCGTTTTTTTTTTTTTTTTTGGCACATCTTAACAGCTTACAGAGATTCATAAATCAACTGAGCTGCTAAATAAATACCGATGTTGTTTAACTAAGACACAAAGAGTTTAAATAATGTGTATTGTGAACTTTCATGTGTCAGCTCAACATCAGAGCAGAACTACAAAGCTCATCGGATTTGTAATTTATGAAAAGAAAATCATAAATAAGGAAGAATATTGTAAAGGACTTAAAAACCCAGTGTTATCACATTATTATGGCTAAAATGTGCAAAAACATCTAAAGCTTCCTAAAAGCATGTGTTATGGGAGCAAAGAGTTCACTTGTAAAGCATGATTGCTTATTTTTCTGCTCAAATGTTGAACTGCATTCCCCTAAAAATCTGCTCTCACACTCAAAAACCACTTGCTTACTGACAAATACACTCTGATCTCCCTCTTCCTCAGATCAGACAGCTCTACCAATATTTTATTCTCCTGTTTGTAACCTCTTTCTCATCCTGAAACTTCCACCCAGTGCAGATTAAATCAACTCACCCAGGTCTGCTCTATTCTGCTCGCAGAGTGCTCTCGAATCGAAGCTGCAACTCTGCCTCGTAACAGGTCCGAACATTATCTGACTGTGACATCGATGCCTTATCTCGGTCAAATGACTAACAAATATGATCATCTGATACCAAGCAGAAGATTTTTTTGAGTATGTGACTAGGGTTTTGAGGGTGAAAGGTATATTTGATACTGAATAAAAAATTAAAAAATAAAGTAATTAAAACTTGAAAATCTATACTCCTAGAAAATGTATTAATGTGTGCTTGCCCTAAAAGAAAAAGAAAGAAAAAAACAGAAAAAGCCAGAAAACACCTAAATAACACCATCCCAACCATGAAAACTTTCAAGAACTGCTTTTGTTAACAGCTCTATTAGTTAGCTATCAACTACTGGTCTCATACAAGACATGTCTCTGTACAATATTGTATCTGCTGCCTGAATATTGAGCTGTAAGAAGGCCATGACAGTCATGAGACCGGCGACAGTCTTCAGTCAGAGGCTTCTTCAGATTTGTTGCAAGACTGACTGCTGCTGGAGGTCATCGTCACGATCCATAACGACTCTTTGAACATCCTTGGATGATATGAGTTCGAACAAGATTTAATCCGTTTTAATAAAATTTAACCGTACTGAAATAAAGTGAAGCATGGTTATGGGTGCGTTATGCTTTGGGGCTGCTCTTTTTGAGTTAAAACTGGGACCCAAGTCAAGCTGAAGGGAGATATACCAGTCAATGCTGGAACACCAATTTCAATCCAAGTTAAAAAGCTAAAGATTAAGAGGAACGGCATCTGTTAATACGTCAGTGACCAGAAGCATACATCCAAACCAGCTAAAGAATGGCTTCACAAAAGAAAAAAAAGAAAACAAAATTAAGGATCTGAAGGGGCCCAGCTAAAGCTCAGGTGGAATAAAAAGCAGAATCTGCTAGGTGATATGCAGAGGGTGGTGGACAGGAGACTCGCTTACAATCGGACAGATTGGGAACTAGACTAGTGAACAAATATTGCCAGGTCAGGTCGTGCATTGCTGAAAGACTCCAGCTGCTAAGATTATGGTTCAAAGTATCTGTGAAAAAGTTGTGGAATGATTTACCATGATCTGTGTTTAACATGAAGAAATCCTGACATTTAACATCGGCGTATAGACTTTTGAAAACATTAGTAATATAATAAATCACATCAGATAGATAGATAGATAGATAGATAGATAGATAGATAGATAGATAGATAGATAGATAGATACTCACTTTAAACCGTGATCACTGGCGTCAAATCCATGTTTTTTGCAAACGTCTTCCAGCACCTAGGAACGGTAAATACAGCCACACTTGAACAGATTAAAGTACACCACATAATAACAGAGCTGTGTACATTTATTTTGGCTAAAGGTACAAAAACAAAACTGATCTGTCATTGGCTAATGAGCGTTAGCCTTGCTTGCTAACTGAAAAACAGTTCGCTCTCACGAAAACAGAAATAAATCCTCCTCGTGTCAGCGAGCACCGTGCGTCTCCTAAACTCGGGTTTACCTGCAGTAAAGGTGTGTTCGGAGCCACTTTAACTGTTTGTCTTCTCCCGTTTGGAGTCAGAACCGTCACAGCAGAACCACAGGCTGCCATTTCTTGTAGTGACGTCACTGTGTTTGGTTGAATCAACTTTATTGTTCCCGTTACAGACAGCGCAGAAATATTTAAAGGAACACATTTATACAGTTGGAGCTACGTTGCTTCTCAGCAAGGATTGTGTTCAGAACATTATATATATATATATATATATATATATATATATATATATATATATATATATATATATATATATATATATATAAATATATTATATATATATTATATTATATATATATATATATATATGTGTGTGTGTGTTCACTGACATATCTGATGGTTACTTTTTCATTTTTCCAGATTAATATTCACATCTCTGACCACTTGGTGCGAATGTGCAGGTACTTTCAACTTTATGAATGGAGTCCAGGTACATTAATCAATTTCTGAAAATTTCAGGACACTATATTCAGTGAATCTCGCTGACCTGGAGCTGACTGTACAAAAGTTAGTTGAAAAAGTAGTAGAGAAAAGTTAGTAAAGTAAAAGTTAGAGAAAAGTTAGTAGAAAAGTTCCTGGGGCTTCGGAGCATGACTGTAACCGGTGTGGCTGGTTAGACGCGCGATGTGTGCCAACACTGGAACCTGCTGCTGCTTTCCTCCCAAAGGCTTTCCTCCCATTGGAGTGTAGCTTACAAGTCAGGAAACGGTTAGGTCAAAAAAGTATTTTTGACAGCTATCGGTTTATTTCGAGAATTGTTTCTTCACTTTAAAACTTTGGCTGACGTGGCACTTAATTACAGTCTCCAGTGTGGCAGCAGAACACAGATTCAACCTCCAGAGCAACATCTAAACCCCCATGAGGAGTCATCAGTCAAAGCATATATCAAAAACCTCATGATGATTACCTAAGAAATAATCACACTATTTAATTACGCACTAATGGGTGCACATTTTGGTTCCATGTGGAGCAGGAACCACAGCATATTTTAAATGCAATTGTTTAATTTCATCTTTATATGTAGTTCTCTGTTCAGCTTATTTAGATTGAATATTATTTAAATGGGAACAAATACTGTTGAATAAGTATTAAATCTTCAGACAGTTGCTTGAGATTGGCATGCTATATTACTTGGATGATGAAGAAGGCGGAAGGATGTTAAAACGAACTTAAAAAATAAAACTACTTTCCTTTGAAAACAGGCAGTAGTGGAGGGCGGCGACATTCCATGTTCCTGAAGCATTTATGCCCATTTTACATTTTGTGATGTTATATCCACAAACATTAATTTATTTATTATTATTACTTATTAATTAATTTGAGTTTTAAGTGATAGTAGGTATCATGATAAAGTGGTAGTAAAAGGATACACGGTTTTCAATTCTTTTAAACAAACAAAAACCTAAACATTTTGACATCAGGGCCGTAGTTTAACTTTTTTTTTAGCTTATTGCACTGGTGCTACAGAGGTTGCTGGTTTTGTTGCACAGACAAAAAAGCTGCAGCACCAACACAAGATGTCTTTTACAATCTCTAAAAACCAACTGTTGCATTCTATTATCTGCTATATATAACAGAATACAAATTCCATTAATTGTTCCACATAAGGGAAATTCAGGCATAAAAGCAGCAAAGAGACAGATTGACACAAAGAGAAAAATATAAAACACAAAATTAGACAACAATATAACAGTGTATAGTAATAATAGACTAAATTAAATCACTAAAATACTGTAAATTTATGAAAAATAGGATATTCTGGTTCAAGAAATGTGCCGCTAAATAGGATTATTTATAAAGACACTGGCAAACGACGTGTCTATCTGTGCATTACAGAACAGGCTGTTTACTAAAAGTGGTAGGTAACAAACTGTGCTAGCAAAAGAGCTGTGTAATGTTGGATATCCCTGAGCTTCCTCCTTGTGAGACTATAATTTAACAAAGAATGTCTTTAGTCAGAGGCTTCTTCAGTTTTACTTTAACACAGATTGCTACAGCAGATCCTTCCTGCCCACAGCCATCAATGTTTCTAAAAACTCCATGAAGGAATTTGGGATTTTCTTTGGATTTTTTCATTTAATTTAATTGAATATTGGCAGAAATGTTTATTTGAAATGAGACAACACTGCAAATAATGGGCTATGGCGTCAAATCAATATCACCACATACTGAGCAGTGCACCTTGATAATGGTCAATGGAAGATTACACCCTCCCCCCTTTTGCTGAATATTTTTTTAAAACAGTTAATGGCTGTATGGTTGCAGTGGAACTGTTAGGTTTAGCATTTAAATATGGTTTTTTATAGTTTTTTTATTTATTTCACTAATTTTTGTATAAAACCAACCCTACAATGCAGGCAGTAGGCTCTTTTAATTCGGAGTCATCCGGAGGGAGTTCAGAGTAGAGCCGCTGCTCCTTCACATCGAGAGGAGCCAGTTGAGTTGGCTCGGGCATCTGGTCAGGACGGACGCCTCCTGGACGCCTCCCTGGTGAGGTATGGTTTCCATATTTTCCCCCTTTCTGTTCTTAAAAATTTTCACCTTTTTTATGATTTTATGTTTTATTTGTATTTCCTTAGGCCTTTAGTATTTATTAGTTAGAGAGTTATTATTCATTATCTATTATTAGACATTTCCCTTGTTTATTTCTCCTTTCAGTATTTATTCCCTTCTGTCCTGTTTTTCTTCCATATTTACTAGTGTTGTTTTAAGTCTCTCTTTGGTCCCTTTTGAACATCTTAAGTCTTATGTAGGATTCATTCTCTTTTTCTCGTCAGGTGTTTTTCATTTCCTTGTTTTCTTCCGCTTCCCGGCCATTCTGCCTACCTTTTTGATTTCCAGTTTTTCCAAAAAGAGTTAATTGCAGATCTTGTGTTTAACAAGATCTGCAATCTTAATTGATTGTACCTGCGCTTGTCCTCTCACCTGCAACCGCTAAATAGTCCATGGTCTTCTCCCTGTCCCTCTCCACTTCTCCTCAATCCGTCCGTCTTCATTCGCTGTCTTTCTCCACCATATTTTGTCTCCAGCATTACTTTCTTTGCCAACTTGTTTTTCTAAATTCATCTTTATTTTATCATTAAAGCTACTACAAACTGAGTTCTGCATTTGAGTCCTCCATTCAACACCAAACATGAGAAATAGAGTCGAGTTGTGTGTCGTTTAAAAATCATCCCTGACAAGTTGTCTCTGCATGCATGCATTATTTTCCAAAGTCCAAAAAACATGCAAGCTATTTTACCCTAAAATGCTGTCAGGACTGAATGTGTTTGCACAGTTGTTTCTGTGGTTTGTTCCTGCGTTGTTCTTTAATGGACTGGAAACCTGTTCCGCATGTGTTCATTGACCACCCAAAAGCACTGCAGCTGTAACTGCATGAAAAACTGGTTCAACAAAATATTGACACACGAGAGCTGAACAGAAATGCACGCCACACTTTACAGGTCTTTTAAGTCTTTTTTTTTCTAAACGAACCTTTCCACTTCATAACTATAAACTACTTTGCATTGCTCTAACATATTATATCTCAGTTATGTAAATTAAGGTTTAAAAAATATATTTAAAAACCATAAAGTACCTTCACCTCCAGCAATTCCAAACAAGATATTCTGACAAATGACTCTTTCATTTAAAAAAAAAACAAACAAAAAACTTTTATTCTTTTATTTTATTTTAAGACATTCAAAAGGAACATGAAAAAGGACACTTGAAATTATTTGCAGTGGCTCTCTAAAGGAGAAGAAGATTGATCCTGTCAGTAGACCGACCACAACACAGCCAATCTGTTGCTCAGATGACTTCATGTGTTTACCGCAAGAAGTCTGACAGATGACCTGAGCTGATACTAAAGAATCGAGCCTATTTTCTGTCGGCAAGGATGAAAATGGATCAAAGCTGGAGGCAGGGCAAAAAGACAACAGGACACGTGGCACTGACAGATGGAGAGGTGCAAGAAGGGCTTCAGAGGCCCAAAAAATGACTGACTGACTGACAGACATCGTGGGCTATATTCAGACACAAAGCAAACAAGAAGGGAGAAAGAGAACTCTGATAGGTTATGTTACATAACCAGGTACGTTTAAGGGTAAGTTTGGGGGTAACCTCAACTTTTGGTTCCAAAAACAGAGGTATCTTTCAGGGTATGTTAGTAACCATAGCAACTTAATTTCAACATAACCTGCTCCGGACCAGGTTATGTTCCGTGTTCATTCAGTGCATTTTCTTTCTTTTCATGACTATTTATATTGTAGATTCTCACTGAAGGCATCAAAACTATGAATGAACACATATGGAATTATGTAGTACTTTTACAAAAAAAGTGTGAAATAACCTGGCCTCCAAAGTCACTGGACCTGAACCCAATCGAGATGATTTGGGGTGAGCTGAACCGCAGAGTGAAGATAAAAGGGCCAACATGTACTAAGCATCTCTAGGAACTCCTTTAAGACTGTTGGAAAACCATTAAGCAACTAATAGTACCTGACAAAGCCAATTACATGTTACAAACAACAAAAACTGTTTAACAAACTTTATGGTCAAATGTAAGAGCATTTCAAATAAGATTACAAAGCACATTATATGCAGCTGAATGAAATAATCCTGCATTAGGAAAAAATTACTACTAAGTGCATTAAAAAGGAAAATGATTGTTGTTGAGTTGGAATGTATTAGTACATGTTGTAAACTTCCATTTAACAAAGTCACTTGAAGGCAGACGCTGACGATACAGTACCAGTAAATCCATCAACCGCTGTTTCCATCCATCAACTCCTCAGCTGGGTGAGGGGAGATGGGGGTGGCTCAGTACCAGTTCGATGGGACTCAGCCTTCTTCTGATTAGCTACATGATAGGAAGAATGCACAAAGAAATACTTAATAGATTTAAATCTCTCCAGCAAGTATTTGATTTCTATTTTACCTTTATGGAAAATCCTTTTGTCTTTAATTTTGACTTGGTAAAGCGTTCTTCTGGCTCCAGAAGGATTGCATCTAATTAAGTTGGAGTTCAATATATGTCTAAATCAATGTACAATATTTTACCCTTGACAAATTAGTGGCAAAAGAAAATAATTTTTGAATAATGACCCACCATACTGAAACTAATTTTAAATTATAGATTATATCCTCTAGCAAAAACCTGACCCCAACAGGGAATAAGGGGCAGGAAATTGATAAATAAAAATGAAGATTATTGAGAGTTATGATATTTATAGGGCTGATGTCTGCAATAAAGCTGACCCAGTAGCAATGTTCTATTCAAATTCAAGTGCAGTGCAAACTTAAACCTGTTTTTAACCTTGATCTTTTTTTGTAGAAAATTTATATTTTTTACTAAGATGTAGCGCTGACATGAGATACATTTTTTTAGAGTAATTAATTATAATCTGTAATTAATCTAATGAATCTAATTTTCTAATCTAATTTTATCTCACATAATAATATAACAACAGCATGAATAATAAACCTTTGTATTGTATTTAAGGCAACCTCAGCCCAAGAGCGCATCTATAAACACCGGAATCCCCACAATGTGTGTGTGTGTGAGCATGGATGTGCATATAAGGTTTCTTCATACGAGTGTTCAATAGCTGGAGTGATAGAGACGCAGACATGAAGAATATTGGAGCCACAGACATCCAAAGGTCCCCCAGAGCACAGGAGCCCCTGGTAGGCCAACGCAAGGCTGACTGCATCCCCCCCAGAGAGAAGAGCAGAGGCCCGGGGGAATATCCAGCAGCTACAATGCAGGAGCCCCGTTGAGCCGCAGTGACCAGCCCTTCGGTTCTGCCGGCACCCCAAGTGCACCTCCCAGCACCTCCCAGCAGGAGGCTGAACACAAATCACCTGACAAGGCCCCCCAATTGCTGCCACCAAGCTGCAGAGGCCACTGCCAGCCATTGGCTGACATGCTCACAGTAAGTGGAAGAACAACGACACCAGCCCGCATCCATACAGAGACCACCATTCTACGCCCTCTCGCAACCCACCGTGCCACGCAAAAATAGACTGCCAAAACCAAACGGCATCCTCCGTAAATGCAACCCAAAAACCCATCGACAGCACACCAAGCAAATGAGAGGCTGACTTCAGAAAGCCCCAACACTGACAACATGCCAACAGGTACTTAACCACTGCAGCAGCACAACAGCCCCTTCTAACCCCCTCCTACAAAGAGCAACACCCCACACTCTACCAATGCACACAAGTATGGACACTGTACACCCACTCATACGCCCCATACACACTACACTCCCAGGTCCAGCTACCGATACCCCAACAGAGCAACCAGGCCTTGGACCGAGGCGGTGGACTCTCTGGAGACAGGGAGACTGCCAAAGTCCCCACAGAAGCAAAGCAACCTACCAGCCCAGGCCCCTGGCCAGACCACTCCTCCCAGACTAAAACCCCTGATTGTTAATAACAAAACAGGGGTGTCGAAAGACCCCAAGCCTCCCTCATCCCGCTTGAGTGTGGTGTTGATGTGTGTGGTTGTGATGTGCATCTAAAACAGAGGGACAGTATTGTGGGGAGGCCAGCCTTCAATGTCTATATGCAGTTTAACAGAGGGCACCGGCTACAGAGGTGAAGCCTAAAAGTGTGCCCACCCCAAAGTCCCTAAATAAGTGTCTCGTGCAAATTTTATAAATGAGAATGTCTAAGTTGTACAGAATTATTGGGAACCAGCCCCCAGAGTGTTAAAATGATGGAAAGGGCAAACAGAGTTTTCGGAGAATGGGGAGGGAAGGACTCGGGGGAGAAGTGCCTTCTAGCTGCCCACTGTCCCCAATAGACACCAAGATCCACCAAGGGAGGCCCTGGCGCATCCACAACCAACAATAGAACTAAAGTTGTGTTCATGGTGACATAATCTAAATTTCTCAGCAAGCAAGCTGAGGAAGAAGATGGATAATTACATTTCAGACACGTTCTGGCACCAAATTCTTGAACAAGTGGACAGAACTAACGTGCATGGATAAAGTTATCTGGAATATTTCCTATGTACTGCAAGCAGGTGTTACACCTAAAACCCATCCTGAACAAGTGATGACCTGATTGGTGTTCTCTATAAGGACTCACTAGTCCCACCTGCATGGGACTAGTGAGGACTCTGCCATTTTTAGAAACTCCCACTGTGCTGTTAGAGAGAAGCTGATATTGATGCTCTTAAAGCATTCATGATGTTTTATATTTGAGCTAATAAATGGTAAGTCTGAAAGTTTTATCTCTTTGCATGGTGTCTATTCTACATCTATTCAGGACTCATAAAGGTAGCTATGTTCTAAGCATTTTGAAATGTACTGGAGCCTGTTGGATAAGAAATAATGACAAAATTTGATAGGGTATATTTCCAAAGACATTTAGAGACAGAAGAGGCCAGAGATCTAAACCAACCAGGTGACGGTTTGCTAGGGATCATGAGAATAAATAATTGATTCTGGGTAAAACCATCATTTTTATTGAAGCTACTCTTCCCATAGGTGATATAGGTAGGGATTTTCATCTAGCCAGAACATCTTCCACATCTTTTAAAAGTGGGGCGTAGCTTAGCTTTGATGAATCTGCCAGTCTTGTTGAGACATTGATGCCTAATTATACATATTCCCTGACTGAAGTTGTATAGCAATGGGACTCTGGACAGAACAGTTGATTGGAAGAACTATAGATTTTAAGCAATTTATGGAATAGTGTAAAACTCTTGAAAAAGTAACTGTGTCTAATACTATAAAATTAACTTATAATTAACTTATAATTTATTAATATTGCTACTCCCCTTAGCCTAGAGTAAAAACATGCATAAAGCACATTAGGAAACTCAGGTGATTTCAAGTCTTGAAACAGATTAAATATTTGTTAGTTTTTAGAAAGTCTAAGTTTATTCAGACCTTAAGAATATTCATGTACTATAATTAGTCATATTTTGGATGCTTGTATGTTTTTCCCAAAAAGGTACAACTTAAGCATCACACTAAAAAGGCACAAGGAGTAACTGCAAATACTGCAATTTTTTAAACAGGCAGTATGGCTCACTGCTCACTGTGGATTTCTGTTGGGGGACATGACAAGCACCTCGGGGTTATTGGTTATTTGGCCCTGGCTGACTTTTCTCATGCATTTTGCATGTTTATTCAATAGGACTGGATGTATAAAGCCATGAGCCAAAGATGTTGAAGTATGTGGATTATCAGCTTCCAGTTTAAGGCTCAAGTATCCGGAACTTCCTCTGTTGTTGTTTTAAGGACTCTGGACATCATCTAATTATTTCTAGTTCAAAATATAGCCATAAACACTTACATGGTATAGTTTAACATTCATTAAGTCGTTGTTATAACACACAACATATGGTTTTCATCAGATTTCGGACTTCATTAGATTGTAGAAATAATAAAAACTGGGGACATTTTTTAGACCGCGGGTCGCTGTTTAACGCAGATCTGATTAACTTTCCAGTATGAACAAAACATTTTATTTTTATTTTAAGTAATTTGCTGGCTGGCTTTAAGTGATTAGAAAGTCATCTAGGCGTCTCATATTTTGGACTCCGAGACTACATCTGACATGATTTAATCTCTTCAAGTGACCTTATGACCTCCAGCAGCACAGGATCATCCTCACAAAGGACATAAAAAGTAGGGTTTCCATTTTCAGCTATAAAGACTAAAACATGCGCATGAAGCTGCAGCGCTGCGTGACCCCCTCCAGTCTACGCACCCCTCACACACCGGATTCAATCAACACTTCAAAGGCTGCGTAGTCATGTGTCGACACAACATCAAAAGGACCGAGGGGCATGACTAAACCCAGCGAGTGGGCGTGCCACGGCGAAAGCGAGTTCAGGGTGTGGGGACCGACACCCCGCAAAGAGCATCGGTCAACCACAACAGAGACTGATTGGCCCACTGCAGTGAGAGGGAGGGACGATAAGGAGGGAAGAACTTCAGATATATATACCCTCTTCATTTGAAGATCATGAGGACTTGGATTAGGAGGGAAATAACGATTCGCTCAGCAGATTTCAAAGGTTTTCCTGCGCGCGTAAAGACGCGCAAAATGGATAAAGTTAGTTATCTGGAATGACTCTGTGCGTAAGTTTGGGGTGGATGTGAAGGCAGCGGGCTGTCTCTCAAAGAAACGATGGGCATCCATAATTTGCGCTCATTCAGTCCACCGTGAGGGAACGATTTCTTTCAGGAGGACTTTATGCGCTTTACCGAGACTCTCTCCATGACCCACATGGAATGCTGTGCTTGATTGGGACCCGACTTACATACACACGCCCCTGTAACAACTAGAAATGAGGAGCCGTGGTGGGTTAAGAAGCTCGGCCAGACTGTCAGCGGTGCGCTCCTGCCTGCTAATACTCTTCATCCACATTAGCGCTCCGGTGGAAACGCGGCGAGTGCGCGGCGGCCGTGCTCAGACCCGGCGGGTGCAACAGCAGCAGCAGACGACGACGCCGGAGCAGCAGCGGATGGAAGGACCGGAAAGCTTCCCCTTAGACTTCACAGCCGTGGAGAGCAACATGGACAACTTCATGGTGCAGGTGAAGAACCTGGCGCAGTCCCTGTACCCGTGCTCTGCGCAAAAACTGGAGCAAGACATGAAGCTGCACCTCTTGAATAATGTGTCAGTGACTTGCAACGACGGCTCATCTGCGGGGTAAGTGCACTGCTGGAGCTTATGTTTAACAGTAACGCACAGCAGCACCAAGCGACCAGGTTGTGGTGGGTGGGTTCCCTGTATCTCCGGATGTGGCCAAGATGGATCAAATGACCAGATCAAAGAGAGCGCAGAGCAAAACGATCATGACTGCTGACGCAGAGACATCAATCCCTCATGTGATCATGTTTTAAATTCTTCTCATTTCTCCGGACTGCAACTAAACACCTACAACTAATCTAACAATTACAGCTGCAGGTCTCTTGGGGTGTCTCTCTACCACATTTACACATTTAGAAACTGACATTTTTACCCAATATTCTCTGCATGACTGCTCAGAATTGGTCAAATTCCAAATTGAGTGTAGGTCTGGACTTTGACTTGGCCATTTTAAATCATTCTGGCATACATTTAAGGTCGTTGTCATGCTTCTCTGTCTGAAGTCTTCCTCATTTTCCCCTCTGCTTGGACCAGCTTCCAGTCCCTGTAGAGAAGAATGCCCACAGCATGATGCTGCAGCTCTCCCGTGGTCTTCATTAAGCACTTTGTGAACTAATTTTTTTCAAACAAACCTCTGAACCCTTCACAGAAAAAAAAAGGATTTGTCTTGAGATTAGATTGGTCACAGGTGGATGTATAGGCGACTTAGAAAAGCAGTTGATTTTATTCAGGGGGATCAGGTTGAAGGAGACTAAAACCAAAGAATATGCTATCTATTTGTAAACCATGTATGTTTTTCTTCCCATTTCCTTATATATATATGTATATTTCCTAATATACACACCTGCTTGCTTGTTGACTATCAACCCCCCCCCCTATATATCACTGCCTGAGTTTGTAAGCATTTAAAATACAAATGTGACAAAACATGTTACCATGATATAAAATTTACCAAGACAGAATTTTTCCATTTTTGTGGATCATTTTCAGCTCATTCATTTATGGTCTTAGTCACGAGTAAATCCAAGCTAAATATCTGTGTAAACATTTAGTACATATATTAATTCCAATTTTAAGTGTTGTTCAATTTTACAGTAACATTTTATAAGTGACAGTATAGCCTCTGACCCCAGGTTGGTAACCGCTGGTTTAGAGGTTGATTTGCTGTTGTGGAGCTTGTGGTTGCATCTGTGTGTACAATTGTTTTCTTTCTGATATGATTTTGTTGTTGTCGTTCAGGTACTACATGAAGGAGTCTAAAGGCAGCAGGAGGTGGCTTCTGTTCCTGGAAGGTGAGAGTGGATCTATGACTTCAACTCAGCCTGGTGCAGCTCTGGGAAGCCTGCTGATGAGCTCTCTGTGTGTGTGTGTGTATGTGTGGACCTGGTATTACTATCTTTCTCACACCGTCCACGGGTCAGGAGGACTCAGACAGAGTGTTGGTAGCCAGGTCTCCTAGTAGCTAGGAGACAGGTTAATGTTAGTAGCTATGCTGCTTTAGGCTAGGCTGTTGGAGGACATTATTAGGGTCTGTTCCTACTTTCTCTCCTACTTCTCCCCAACTGCATGATGTGCTGTCAATTCAAGCACTAACCTGTTTTCTTTTATAGTAGGTGCTCCGGATTACCTGCTTGACACCCACAAAACACAACCCACCCCAAAAACACCCCACCCACACAACCCCAAAACCCCACCCCCACCCAAAACCCACCCCAACTTTGTGGGGACCAAAAATTGGAAGTTTACTATCCAAGTGGGGACCGACCTCCCTTGTGGGGACCAAAATCCCGGTCCCCACAAGTTTGAAGCAATTTTTGAGGCTTAAAATTTGGTTTTAGTGTCAGGGTTACACTTAGGTTATGGTTAGGTTGGGGTAAGGGTCAGGGTTAGGCATTAATTTTTGATGGTTAAGGTTAGGGTAAGGCGCTACGGAAAACATTATGTCAATGAGAAGTCCCCACAAGACATAGAAACCCAACATGTGTGTGTGTGTGTGTGTGTTTGGTGCAGGTGGCTGGTACTGCTTCAACAAACAGACCTGCAGCAGCAGATATGAGACCATGAGGAATCTGATGAGCTCCACCAAGTGGCCACAGAGCAGAAGAGGTACGTTTCTGTGACAGCATCAGAGCCTAAACCCGGTTTGTTGTGCTTGAAAAGCTCTGCACACGCTAACACAGTTGTTCTCATCAGCAGCAGGAAAGAAAAATGCCCTCTGAATGGTCGAGATTCATGGAAGCGTTTCCTTTTTGAGTTTGAATTAATCCTTAAAATCCAAACTCTCACTGAGGTGTTTTTGCATTTTGAACGTTTTCTGTGACCAAAATCTTCTTCGCCTGCATGTATTTAATGACGAAAACAGGAAAGGTTATTGGTTTACTTGTGGCACTGAAAGCACATTAATAATCTCATCAAAGACGCACATAATCATCCAGACTAATGCAGACCATAAACCACCACATGAGATCTTTCCTCTTCTGATTCTTCCGTCTTGTGTTTCATAGGAACAGGGATTCTTTCTCCAGAGCCAGAGGAAAACCCTCACTGGTGGAACGCCAACATAGTGTAAGTTTGTCTCCTCTTTAGCTGGTTTATTTTTCCTCTTTCTTTCCATTTCCAAGTTATCTAAAGGAAAAACTCTTTATACTTTATCTTGCGGAAAACAGACATCCTGGGAAAATACACCTCCGGTCAAATATCTCACAGCTAAATACAAAAGCTAGCTCTGTGACTAGCTCTGTAAAATGTGATTTTTTTTGTGTGTGATTAATGACATTTTTATAAAATAATGACCAGTAAACAAACATGATAGTGTAATAACATGTTTTTATGATGAAAAAGGATCAAAACAGAAAGAGAAAGGTTTACCTAATAATGTTATGGACAGCAGCATCTTAAATGGATTCAAAACGCCTTTTTAATAAGAAAATTAAATGATTAAGAATGCGAAAACTAGATTTTGCGCTTATTAGTGATGTAAATATACATTCTGGGGAGAAATTCAGTAAAGATGTAAAAAAAAAAACAGCTCGGTAGAGATGAGAACTGACTAACTTTCCTAAATATGACCCTGATTACGGGTCAAATACTGAAAAATCAGATTTTATCGTACCAGTCAATAAACATATCACATCAACCACCTACATGTACTTCATGCACCTTGATTGAGCTTAACAAAAACAGATGTAGCAGAAATATGCTTTCATGCAAGAGAATAATCTTGTAATTCTTTCATCTTTTGTTGGATGTAAAACTACTTTCTCAATCCAACAATGTGAAGCACATGTTTTTTTTTTTCATCTGGCATATATTATAATCCTTAGAAATAGTTGTCAGAAACGGACAAAATTCTAATCAGGCCTCAATAAAAATCCAAAATTGCAACCGGCCAGGGAGAGACTGATTGGTATATATTAAAAAATCTGTTATATTGATTTGTTTGTTTTGTATTTGCCTTGTTCTGACAGTTTTGGGTCGGGTTGGATTTACTGTGTCATGGCAGATTTGCTCAATAAAATGAGGTTGTTAAGGAAACCAATAAGACAGACGCAACTGCTGTAAAGAGACAATAAGGGCAACAAGCACTGTGTAGTTTTTAACAGTCGGTTCAAAGTCAGTATTGAATAACAAATTTCTCCATCGGTCACACTTAGAAACGCGCTCTCTGTGCAGGTTACTGTCATACAGCCAGATTGCATTACTGTATATTTATCAGCATCTGCAAATGAATTTGAATGTGGTTTTCAATGCAGGTGTTCCTCCCTAACAGTGTTTTGTTTGCCGTTTCCTGCAGTTTTATTCCTTATTGTTCCAGCGACGTGTGGAGTGGAGCCACGGCAAAGACTGAACACAGTAAGACCCAGATCAATCACACATTTTCTGAGTTATACAGATAGTTTATCCCCCATTTGTGGGTTTCTATAAGCCACAACAAGGAAAAAAAGGTAGATCTGATTGTATCAGTTTCAGAGATTGGGAGTTTGTAGATTTGTGGGACAGGATTCTGCTGAGGCACAAATGTTGGAAAGGATACTTCTGTTACTTTGTGGAAATGGGAAACATGAACACTCCAGTATTATGGCCTTTATAGGCCATATTGGAGTCATTTTCTCATCAAAGGGGTTATGAAAGCCTTTTAAAAGGCTGCCAAAAAGCGCCAGAGTGACTTTTAGACCATAAGATACAAAATCATCTGATCTGGTGAAAGAAGCTTGAACTTTTTGGGCACAACTCCTGGCTCAGTGAAAGCCTTCAGGAAAGAACCGACCACCCACCGATTAATGCCATTCCTGCAGCCAACTGTGTTCTGCCTTTTACACAAGCTTACAAACTGCTTTCAGGTTAAAGACGACGATGGATGCCGATAAATCACAAGCCAAAGTGAAAATTTGTTTCAGAGTCCTTGGCAGCAAAAACTGGTGTCATGTCTTACATCTTAATAAGATTTCAACTTGAAGCAGGAAGTCTAGAAAGAAATCAAAGACGCACCTACAAATAAACAGGAAAGAATGGACCCAGGAGAAGATTTACAAAAGGGATCTGAGCCCTTAAAATCCAACCTGGTTTGATTTAATTATTAAAACCAAAGAAATGAAAAAACCTTTGTAGAGGAAAGCCTTGCAACCCTTTGTCGATTAATCTCTGTGCAGAGATGAGGATGCAAATGCTGCCAAAGGTGCATATTAACAGTAGTTAATTAAAAGTGTTATATGTGCATTGTAGCTCAGAAGTGTATCTTATTTGACCTTTATTTAACCAGGATAAAACCCATTGAATTAAAAATCTCTTTTGTGTGTCCTTGGCCAGAAGCAGGGCAAAATTTCATATATCAATTCCATACACTCAAAATAGTTCAATATTACATGGATTAAAGTAACACAATACACATCAAGTAAAACATCTACAGCTGAGACTTCGTTTCAACTTTTATCAGGAGTCATCTATAAATATCAAGAGATACAAGATCATTCAATTAAAAATCCATCTGTTGTACATTTCAAGAGTGTGGTGCTGTTTCCTGAAAGGCCTTTTTGACCTTTCTGTTTTTGGCTCAAAGAGAGAAGAAACTCACAAGAGCACAGAGTGTATTTGCTGCTACTCTTAAGCTCAGTGAGCTGCTGCTGATACGGAGTGACAAATCCAGCAAACATTTGTTAATTAAAAAATACTACTGTTTTAATCTGAGAAACAACAAAAAAGACCAGCCCACATGGGCATACAGGACACAATGGTGAGTCATCCATGCTCCATGAGCACGTAAAGCACCGGAGGAAGCATTCATACAACAACGTAATCCAGAACAGGCGTAAAGGTGGCTGAAACAAGATTCATATGTGCTTCAAATGATAAAACACATTGAATCTGGTAATAATAACCAAGTTTTAGTTTCAATCTTTGTGTTACATTTTTAATAAAAGACAAGCAGTCATTGAAAAAAATTCAAAGATACTTCTATTCTGTCACTATACTGATCAGATGTCCCTCATTTGAAATGATGGAGGGCAAGTGGTGGGAAGCTGGTTTGCTATTTGAGAACAACATGAATTTTGTCTTGCCTGCATTTAAAACCAATTTTAAGTGATAAAGCCTTAAAGTGACTGAAAGCTTTTTGAAGTTTTGAAGTTCTTAGTTCTGTTGACGGTGCTGATGTATATAATGCAGTGTCATCCGCATACAAGTGCAAATATGTATTTTGAATCATTCTCTTTCAAATCATTTACAGGTATATAAAGAATAAAATGAGGTGGGCACAAGAATCGAACCCTGAGTTACACCAAAAGAAAAATACTTATTTAAAGGAAATTTAGATCAAGACCTGGCTAAGACAGGCAGCAGCACACAGCATAGCGGTCAACACAATTAGACAAAAAACAAACAATAAATATATAGTATAATATATAAGTACCAAAAATGTGACTGTGAAATCGAACAGTTATTATTACAGTAACAATCTAAAATCGAAAAATAGTACGAATTTAAGATTTGGATAGATGTAACAGATTTAAACATAAAATGGAGCAGAGGGCGTTCAGTGAAACAAGTCGAGATAGTTTCAGTTCAGACTGCAAGGTTTTCCAAACAGAGGACGACTGAAAATAAGAAACATGTCTTTCCCTTTTTCTGTTCGCACATGAGAAATGTAGAGATGCAAACTGTCCTTAAAGCACAAGGGTTTTGGTTCCCTAAAAAGTGCATAAATACAAAGGAAGCAGGTGATAAGAGCCTTGCACACCAAAGTCATCCCATCTTTATTTCCCCTTACGTTTAGGGAAAGCATGCCAGCTTTACTATACAGTTCATAGTGGTGGGTGAGAAAGCAAGCGATGAATCTCAGAGCACAGTGTTACACTCGAGTTAAGAACAGTAGATTGGTGGTTTAAGCACACAATATAACCATATTCGACTACACACAGAAAAGTAGCAAATCTCAGAAGCTTTGGAGCTCTGAGGGAGTAACATCATTTGTTGCTATAATATAAATTGAGCTTCACCCCTAATTTGTTGATTACGTTTCTTTTACAAGTGAAGTGTTAACCCAACCTTCTCTGGAGAAATCCATTTATTATTAATCATGCCTGATGACAACTCAGCTGTCTTCAAACAAATAAATAACTTACTGAAATACTTTGCTGTTTGTGTTCCAAAGATAAATTCCAACCGTTCTGCATAACTAACACAAGCTGATATTGTCGAGTTGCTAATGGTTAGCTTCTACTGGCAGAGATGCGCACTTCTCCCTCTTGGGTGCAAAATCAGTACAGCATTCACATTGGTGGTCACAGGCCAAGATGCACAAGATCATTAAAACTAATTTTCTTTGTTTTGTAGAAGGGACCGTTTTTCTCTGACTCACACGATTTTGCTGTCTATTTCCTTTCTGTGCCTAATGTGGGTAATGGGGGTTGGAGAAAATCTTCACATGCAGCATGCATATGCAACTAAGGCCATATAAACACGTAGCCAGGTTTTTTTTGAAAACGAGTATTTTCTCCACTCCTTTAAACAACAAGAAATCTCTATCCACACATAACCGGATAAATCTGTTTTAAGCACATTCATAGACATGCCAAACCTGTAGGGGGCAGTAGTTCTCCCAAATCCAATCAGCTCAGAGTAACTTTCTACTAACCTCACCTCTGCATGCAGCTGTGATAGAGCTAAGAAGCGAGCAAAAAGTGCTTGGACAATAATAGCAACACAGCAACACTCAGAAACATAAACGCATGTCACACAAGTGATTTTGGAGCATTTTTTGTCGTTACGGCACTTAAAACTCCGGTTTCATCCATCCACACACAGATACTGAAAACGCCAGAGTTTTTAAAAAGATTTGTTTTTTTTACCTAAAATCTGTGGTTATGTGTGGATGACAGCCCAAACCGTAGAAAAACACACAGCCGCTGCTCTGACGCTCCGTCAAGGCATCTACGCAGCTGCTGTGTAAGTTGAGACAATTGAACTTTTGGGCAGCAACCAATCAGTGAATGCACTGATTCTCCCATCAATTCTTAGATCGGCCAGTCAGTCTTTGAAGATGGAGGATAACTGATCTGTGTTGTACCATGAATTGTAGGACCCGTCTTCGTGTTTTTGTAAGGACAGGAAGAGATTGGAGGATATTGGAGTGCCAGGTTAACAGTTAAATATTTTATATAGTAATATAATATTTTGTACAATTCAACTCTGTACAATTCACGGTACAACACAGCGGTGATCAGGTTATCCTCCATTTAGAATGACTGATTGGCCGTTCTACGCATTAATGGGAAAATCAGTGCAAAGTATTGCTGATTGGTTGCTGCCCGGCATTTGCTGACCAAAAGTTCAATTGTCCCAACTTCACGCAGCAGCTGCTTATTCTCTACGGAGCGTCCAAGCAGCAGCTGCGTGGACGCGCGCTGCGTAGTACCATAGACTTTGCATGTAATCTAGCTGCCCTGCAGCCTGGACTTGCTGGCCGATGTGAACTCTGCTTTAATCGTTATGGTGATGCCGGATTTGACTCATGGGGGTTTAGTTTGACACAGATCTACTGAGGAATGTTTAACCAATTAGTGCGGGAGTATCTATTTAGGCTCTATGTATAACTGTAGCTGTTTGTGGATTCATCCTGATGCCAGATGAATGGGGAAAAACTGACCAGATATTTACAGTCTAAGTGACAAAAGTTAAATAAAAGCAGGATAAATGGCAGATAATAAGAAAGTTTCTGCCTTTCTTTTATATTCACAGTGAAGCAGACTATGTGTGTTAGGGTCTGAATTTTATTCATGGCAGAAACCCTGATGTTATCCACATCCATGGATGATGTTGTGCAATATGTAGAAGTTTCGTAAGCATACAAACGTCCAATCTGTATCTGACAGCCAAAAAATTCATATTCATATTCCATGTATATATTCTCAGGTGATTATGCCTTCATGGGCTCTCTGATTATCAAGGAGGTGGTAAAGGAGCTACTGACTAAAGGTCTGGGCAAAGCCAAGGTTCTGCTCCTGGCAGGCAGCAGGTCAGTTCACCAGAAGCCTGTTTTTTGTTTTGTTTTTCATTTCTCTTTCATTCTCCAGTTTCTCCCCCTGAATGCTCTCTTCTTGTCTCCAGCGCGGGTGGTACAGGCGTCCTGCTGAACGTAGACCACGTTGCTGAGCAGCTGCAGTCAGCGGGCCACACTGGGGTGCAGGTCAGGGGCTTGGCTGACTCTGGATGGTTCCTGGACAATAAACAGTACAAAACCACCGACTGCCTGGACACCATCAGCTGTGCCCCCACCGAAGCAATAAAGAGAGGCATCAGGTCAGAGAATAACACATTTACAGAGGAGATGTCCCTTTTTTATCCTTTTGTGTTACCAGTTGGGTCTTTGCTGCCTTCACAAACAGAACAAACGAATAAATAAATATTATTGATCATTTTGCTTTAGAAAATTGTTGCTATCATTAATCTTGTGCTTTTACAAGTGCTTTAAAAAAGTGCCTTATTGTGACATTATAATAAGCAGAATTTGCATATAAGCCTCACCTGGTAAGCCCTGCCCATCATCTCTCAAACTCCACCCACTAACTCAAATTCTAATCTCATGTATGGCAAACCTGCAGCCTAATAACAAGACAGGTGGGCGTGCCCTCTAAACAGCTCATTATGAAAGGGACTGGAGTTATTAATTTAGCTAGTGAGATTTATGCGCATGGTTTTGTGCAAGGACTTCGTTAACATGTTTTTACAGACTGTAGACCTCTTATACCTTCTTTAAAATAACTTGCCATAGTTTATTTACAGAGGGCGTTTAAAAAGCAGCATGAGAGCCGAGCAAAGTGCTGCACAAATGAAAATACACAGACAGTAAAAGCTAAAATCAAGGAATAAAACCAGCTAAAACTAAGGAAGGAAGATAATAAGAATCCTGAGGAGAATCCAAGAGAATGAAAAGCCAATGAATAAAAATAACTTTTTTAATGAGATTTAAAAATTATGAGCCTTTAGGGCCAACTGTATCTGTAATGGTAAAGGGTAGAGTCTGGGCACACACAATGAGAAGACATGCCCACCACAAGATTTAAGCTGAGTTCTGGGGACATGTAATAGGCGATGGTCAGCTGACCTAAGAGACCAAACAGATATATATGGATGTAGGAGCTCTGATAAAAAGAGGCATTTGTCCCCTTTAAGAATGAAAGAGGTTTTAAAGCAGTGAGAATGCTGTTTTTTTTTTTACAGGTACTGGGGGGGACTGGTGCCAGAGAGCTGCAGACAGGCTCATGTAGGAGAGGAGTGGAACTGCTTCTTTGGATATAAAGTCTATCCGACGTTGAAAAGTGAGTCACAACACCTCAAATCTCCCCTTAAAACACGCAGACGACATGCAGGAGTGTGATCCTGGGTCCATACCGCACAGGTCCATTGTTTGTGGTCCAGTGGCTGTTTGACGAGGCACAGCTGACCGTCGATAACATCCACCTGACCGGACAGCCCCTTCATGAGGGCCAGTGGCGGTACATACAGAACCTGGGCCAGGAGCTGAGGAGCACGCTCCGAGACACAACGTGAGACTCGCACACGCTCCTCACAGACATGAACCAGCAAAATAAAAGGATGGCTTTCTAACAGGCTGCTGTGTTTCTGATTGACAGAGCTATGTTTGCTCCAGCTTGTCTGGCTCATGAACTCATAACCAGAACGTAAGTGAGAAACTTTGTTCCTCCAAGGTCCAACAATGTCATTTCTAAACTATAACATGAACCAACTTCACTTGCTTTAACCTAATCAAATAGCTATACTTCAGTTTTCTCAACAGAGACCTTTCCTTTGACAAGAACCCACCAGGTTGGGCTTGGATTTATGGTTCTGTTAGAGGTGTACATAACGTCATCATGGGCAGCAATGCTAGTCATTTTGAGCTTTAAATGATGCATGTTTTATTTACCCAGTGAATGAGCACATTGATGTTTAAAAACCAAGAATTGTGTGCAGCAGTTTGTTTTTCCAGTTTATTTTCTCTAGTCCATACAGGGACAAATGTATACATAATAGGTTTATGATCGTTGCCCTGTTGGAAGATCTGTTGGTTTGAACTGAAGTTGAAGAACATGAAGACCATCTTCCTTCATCATTGTTCCACTCTTTTTTTCATGCAATGTAACCACCACCACTAGCAGTATGCCAGAGCCTCACCATGATGCTGCCATCACCATGCTTTACAGCTGATTAGGTGTTCTCTGACCGGACCTTGTTCTCGTCACTGCAGATGACATACCGCTCAGTGTGACTAGCCTGGCTGTACAACATTTCTACAGAAGGCGTTTGAGTTGTACATGTGGGAAGTTTAGAGTTTAATGGTGTCGATGTGTTTTGCAATAGCTTTCTTTATTGGCATTCTCTTAGTCCAAGATGAGGCAAAAACTGCTTAATGATGGCCAGTGGTAATTTAAATGGCCATTTCATGATCATCATCACCCATCACTTTTAGTTGTTCCTGAACATCCTGACATTTCATCTTAGGACGACAGTTTGGATCATATGGTTGAAAATGGTTTAACAATTAATAAAACAAGCTAACATCAAAGATCCAGGATTGATCCTAATCCATTCCTTATATTGTATAAACTACACTTAAAAGCCAGGGCCCTGTCAGGAAGTGGTGAAATGTCCATCCAGACAAAATGTCCAATTCAAGGCCACTGTGTGTGCTTAAATGCTATTTTATCAGTTTGATAAAATCTCTGTTTATTTTCATAGTGCTAAAGCACATCAATAAGAAGATATTCTCAATATAATTTAACTTAAAGAATGACTCATCAAATGCAGACGATTTGTTTCTGTTCCACAGTCTGTTAACTGATAGTTTTATCAATAGATCTGCAACAACTGGTCCATTTAAGGACTTTCAAGATCTGGATTTTGGCCTGAAAAGAATGAGTTTGACACCCCTGATCTAGATTAATGCCAGAAGCTTTTTGATGGCAAAAAGAAAAGTGTAGTTTCTCCACACCACGCTGACAGACACTTGCCCAAATAATCTTGGTGTATGTACTGTACATATCTGAGCCTGAATATACAACATAAATCTAAAAAAATATATATTCATATATATTGTGCTGTTTGAAAAAAAAGGCAATCTAAATCGATCCCTAAAAATCAATGCAGACGTCCAAAAATTGATTCAATAATTTACATTTTTTTTGCCCTTTTACAGCTAAGATATGAGAACAAAGTCCAGTTGGGAATTTTAGGCTTAGGTCTGAAAGGGTAAATACCATTTCCTACGCTCAACTGTAACCATGCATTAAAGTCATGTAATTCAGGTAACAGCTCAAAAAAAAATTTTTATAGCACAGAGATAAATATCAATTGGAACAGACTGGATTGTGATAATCAATTCTGTTTAGAATCTAAATCGATTTTTATATTTAGAAATTACTTGATGAAAAATGAGCCATTCAAGTCTATAATAAAAATGAGATTTATGCCCATGATGAGTGCATGTAAACCTTTGACCAAGCAGGTACCAACCAAACCTGCCAACCTTTTCTGTTGCAGCAATTACCAACCCACCTCTTAAACCACTTATTTTGTCTCGTAAACCAACGCGTAGGTACTGGATGGACATTCAGGTGAAAGGCACCTCCCTGCCCAGAGCTCTGCACTGCTGGGACCGCAGCCTCCAAAGTAACCTGCACCTCAACAGCAGCCACAGCCTAAAGAAGCACAGGACCCCTCCGCTGAGAGGATGCCCCCTGCATCTGATCGACAGCTGCCCCTGGCCGCACTGCAACCCGTCCTGCCCGACCATAAGAGACCAGCTGACGGGACAGGAAATGAGCGTGCTCCGGTTCCTGAAGCACATGGGCTTTGATGTGCAGAAGATGGCTCAGCAGCATGGGATGGACGCCAGGCGGCTGCTGGGCATGCTCAGTAACGGCAGCTGAGCCGCTTCATCCTAGTGAGGGCCGTTGTAGGTTTTGGAGGCCAGTCTTTCAAAGCAAACGGAAAGAGATGAATCGGGAAAAACTCTTCTGATTCAGAGAGAAACTGAACACTGTGAACATTCAAGTAAGTGTTCAGTTTAAAGACTGAATTATGTACACCCAAACCAGTCAGTTTGAGCTGTTTAAAAAGCTTTATATGGGATCAATATAGATAAACAGATATGCTATAAATCAGAGGAGGGTGCAGCAAGTATTACACAGTGGCACATTAGTATATGAGAATGTAAAGTTAATTTATTTCAATAATTCAAAACGTGAAACTCATTATACATGTTTATGACAGTGATAGATATTATTTGTTTCCTTTTGTTAATATTGATGATTAAGCTTATAGCTGATAAAACCCAAAACTTGGATAAAAAAATATTTTTTTAAAAACACAAATATCAGTACTGGTTCTGGTACCTTCAGCAGTAGTGGGGAGGTATCAAGTCAAAATGAAATCAGTATATCATGAAGTGCTCTAAAGGTTCCTGGTAGATGGCTGCTTTGACTTTATTTGTATACATTGTCTTTAACTTCCAGCTTTTCCTTCCAATAAACTTTTTAGTAATATGCTCAGATGTTCTCTAAACAACAATTGAAAACCTTTTTCTGGCTTTGAATCTTGGGCTTTCATCATCTTTAAGTCATAATCGTCAAAACTAACAGAAATTAACGATTGAAATAGCACTTTGTGGGATACCTATCTATATTTAAAAGATGAGTTTCACTTTTTAGAAAGAAATTGATCAATTGGGAGACCTCTGTATAAGCAATAACATGTACTGTATACCCTAATGTGGAGGATCGGTCTACAGCAGCCTGAGGAGTTCTAATGGGAAACCTATGGATTTAAAACCCTTCCGAGTTTGATGTGGACATTCCCAGTATTTCCGTGGATGGATAATGTGGCCAGACATCCCAAACAAAGACCCATGAACGGTGCTGCTTTCTCTACTCTCTGAATATGCTGCTTTTTCACAATGTAAAATAATTTTATGACCATTATTTACTGATGGAAAAACAATTAAAATCCAACTTGGTTCTTGTGCCTACAGTTCAATGTTTTATTTTTTTACAGTTCAAATTTAAATATTAAATTTACTTATTACCTGCATGTTTGTAATAAATACTTTTGACATCAATAGTCTTCATTCTTTAAAAAAAAATTATAGGCAGTATTCTGCTCACCTTTTTACAAAAAATACAGATACACAGTGATGTATTAAAATGTAATTTACTTACAAAAGTATAGTGAGGATTTCCCTATAAAAAGAAAAAAGAAAAAAAACTACTTTTTACAATAAGAAATCCCAGAGAAAATCCAGAGTTTTCCTGTCTAACCTGTTACTGATACTGGGATACTTGGAGGATTCCTAAAGTTTTAAAATAAAAGTTCACAGTTGTCTTTAAAAGCGACGATATCCACACATTTTTACTGTACATACAGAATGATCTGCGGCTAACTTTCCAAAAAATATCGTTAAGTCCTGTGACACATAATTCTGTCATTCCCTGATCTTATTCAGAGGCATATAAGGCATTAAAACTTAAAAGCATATAAATATCAATAAAAAAAAATTCTAAAGAGATGGTTTCATTTGTCGCCAGTGGGGTCATACTGCTGATTTGCTCCATGTAAAAAGCTGAATTTATCCTTCGTCAATGGATCAAGTTCATGAGGTCTTTCCTTGTTGTTATTCCAGTTACAAACCCTGTGGCTCCTCAGACAATTGAGGAAGTTAATCTTCCAGAAGCTCAACGGCTTTAGCATCCAGAGTCCTGCATCAGGGAAAAACAGGAAAAGTGAAGAAAAAAAAAAAATCAGGAGAGAAGTGGAACTTTGCATCTGTACTTCTCAGAAGTCATAGAGTGTGGCAACAATTGAAGGAGAAGTGTGGTTAACGCAGTTGTGCATATACTGGTGATATGGCAGGATTCCATATAGATTGAGATGAGGATAAGGATGATGTAGTCTCTGTTGGGGTTCATAACATATTTATTGGGACATGAACAGAAACCCATCTCTTGGGTAATTGCTCTCTCCCGTGCGTCTCCTCGTGTGCCTCTCCTGCTTCCTACTACTGCTGCCATGTGAGTGTTATATCAGCGTTGTGTAGACAAAATAAAAGATAACAGCTGCATTATTCGACTACATCAGTGTAGGAAAACTGTCCATGACATTTAACAAGAATGTTCATGACTCTGCAACATTCTGGAATATTCCTCTGCTGCTCTCACTATTAATTACTTATCACTAACAATTACTCAACTTGAAATGATTCCTCCACTACACTGGTCAGTGCCAGTGTTCAGGCTCAAATTTATTAATATATTTGGGAGCCTAACCTGCCGAATTTGCGACAAGGCTGAAAGAAAAATGACAACCTCAGATCTTAAAGTGACAGCATCAAAACACAGATTTGGTGACCCAGTAAAGAAAACCTGCAAAACTGAAGCAACTCTCCAGTAACGTTGTGAAGTATCTTGTTATATTGATAGCATATCTGCAAAAAGTAATTACCAGTCACATTTAAAGGGGAAGGGTTCATTTACTGACCCAGGAAAGTTTGGAGTCACTTGGAGTACTTCAAAAGAAGTAGTAGTCTGAGCAGGACGTTTACTCTGTGCTATACGGCGAGCTTAGTCCACTTGGGTCATTTTGTTTGTGCAATTTGGAGAAACGCAACCGCAAAGCATATCGCCGTTTGCACTAGCAAGTTCTGTCTAACCATCTGCCGCTGTAAAGCGCAGCGTGAAAGCCCTGCTCGGACTACAACTGTCATGGCGGACGGCAGCGACGTAACAGAGATCTCATTTTCTTGTAAGTTGGAATCAGTTGGGGAAAAAAACTTCTGTAAATACCAAAGAAGACAACAAAGAAGCATCTTCAAGACGTTCCGAACTCACAGCAGAATAGCGCTAGCGATTCGTAGCGAAACGTTGGTGAAATGAAGGAGTTTTGTTGCAGATAATGTGGTATTTAGAGGCTGCACTTTGGTTGCCCCATTAACTCCATTATATGGATATACGCTTCTTCCGTAGGAATCCAAGTGGCTTTAAACAAGTCAGGGTGAGTAAATGAATGTTAATGCACAGCATAAATGTTTGCAGGTTGCAAAAAAAACCAAAAAAACGCACTTCCCCTTTAAGCAGTGCCTAATGAGGTTCTGATCTAGGGCAGTTCACCACTAAGCAAAGCCTCAAATGAAACCCAGATGTCTAGCTCTATACTGTGAAGAACTAAAGGGGGAAATATGAAGAAGAGAGTCTGTAACAGAGTTTTTCAGGCTGATCCAAATCAGACGGATTTCCTCTGCAGTACCTCCGGACTGACTCCATACACGACCGTGCATTAATGTGCACTCCTCCAATCTTTCTATGAGACATCGAGATGTACTTTAAGGCCTAGCAATGCAGGATTTCTACTTTAAAAATCTGCGATTATTCCCACAAACGGTCCAAATTTGTACAGCTTCCATGTTTTCAATTACAACATCATCCAGAGAAATTCTGCAAGCAGTTTTTGTATGCTTCTTTCTGCCCGGTATCTACCATCCTGTCAAATAATTAACAATCTGGGAAATAAAGGTTCAATCATCTAATCACTCTAATTCAAACCACTCTGTCGTTCTACAATCCAAGCACTGACCTGACTTGTGAGCCGCCTGGGTGAGGTCCGTTTCTGCTCATGGATGGACTGAAGCTTAGTAATGAGGAACTTTTTGTCTTCCCCCTCCTACACGGAGAAACAAAGCAGGGAACACGATTGAGTCTTTCTAATAAATCATCTTTCTAATAGTCTAGAGAAGGAGCAGAGGTGTGCGTGCGGAGTTTACATTTTCTATCTGCTCCTGCAGTAAAGAGATGACCTTTCTTTGGCCGTCTACCACCTGACTGTGGAAGTAAATGACTATCCTGAAAAAAGAAAGAAAAAGAAAGTTTAAGACACGCAGAGTGTAATTAGACAATCTGCATAATCACAGTGTTCTAGCAATGTAAGTCTAAACAGGACATTCTGTTCTTCTGATCGCCTTTAACCCTGCATCATCCTGCTACGGTGAGGGTTTGTTAATGAGTGCGTAGGTTTGTGTGTGAGCTCACAAAAAGATGCCTGCTCCAACAAACAGGAAAAAGGGATTTTCAACCAGATATCTATAAGTCTTGGCCAGCAGGGACAACTGGGGGTTCTCTTTTTCCAGAGCATCCATCCAGCGTTTCCCTGCCTGGAACATGGTTTTGTCCCCACGGAAGGGACCGCAGGTCTCTGAAGGTTTGAGGCTGTGAACAGAAGATCCCGTGTATTTTTAAACAAAGAAATGGCAAATAACATAACTATCAAATCTATATCTATGTTTCTGCATTCACAAAAGTATTCCCATAAAAACATTGGCCATTTTTTGTTGCAGTTTTGCGGCTCCCAAATAGCGGAATTAACTTTTGGTGAGACAGTCCACTTCTCTAATGAAAGCCCATTATTTAATTTAGCTTTTGGTGACTGCCATCCATGCTATCCTGTAGGCTGTGGTGACATCTTTTTTAATATCTTGTCCTGTACTTTCCCCCCCATTGAATCCATCCTGTCAACTAGTTTATTCGTTTATTCTATTATTATTTCTTGTTTCTTTTTTTTTTTTTACAGCACTTTGGTCAGCTGTCGTGCTGTTTTATTAAATAAATATGACAACTTCTTTTTTTACAAAGTTCATTTTCTGTAGTAATCCAAAGTTCAGTAATGAGCATTAATGAACAGTAATGAGTTGACAGTGTCAACCTGTTTTTCAAGGCTTCTATAATATTTCCAGGCATACTGGGTATTATCTTCTTCACCAAATCGCTACAGAAAGTGACAGGATTATTAAAGCAATCATTGTTGCTTAGAGATAACGGCTAAAAGATACCTGCTTTAATTTCAGACTCTCATCATCACGTTTGTGCTTGTGAAAAAACTACTCCATCCTTCTGGAAGATCCATTGTTCATCTCTGTTGAACATCCCTTCTCCTGGATTGTATGACAAAGTTGTTCCAGGACAACATTTGAACCCATTCTTCATTAATGGCAAAGTTTTTTAGTTGTTGGTTTTTTTTTAGGCATAGTCACAAGTGAGTCCACTCCCCTGGAGGGGAGGTAGTCCCACGCATGAATGGTCACTTTTGAAATTATGAAGGGGTCACGGTAGATTCCACCCATGACCTCCTAACATCAGTCCCAGTCTAATAGTTTATGGTGTGTCTTATTTACCTCGGAAGTTGGAGCTGGGTTTGGCGTCACGACTTTAAGGCGAAGCGACAACAAAGAATTTCATAGGCAGAGCACTTAAAGCAACCATTTTGCTCTTCTAAATGAGGTCAAACAACAGAGCGACATCAGCTTCTTCATCTTGGTTGATACTTTGAGCAAGTCTTGTAGACTATCGCAACCCCAAATCAACTTTGCCTGTCCTCCAGTGCTTTTGCAGCACTTTTTAAACTGGAAATGTAGATGGAAGAAGACTCTGGAAGGGAGTGAGTTGCTCTTTAAAAACGCCCCTAGGACCCCATTTTGTGGCAACTAATTACATTTTATTGGATCCATCTTCACGACTAGAAGGTGGGAAAGCCTAAGACAAAAACTGAAGCTGCAGATTTTGTAAACACACGACTCAATTTGCAACACATTTTAGGCAGGGTCAAAATCATCGGATAAATCAGGAGGAATTGAATTGTTAGTTACTCTATTCATTATTTAGAGTTTTTGTTGATAAGTCCTGTAGAGATAATACCCTGCAAGTCAGGCTATAACTTGAATCGCATGAGAGTACCTCCACATGGTGTACGTGACACACACTGAGGCACCGAGGAAGGAGGGGAAGCACAGGAGGGTGATGAAGATGGTGGTCATCTGGCTGACTCTGTATGGCCTCGTGGGGGCCTGACAGTTCATCATTACACTGGTCTGTCGTAAGGAAAGGAAAAAATGCATGAGGTCAAAAATCTGCCCCAGAAAACTGAGCTGTTGGCACGACACAAATGTTCAAGCAAATAACTGAATTTTGCTTCAAGATGACAATTTATTATTAAAGAAAGACATTTTTCTAAAATGAATAATGTATAGACAAAATGTTTAAAAGTGTGGCAGAAGCGTGGATGTTGTGTTGAGTATGATTAGAGTACCATCTTAATGTAAAAGAGAAGCAGCAGTTTAAGGATCTGCATAACAGGCAGGAGAGGAGTGAAGAGAACACCCAACCTGGAGAGAATAAAACAAATTACAGCATCCTGGTTTTTTTTCCATCATGGCTGTGTGTGTTCGCATATAACCAACAACAGTGTCGGTACCAGGCTAAGGTCTGTCCGTAGATGAGGTCCAGGACATTCTTGGCGATATCAAACCCTGGCCTTCTTTTTCGATTGAGCACTTTGTCGGAAAATAACCTGCAGAAAGGCAAAAAGACTTGCATCACATTAAGAGCAAATAAACACAAACAAGGGAAAGGAATTATTTCTTCTGCCATCATTTATTTAAATTGAGAATTTAAACACACAGATTAGAGATATTCCCAAAACCAGAGGCTTTCAGCTGTATTTACACCCAAACGTAGCACATATTGGCCGTTTAAAACCCTTTTGGTTCCAACAGAGCTGAAACTTTCCTTTATAATATTCCCACACCTTAAAAATAACCTCCTAAAGAGCTGTTCGGATGCTGACTGGATGGAGTAAAGAACAACATAACCCCACTTGTTGCTGTGCACTGCCAGACAGGCAGCTGAAACTAACCTGCTAATGTAAACTTCACCCTTCATCAGAAGATACATTTGGCTGTTTAAAAACATTTTGTGCTGTAAAAAAGCTGAAAAATGTTGCTTCAGTCTGTTTATCTCAATTAAAATATCAACTGTAAAAGATAGCATTATTATACCTGTATGAATCAACGTTATATTGTTGAGTTATGCAATTTAGTGCAATTTTATTGGTTTATTCCTAATCACATATTTTCCCATAGTTTCAGAAAATGTTTGTTCTTTTTTGACCCCTATGATGAGTTAAATTATTGGACCCAGAGTTTCCTTGCCCGGACACGGGTCAGTGGGGCCCCACTCTGGAGCCAGACTTGGAGGTGGGGCACGTTGGCGAGCGCCTGGTGGCCAGGCCTTTACCCATGGGGCCCGGCCGGGCTCAGCTCGTAGAGGCAATATGGGCCCCCCTTCCCATGAGTTTACCACCTGTGGGAGGGGCCATAGGGGTCGGGTGCAGTGTAAGATTGGCGTTGGCTGAAGGCGGGGACCTTGGCGGTCCGATCCTCGGCTGCGGAAGCTGGCTCTTGGGACGTGGAACGTCACCTTTGTGGTGGGGAAGGAGCCGGAGCTGGTGTGTGAGGTCGAGAGGTTCTGACTGGACATCGTTGGCCTCGATGCACGGCTCTGGAACCAGTCTCCTCGAGAGGGGTTGGACTCTTTTCCACTCTGGAGTTGCTCCCGTTGAGAGGCGCCGAGCTGGGGTGGGCATACTTGTTGCCCCCCATCTTGGCGCCTATACGTTGCGGTTCATCCCGGTGAATCACAGGGTAGCCTTCCTCCGCCTACGGGTGGGGGGACGGGTTCTGACTATTGTTTGTGCTTATGCGTCAAGCGGTAGATCAGATTACCCACCCTTTCTGGTGGCCTTGGAGGGGATGCTGGAGAGTGCTCCTTCCGGGGACTCCCTCATTCTGGTGGGGGACTTCAACGCTAACGTGGGCAACAAACTTCGAACACGTCCCGGGGGAGGCGGGGCACATTGAATCCGAGTGGGCCATGTTCCGTGCCTCCATTGTCGAAGCGGCTGACCATAGTTGTGGCCGCAAGGTGGTCGGTGCCTGTTGCGGCGGCAACCGTCGAACCCGCTGGTGGACACCGGCGGTGAGGGATGCTGTCAGGCTGAAGAAGGAGTCCTATCGGGCCTTCCTGGCCTGCGGGACCCCGGAAGCAGCTGATAGATATCGACAGGCCAAGCGGAGTGCGGCTTGGATGGTCGCTGAGCCAAAACTCGGGCGTGGGAGGAGTTTGGAGAAACCATGGAGAACGACTTCCGTGTGGCTTCGAAGCGATTCTGGTCCACCATCTGGCGCCTGACGGTCTGCCACCAACACTGTTTACAGTGGGGGTTGTGTACTGCTGACCTCGACACGGGACGTTTTGGGTCGGTGGATGGAATACTTCGAAGACCTCCTCGATCCCACCGACACGCCTTCCTGTTTGGAAGCAGAGTCTGAGGACTCTGGGACGGGCTCTCCAATCTTGGGTGCTGAGGTCACGGAGGTTGTCAAAAAGCTCCTTGTGGCAAGGCACCAGGGGTGGATGAGATTCGCCTGGATTTCCTTAAAGGATCTGGATGTTGTAGGGCTGTGTTGGTTAACGCGGCTCTGCACTATTGCGTAGACATCGGGGGCAGTTCCCTTGGATTGGCAGACTGGGGTGGTGGTCCCCCTCTTTAAAAAAGGGCACCACAGAGTGTGTTCCAACTACAGGGGGATTACACTTCTCAGCCTCCCCTGGCAAGGTCTATTCGGGGGTTCCGGAGAGGAGGGTCCGACGGATAGTCGAACCCCGGATTCAGGAGGAACAATGCGGTTTTCGTCCTGGCCATGGAACACTGGACCAGATGATGTGGTCTTGTTGGCTTCATCTAAACGTGATTTACAGCTCTCGTTGGAGAGGTTCGCAGCCGAGTGTGAAGCGGCTGGGATGAGGATCAGCACCTCCAAATCTGAGACCATGGTCTTGAGCCGGAAAAAGGTAGAGTGCCTTCTTCCGGTCGGGGATGGGGTCCTTCATCAAGTGGGGGAGTTTAGGTATCTGGGGGTCTTGTTCACAAATGAGGGAAAAATGGAGCGGAAGATTGATAGACGGATTGGTAAGGCGTGTGCAGTTATGCGGGCGCTGTACCGCTCTGTCGTGGTAAAGAGAGCAGAGCCAAAAGGCAAAGCTCCTGTCGAAAGAATTAGATACAGGCGGATGAAATTAGTTTCCTCCGCAGAGTGGCTGGGCTCTCCCTTAGAGATAGGGTGAGGAGCTCGTTCATCCGGAGGGGGCTCAGAGTAGAGCCGCTGCTCCTCCACATCGAGTGGAGCCAGTTGAGGTGGCTCGGGCATCTGGTCAGGATACCTCCTGCCTCCCTGGTGAGGTGTTCTGGGCACGTCCCACCGGGAGGAGGCCCAGGGGAAGACGCAGGACTCGCTGGAGGGACTATGTCTCACGGCTGGCCTGGGAGCGCCTCGGGATTCCTCCCGAGGAGCTGGCCCAAGTGGCTGGGGAGAGGGAAGTCTAGATCTCCCTGCTTAGGCTACTGCCCCCGCGACCAGACCTCGGATAAGCGGAAGAAGATGGATGGATGGATGTTTGTTCAGATCTCCCTTTTTTAATTAAGTATTAAATACTGATAAGGTTTTCATGGTGGGGGGTTTCCAATATTCATGTGGAACATGAAAATAATAGTCTTAACGCAGCCTTAAATGCTATTTTAGACCTAATTGGCTTTACTCAAAAAGCACAGGGACCCACCACCCACTGCAATGAGCCAGAACAGGTGCACAGGCCATGCTTCCCCCTGGATGGATGTTTAAGGTATTGCAACTCTAACAGATATTCAGCAGTGAATTCTTTTGGGTTATGAAGGTTGCTGACATCTGGCCTGTTGGCTGGAATTTCAACAAATTTATAAAACAGCATTAAGAAAGCTGCTCTGAACAGGTGACCCACCTCCAAAGCAACTCTCCAAACAAGGTATCCAGTAGAATGAAGATGAAGTCGATGATTAGGAAGCGGTAAAGCTCCTGACCAACGAAGCTCTCCCAGCACTTACAGTAGGATGAAAACAGAAGACATGCAGGTTAGGCAATGCATTCATCTGCAAAAATAAAAGAAGGAAGACAATCCCTCTCCAATAAGGATACCTCATTGTGACGTGCACTGGCAGAGTTAGAGGCCACCCGACTCAACCAATGGTAGCAGAGGACTCCGAGCACGCTCACTTTTAACAGCAGGTTTCTACAGAACAAAGACAACAGAGTAACACAAAAGAGGCTTCACGGTCTCATAACAATGAAACAGTTTTGTTTCTTTTATGATTTAACAAGAATCCGACTTCTCCTACCGACTGAGTGCAACATATGTGCGTAGAGATGGCGATTCATACTCCTCCATCCAGGCCGTGAGGTTAAAGAGGGCCGGTAACAGCAAGTTGATGAAGGAGACGAGGACAGGCAGAGCCAAGAGGCTCCGGCTGTCTTCTTTTAATGACGCAGCCGTGGAGACATTTTGCACCCTTTTCTGTAGAGAGCAAAAAACACAGACAGATAAAACAGACAAAGTTATTACTAGCTGTTCAATTACAGTATATGGTTAATGTGACACACAAAATAACTTCACATTTTGTTATGGTAAAGCCACCAACTTCAGACCAACACAAAGTTGTGTTGGGGAGGAAGCAGCGTAATACTACACTTTCTTTCTTTTCAACAAATGACTTGATAGTTTGGCCTGCATTAGTATTTAGACTCAACTAATCTACTTAAAAGTTACTTCATCAGTGAACACAGTCCACATGTATGCAAGTTAATCTCAGAACAAAGTGCCGCTGTTCTCTGAAGGCCTTGGAGGTTTGTCGAGAAAAGCAGAGAACAAACAGCCTCACGAAGAGCGAGGAGCACAGCAGACGGATCCGGGAGGAAGCTCTAGAGACGTTCAAAGCAGAATCAGCTTTATGTTTTCATTGAACCAGAGATACGACGAGATTAAGTTTACAGTACAACCATTCCAAGATCATATAACAAACACACCCACAGATACGGGCTATCGAGGGCATGTAATGCAGATGGGGGGGGGGGGGGGGGGGGGGGGATTCCTTAGGTCTGCTCCCAATAAAAATTAGGAGTACGAAAAAAAGAATAAACAAACAAAAAAAAAACTCCATTGCATTTAAGCAGATACTTCAGATAGTCACGACATAAAGGGACAATAGGCAGGTGAGGTCATTGTCTTTGCCCGAACCCGAACGGGCTTTATTTCTATCATTGTCCACGGTCTCGGATCGAGCTCGGGCTTTGACGGTCACCTGCTCATCTCATTAGCGCAATAATTTACAATAAAGCACCACAATGGGCCACTTAGATTATTCTACCTGTCAGGATGCTCCAGGCACCGCATGCGTCATGATGTGAAAGACCCACTCCTCTCATATGAAAACATTCTCCGACTGCTGCGCTGTGCTCTCACAGAAAATGCTGAAGTATAAATGCACTATTATCCCAAGTCTCAAATTGCAGAAGTCTCCTACATTTATATAGCAGCTCCCTGATGCCCACAGGTCAGGTAAAATCTCCTGAAATCTACAGCAAGCGGTCAAGAGCGCACACAGAAACGCACGCAGGCGAGACGGACTTTTACGCAACAGAAGCGGTTAAAGCTTCATTTAGCTGCAGACTTTAAAAAGATTATAAATCAACATAGCTTGCAATTATTCTTATTAGTTTTACAGCCTTAAAACATAATTGTAAAACCAAAAAAAGAGGTGATTACTTTGCAGATTTGTGGGTTATTTTTAGAACCCCCACTATAAATTAGGGACCATTATAAATAAAATTTAATGGGTCTGGTTTATTTTCTACGGTGAGTAACAAGGAACAAAATATTCATGCAATACTTTTGCTCGTTTAAGACTCCCAAAGATATGTTGACATACTGGATTTGTGTAGAGCATGCCAGAATACCAGCCTACTTTGCTCTGAAGGTTAAAAATTCTCGCTCTCTCTTCATCCAGCTTCCAGAGAGAGACACTTCAGCGATGCAGCGACAGAGAACCAGGGAGTGGACAACATTTCCATCACAGTTAAAAAATCAAAAAGAAAGATAACTTGATCCATTATTTAAAGTAGATTATAGTGCAGTGAATTATTAGTCTTTCATTATACTGCAGCTGAAATGTACACTACCGTTCAAAAGTTTGGGGTCACCCAAACAATTTTGTGTTTTCCATGAAAAGTCACACTTATTCACCACCATACGTTGTGAAATGAATAAAAAATAGAGTCAAGACATTGACAAGGTTAGAAATAATGATTTTTATTTGAAATAAGATTGTTTTTACATCAAACTTTGCTTTCACATAAGAATCCTCCATTTGCAGCAATTACAGCATTGCAGACCTTTGGCATTCTAGCTGTTAATTTGTTGAGGTAATCTGGAGAAATTGCACCCCACGCTTCTAGAAGCAGCTCCCACAATTTGGATTGGTTGGATGGGCACTTCTTGCGTACCATACGGTCAAGCTGCTCCCACAACAGCTCAACGGGGTTCAAATCTGGTGACTGCGCTGGCCACTCCATTACCGATAGAATACCAGCTGCCTGCTTCTTCTCTAAATAGTTCTTGCACAATTTCGAGGTGTGTTTTGGGTCATTGTCCTGTTGTAGGATGAAATTGGCTCCAATCAAGCGCTGTCCACTGGGTATGGCATGGCGTTGCAAAATGGAGTGATAGCCTTCCTTATTCAGAATCCCTTTTACCCTGTACAAATCTCCCACCTTACCAGCACCAAAGCAACCCCAGACCATCACATTACCTCCACCATGCTTAACAGATGGCGTCAGGCATTCTTCCAGCATCTTTTCAGTTGTTCTGCGTCTCACAAACGTTCTTCTTTGTGATCCAAACACCTCAAACTTGGATTCATCCGTCACACCAACACTTTTTTCCAGTCTTCCTCTGTCCAATGTCTGTGTTCTTTTGCCCATCTTAATCTTTTTCTTTTATTGGCCAGTCTCAGATATGGCTTTTTCTTTGCCACTCTGCCCTGAAGCCCAGAATCCCGCAGCCGCCTCTTCACTGTAGATGTTGACACTGGTGTTTTGCGGGTACTATTTAATGAAGATGCCAGTTGGGGACCTGTGAGGCGTCTGTTTCTCAAACTAGAGACTCTAATGTACTTATCTTCTTGCTCAGTTGTGCAACGCGGCCTCCCACTTCTTTTTCTACTCTGGTTAGAGCCTGTTTGTGCTGTCCTCTGAAGGGAGTAGTACACACCGTTGTAGGAAATCTTCAATTTCTTAGCAATTTCTCGCATGGAATAGCCTTCATTTCTAAGAACAAGAATAGACTGTCGAGTTTCAGATGAAAGTTCTCTTTTTCTGGCCATTTTGAGCGTTTAATTGACCCCACAAATGTGATGCTCCAGAAACTCAATCTGCTCAAAGGAAGGTCAGTTTTGTAGCTTCTGTACCGAGCTAAACTGTTTTCAGATGTGTGAACATGATTGCACAAGGGTTTTCTAATCATCAATTAGCCTTCTGAGCCAATGAGCAAACACATTGTACCATTAGAACACTGGAGTGATAGTTGCTTGGAAATGGGCCTCTATACACCTATGTAGATATTGCACCAAAAACCAGACATTTGCAGCTAGAATAGTCATTTACCACATTAGCAATGTATAGCGTGTGTTTCTTTAAAGTTAAGACTAGTTTAAAGTTATCTTCATTGAAAAGTACAGTGCTTTTCCTTCAAAAATAAGGACATTTCAGATTCAGAAATCACTGTGCAGAAACCAAACGGTGTGTCCAGTCTGGCTTTACCTAGATTTTTCATTCCTGAATCGCTCGAAGCGCTGCATGGATAGCAACAGCATCGCATCATCAGTGTGAAAAATTCCCTCCTGCTCCCAACACCAAAACAACATATGAACATTTTCCTCTTTGGGACTCTTAAACAAAACATCAGTTATGTCCGCTCACATTAAATAAACTTCGTCATGTAGCCGTGAAATTCAGTTTAGTTTTTTTTTATTTTCACCTGAAACAACTTTATGCAGATCACGTACAGGTAGCTGCCTATTGCAGGACTGTCAGCTGTAAGTTTTATTTAAAGTTTCTCCACACAGAACAGTGTTAGGGTTGCAAAAGGAGCGGATTTCATTGCTGCGCATTCTTCTGGTGCGAGTACATATGATATTCAACATTGTTCTTTGTGCTACGGTGTGGATTTTAATCATTCTTCCCAACCAACATTATGATGTTGGTGATGTTTAAAAAGGAAAACAGATAAACTTATGGCTTTTAACTTGTATTGATTTACTAAAGATGCGATTTTCACCACGTTTATAGCCTACTCTGCAGTGCATATTGTAATAAGACATGAAACGGATGAATACTTAGAGGCTATATAAATATTTCATAAGTGTCCCCACCAATCCTCAAACCGCATTCAAGTTAATAATTATGTCCCCAGCAATTTTAAGAAAACAAACTCACGCCCTTGTCTGTCAGAGAACTCCTTTCATTATAAATGTCCGAATCAGATTCAATTACATTTCCTCTGACCCATGCTGAAAGTTTTTCTCAATGTTGGACGGCACTCTGCGTGTGAGTCCGGAAACACCGGCCAGGTCACCAGACAACAGCGTCAAGCCTGCGTCCCTGCTCTTTAAGTGGATACGTTTGAGTCCCGACAACACGGCCCAATCCTTCACTCAGCTGCTTCAGCTTTCCCATTGTTTTAAGAAACCTCCCATGATCACCATGAATTCAAATATGTATGCAGTTAGGTCTGGAAATATATTTGGACAGTGACACAAGTTTTGCTCTTGTACCTGTTTGCAACAATATGCGGACAATGACCCAAAACTACACAGCTAAAAAAAAAAAAAAACTCATAAGAGGAAAAGATTGGACTATTCTAAAGTGGCCTTCTATGATCCCAGAGTTGGCCGAAATACCTGCTGATAGGCACAGAAGCCCCAATGACAGTTACAGGAATCGTTTGATTGCAGCGATTCAAAAGGTTGTGAAACAAAATATTAGGTTGGGTGTCTCATCATTTTTATCCAGGCCTGTTTCATGAGTTTATTTTTTCTAAATAATTATGTTAAAGCTTGGTTAAAAAGCAATGTCTGAGTTTCATTGGTTAAATTTCATATAATTTTTTATTATTATTATTACTTTTGTCAGATTCAAGTCATTTCTGTGGTCATTGTGAGTTTTCTTTCATTAATCCAAGGGTACCAAGAATTTTCTCCATGTGTTTATTTCTATGTAGAAGATTATTCTGTCAGGCTCATGATATTGCCAAGATACTTCAATAAATCTTTCAAACAACCACCAGGGGGCGCCATCAATTAAACAATTTGACTTGAATAAAAGCACGACAGTGTAGGCCCAATGAAAAACAAAACATCCTGTGAGCACAAAAAAACGAGAACAAACCTCTTGGCCTTGGTGCAAGTAATCTGAGAAGTAGTAAATGGCGGCCACGCATCCGGTGATGCCCGCGATGCAGATCGTCCACGCCAGGCCGTGAATCAATACTCTCTGCAACTTCTGCAGCACTGTCTTCTTGATTTGCCTGTGATTTACTTCCGCCACCAGCTCCTATATAGTGTTAGGAGTGTTGAAATGTAACGTCAGAGACTAATGAAGAAAGAATGAAACTCATCACATTCCTGTCTGAGTAACAAAGGAGGCTAGGGAAGTACCTTGAGCTGGGTGCAGATGTTTTCAGACAGGAGTTTGACGGAGTTTTTCTTGATGACCTTGAAGTCCCATGAGCAGAAGACCTTCATGGCCAACATACAGGGAGACTTCTCAACCCTGAAGCTCTTGCCAAACGATTTTGACATGCTTTTAGGAAATAACACTTAAACATTTAGATGTCTGCATTAGTTTAGAAATTAATTTCCAATATTTTATAAAACATTTTTTTAAAAACCCTCACCTATAGACAAGGATGATGCATGTAATAAAGAAGGCCATTCCCGTTGTGATGAAATATGCAAACGGCATGTTGTAAGAGGGGTACTTCGACTCACACTGCGGTTTGGCAGAACTGGAGAGGTTAGTCTGTGTGCAGTTAACCTCGCTGCTTTGCAGTGTGACGTTACTGTAGTATCCGTAGTACATCAGGGTGTGAGTGAAGTAACCCTAAGACAGAAACAATGTGTTACAGACAGAACCTTTAGACTCTACGTATGCTCCGTGTGAAGTTCAAATGTTCCTTTAAGAAGAAAAAATAAAATCATACACCAGGAACAGTTCAACATTCAAGAGCAGTCATTCATACTAAACATGGGAGCATTGATTCCAATCCCTTAAGATAACCCACACACAAACACACAAAAACTCAGCTTACCTCAGTGAAAATATTACTTAAATTAATCTAACAAAGCAAGGACATTCTCTTCCAGCCAACTACAGACGTGGACAAAATTGTTGGTACCCTTCATTAAATCAAAGAAAAACTCATAATGGTCACAGAAATAACTTTAATCTGACAAAAGTAATAATAAATAAAAATTATATAAATGTTGACCAATGAAAGTCAGACATTGCTTTTCATCCATGCTTCAACGGAACTATTTAAAAAATAAATGCATGAAACAGGCCTGGACAAAAATGATGGTACCCTTTAATGAAGGGTACCAACAATTTTGTCCACGTCTGTATGTGGTCACTGAGAGTCTACACCCGTCCTATTGAAAGTTTAAGTGAATTAAACCAGATATGAGGGATTTACACCAATTATGTTGCAAAAATTGCAAAACAAGTCCAGAGATGGTGCTGAGTCAGCAACTTTGAGGACCTAAAACTACTGAACTAATTTATGGAGTGGCCAATGTTTCTTCACACTTGAAGCATCAATGCATCTGAAGGTTGTTGCAAACTGCTTACCGCTCCAGTGAGGAGCTCCAGCCCAGTGAAAGGCTTCCTGTTTTCATGCAGCTCCGGGGGGTAGATTCCCTGTGGAAGCACCAAGAAGGCACCCATGACCAGAAACAGGAAGATGTTGAAGAAGAGGAGAGTCTTGAGGAACAAGAAGTACGAGAGGACCCCGGTGCCGAAGCGCCCGCTGACTCTCTTGAGAGGGACTTGCCACAGACTGAGGGAGTGCAGGAAGGATAACCAGCTGTACCAGCCATGCCTAAAGGCCTGAGACCAGGTGGAGGAGGAGAAACAGAAAAAAAATTTAATCTAAATTTTTATCGTGCTTAAAGACAGACGGTTACATGTTGATGGTTTCGAGAGTCAAAAGTCCTAACTGCTTGGGCAGCTGAACTTCTTTGATAAAAGCACCCACAGGAAGTACTTACTGCAATCTGATGGAAAACTAAGAAGTAAACTAAAATGGAAATTATTCAAATTTTTTTCTTTTTTAAAAGCATTTGGTTATTTATTGAGTGAAAAAGGTAAAATGTTTGTCTAATTTTAACATGTATCGTCCAGCGTCCTGTGCCCTCGTTTATCAACCGTACTTATGAACAGATCCATGCGTATTTAATGCGTAGGAAAAATTCTACGCATTGTGTGGTATTTATCAATTTGTAATTGAGCATACAAATGTTCTTAAATACAAGTACAGTTCTGATTGTTCGTACGCACATCATCTACTATTAGAACCGAGGAACGGTAACACTGAAATAGTTTTCCTTCTCTCAACAGTTCATCGCCTCTACCAAGGAGCTCATGTTGCTGTCTGTCTGTCTTTTAGCAGAAATAACTCAAAAAGTTATGAACTGATTAGCAAAAAACTTTCAGAAAATATAAGAAATTTGCCAAGAAATACATAATTTAACGTTGGGGGTGGTCCTGTATGGAGATCCCTCACAATCTGCACTCTGCATGCGCAGACTGCACCGTGACAACTGGTCCTGCTCATCAGATTATCCTTTTTTCCTTGCATACTGATGGCAGAACAAGCCGTGTCTCAGTGGAAAAAAGAATTTGTATTGAACACATATTTTAAAGGTCTGTTCATCATGAATACTTTTTTTATTGCCTCACCTATGTTTCACCTCGATCTCTGTGTCACTGAAATTCCTTTTTTCACACTCTTGGCCATTATTTTAAGGAAGAACGAATGGACTTAATGCATGTGACAGATGATGTGATGCTACCAAATATGGTTAATAGGGTTTTTTTTGTGTGCAAATGACTGAACGTGCACGAGGACCTGGGTATGCACAAGTGTGATGATTGCGGAGGAGCGTGCATACGAGTGGCCACAACAACTTTACATAAATCAGACTTTTTACTTTTCGTACGAATATTCTAAATTTCAAGCACAGGATAGAAAATAGGATAGTTTTTACGAAGGTTTAATAAATGAGGGCCCTGGTCTTTATTTTACCTCACATCAGCTCATAATACATTTTGCTTTACGCAGACAGTGACAGAAAGCAATTCTCATATTTAAACACAAAAATGTCACTGTTTTTTATTTTTATTTTGATGTAATTTACCAATATCCCCAGAAGAGTATGTTGTCCAGTATTTTGTTTTAAAGACTAAAAAGGATTTTACAAATACTCAGTGCTCTGTGTATTAACGTGTACTGTCTTATTTTCCCACATTTCATAAACAAAATGAAAATGATTATTGTAATCAAATGCAGAATTAAAGCTGCAGTCTGAAGTATTTATCTATGTACCAACGTTATATATATATCCTTAAAATGACAGTGGGGTTCAGTACTAAGATAAAATGACAGTGCTATACAACAAAAAAGTTGTCTTCCTCCTTCCTCCTATAGACTGCTATGCACTTCACACTGACTGCCAAATAGTTTGAGCCAATAGAATTTGAGTTTCCGCCTTGTCGGTTGTTAATAAACTTGTATGTGCATCAGGCAAATCTGTGCAGATGTGGCCGCTCCCGTTTACAGTCGCCATATTGGAAAAGAGCATCAGTCATGAAGAGGTCGCTCAACTCTGAAATGTCCTTAACAAAATATAACCGGGCGATGTTCGATAGCGCTTGCTGCTTTCCTCTTTGAGCCGCTGTGAGAACACAGGTGATGCGCGTGCATGAGGGGGGAGGGATGTTTTTGGGATGGGCCTGGACAGTGGGATTAAAAAAAAATATCTTTCTCCCTGGAAAAACTCCAGACAGCGGCTTTAATAGTATTGCCTAAAACATACTCTAAAAAAGTTAAATAAAACACACAGAAATGAACAAGAATCAGATCAAAGAATATCTCAGGGAGGAACATCAGCTCAGTTTGTATGGCTCCTTCCAACCTTGGTGTAATGCAGCACCATTTGACCACCATACTGTAATCCAAAACTCACAATGTGCCAGTGCAAAGAGCCTGCGACTGTTACAGAGGAGCAAAAAACCTTTTCTTGATTTTAATGATTAAATTTAATCTTCACTTGTCTTAAAACCTCATGAGAATCATTTCAGAATCCTCAGAAGGCTTCTGAAGAAATCTACAGAGATTAGCTGGTGACTGAAACTGGACATGTTTCAGGACTGGTCACAACAAGGCACACAAAAAAACTGGAAAAAAAAATTGGTTTTGTTTTTTTCACAATGTTGAGCACAAGATAAGTAATCCCTGTCAGGACATGCTGACAACACAGTAGCTGAATTTTCTACAACATACTGAGATGTGTCTGCTTTTAAAGAAGGGATCAAAATATTCTGCAGGTAATTTTTTCATTCCTAAATAGCCACACTGTACAAAGGAAGTAGCTGGAGAGCAGCAACTAATTTCATGACTCGGTAGTGAGTGCTGAGCTTTCGCTGCCGACAGTTTACAGAGAATCATCCCCTTTGGCCATGAACAGCATCATGCAGCACCAACACACATCCTTTTATTAAGCTAAGCAAAGCCCACATTCTTCAGCAAGCCATTTACTAAATAATAATCTTCTGTAAGAGGAGATGAATCTTAAAGTTTGTTGTTAAAAAGTTGTGTAAAACATAATGAGTAACTGAAAACTACCACTCCACACTGCGACGTGTGTGCATTGAACTGCCGTTCCCCAGAAGGGACAGGAAACTGGAAACACAAACAACATCAAACAATCAAAGCTGCAATGAAAGTGCCGCTCATTGGTAGAACAATGCATATTTACGTGTTAGAACGGCCCGGTCAAAAGAACAAGTTTAAAACCAAATGAGAATCAGAAGCTCTGTCCAGTTTAAGCTCGAATCATTTTTGCAAAGACGAATCGCCAAATAATGTCATTCTCTAGAAGGAAAAAGCCCCCAAAAGACTTCCAAAATGAATTAGAAGGATTTACACTCTAAACTTCTCAGATTATTAGAAAAAAAATAGAAATATTTTCCTTTTCTTAAGTACACACTACTTTGGGTCAGTCCATCAAGTAAAAGCCCAGTGAAATGTGGTGAAATATATGGAAGTACATTCAAATGTTAACTTTTATCGGTATGAATACTTCATCATTCATACTTCATAAATTGAGTTAATATCTAACAAATGAGAGAAAAATTTGTAACAGTAATATTTCAGGTCTTACGTTGATGATGTGAAATTTCAGTCTACTGCAACAGGGAAGCTTACTGCTGGAACGTGATTGCTTACCCTCGCTCAACGTCAAACTCCTGATTAAAGACAGAACAACTGAATGTTATACAGCTTTATTAACAAGAATCTGGAGCGATAAAAAAAAGAAAGAAAATAAAATCAAAGTACCTGAGTTCTTTTTTCTCTGCCAAATTCAGAGGCATCGCTCGGAGCATCCTGACTCTGTCACCCACCGACAAGTTCTGCAGGTTGTTGACCAAATGCTCCTGCTTACTCTCTGCAACACACCCAGAAAATGCCGTTTCACACGATACGCATTTTTTCTGTCAGTTAAATCAGCCAAAGGTGTTTCTCCGTGCTTTCTCACCTGCTGAGTCTGTAGTGTCTGGGTCGATGCGGTAGCCCCGAATGCTGGGTCTGGCATAGCGAGGTAAGTCTCTGATGGCCTTTCTGCTCTGCGTGCGTCTGCGAAGCTGCATGCTCCTGTTGTAGTACTGAGAGATGATGGCTCCCCTGTTGCGACCTGGAGGATAAAAACTAGGGATGTAAAAAAATATTGACATGCCAATATATCACACTATTTTATGTCACAATATTGTATCGATGTTCAAAAGCAAAGTATAAATTTAAAAAAAGAAAGAATTTGAACAGAATTTTATCATAAATTTCAACGTCTGACTGCTAGTTGGTGGCTGTTTTCACGTGCTTGGTTCCAGTGGGTCATCTAGATCCAGTAATAAAACTGGACAGATCTTCTGCCAATGGATGCACTTGTTAGACATCAAATCCTGGATGGCAGAAAACTTTCTCCAGCTCAACCAGGTCAAAACTGAGATTTTAGGTATCGGTCCTAAGGCTCAGAGAGAAACTTTTATCAAAACTACAATCACTGTCTTTTAATCCTTCTTTACAAGTGAAGAACCTGGGAGTGATTTTTTACTCTGAGCTTTCTTTTGTTCCACACATTAAAAATATTACTAAAAAAAGGTTTTTATCACCTAAAGAACATTGCCAGAGTCCGACCCATTCTCTCTCTCGAGCCAATACGGATTCGCTAATGCATGCTTTTTAGCACCTTTTATCATGCTTTTATAAAACCGATTACTGTAATGCCCTGCTTTCTGGTCTTCCCAAAAAGACTACCTCAAGTTTACAGCTTTTACAGAATTCAGCAGCTCGTGTCCTGATGAAGACTAGGAGGCAGGAGCACATTACACTGGTCTTAGAATCATTGCATTGGCTCCCTGTATGTTTTAGGATGGATTTTAAGGTTCTTTTAATGGTTTTTAAGTGTATTAATGGTCTTGGGCCTTCTTATCTTTCAAAAATGCTTTCACCACATGAACCTTCACGGTCTCTGCGCTCCTCTAGCAGCAGTCTCCTCATCATCCCCAAATTCAGGACACAAACTCATGGTGAGGCGTCCTTCAATTATTATGGCCCTCACCTCTGGAACAGGCTGCTGGAGGAACTCGGGGCCGCAGAGAACGTTCATGTTTTTAAGAGCAGAATCAAGAGTCACCTTTTTAGCCGAGCCTTTAACTGATTATTTATCTGCTTTACACTTTTATCTGATCATATCTTTATCATTCTCTTATATTTTATAATTTGGGATGCTATCCGTCTTAACATTTTATCAGTATTTCAATACTTAATAACATTTCCTGTTTATTTTAATATTTTAACTTCTTATTTTAATCATCCTTCCAATTTATTTTGGGTTTGGGAAGAGTGGGGTTTGTGGGGTCATTTTAACCTGTAAAGCACTTTGAGAAGCTTTGTAGTTGGAAAAGCGCTTTGTAAATAAAGTTTGATTGATTGATTGATTGATTGTTTGGATGTGTTTTTGATGAAACAGGTTGGAATGCTTAGAATGCTGTGACAGTTTTTCTAAAGTTAAATTTGGTTTAAAAAAAGCACAATATATAGTCTTACTCATAGTAATCATTGCAATATATCTTATTGCCTTCTTTGCATCGTGATACATATATCGCCAGATTCTTGCCAATGCATATCCCTAGTAAAAATTATACGATTGCTTCGTCTATGGATAATTCAACATCTAGTTTCAACCAAAGCTATACCACATCTGCATCAACATGGAAATCAGAGATGCTTTCTGATTAATTTGTTTCACATATTTCTAAGAATGTTTAATAGAGGGATTATTGTTCATCAACTTGGAAGATGCATACACAACTTGTGAAAGAGTAAGAGATGCTGGTGTCGTGCCAGGGTAGTTATCCCTGTCAGAACTGGTTTCTCCTGTGTCGGGAGCGCGCACGGAGAAGGAAAAGCTAATCCATTTAACTCCGCCTCAATCACAACCAACCAGACGTAGAACTAGTCATGTTTTATCCTTGTGAAAAAGTGAAAACCGAGTCGGTTTACATCATTGGTCATTTAGGGGATTGCAACAGCTAAAAACAAAAACAAATTTATTGTTCCAACATGGTGTGGCACATTATTAGTTCAACACATTGTGAGCATTTTTAACAACAATCATATCGGTGTAAACCTTTATTTGTATAAAAAAATTACACACATTGTAATTTTTTTTCTGCAACTAAAAGGCTCTATGTTCGATTCAAGATCTCTCCCAAAAATACTATGTGTTCTCATTAATTTTTATATTGAGTGCAATTTCTTTGGCAGAGGTCTTTCAAGCATCTGCATGAAAGCCAATACAAATCTCTACCATAACTCTGGGTCTGTTCAAAGGCTAGCTTCCCCTCTAGGCGTGTCTGAAAGATGTCTCAGAGGAAACATCTGGAGGGGATGCTTAAAGACCAAATCACCTCAGCTGACTCGTTCTGATAAGTAATTTATCATCCAGTCAGTCAGATGTCAGCAAGCAGCAGATATCAACAGTATGTTCAGACCTTGACAGACAGATGCCCGGCGTGCTGTAAGAGGGGGCAGCCTGCAGGCTGGCCGAAAGAAAACGCTCTGAACACCCAAGCTGAGGGTGGTGGAAATCATGGTGTCTGAGGCCACATCCACACTAAGCCGGATAATGCCTTAAACGTATAATTATTTAGTCTACACCCCCCTATCGTCCACACCAACCCGGCTTCGTTTAAGTTCTGTGGCCGGATAACTATTAGCCGGGTAAGAGAGCCGTGTAAATCTTAATTCAACGGCTCAACGTGCTAGTGTGGACAGCTTCCCCGGATAATGAAAGGAAGTGGCGTCAATGAATGCTGCGTCAATAACAATACGACACTACAGACAAAGACAACAGCGGAGAGGTATAAATCGATCTCGTCGTCTGTCCACACCAAAAACTCTCTCTTCTTCTGAGCAGCTATTGTTCTCTTCGGTTAACGGGACAAGCAGATATGTACTGTGCTGTACAGCTTCTTGTATATTATGTAGGCGCTGGCGTCACGTAGATTATACCCGTGTTTCGTGCGTCTTTTCGCGCATGCCCGGTATTTGCACAGGTCGTTATGGGATTGCGCAATCATGGGACCTTAAACGGGGCGTAAATGCTCGTCTTGACTGGATAACATTAGGCGTCTAACTTCCCGTATAACCTTATCGGCTTAGTGTGGAAGTAGCCTGAGAGGCCTCGGCTGAGAGAAAGAAGGATCAGTCGTTTTCTTTATTTTACGATGCTGCATGGAGAGTCCATAGGGAGCTCTGAAGCTTCAGCACAGATGCATGGTTATATATAGTAATCAGTCACACCCTATTGGATCAGCTCCTGACTGATTCATTACTCAGCTCTGGGAGAACAAAACACATCATACAGTTATGGTCAGATAACACTCTGTGCTATGAATCATAGGATAAACACAAGATCTGTCATGAGGCAACACGGATGTGTCATATGTGATAACTAGCTTCTTGCAGAACATGTATTAAACCAGAAAAGTAATATTTTATCTAGGCACTGAGTAACAGAATCAAACTTATAAATGCATCAGCACTAATTCAACTGTGAGTAATAAAAGAAAAAAGCCTATAACAGCAATATTAATTCCTAAAACATTCCCTCCTTTGGTCATAACATGACCACAAAAATAAGCAATAAAATTTTATAAATGATATAAAATCAAAATAACATGTATTTATATTTGTAACAGATTGGCATTAGATGAGGCACATCAGTCAGGGTTTAAGACAATCTCTTCATAAAGCGTTACATTTGATCAGGAAAATAAATAAATAAAAGGTTTAACAGTCAGTGTCATCATCATCATCATCAGTAGTAAGTTAATCAGTAGTTGTGACGCATATTAGATTGAGATCGTGGATCTGTCTCAGGAGCAAAAAGTCACATTTCTTTGTTCCTCATGCTGTTAGAAAACAGATATTGGTTGCAAAAAGCCATTTAAAGGCTTTGGGTGGAGACTGTAAGAAATGAAAATGTCTTTGGATCATGCCGTCTCTTGATGTTTGGCCAAACATGTTACATTAAATACTAAAAAAGCCTTCGGGCCTCATTTATGAGGAGAGCTATATTTTCAGCCCCAACACTGTTGTGCAGGCGAACACTGAAGTAGTTATATGGCTTACAGATAATATGAATCCAAAATTCTGTTTCTCCAGAAGTCATGATATTTCATCAGTGCATTTAAGGGTGCATTCACATCAGCCCTGTTTAGTCCGCTTGACATGAACTCTAGTTCGTTTGCCTGGAAAGTCCGGTTCGTATGGGGAGGTGTGAATGGGCACTTGAGTTCTGACCAAACAAATGAACTCTGGTCCGCCTAAAAACTTTTTCCAAAAACGTTTTCAATTGAAACAAACCCTGCCTCGGGTCGATTGCATGTGGGAATGGCAAGCCGCACCAAAAGCAGGAAGTGGACTATTGCACAGGGCATCCTGGGTAAATACAATCTAAACAACCATTAATGCTGGAGAGATAAATGCTGGATCTTGTACATACCTTGCTAAATGTCGGTATAAGCAGGCCATCTGTGCTGGAAGTTGTATTCAGGTGGTGCTACTCATACAAAAATGCACATAAAGAGGTTCAGGTCTAGCAGCCTGATCACGAGCAGTAAAGAAGATATTTATACTTTTTGCAAGGTGGGATCTAGTGACAACCTGCTGGAAAACAAAGTGGGGACATTTCCTAACAGACGGCTGCACTGACTTTGAAGAACAATGGTCATAATTGTACGAAATAAATTAAATAACCCATTCTGTGTTTATCAAATCTATATTTATGCTCTAAACTTAACTTTTTTACTTTAATTACTGAAATGTATTTTCATTTGCTGAGATGTATCCAAGACAAAAAAAAAACACAGAGGAGGCAAACTATATTATACAAGAAAGAGATCTGTAAAGTCATCTCTAAAAAAAACCTTCCTCAGAAAGGAAGATAATAACCTGCTTCCTTGTGAAACTCTGCTCAGTTGCAAAACATCTGTTTTTATCTTACATGTATGCTGTGGCACCAGCGATGCCAGGGTTTGTGCTCATGTTGAAGCAAAACAGTGAGAACAAACTAATTACTGGCCGGGTTGTGAACAGTTCTCAGTATATGTTTACAAAACCCGATCTTTATTGGATTTCACCACACAGAGGCTGGGTGTGGTCAACACTCTACAATAGGATCACTGCTATCTTACAACTTTTCCTGTAAATGCAGATGATTAGAGACAATTTTAAAAGGATTCAAATCAGTAGTATTAGAAATACTGTTCTCGCTTTATCAGAGGAACTAAATGTCATGTGAAGCTAGAAAGGTCTGTGAAACACATGAACACCAGTCACAGGTACAGATCCGCTTCCAGTACTGACCAATAGTGCGACTGGGCATGGAGGAGAGGATCCTCATGGTGGCTGAAGACCAGCGTTCCCTGATTAGGGATTCTATTTCTCCATTGTACTCCTCTTCAGGTTCAAGTCTTTCATGCCACCTCGCCTGATCCTCAGAGAGTGGCAAATATGACACATTGTCTGTAAAAGTAGAAATACACACACAAAATCAACATAATGCTCCACTAAGCAGAGAAACAAACAAAACATTTGATTTCAAAAGATAAGATATATTACAAGCAGAGTCAGGAAGTCTGTCAGGGTCATGAGATGAAAGCTTGTTACTAAGGGAGGAGAAACGCCTTTTAGTCTGTGGCTCCTGTAGCTTTAGTTTGCTGAGGCTTTTGAAAACCCCAACTGAAAACCATTTTATTAAACCAGGCTTTTATGTCATGATTTTATTGGGATTCTTATGCTGCTTTTTAAATTAATTCCTACAGTACATTTTGTTCTACTAACTTTTATTATACCTTATGTTGTTCAACTTTTGGTAACTTTTGTGTCTGTGAAAAGCACTTTATAAATAGACTTAAGTTGCTTGTTTTTAATAAGTAAAAAATAACTTTGCAATGAAATATGTTGATGGATGTGTGGCTGGTGTTTGGGGACGGGAAAAGGATGTGGGAGAAGACTGCTACTACAAATGTCCTGTATGTGTGATTTTCAGGGAAGCAAACAGATGAAGAGGATGAATTTCTGAATCTCCCTGGAAAAATGTTTTGCCTTAAGACTGTAAAACAATCATAATTAAACTATTATACCAGATGGCCCTCCCTTTTTTAGACGCTTGCTGTGGTTCCATATCAATGTGTAGACTTGACACGGGGCGGGGCTGCATATAGATCTGGCTGTTGCCAGATTAGGGTCTATGTGCTTTAATGGTTGGAATTTACCTGCAGGTACTCTGACGCCGATTTAACCCAGCGACAAACAAACATTTTTTATCTTTAAATTGAACTAAAAAGTAAAAAAGAACTCTGCAAGTATCTAAAACTGATCTTTGTTTTATAAGCCGCACGCGAAGATCGTTATCCACCGAAGTCTGTAACTACGCTGCATCTGCTACGTTCTGCACACCTGTGTTGCGTAGCGTTAAGTAACGTTGGAAATGCGTGGCGAGTTCAAAAATGTAGATTTTATATATAACAAAACCCATAAACTCATGTTTAATGGTGGTTTGTAAGCAATGTTTGATGCATACTAAATGTCTTACTGATTTTTTTTTTACAAAGTTTTAAAAGACAAATAAACAAAAACTATATTCGCTCCAATAATTTAATCTTCTTAAGATATCTCAATTTTTACAACTAACAATTTTGTCTAAAAGGATTTCCAGTTGTACATTTTGTACCAGTTCCCTTCTCACAACAGTATGCATCAACAGTATTGATGATGTCATTAGTATGCTAGTTATGTGACATCATGTGGCAACTTCTGGCGACTTTCTGGGTCAAATTCAGATACTTTTTGTGGGAGACAGTTGGCAACACTGATTATGTCACCCAACAGAGAAATGTGATTGAACTGAATCCCCTAGATCTAAAAAACATAGAGCCAGTGGTTTTGAACCAGAGTGGTTTTGCACTGTAAATACATTTGCTTGTTGAATAATTTGTCCTTTGTTGAGTAATTGTGACTTTGAATTCACAGTATTGGCTACAAAAGTAAAATTAATTAAGGCCAAAAAGAAAAAGAAAAAAAAATCAATCACGCATGCCTTCAAGTTCTCCAGTGGGTACCACCACTGACCTTTTTTGACCTATGAAAAAAACCCTACTGTCAGCACAAAAATCCACCAGACGTTCCTCCTTCCCTGCTTGGTTCTGATCAACGAAACTTAGTTTTTCTCTGCATGCCCGAGATGAATAAGTCAAATGAAGGGGAGGATCTTTGACTGCTTCCGACCTCTTGATACTTTGACTTCCTTTCATTCAATCAATCTCATGAGCAACATGAGCTTAGAGTGACTAAACAACTGAAATAAATAAGTAAAAACTGGAGTGAACTTTGAGTTAAAGGGGTGTGGAAAACAGGATCTTTCGAAAAAAAATTCACCAGAAACACAGACCAATTATGTGTAGAAAAGTGAGACTTGCATAGCCACTGCATCCCTCCTATTGTAGTGACTAGGGATTTAAGAAAATATAAATAAACCATGTCTATCCCAATATTTTACATCAAAATATTGTACTGATATTCAAAAACAATGTATCAATAGGTCTTTTTTTGAATGAGAATGGATCCATTAATGATAATAGTAATTATTGGAGTAAAATTGTAAGCATGATTGGTAGTTGGTGGCTGCTTTCACCTTGTTCCTTCCAGCGGATCAGCTAGATCTAGGAATACAACCGGATGTTTTAAGAATGAAACACCGGAGTGTTTAAAATGCTGTGACGGTTTTTCTACAGTTAGACTCCGTTTTACAAATCACTATATATAGTCTTACTCATAGTATCACAATATATTGTATTGTCCCCTCCGTATTGTGACGCATATCGTAACACAAGATTCTTGCCAATACACATCCTTTTTACTATTATACTACTTACTATTTACATATTTCTTGATTTGCTGTGGACAACAAGCATGAAGACAATTAATAAACAAAAATCATAAATGGTATCTATTTTCACTCTAATTTCCTTATTAAACCTCTAATTTCACATTATTTAACACAGTCTCTTAAACGGATTACCTCTGGCCTCCTCATCTAGATCTCTCTGAAGATGCTGCAGCTCGATGGCATTAGACAGTTCTTTGTTCTGACTCTGTTCCGCGATGAGCTGGCTGAAGGAATCATGAACCCCTTCCTCGTCTGCTGGGCTTCTAGGAACATACAGAAGAGGCAGTAGACTCAAATGAAACACAGTTAAGTTTAGGAATACAACAAGTGTAGCTTTCAGTGCATATTGAAGAATCCTTTGAGGACAGGAAGAAGCTAACTATACCGCAGATAAAGTACAATGAATCAGAAAACCCAATGGGTTGTAACTGCAACAAATAACTACAGCAGAATTAGCTTATTTTGTGATCCTCGTACTTGATGTACTGTAAAAAGAAGCCTACAGGGCTGTCAGTTGTTCCGTTTTTTGAAAGAAAAAAAAAAAGATTCATAAGACAAAGTCAATTTCCCTTATGAGCTTTTTACAGATACAACAGGAAGGAAACACAGATTCCAGCATGGCTTCGTCAAAGCAGTGTTTCCACCATTAAAGGACGATTATTTAAGATTTCAGAAACAGGCCATGGGTAACAAACAAAAACAAGCTGAAACCTCATGTCAGAGTTCAATATGTTCCTCCTTTACATTGAATCTTTTCCTCCCCCCGGTCCTGACTCTACATCAGCATGAATTAACAAGACCCAACATGAGACACACACAAAAAAAAGACTCGACAACATTTACAAAAAGGGAAAAACTGAGACTTACTCCAGTCCAGCTTCCATTAGGGGGTAACTCAGGTCAAAGTTACTGCTTCGAGCCATTCTTCTCCTCTTACAATCCCGTCGATCTGACTAGCTGGCGACCCTGCAGAGGTGATCACACCTTCACCCGCTCAGACCTCAGCACCACTCTCGGCATTTTGGTTTGTTTTTCCCAAACCTGTAGGAAGAGGAGGAGAAAAGTTAAAGGAGGAGGTGCGATCTGAGTGTTTGAAGTAAAAAAAAAGAAAAAAAAAAGAAAAGAAATACCAACAGTCTGTTTTCCAATCCGGCACCTCGGCTGTGTCTCGGCTTGCCCTGAACTGATTTTACCAGCAAACACAGAAACAAACAAAAGGATGGCAACCAGCTTCGCTTTTCTGGTTCAGTGTTTTATTTATTCTCTACTCCTAAATGAAACAGAAATAATTTAAGCAAATGTGTAACCAGCAGAAGGAAGTAAATATCAGTTTACAGCTGTAAGCATAACTCCTCTACTCAGGCATAAAATGACAGTGGTTCATGTTTTTGCCTTGTCATGAGGGATCACGTCACTTTGTCCAGCCTTACAGGAGATCTATTGTGACTGAGGACGGCAGTCAGTCAGCGGTCACCACTGAAATGAATATTTATGACACGCAGAACAATAGTGACAAATTACACAGAACGTCTCATATGGGCTATCTGGACAAAACAAGTTGTTCTGCTATAAATCTGGCTTTGTTTAAGTGTTACAGCGCCATAAAAAGTTTCATCAAACACCCAGAGCGGATATGTTCTGCTGCTTGAATGCACCGCAGATGTGAAGTTAAGCATTAGTGAGGAATTTAAGATGAGCAAAAACTGACGCCTGACATGCATTAATGATCATTAAAACCTCCTTGCAAGAACTATCCAAAAAACGCTTCAAAAAACATCTGGATGGACAATAGATCTGAATAACTTAAAGTTAGAATTTATTTTCAGTTTGTATAAAGGTTTTTGATGGGGTTTAGTACGTTGCACAGGATTTTGATCTAGGGATACCAGAGTAAAGGGGGCAGAATACTAATTTTATTATATAAGTAAATAAATATTAGTCTGCCACACAAACAGCAGCAAAATTATTTTATTTAGGTTTACTGTTGTACCTAGGAATACACCCATCTGAAAAATTTGGGCCAATCTGATTATGCTACAATTATGAAAGACAAAAAATATTTACCAATAATATACGTATATATACGTTTTTCAAAAACAACCACAACGTTGAAATTGTTTCCCTGCTTCATTAAACACCCCACAAACCTGTGCTGCATTTCAATCACATGACCAAATAAACACCTCCTGACAATCCCCTAAAATCCTCAAAACACAAGATGGAGAAAAAAAATTGGTTATTAATATCAGATCAGTTTGACCTTTCAGACCGATAGCAATGTGTTAAAAACACACATTTTTCTGCGTAATTGTGTATCTTAATTTGTTTTTACTTTAAATTTGCAAGCAAAAAAATTCCCCAGCAAAATATTCCCCTGCAGAAATTCACCTGCAAATGTGCTGAACTCTTTATGATCCAAGTAGAGCCCGTCTACGGAGAACCTTGCCACTCTCAATTAAGTCTCATTGTAACAAATCTTGGTTGCAGTTCCACCAGAGTTCCACTGGGGGCGATCACCATGAGTGCGATATGAATGGGAGTCTATGGAATTAGACGGCTAAATTTGTCTCTCTCACCCGATTGCCGTAGAGAAATCTCAGATTTGATTGTAGGTTTTGCAAGTTCAATATAGGTTACAGGAGGAAAGTTGAATGAATGAGAACCTATGTCCTTTCGTTTTCTTACATGTTGAATTGTTGTCGCCCACAACACGCTAGCATTTTGCTAATGACCGCTGATTGGTCAGTGAAGGACTGATTATGACCAGAGATACCGCTTGATGGCATCTGAAAGCGGCACCCGAAGGTTAAGGCCGACTTTTTCGCCCAAGTTTTTTTTTTTTTTTTTTACGTAACAACTTTTCTTTGGTTGGTGGCGCTTTTATCTGCCTATGGTTAGGTATGTACTGTGAAATTCAAACGGAAAAATAAGGATTAGAGCAATATCTCAGGTCGTACGATGTGTATGACATCATTAACATTTAAAAATACTTTTTAAAGCAAATAAGTGACTCTAAAAAAATTTAACACCCAGCAATGTGTCATTTATTTGCATCTCCTTTCGGAAAAAAATGTTAAAATTACTAGACAAAAAATTATATCCTGAGAAAAGTGAATTTTTCTGGGTATTGCTCCATATACCTCCATTCATTCTGCACGTGTCATGAGAGCGCTCTCATATGGAATCAGAGTGGAACTGCAACCAGTTCAGAAACCGGAAGTACCATGAGAGTGGGAGTTCCCCCCTTATTAGACATTCTGTGGAGTTCACCACATTTGCAGGCAAATTTTTGCAGGCGGATTTCTGCAGATGAAATTTTGGCAGGTGAAATTTTGCTGGGGAATTTTTTGCTTGGAAATTGAAAGTAAAAACAATTTCAGACACAGAATTATGCAGGTTTTAAAAATTCAGTGTTATAAATTCATTGTATAAAAAGAGCTGGATTCTGATGAGACTATATTTCTTCCATAAACATCGACCGATACTGTTGAAGATAGAGTATAATGTAGAAAAATAGAATAATCCTTTATTGTCCTACCAAGGGGAAATTCAGCTGTAACAGCAGTAGAAGGAAAGATAATTGAAGCATTTAGATTAACAAAAAAATAGAAAAGGATCTAAAATCAGAATTAGGAATAATCTATGTAGATTGAGGACAAAAATAATAAAAATTCAAGTACTGTGCAGTTATTAGAAATGTTGTACTCAGATTTGAATGTGAAACAGAGTAGAATAATTTAAAAACAGAAAATATTTACACAATGTGCATGTTTAGTTGTGTATTAGGAAAATGAATGTATTATTAGAAGAATATGCTGATATATCCTGCATCCCTAGTTGTAACAACAAAATGTGGAAAAGTTCAAGAGGTACTATCAGTATTATCTAAAAATATATGCATCTCACAGGTTGGAGGCGCTGGAAACCTTAATCAGCAGGAAATATAAGGAAACCCTCCTAATCCTGTGATGGAGCATTAGTAGTTTGGTGTTTTTGTTTGAAGTTAAATGAAGATCAGGGTCGACATTACTGCCCATCTAGACCTACTCCACCTTCACACTTTTTGTACCATTGATAATACCTCTTCATAACAAAACAGGTCTCATTAAGATGCTATAGATAAAAATTGAGGAAGTTACTGTTTGAAACTAACTCCACCCAATCCTGCCAACACAGATCAGCGATAATGCTTTATTTTTAGTCTTGTCAATAACCAGCCCAGAGCAGAGAAATGCTACATAACTGTACTGGTGAGAAATAAAAACCTCTGCTTTTTGCACCATAATAACCATGTGAGCTAAAAAAATAGTGTCAAACGATAGCTTTGTCATCATAAGACAGCAGGTTTTGTTTTCTTGAGAATGAAATCAGCTTTAGAGTCCAACCAATTTAGTCACAAATGTGACCTGTATTCGTAATGAGGAACCTAAAGTGTATCTAAAGTCAGACCTCTCAGAGGGGAAAAACGTAGAGCTAAGTCTGAACATCTGTGGTTCAACAACAGACAGGAATTGAACCCATATCGTGGTCTAAACCAATCAGGAATAGTGAAGGAGCATGATCCCCTGCCCTGATTGGGTGGCACTGGTCCGGCTGTTCATGTCTGTGTTGTGGGCTGCAGCCAGACAGCCAGAGGCGAGGAGGCTAGGCTAGTCAGAGGAGGAGAACATATAGAAAAGTTGCAACCTGAGCCGTAGCGAAATCATTACTAATCATTGTGACACAGCAGGTAATGTGTGTCATAGTTGTGTGGATTTCGGTGTTTTAACACCCATACTTTTACACCTACTAAACTGAGATTCCCTGATTTAGCTAAAAAAAACGGCCAGTCCAGTCAGGTCCTATCAAAGCTGCTGATAATTATGCTGTTATGTTTGCGCGATCAGTCTGAGTGAAGCAAATAAGGAAGTAAAACTTTATTTATACAGCACCTTTCAAGACAACCGTCACAAAGCGCTTTTCAGACCATATCAAACAATCCCATTAAAAGGAAGGTAAAAATGGTAGGTCTTTAGCTGAGCCTTAAAAACAATATTAGAGTCCATATTTCAGATGGAGACGGGCAGAGAGTTCCAGCGTGTTGGAGCTGCCACAGAGAAAGCGCAGGCTCTCTTTTTTGTTTTAAGTCTGGAGGAGGTATTAGACAACAAATCCAGTCTACTTGACCTCAAGGATCTTGTTGGAGTATACAAAGTCAGCAAGTCTGTGGTGTAGCCAGGGCAAGAGGGCATGAAGATCCTTCCTTGTTAAGATCAGGATTTTGAAGTGAACCAAAAATGTAATAGGAGGCCAATGTAGGTCCTTAACAATAGGTGTAATATGATTAGAGGCCCTGTAAAAAGTCCTGCAGCAGCATTTTGAACCATTTGCAGACGATCCATTGTAGCTCCAGGGAGACCTTTATATAATAAAGTGAGCACGTAGTGAGACTGATGTCTGCATGAATAAAAAGATTTACTATTCTATGGCACTTATAAATAAGAGCAGGGGGTTCATTTATTTTGTTTGCTGAAGTAATACGAGTTTACGTATTGTTTAAAATTTAGAGAAAGAAACAAGAGGTTTAGACCACGTTTATGTTAATGGAGAGAATTGGTATGCTGACAGGGTGCGGGTCGGGGGGTTCTCTGATTGTGTGTATGACTGTGTGTATTTTCAATTCATTACATTTTAAATTTGATATGATTAATTAATATTGTTGGATTTAAACCAGGTCAGTTGAGTTCAATCAAAGCGTCTTTGTTGACTTTGGCTACATATTTTTCCGATTTTCTTTTCCCTGCCCATTGTACATTATGGCCCGTTTTCATTTTCATAGAACCCAAGCTGATCTGTGGGAACCGAAAAAAAATCCAACAGAAGAAAGGGATAACTAGTTTATTATCGTTTATTCAACAGAGATTATCCTGCCAATCTGTCATCAGATTTTCACTCAACACTAAGTGATAATTATCCGTCTCCCTTTACCTTGAGCTTAATAAATTTTAAACATTACCCATCAAGATGGACTGAAGAGCTAGTCTAACTGCATATAGATGACAATCATTTCTTCAGAACTCCCTGTTAGGGATGTTACATCAAACACCACATCCACTTCCTGTTTACACGCGCAAGCAACAGATAGTACACTTTCAGACCCAATGGCAGTCTTGGAAACCATATATTTTCCAAATAAAAACATCATATCCTTTAGAGTTTTGTCAGTTATACAGCTCTTGATAAAAAAACAACATCATAGAAATGCGATAAACATGTCCATCCCTTTCTCTACAGACAGAGCTAGGCTTTTTGTCACGTCTGGAATGGCCTAGTCAAAGCTCAGAACTACCATTGAAAGAAAGTCTATGAAGGGGTAGGGTGCAAAAAGAAATATCCTCCCAATCTGACATATTTGGAGAACTTTTGCAGGGCATCGTGGGTAAATACCCCCAGGTACCCAACGTTACTATACAATAATAAAATACAAACGTTTTTACAATTTTAAAGCATCCAATCACAGGTTGTTTATTAAAAGTACCAAAAGTAATTTGTCCTACCAGAATAATAACATGCACATAGTGATAATCTATGTCTATACATGTGAGGAATGTCCTTAGATAAGACCCACAGACTTGTATACGGGTGGGGTCATTGCTAGATTTAGTCCCGACTGAACAAGATTCATGCCGCACACATACATAGGTAGAGCTCTGAACATCCATCAGAAAAATTACTGAAATGTTCTTCTACAGTTATTGTTTTTCTCCCATGTTCAGTCCCGTTACAACTGATTTTCCTTCTTACTCTCCCACAAACAGGCTTTTCCCATTACCAGACATTTCCAGGATCATATTACACTTTTTTTCATATTCTCTGCGGCTTCAAGACCTTAGCGGTTCTCTTAAGACTCTACAGCTAAAGAAGGATGCTGGGGGAGTGGGACATGGAGAATGGGTCAGAGTTCAGCTGTTCCTCTGCCAAATCAAATAAAAGAGTAATGGGAACCAAATACGAGTTTAGCCTGGATTCAGACAAAGCTGATGGAGAAAAAAATTCCTAAAAGTTGCAAAGCATGCATGAAAGCGGATTAATAATGCAGACACTCAAGACTTAAGAGCAAATCCTTGCAGTGCAAATATCTATATATTTGGAAAGAGTGCAAAGCAATCTGGCCACTGACAGCTTTACACAACTGAAAAGGCAATCAGTTCCCACAGTGCAGAAAAATCTGACTAACAGAAGCAGCTGTGGAAGCAAATGCTTTATACAGTTTATATCACACTGGTTGTTAATCCTCCCACCATCCGATGTCAGGACTTTGCAGTTTTTAACCTTGCATAAAACAGAGATGGTTAGATCAAGGAAACGATTGTCTCAAAGGGGCTAAGGTTTAGAAAACTCTGGAGAAGACTATCTGAAGCGAGCAGAGCAAACAGACAAATGACAGGGCCTAATTTAGACAGACTCAATCTATAGATTCAATTTAAAAAGTCTTGAATTTTTTACTAAATTGCATTGAGGTTTTAAATAAGGATGCACCGATACCAATACTAGTATCGGGACCAATACCGTTCTTATGTACTGTATGGGGAGCCTAAGTCCCGCCCTTCTACTTCCGGTCCATTGGTCCCCTACTGCCCCAAAAAATGAATGAGAGTCAATAGAGCGATAAAAATGATTTTGTGCTCCCGTTTGAAATGTGCTACGGATAGAACATATGATTTCTATGAATTTTAACAAAAATTTTGATGCAGAGAAAAACGCTGATTTTCGAACAGCGGCAAAAGTTACTTTAGGTTTTGTGCTAAAATACTTAGTGGACTACAATTGCAGAAGAAGAGGGAGAATATGAGCCATAGCCTCCAGGACGAAACAAGGAATATTAAACGCTGAGAAAACCACTATAAATCTTACCATGCTGAAAGTGGCAGGTATGCAGCGGGTGAAGCCAGCATGCAGGAGAAGCTCTACAAGCTCTTGGTGAGTCTTTTACGTGCTATAGCTAGTGATAGCTCGTGTTAGCTGTGTGACGTCATATGTGCGACATCTAATTTGTAGGCATTTTAGTTGCGAATTTTGACAATCAAATAAATCCTAAATTACTTGATGAACAGTCAAAACGCGCATCATTAGTTATTTAAATTGAAGTTATATCTATGTGTGATTCAGGACGTAAATTAAGCAGATCAGAAAATAACTTATCACTCAATTGACTTCCATTCATTTTTTTTTTTTAATCCAGGGGACCCACGGGCCGACAGGAAGATGGAGGAGACTTAGGCTTCTAATCTGTATTGGTTAAAGTGAACCGATACCATGAACCGATACTTAAAATGTGGCAACTGCAATAATTTCACTTGAAATTTTACTTTTGCTCTCATTTTTTATTAATCTTTGATATATATTTTTTTAATTCACCATCATCTGTTGTAACAAACAGAAAAAAAAACCTGTCTTCCAATTTATTGCTTTTTGTGTGTACTCAGTTCCAAGTATTGGGATTGTATTGGTTTGAAAAAAACTGGTATTATTGCATTTGTATTGCGTTTCCCTCAAAGCACACAGCTTATGTAATTCAGTAATATTTGGATCGTATCGGATCGGTATCGGCAGGTTATGAACCTCAAATATCTGTATCGGAAATGAAAAGAAGTGGATCGGTGCATCCCTAGTTTTAAATGTTGAAGAATGAACATTAATTGAAAATGGCTATGAAAGCCGATGCTTAGCATCTTTTGTACTCTAACAAAGTTAGCATCAGTAACAAGGAACTAATTTATTATATTTATTTATTTATTTTTTTACCACAGTAGGACAATTGTTGCCTGGTATTCTAAAAGAACCAGTTCGATTTCCCACAAACCAACAGGCAGCTCAGAGCCCCATTATTGTGTTACAATATAGGCCGTGTCCTCTGATGAATGTTTGATCTTCCCACCAATTTATTTAAGGAGCATCACAGAGCATACAGTTTCATAACAAAAAGCTTCTAATTTATCTCAGCATCCTCACAAACAGATGGAAACAAATCACCAGCTTGATTTATAAACGGCAATATAGGCAGAAAGTGGTGTTTCTGAATATTTCATTTTCCCTATCCAATTATCTTTGAGCAGGACCAACACAGTAGGAAAACAGGAGACAAGCACAACATTTTACAGTACGATTCATTAACATTCCCAAACTACTTTAAAACACAAGCAGTTAAAGAACTAATTGGGAATTATGTTTACTAATTTCAGCCGCAGCTACTTGCAGCGAAAGAACAAACTTTGTGACAAGTGCTATCACAATAAAGTGCAGGAAAATTAGATAGACGACTGAGCTTTTGTTATTCTAATCCAATGTTTGGATCGATATCCGTTATGAATACTTCCGTTATGGTCGATAACCAATATTTACTGATATTATCAAGGGCGTCAGTTTGTTTTTAAAATTGCCGGGGACAATATTTATAAACTTGAATGTGGTTTAAGGATTGCTGGGGACAATTATAAAATATTTACATAGCCTCTAAATATTCATATGTTTCATGTTTGATTACAATATGCACTGCTGTGTATAAACGTGGTGAAAATCACATCTTTAATTGTTGCGCGTTGTTGAGCACGTTTTATCGTTGCGCATTCTTCACCGGCAGAATGCGCAACAATAAAGCCTACTCCTTTTGCAATCCCAACACCGTTCTGTGTTGAGAAACTTCAAATTTAACTTACAGCAGACAGTCCTGCAATAGGGCAGCTAGCTGTGGGTGATTCGCATAAAGTTGCTTCAGGTGGGAAAAAAAACAAATTGAATTTCACGACTCCGGGGTGAAGTTTATTTAATGCGAGCAGACTGGGAGTGAGACAATATTATTGTTATGTTTTGTTTAAGATTTCCTAAGAAGAAAATGTTCATATGTTGTTTTGGTGGACGGAGCAGGAGGGAATTTTTCCCGAAATTATGCTGATGATGCAATGGTGTCGCCATCTATCCATCCATCGCTTCCAGCAATTCAGGAATTAAAAATCTAGGTAGGGACTATGGACAATGTCTGCTTTCTGCACAGTGATTTTTGCACAATATAAATTTCACCTGTAGTATCCAAATAATGAAAGACTAAAAATGCACTGCACTATAATTTACTTTCAATAATGGATCAAGTTATTTTCCTTTTAGATTTTTTCCCCAACTTTGATGGAAATGTTGTCCACTCCCTAGTTCTCCGTTGCTGCGTTGCAGAAGGGTCTCTGGCAGCTGGATGCAGAGATATTGAGAATTTTTTGCCTTCAGCGCAAAGTAGTATTCTGGTATGCTCTCTACACAAACGCACCATGTCAACATATTAACTTCTTGAATCAGCAAATTACATGAATATTTTTTTTTTTTGGCAACCCACGCGCAGTAAAGAAACCAGACCCATTAAATGTCATTTACAATAATCCCTCATTTATTATTAAAATACCTCTTAACAGGCAAAATCTGCAAAGTAGTCATCTTTATTTTTTACAATCATTGTTTTAAGGCTGTAAAAAACCCTCGCTATACACTTTTTTACACTTTTCTCAGACATTAACATTTACTTACATTTGTCAGTAGTTTTAACACTGAACCCTCGAAAATATTAAACATAAAAGTATTAATACGCAGTACGGTGCGTCTCTCTCCACTGAAGGTCTCTGACCAGGTGTTGTTTTGAGTGAGGAACATAATTACGGGTAGTTTTTTGTGTCGTTTTTCCTTCTGGAGGAGAATATTATTAAAGCCAGACATGATACATTTTGCAAGCACAGGGGACATGACAGAAGGAGATTGACAATTGCCTCTAATCATTTAGGAGGCAAAAAAACAATGCGCGTTAGTGCGCCGTAAAGAAAGCAAGTGAACTGTATAACTGTATTTTTTCTATTTTGAAACGGGTACCAGTGACATTGTAGGACTCCGCCCTGTAGCTGACTTCCAGCCTTTTAAAACATGGCATCTCTAATACAAAGAATGTAGTATATGAGCAGAAAGAAACATGACTGCATAAGAAAGTGGAGTGAATTAAATAACATTTTGTTCAGATGTGGAAACTTTGATGGGAGCACAAGTGGCTGTTAAATTAGAGCTGGTAAAGAACTTCCACACCAGGTTTGGTGGGGACAAACCCATCATCACAGATATAGCTGGGGACATGTCCCCGGCGTCCCCCGGTTAAAATGACGCCTATGGATATTACATACATTTCCCAAAACACGTTCAACAACATGTAAAAGCAACCACTCCACCTACGTCGCTTCTCTGCTTCAGTTAAATATTCCTATATTCCTATGCTGCATCACTATCGCTGTCACATGAATGAACACAAAAAGCAAGATGGAATATCAGCTGCTAATATCAGCCGAATACCTGTTCGTTAAAAATGACAGATGTTAATGCCGATATTGCCCCTAATTGAAACCAAGATGTAAAAATGTCTTCTTTTTTGTGTCTTTATTTTGTCAGATAAAAAAAATAATAATAACAACTCTGGAGTTTAACTAGACGTTTTGACTGATTGCTGGTTTGTGTATGCCACTCTAGAGGTCCTATAAGAAAACATCAGCACCAGTTTAGCACCAGAACCCATTAGGTGGAGAAATCAGCCATCATTGGTATCATTTATTAAAGGCGTCATGGCATTATCAAAACGGCACCAAAAAAGTAAAAAATAAATAAAATATTCAGCAGCTTTCTTGTGATCTTGGGTCAAAACATTTTGCATGTTATACACTGGAAACTGAGCAACATAGATGACAGCTGAGTGTGAGCATTTAATTACTAACAAACAAATATCTAACAGAGGTCTTTTAATGCTCTTCTTTCACAGCTCTTTAAAAGTTTGCCAACGTTAAACTTACATGCTGTAACATCTATAGAGTTATGTACAAACAGCTCAATAGGATCCCGATTTTAATACAGCACAAGATCAGCTGCTCATATAGGCTAATGGCATTAATTAAAAAAGGAAAAACAAAGTTATCCACCTATCATAGCGAGCAGCTGATGTTCCAGTGATCGCTCGCCCTTAACAAGCATGTGGAAATAATTAGAAAAAAGATTTTTAAAGACTGTGCAGGAATCTAGTTACAGAGTCATTTCATCCTGGATTTCCAGACCTATAATCACCCTCATTCAGGGCAGGGGGCTCCTACTGCCCTGCTGATAGAGGCTGCCTGCGATCACCGAGCAGGAAAACTCCCCTATCACTGATTGTGAACCTGACACTGCCTCCACCTAATGAGCTCTGAGGTCGGAGCAGCAACAAAAGGCAGTCTCCCTCCGTCTGTGCACTTTGAGCGCCATAACAGCGGCTCTCCTATGAGTCATGTTTGACAAAGTTGTAAACTCGCCTAAACTTTAACTAAGTAACAACAGCAGGCAACGAGCCACTTTGTTTTAGACGCTTTGTTAACCTGACAAAAAGGTTTATTTCGCCGAATGAACATCAAATCGTACATGAATTAACTAAAAGGTGGTTAAACTAAACACATAAATGTCTGTTAGACTATGCCACTTACCCCGGAGGTCGCTGACTTGACAAACCCGTTTACTGAACCCCCGCCCCGGTCCGTCAGTCTAAACAGCAACGGCAGTGTGCCAGCAGCGGGGAGGAACCATTAACACACTTACTATTTAACTTAAAAACGGACAGATACAGGTTTTACGTGTATATGTATTTTTTTACTGTAAAATGAATCATTTAAGCTCTTTAAATGTATCTCTTCATGGTTTTCTTAGTTTGTTAAAATACCGACTTAATGTGAAAGTGACCCCCACAGCACCGCAGCGGTTGGTTCGGTCCTACTCAGGGTCCCAGTGTTACATCAACAGAGGCTGAATCAATCAATCAATCAATCAATCAATCAATCAATCAATCTATCTATCTATCTATCTATCTATCTATCTATCTATCTATCTATCTATCTATCTATCTATCTATCTATCTATCTATCTATCCTTTTCAAACTTGAAAAATAGTAAACATCCACAAACAACAGGGCTTGCCCAAAATTTTATAGGGCCCGTATGCTACCATGTGGTATAACTGCAATAGTACCCCTGTTTTTACTTGCTCATTGATAATCTAAAAATGTATTTAATGCTAATCTCATCACTTCATTCCCTGTCCCAGTTGGGAAACTTAGTTTGCAATAAGTCTTCCAGAAAGACAAAAAAAAAACGATAAAAAAACCCTCAACTAACATCCAAAATCCCACAAGATACAAAAAACATTAAAAATCACCAAAAATTTAATCTATAAGGAATTAGAAGTCTTTCTTTTTTTTTCTTTTCTTAAAAAAAAGGGGAGGGGGGGTTTTTTCATCTCCTGTTGCTCACTTCTGTGTCTGTTAGAGGGTGACACGGGAATCAATTGTCTCTCCCGTCCCGTCCCGATCCCAAAAAAATCCTCCCGTCACGTCCCGATCACGTGACAGCCCCCTCAAAAAAATCTTGTCCCGAAAAAATCCCAAGAGAAAGACTCCCGTCCCGACCCGAATCCCGTAGATTAGTAATTTACCTCCTCCCCCCGCCCCCCTTTAAACCATAGCGTAGCACAGTATCAAAGATAATCTATTTAGCTTTATCCGCCGTCTTTAACCATATCCTGCATTCTCGTTGTTTGGCCACCTTACCTTGTCATGAATGGACTTGATTCATCTGACTACCAAACTATTAAGATACACGCATTTTCAGTCGGATATCATATGCTTACCAGTTTATCCAGGTGGTGTAGCAACAACGTAGCAGTTTCAGTTTTGGTGCGTTCAGTGTAGTAGACCCGATGGAATTGTATTTTGTAGCGGAGTTAATAACCACACACATTGGCACCGCATCGCAGCGTGATTTTTTAAAGCTAATTCCCTGATATCTGAAAAGATAAATGTAAAAAAATAATAATATAATTTCCGGTTTCCCGTCCGATCCCGTGGATTATAACGTCCGATCACGTTACCAACAGTGAAATTTACTCCTGTCCCTCGGGAATCCTGCAGGAATCTCGTGACCCGTGGGAATCCCGAAAAATTGTCACCCTCTAGTGTCTGTGTGAGGGAAGCCGTTTAGCTGGTTTTGTCTTCTAACAATGGCTCAGCAAACCTGTAATGCTCATATCCAGTAGATGGTGTGTCTTTGTGGAAGTGGCTACTTTTACCACCCTAACAAATACACGTACAGCTTTCGATTGTAATTTTTTGTAACCAGGTGATGATGAAAAATGTTAAAATGTTACTGGATATCCAGCTGCCAGCCCACATAAGCTCTACATTAGGAATATCAAACTCCTGTCTTTCATATTTAAATGTATTCCTAGTCCAAAACACCTTAATCAAATGGTTAAATTGCCTCCTCAGCAGGTATTTGGTTCTATGGGGTCCACTTGATGAACTAATTATTTCATTCAACTGTATTTAAAAAGCGAGACATGTCTAAAAGTCGCAGAACACTGGCCCTCGAGGACTGGAGCTGGACACGCATCACCTTGTGGTAGGCTCAGTGGTCAGGGTCACTATCCAGCCTATCGGTGACACCATTTAAAAGTCTTTTGCATCCAGCAGGTTTTGTTGCCATCACAATGTTTTACAATGGGGATTGGTGTGTTCTGGGTGAAGGACAGAGGAAAGTAAAAATTGATGGAGATGACTCTCATTTGTTTATAAACAACCTTAACTGATGCATATTTAATAAAATTTATAGATGTATTTATGGTTTCAGATTTTTTTTTAGCTCCTTTTTTAAATCCAAAAATGTACTTGGCTGAGAGTATAATTAAATAGTTTAGTATCCCTTTTTTCACATACACCATTGAGGTTTCCAGTCCTTTTATTTTTTTCTAAGTGTAAAAATATACAGATTCTTTCTGTCAACACTGCACTTCCCCTAGAGGCACTTTGTACAGAAGCTCGACCACGTCTTCCCTCTCGGTTTCCATTCCTTCTCTCAAATCTGAGCTTTAACACCATATCTGTTTCTCTGCAAATAGGTTTCAGCAGAATGGAAACCCATCGTGTTGAAACAGCACCCAAGAAATGACGTTGATGCCCGTGCTTCCTTTTAAGAAGGTACTGAGTGGAACGCTCAAATGTCTTTGTGGTCTCCTAAGAGTGGGTGTAAAAAGCCTCCAAGTTTCATCATCTCTATTCTTTCACACTCACTCATTGGTATTACAAAAATGCTCCCCTAGCAGGATGCATTGATGTTAAACTATGGTCTATAAGGCTTGTGATCTACTTTTAAAAAAAGCCAGTGTTGAGACAATTCACCGTGAAAGGACAGTTCGGAAGCTGATGCTTGAAGCACATGATTTATTCTTTTTCTATTAATTATTACTCATTTTTTTTGCTTGATTGTACCTATACTATATTGTTAAAGAAGTCCCAAATAAAACAAAGCATCAGTGTGATATTGAGTCCAGATGTTTGCATACGTCAATGTTTATGCTCCTTCATTTGATCGCTTCTCTAAAACTGTTCATGCCTATGTGCTGTTCTTGTCAAGTGCAACAAAAAGGCTGTTTCTATATCCTGTCACGTGATTTCCTGCGATCTGTCATACTTCAGCCCCTTTGTTGACAGATTTTACATCTGCTTCAACTTTCGGAAACTGAAGGCGTTCCCACAGGGCGAAGCAGAACTGGTCAGTCGTTCAGAGGCACTTCTGCATGGCATCTGCTGAAAGGTGTGAAGCAGGGTGTTCTGGTGCAAAACTCTGAAGTTATTGTTCACTATTTTGTGACTGTGGGTTGCAGCTGGAGCTGTCGAGATGCGTTGCACATGAAGACAGACTGCTTAGGTTGTAATTAAAGAGGAAGCGCACCGAGAAAATGGAGGGCCAGAAAACGGTAAACTTCATGAGACTCCTGTCAGGTAATAAACGCATATTTACCCTCACTCAGTATGTGACAAAGTGAGACAACAACTTTTTATAAATTGTGTAAATCGAGCAGAATTAGTAGCTCCCAGGCAAACCTGCATTTCGCATTGCTTCTGGCAACCAAAAGTTGTATGTTTTGCTCTCTGTTAAGCACGTTAGTCTGTTTTTAATATACTTTATTTTCAAAACTAGACTGTTAATTCATAACCTAAAGTCTGTTATTATTTAGAAAACATTTTGGTCAACCTGTCTTTTGTCTTTTGTCTTTTTGAGAATGTTGCTGAAGTGGTAGATTTGCTGCTGAGCCTCTTGGTAATGTCCTTTTTTTATGTCAGGGTTGCAACAAAACTTCAGATACTGGACAGACTTAAATTTCACTCCGGGAATGGTACACAAAAGGGTCAGTGTGTGTTCATGTTGATTGAGTGGGAAACAAGCCCCTATCACCAGTCCTCCACCACCATGCTTGAGGTCTGGCAGGGAGGGGTATGTTTTGCTGGAATACCATGTTTAGTCTTCTAACTGCGTAGCACTTGACAAACATGGACATCATTCTCAAAGTCTTCTGGTTTATTTGGAGACGGATTTTAAAATGTGCGCAATCCTTCCAAAAAGTCTACTCTTGTGAAGTCATTTAACAGGAATAGTGCTTTTTAAATGTAATTTAGGCATTACAAAGGTTGATACGTGGGGTACGTTTTCTGGGAAAATTGTGAAATTTTAAATCTCAGCCAAAAATCTTCTTTGTAGAACGTCTTTCCATTCTCTGTCTTGCTCCCCTGTCTCTGTTAAACAGAAGCATCCTCTCAACATGATGCTGTTATCACCACGTTTATTGATTTGTTTTCTGCATCACATACTGTTTTTTTCATGAGGGCCAATAAGTTAAACTTTGGTCTAATCTGACCAAAAAAGTTTCCTTCACTTTTGCAAACATGATTTCAAATAGTTTTCTTAACGTCATTCATGATTTGCGGTGTGCACCAGTAGCACCTGTCCTGCCAATTTACTTTGTACCTGAGCTGTAGAACTGTGCAGCTCTCCCAGAGCTATCATAGGGTTGAGCTGCTTCTCTGATTAATGCTGTTTAAATGCATGACCTGTCAATTTAGGGTCTCTGTATGGCTGCAGTTTTGCCAGACGTTTTCCATTTTTAGAGACTGGATTGTACAATCCTGTTCAAAACTGGGGATACTGTTTTATAACCCTCACTTTGCTTTAAACTTTGCCGCAGATAAACCTGCCCTTTCTCCTATGTTACTTGCCTTTCCTGATGTTCACTAATGTTCTCTAGCAAACCTCTGTGGCCTTCACAGAACAGCGGGATTACATTACACACATATGGACTCGCTACACTAATTACATCACTTCTGATAGCATTTTTATTACATTGTATTTTATTTAGAGGTTCCAGAGTGAAAATGGTTGAGTGTCAGGATCTGTTTTCTTCTATGTTTGCCCTTCTATTTCATATTTGCCTTCTTATTAGCTGTTTTACTTCTGATTAGATTTTTCTTCTGTAGTTTATTTCTTTTCAAGGTGTACAGTATTGTTAGTATAATGGATTCCTTCTTAGTGTTTACTCCTCCCCTGCTCTCTCCTTCAGCCTGGCTGAGTGGTCTCCTCTCTTTCCCCGCTGGTTTCTCTGATTAGTTCCCGACTTCTGCTTCGGGTCTTCATGCTTTCTGTTGTTTCCCTTTACTGTTTGTCGTGTTACCCCTGATCAGTTAAATCTTCACCATAAATCATTAAAACATATTTTCTTCTATCCTGCCTCAGAGTCTGTCTGTGTTAGCTTGACACTATGTATACAAGTTTTAATATCAATCATTGTTGTCCTTCTAGGCACTTCACAAACACAGACTATTTTTTGTTACTGTATCACATCAAATCACAGGATATTACACAAAAGTCTGTGGTTGTTCAAAAGGTTCAAGACAAATTCAGCCTTTTGAAGGACTCTATATTTTTAAATAAGTATAGCCTTTCCCAGACTAGTGTTAGTACCCATCTAAACAAAATTTAGAGTTGGATAATCCAGAGATATGGTGACCAGTTTTTCATGACCTTTTCTTTCTGATGACCAAAAAAGTTCCTAAATTCTCAAGAAAAGGGTTCATACTTAGTTTAAATTCAATATACGTTATGCTAATTACTTTTTACTCTCCCAACAGATGAAAGCGTTGGGTCCACCCTGTCCTCAGACTCATACGAGTACTATCAGACAGAGATATATGACCTGCTGCCCAGTGTCCAGGCTGTCCGGTGCCAACAAAACACCTATGATACACTGAAAAGCAATGAGGCCTACCAGGGTGGTCCGGGACCAGTGGAGGCTTTCAGCACTGATAACCAGACAAGAGGACCTAAAAGCAAGGTGTCTCTGCAGCCACTCCGAAACCTGGCCATCTGTATGCAGGGGAAGAGGGGCGCAAGGTGGGAAACTTTATTAAATAAATATATATATTTTTTTATTTTCTTAAACTTGTGCATTCCTTCTGTTGAATGAATTTCAAAAAACAACAGTTCAGGATGTCCAGGATTTCATAGTTTTGATAACAGCCAGAAATAATTCAGTCCTTAATCTGAAAAAACTTATAATATTATATTAAGTTTATTTAACAATATAAAGATTCAGAGGTAAGAAAGAAGAAAATAATGCATTTCGCATGAGAAAATTTGTGAGTAATTGTTGTATACTGGGTGAATCGTTGTAGCAAAAAGTTATTGTTTTTGCATACTGTTTTTGCATACTGTTTGCACAACTGTTGTTGTTTCTACATACTGTTGTCCTTGGATGCTGCTGTTACAACCAAATTTCCCCTACTGGGACTCTTAAAGGTTTATCCTATTCTATTCTATCGTATTCTATTCTAATTGGCGACACTGAAAAAAATAAACTAAATATAATGCATATAAGCATTTACTTTCAACTAAACAGAAAAGGACACTAAAGGACGTAAAAACAACATCCCAAATGTTTTCTGTGTATAAAATATCTGGACCGAAGGAATTGTGTTAAAACAAATGTTCTCCATAATACAGATGGAACTAGACGTTGACAGTCACTGTATACAAATACAGAAGACCTTTATTTCTGTTTTAAATTGGTCTTGATTGCCAAAATTATAATTTCATATTTGGTTCAATTGCCTTATAAACTATATGATTTGAATCAAGCATTTTGGGGTTGAGTTTAACTTTCTTGGCTGAGATGTTGCTTTAGTGTTGTAACATGAAACTATCGATTTTGGGAATTGCACCAGTCCCTCCTGCAGCAAAACTCCCACGCAGTATGATGCTGCTAGGCTGCTCAGTAAATGTGGTGTTCTCAGGCTTGCAAGCTTCTCTCTCTTTCCTCCAAATGTAGCAATGCTTATTATGGCCAAATCCTCAGATCAGAGGACATGTCTCCAAAAATCTGAGGTCCTTGTCCCTCAAGGCATTTGCACGTTGTAATCTGCAAGTTTCTATTTATGGGTTATGAATCATAACCAAAAACTAAGATTATAAAGATACAAACTGCTGAAATGGGGGGAGGCATGTCACAGCTAGAAGAACGAGAAGCTTTGTCATCCAGAATGAGTTCAGACTCATTTAAAACCAAAAAGTTTTCATCTCAGTCAATTTTCAACTTCAGTTTTTACAAGTTTTATTTTATACCTTTTAGTGTCTCAATATATTTTACATTGAGTCTGCATGTTTAAATGGAAACATGCATTTGCTACTGATTAGGGAAAGAAGGAAAATACAGATCAGCAACATTGGCTGTTGGGAGTCGTGGAGGCGGAGCCAGAGCATCAGCAGGAAGAGGATCTGGGCTCACATGAGAGAGGCTCGATCCAGCTGGTTGCCTTGGAAATCCACACTTAACAAAATTCAAGGTAAAACAGAAGAAAGGAAACTTTCCTGTATGTAAACCTGTAGACATGTTGCAAAATATCAACACTGCATTTCCTTTTTTGCACTTTTGATCCTGTTATTATTGTTTTTCAGCACGATTTGGCGTCGGGGTGAAGTCCTACTTTGTTTTCCTCAGATATCTGATCTACTTAAACCTGCTACACTCTGTTCTAGTCGGGGGCTTCATCTTGGGGCCTACAGCATTTTATGGCAGAAACAGCAGTGGTGAGATTGATATAATGATATAAACCATTAAATTGAATATAAATACAGTTAACCTAAATATGAAGATAAATCTCTGTCATTTCACAGAACCTTTAAAATTTGGCGAAAATGACTCTGTGTTAGATTTCTTCCTGGTATCGGTAGGAGTTCCTTTTATTTACATGATCACTAATTATTCCTACACATGAAGTAAAACATGATTTGTTCCACTGGCAAGATAGATTTGCGCTTTTTAAATTGCCTGTCATGTTCTACATACATATTTTCTGCCTTTTTCAACAGGGATTTTTGGCTCGTTCGCCACTTTTCTTTGGCTTTTACAGTCCTGGCTCTCTGGATCTGACCTGCCTGAACACTCCCCTGCTTTACGTCGGTGGAATCCTCAGCATCTTCTTCCTTAGTCTCATTATGGTAGTCCGTAGGTTAGTGAACCACAGCAACACTGCGTAAGACATTGATCCTCTTCTGTTTACAGGGTATCTCAGCAGTTAAAGAGTAATTCACCCCCTACCAGAGTCTGACTCCGACCACATTTTCTGCTTGAAAATTTCAAAATGAGGCGTTGCCTGGCAGACCAGCGAGGGGGACTGGGAATGGTCATGTTGACTTCATGCAGCACACGCACAGATAGCCAGAAAGATGTTAGACCAATATTAATACAAGCTCCATTGCCTCAGAGGAGGGCAATTTTGAGGTTGAAGGCTTTTCTCCACCTCCTTCAGTGGAAAGAGAGGGTGGGAGGTTCAGTGGAGGAGGTGAGTGGCCCCGAGCTGTTGCCATCTCAAACTCGCTATAGAGGTGTGGTCAAGACCGAGCTTGTTTTTGTTACTCCACAACGGCAGGATGCTGTTGTCACAAATCTAGACAGATGTGTGAAATCCAAGTTGACCGGGTGGCAATTGCTAATTCAAATTAAAGTGCACTGTAAAGTGTTAACCCGAAGAGGGAAATCCACTGAAGTTTTCGGTACAAAATTCATAGTTTTACTAAAATGTACTAAAATACCTAAAAAACATGACCGGACACATAGACTGAAGCTGTCAGAAGTCGGCAAGAATCTCTGACCAAAGAGTTTCCTGATCCTGCAAGCACTCGCTTCAGCGGGAGGAAATCTTGAAGCATGTACTCCAAAATCTGTCTCACTCTTCCTGGATAGCATTGCGAGATGCATTGAATACAGTGTCCAGGTCTGAGACGATGCTCAGATATTCTTTTGGGAACCTTTTTTTGATTGATTTAGTTACTTGTTGGTTGAAAATGTCTGCACATTTGCCTCAAGCGTTCAGTGATGTGAAATGTAATCAGTCCAAATGACATATTGACTTAAACATTTTCTCACTGTTTGGTTAACAAGACCCCTGATTGAAAGTGCAAAGTGACCAACAACATTCTCATTTTTCTCCATCCCAAAACCTTCAGACATTTAATGCGTCATTCATTGCATCTGCTCTGCTATTACAGAACAGCTATTGGCTACAAGCACACCTGGATGCTCGAGAAGCGTACCAGCATGAACGTGAGCTTTAAGATCTTCTGTGGCTGGGACTTCAACATCCAGGATCCAGAAGCTGCAAATCTCAAGCATAGTTTCATTAGGAACGATCTCAAGGTGAATGAGAAGAAACACCATGTTCGCAGAAAACATATTTCAGTTCTACCATACTTAGAGCAGCTTATCTAATCCTGGCTAAATTTATCAGAAAACGCCAAATAGCAAACAGACAGTGCATAGGAAACTGATAAAACAGTAAAGTCTTTACATTATTTGGTTTAAAACACTTATTTAAACTGAATGTTGGGAAGTTAGGAAGTTTCTGGACAGAATTCAACCCTTTTAATACTCCCAATACGATACCTAGTTAAAAGTATTGAAAAGAGGATCATAAAGCTTTGCAGATAGAACCAAAATACACCGAAAACGGAGTGGTAACACATCTTAAAAGTATTTAAAAAACACAGACTAAGAAAATATTTCTTCCCCTTTACTCCAAAATAATTTACAATTGCATGAAGCAACACTTCAGTGTAATTTATTAGGGAACACCTATCCAACTTTTCATTAACACAAATTTCTAAGTAAACTATCGCATGGCGGCAACTCAATGCATTTAGGCATGTAGACATGGTCAAGACAATCTGCTGCCGTTCAAAACGAGCATCAGAATGGGGAAGAAAGGTCATTTAAGTGACTTTGAACGTGGCATGGTTGTTAGTTCCTCACGGGCTGATCTGAGTATTTCAGAAACTGCTGATCTACTGTGAATTTCACATACAACTATCTCTGGGGTTTACAGAGAATGGTCCGAAAAAAGGAAAATATCCAGTGAGCAGCAGTTCTGTGGGTGAAAATGCCTTGTTGATGCCAGAGTTTAGAGGAAAATGGCCAGACTGGTTCAAGCTGATAGAAAGGCAACCATAACACAAATAACAACTTGTTAAAAACAACTTAACTTTTAAAATGTCAGATATTTGGTTGTTTATCCATGAAAACAGGAATTCAAAATAGTTGAACACTCTGAATAAATGAACATGTACTTCTCAGTTTTTGCAGGGGAAAAAAAGAAAGAAATTAGGATCACAACAAATCAATCAAAATATTGTACATTCAAAAGGATGTGTCTATCTCCAATATTTGGTTAGGAATACCTTTGCCTCGATCTGCTGTGGCATTGATGCGATCAACCTGTGGCATCGCCTGGGAATTAATGAAGCCCCGGTGTCTTTGATGCTTGATGTCAGTTGTTCTTTGTTTTGGGTCTGGTGCCACTCATTTTCCTCTTGATAATACCCAATAGATTCTCAATAGGGTTTAGGTCAGGCGAGTTGGCTGGCCAGTCAAGCACTGTCATTGCATGGATCAAACCAGCTTCTGCCAGTATGGGCAGGGGCCAGGTCCTGCTGGAAGATGAAATCTACATCACTATATAGATCCTGAGCAGAAGGAATCATGAGGTCCTCTACAAGAATCTGGTAGACTTTTTTTTAGACTGGTAGACTGTGTCAGTGACCTTTGATTTAGGAAAGTGTTTACCAACACCTGTACCACACAATGGACCCGGAATCATGGCGGACTGTGGATATTTGGCACTGGACCTCAAGCAGCTTGGGTTCTGTTCCTTACACGTTTACCTTCAAATCCTTGAACCCTGATTCACCAATGAAAGGCACATGTTACTTTAATCAGAAAAGATATCCTTGGATCACTGGTCAACAGTCCAGTCCTTCTTCTCCTTGGTCCAGTAAGACGCTTCCTACGTTGGCTCAGAAGTGGTTTGACCTGAGGAACCCATCAGTTGTAGCCCATCTCCTGGATGTGTCTGAATGTGATGGGTTTTGAAGCTGGGACCCAAGACTCATTCCACTCTTTATGGATCTGTGCCAGATTCTTGAATCTTCTAATCCACTTAAGCCGGTCATCTGTTATGCTGGTGCATCTTCTGCCACATTTTGTCCTTCCACTAGACTTTCCATTGATATGTTTGGACAAAGCACTCTGAACAGCCAGCCTCCTTAGCTATGAGCTTTTATGGCTTACCCATCCATTATCAATGATAGTATTCTGGCCAGTTGTCAAGTCTGCGGTCTTCCTCATATTGAACTTAACTAGTGGCTTTTGTGGGTTTTTTGTGTTTTGCGGCTCACATATGAGCTGGAAGCCCAAATTATTTGCAAATGAACAACAAAATACTTTAAATCATTTAAGGGCGCATTTTGGGCCCTGAATCTATAATCTATGAAAGTTTCACGCTTCGAATGGAGTTTGGGAAGAAAATAAACTCTTACATGATTTTCACATTTTTTGGGAAAGAGTCTGTTTATAACTATTCTTCTTGAATAAAGGGGTTACCCTTGTGCAATCTGTAGCTCTACCGTAAATATTGATTTTGGACACTTGTGCTGTAAAAATTTGTTTCCCAGCTTTTTCTGGAAGAGCAGAGATTCTCCCTGAGGAAGGCTCAAAGGGCCCTTGGACAGAAGCTGCGTCTCTACCTTCTGAGGTTCATCCTAAATCTGGTTGTTGTATTTCTGCTCGGTGGAGCTTTTTGCCTTATCTACTACTCCATAGTACTAGGAAAGAACACGGTAAGGATTCGAACCTGAAATTTTTACTTTCAAAGTAAATATGTTAGTTAAGGCCATTTCAAAAACAACAAAACTTTTCATGTGTTACTGTTTTTCTTAGGATGACAAAGGTTGGTTTTTCAAACTGGTCCTTGAGTATCTTTCTGCCATCACCATCAGCTTTCTGGATCTAGTCCTCCCTCAAATGTTCCGCAAGATGTCATCTTTCGAAGACTACTCTTTAACTGTTCAAGTAAATACAACACTTGTGAGGTAAGAAGCAGAAAGGAGACAAATACCTTCTACGGAGTAAACAAACATGGCTACACGGCCTCAACATGTCTTTTATTCAGGAGCATCTTTCTGAAGCTGGCTTCCCTCGGAATTTACTTATTTTTCCTCTTCCAAGAGAAGACAGTAAGTGAAAAGAATAGTTAATGCTTGACCTTAAAACCCCGTCCAAGTTATTCTGTTGACCCAGTCCTGAGTCAGTGTCTGTCTGGTCTTGTCTATTTGACCTGATAGTGCATGAAATGCTTGAATACATTTGCTGATTTTAAAGTGCTTTTTTTTGTGCATTTTCCTTTTAGTCTCAATGCAGGGAAACCCAGCTTGGCATAGAGATGTACAAACTGTGCATCTTCCACTTCCTCACCACTACCTGCTCTACTTTTCTTGTGAACTACCCCAGGAAGTGGGTTTGCTTGAGACGATCAGTCTGTTCTTAGTCATTGTTTTACTCTCTTTTATGAAGTTAGTGAATGTGGTTGTGTTCCTTGGCAGGATTTTACAGGAGAAGTACCCAGCATCCTTGTTGTCCCGGCTGTTGGGGAAACAGCAGTTCCTGCTTGCTTTCAATGTGCTGGATCTGGTCTATCTTCAAAGTGTGTTCTGGGTGGGAGTCTACTACTGCCCTCTGCTGCCTCTGATTGGAGTTGTCACCCTGATTTTCAAATTCTACATCCAAAAGGTTTGAAAGAGAAACAAGAGATTTATTATGATCAAATTAACTGATCACACAACATTATGAGCAGCATGAACCAACTGATTTATTTGTGATTTTGAAGCCCAGCATTCAGCAAGCTCAGATGCACTTTGTATTTCAACGCCTTTATCACAAAACCAGCGTTAACTTCTGCACTAGTTTAGGCCACAACAACCTGCTGGATTGGACCACACAAGTCGTCATTCATTCCCCTCCTGTATTTAAGAGCCTCGATTCCCCATCACAGTTTCTATATTGAACCACTTTTTACAGATACAAACCATTGTAGTATGGGAGATCCCACACAAGAGCTGCAGCTTTGGAGATACTCTAACTCAGGGGCTAGTAATTAATCTATCGTTAAATTTGTATATCTTTGTGCTTGTTCCTACTTCTACTTCTAACTCACCAGATTTGAGGCAAAAATATTTGTTTGCTGCTCAACACACCCTAGCCACTAACAGTATACCGTTACGACCACATGTTATTTACTTCACCTGTTAGTGGTCATAATGTTATGCCTGACTAATGTATTCCACTGGTGTTCTCAATATATATTTTTATCTGATTAATAAGTAGTACTTTTATTTAAAGAAAATTGTACTTGTTTATTGAATAATCATCATCATAAATGTTGATAATTTAATGCTGATATAGCTAAGAAGCTAATGGGTTAGCACAGCATTAACACTGGAAACAGAGTTTATAATGTATATATGCTACTTTGTAATGGGTCTGGTTTTCACACGGTCAATATGAAAATGAACATCTTTGGGGTTTTTTATAAATATGATATTCAGAGCTAGTAAGAGCGGGCATTTAGCCTGGAGTCCAGGAGTTTCTTACGGCTACCTTCTAAGCAGTTGGAGTAGTATGCAATTACTTAACAATGTTTATGGTAAGCTGTGAAGTAAGCCTAAATCTGCTTCCTTAGCAGTCATATCTCCATCTGTTTCCTTGTGGCTCTTCAGTTTGATGTCCTGCGGTGTTGTGTGGCAGAACAGCGGATGTTTCGAGCCTCCAACTCTTCCGTTTTATTCCATTTCATGCTACTGCTGGGTCTCCTCATGGCTGCAGCCGCACCGGTCCTTGACTTCTACCTGTTGGATCATTCAAACACGTGCACATTCCTCACTTACTCTTTTACAATCAAGATGCTGTTTATTTTAGAAACAGCTCTCGAAGTAAGATTATTCAAATTATTTTGTTTTTTCATTAATCTTTTCTGAAATATGTTTTCCTCTATGTTTGTTGCTATAGGGTCTCCTGTGGTCCATTTAAACTCCAAAGAAATGTGTTTAATTTGAGAGATAAATGTGTGAAAAGTCTTCCCAGGACAGCTGAGACTGCTTACAACTACCTGTCATCACAAGCCTTTGCCCTGCCACTCCTGCTAGCAGAGATGTAAGTTATGTTGGGCCAGTGCTTCTCAATTGGTCACGAGGGGGAGCGGAGAGGGCACGAGATCACCCCCACCCCCGCATACCTCCCGGTAGCTGAGCCTTTTATTTGTACTTTAACAGTGATTAAGCCTCCAGTCACTAGGTGCCAGGAGTGCTCAAATTTATCAACAGGCTGCCTGGTTGGCCCAGCAGAAGAGGTCTACACAGCGAGCTTACAGACGGAGTGGAGCTCTAAACCATGGTGTGGGGAAGCAATATGGAATCGCTGAATTTAACAAAAAACTAAATAAAAAATGGACTACACAATTAAACGTCCTGTATTGATCTGCCGGCTTCCACTCCTGTAAGGCTGCTTGTTTTCATCGAAGGCTTTAGCCCTTCTCTCCATGCAGGCAGTCTAAACCTGCCAGCCATAGCGAGAAAACTCACTGAAATGTCGACGTCCCCCCTTCGAAAAAAATAAAATAAAATCAACAACTTGAAGCTTAGCGTGAGGGTCAGAGATATTTATGAATCGGGAGAACAATCCTTCTATGAGTTCTGTCAGCTCATGGTGACGACCAGGGATTGTGAAGGGTCACATTAGAAACAAGGAGAAATTAGCTCTGTCAGGGGAAAATGCAAACAGACGCTGCAGGAAGAGTGCTAAACATAAAAAATATATCTTCTCTGGGGGTCAGCATGGCAGAAAATAATTGAAAACCACTGTGTTAGACTAACTCTTTGGATCCCAATGAGCAATGCAGCTTTACATCTCTGAAGAATAACTTGAAGGAGGTTCGTCGTGTTACAACCAGAAAGTGATGTCTCTCAATCACCTACGCAAGGACTGACGGAGTAGAGCCCAGTTTTCTAAAGCCTAGTTCATACCTTTCCGTCAGCAAGTTTGCAATAAGATGCAGACGTATTGAGGGAGACGTTTTATGTTTAAAGTCCTCCATAGATTTTTCTGTTTCTATGTCAAAGAAATTCCCGAACAGGACAGTATGGGGTGCTAACTTCTTGAGGCGGGTCTGACTATGCTTAAAGTCTGAGTGGACTTCAGCTATCTTACAGAGAAATAAGCAAATAACCCCAAACACCCAGAGATTGCAGAGAAATATTATTATAATACAAAGTATTGACTCAGGATTGCTTAATGAATATCCAAGAACAGTTTTCAGTTTTCTATTCAAGAATTTTTAGAAGCCTGTTTCCTTCACTTCTACTTTCCATTTAAATGCTATTATGTGTTTCACTCCCAAATAAAAAACCAATACAGTCAATTAAAGTATATGATTGTAACGAGTATGAATACTTTTGCCAACTTTGTGTTGTGTACAGATAGACAAGCTGGGTAACAAAACTGCATTAATGTGATTGAAAAGACTCCAGGTTAACCATGATATTAAATGTAAATGTGACGTCTTGTGTCCTCAGTATCATCCTAACATCGTATGTGTCACGGGGACGCGCCAACCAGAAGGGAATTGAAAGGCTTAAAGACATGCTGATTATGGTAAGCTTAACCCTTAAACATGGTGTATGATTATTTATATTATATTTAAAGAGTTACTACCCAGTCTCAAAAAGTTTGGAAGTGTTTTATTTGATGCATTTGCCATGTGAGGATTAGTATAAGAAAAAGAAAATTTAATGAGTTAAGTTTACAAAGCTTCTTTAATTTGCCACATAAAAATGTATTTTTGTTAATGACTGAAGAGATCAATACGCTCCTCCACAAAAGTAAGAAAAGGACATTTTACGGAACTTTTTGTTCCTAAACCTTCTTGTATCAAGATATATATTTAGAATTTTTACAAATAAAAAAATTATGGAAAGTGTTTTACAAATGTTGTTAAAAAAGTTCGTATTTCATGTGAGACAATCAAGTCTAGATTTCATATTACAAATTCTGAACATGAGTTGATCTAAGGTTGTTGAAATACCAAAAAAGCTATTCTGTCGAAATAGAAGCCCGTTTTAGAATTGTGGTTTTTGTTTCTTTATTTAAATAAACCACTATTCATTTAGGTGAGTAAATTAACAAAGGTCAGGTGGTGGAGACGCAAACAATAAAAAAAAAAATTGTGCTACATGCCACATATAATTTCGTATGATTTGGGGAACATTCACGAAAAAAAAAAAGTGATATAGATGTTTAAAACTGAAATATATAGTGTTTCAGAAAATACTATAAAAATCTTGAAATTTAAGTGAATGTAAACATTGAGTTTTATTATGAAAAACTGGTAGAAATCACGTGCAATAAATAAGTCAATGAAGAGACACGATGATGGTTTCAATCGAATAATACAGGTCAACCATGGTTATCAATCAGTGGTTTGACAATCTGGCTCTCACGCCACGTCATGGTTTGACAATCAGTTGAATAAAAACATTGTTTTTAAAAAGATCCTAGATTCCTATCATATTGTATATGCAAAGTGGGGGTCCTATAACAGCGTATGAGCTGTGAACATCTTACTAGAGTAGAGTCTCAGTAGAGAAGTCTCTCCGGTTTTTCTTTTAGTATGAATCTCTTGGTTCTTCACAGTGAAAATTTCCAGTGAACAGTTGCAAGCAGAGGATCTGTTCTTTTAGATATAAATTTACAGCCATTTTGCTTTATAACACATCATAGAGATGGTCTATTTGTGGGGAATATTTGGCTGTGAAAGAAGGAAAGTAGCTCAACAAGCCTCTCACCAAAAAAAAAATATTAAAAAAATGACGAAACATGCAGGTTACACTCTTGTAATCTGTCTTTTATCATTTTCACTTATTTTAATACGTGTCATGAGCTTCTGCCCTGTTTGTATTCATGCTGTTGTCCTCCTACAGTGCAGCTCAGATAAGCGGTTCCTGGTGAAACAGCATGCCACCTTACTGAGGGGTGCGAGGAAAGGAAACAAAGTCCGTCCTGTTGCTGTGGAACAAAAACAGCCCCTACATGAAACTCATTGAAGCTCTCATTGTGTTCTCTCTGGAAGAAGAATAATCATGGAAAATAAGAAGACTGAACAGGAAAGTTCAGTTACTCACCCAGAAAGGTTTGGAGCTACTTGGAGACAATTAGGAGGAATGTATTAAAAGTAGCAATCAGCGTATATCCATATGATGGGAGTCAATCAGGACAGGAGTTTGCCACCTGTAATAAGGTATTATCTGCCCTAAAACACCTTAATTTAACCATATTTTCTTATCAAACGTTAGCACTACTCCTATTATTTGAGTTCAGAACATCTTGGAAGTGTTCGGTTCCGGGATGATTTAGAGGCAGAAATGCAACTACACTATCGTACAATTACAATGACATCACTGCTGTCCTCCATTCCAGTTGTAGTCTGAGCAGGACTTTAACTCTGTGCTCTATGGCGGTCAGTTAGACAGAACTTGCTACTGCAGACATCAACATGGTTCATGTTAGATTATCCAAATTGCTCTAACCGAATGACCAGATAGACTAAATTCAGCCTCAACAGGCTCCCTTGCTGCCACCTACGAAGACTACAGCTGTAAGCGCGGCAGCTGCGACGTCATTGAAATCCCAGGTCAGTGTACGTTGGAATCGGTTACATTAAAGGGCTTATATCATGCTACTTTACAGCTTTCACCGTCTGGGATAGACATGTTGTTTCCGTGGTGTTATTTATTATTAATTTGCCCTTTAATTTGAATGGTATCCTGGATTTATTGTTGGACCGGGAGGTAAAACGCCTTGTTTCTCTGTAATCCTGTCTCCTGCCCCCTCACCCCGCTCCCCTCCTCTCCCCTCACCGTGAGCGCTGCGCCGCTCTGACTGCGTGAGCAGAAAATAAACAGATTTTAGACGGAGCCCAAACCACTGCAGCTGAGTCCAACAAGCAATGTTTTCAGCATAGTATATAAAAAAGCTTTGCACCCGTTTACTGAACATGCTGAGATGCAGACATCTATAGCATTTCCTGGTGGTAACATTGTGACATAAAATATGTCACAATGTTACCACTCAGTGGTTTTCCAGGAGAGGGCGGTGCAGCTGCTCAGGGAGCAGGATTCAGGAGGATTACTCAGACAGGGGAATATCGAAAACAATTCGTAACAAAATATGGCTAAAAGACAGTGTTTTGACGCAGATAATGCGTTATTACAGGTGACAAACTCCTGTCCTGATTGACTCCCATTATAAACTTCACTGGGTGAGTGAATGAATGTAATGTTGGCTAAAAATAAGGTCCAGATTGAAAAAGAAAACCGAACTTAAGCGCCTCCATGTTTTAAATTGAGTTATTCACAAAGAAATAGAATGGCCTATGAAACCTTATCACCATTTTATACAACTATGTTTTTGCTAAGCTAATGTCAAACAGCTTAAAGACTGCTTGAAAGCATTTTATCAGTGTAAACATAGATTACAAGCATGTATAGAAATTGTATTTAATATTTCAAAATTTTAATTTAATATTCAAGAAGCTGTAAATGCTTTTTTGTGTTTTATTAAAGTTTTTGCACTAAATATATGTTTTTCAGCTTCTTTGTATGACATCATGCAGATGAGGCAAAACATCTTCCTCTGTTACTTTATCTACCCACAACATATGTGTCCCCGCACCTTTCCTTGACTCACTCCCTCACATGCACACGCTCTAAGACTAGGACATACACGCAAACGGAGCCATGCCAAAGATATATTCATAATACTGTTATGAAGACCTGTCACCCTCTATATTTTTTGCCAATTTTGGGTGAGTTAATTAGGATGCGTTAAGATCTAAGTCAACTATTTACTGAGCTGATATTCTTCCTGTCTTGTGTTGTTGATTTTTTTATTTAGCTCTTGCAAGTTTGCCCACGATAGGTAAGTGTAATATTACAGACACAAAGTTATGTTTACTAATAACTGGCAACGTTTTTTTAAAATATATTGATGTAGTTTATTTTAAATTGTTTTAAGGTGTGGCAAGACAAAGTTTCAGTATATAATGTTTCTATGGCATAGTGGAAAACAGATAGAAAACTGGTGTTTTAAAGGGCATATTATGAAACACTCAGTAAAAATCTAGAGTACAGACTAGAGACAGGAACTTAAATGGGCCTCAGGAGGAGACCAGTCTTGCTCTCGCTAGACACTCTTGATCAACATGAAGCCTTGTTGCTTGCAGCTGACCCTCTCAGCCTGAATTTCTTGATTATCCAAACAATATGTTTTTGGTGTGGTTAAGAAGACCCTACTGCAGGAATTAGGGAGGTTAAAAGAAAATTAAATTAATCTAAAAGAAATCTAAAGCAAAAAGCAAGATCTCACCTTAGGTGGCCAAAATTTGAGGTAACAATGGGCAGAGAACAGAAAGTAGGACCATCTACTGTCTATACTTATGCTTCCAGTGTCAAGCGGGACTGATAACTAGTCCATTGCGGGGCAACATAGAGACACAGGACAAACAACTCTGCACGCACACAGTCACACCTAAGGACAGTATAGAGAGACCAATAAATTGTAGCCAAGGTTTATAGCTTTGGAAGGAAGCCAGAGTACCCAGAGAGATCCTACACTTGCAGGGAGAGAATGCAAACTCCATTCAGAAAGACCTCAGGTTGGAATTTGAATGCAGGGCCTTCTTGCTGCAAGGCAGCAGTGCTACACTCTGCACCACAGTGCAGCCCAAGTGCATCTAGCATAGTTGACAAAAAAATACACTTACTGGCTACAAACTGGTGGAGTTGCATGTATAGTTTCAGCTCAAAAGTCTGCAGCAAAGTTACAATGGATGAAAATCTCAGAATAAAGATTCAGATACTTTGTTTAATCTGTGGGAAGATGAATTAAGGTGTAGTTGTCATCCCAGTACTGGCATTCGACACCCAATAAAGAAGCTGGGGAGTGTAAGACTAACTAGAAAATTTCAGAAAATGTAAAAGGGGCCTGCCACGGGGTGCGTGGTACTCTGACCCCAGCATGCTAATACCAACTAGAATGCTACCAGTACTAAAAACAACATCAGTACAAAAATACAGTCAAAAACCTCAAACTAGCTAAAAGGCTAACAGCTAGCATGCTAATGATAACAAGCATGCTAATGCTAGCTAACATGTTGGCATTACTATTAACAAGATTAGTACAACATTTTTGTCAAAAAGCTATAATTAGCTAAATTGCTAACAACAGCTAGCATGCTAATGCTAACTAGCATGCTAATGCTAGCTAACATGTTGGAATTACTATAAACCTGATCAGTACAAAAATATAGTCAAAAATCTAAAATTAGCTACAATGCCAACAACAGCTATCATTCCAATGCTAACTAGCATGCTAATTCTAGCTAACATGTTGGCATTACTATAAACCTGATCACTAACTAAATATAGTCAAAAAGGTAAAATTTGCTAAAATACTAACAAGCTCTACCGTACTAATGCTAACAAGCATACTAGTGCTAACTTACATGTTGTCATTAGTATTAGTAGGGTTAGTACGAACATATATACAAATGAACTAAAATGCATACAAAGTCTAGCATGCTACTCCTAAGTACCTTTATATTTTGTAAGGGGTGTGAAGACTTGTAAAATGTAGAAGGTAGACTTTCCTTATTATGTGTCCACACCAAATGCGATAGGAGCGACTAGAGCTTCAGGTTTACATGTAAAATCAATGGAGGAGCGTGATTAAGCGCGACTTGCGGTCCTGCGACACTGTGTATGCAGATTTGAATCACGAAAAAGATTTTCTGCGCTACAGATGCGACAACAACCAATCGGGACAGAGTGTCAGTGATTCTGTGACTGTCATGGAGTAACAGCCTCAGCAGGACATGGAGGAAATACTGATAAACACAGTGGCTAATCATCCCGAGCTACATGACACAAGCAGTTTGCTATACAGAGACAGGAAAAAAAATATAAATAGGTTAAACTATTTAGACAGGAATGCTCTTAAAAGATCTGTGGGTGGCTCTTAAAAGAGCCGTTGTTGCTGTAAAAGAACCTCTCGGCCTAGAAGTGAGCCTTGAAATGGCCTCCTCACCTGGTTTCCTGGTAGTAGCTCCCGCACCACGTCCCACGCTGCTCAAGTATTATAAAATTTTACGAACCGAAGACAGACGGGCAGCTGCTCTGCAATGTAGCTGGTGTGTCGGCAGGCGAAGCTTGGACCTTCACGGCACAAACTGGGCGAGCAGGTCACGTTCTCCAGGCGGCGAGGAGCCGGTGTATTTGAGAGGCTCGCTGCTGTTTATGGATCCCTCCGCCTGTAGCTAGACTGTATCTGTAGCTCATCAAACCACCAGTGCAACGGTCCCAGCTCTACCAGAGGCCAGGCCGAACACGTAATCCACTCTGTCCTCCATCAGATCGAAGACCATAGTCCATAATCCACTGCCAACTCCACTCTAGCTCCAGCTCCGCTGATGGCCAGGCCGCGTGTGAAAATGGCATATTTTAAGTGCATCCAGTATGCTTTGTAAAAGCTTCAAGGTGCGAATGTGCACACGAACACCTCAGCTTGTGTCACGCTTTTTTGGTCGCTTTATCGCATTTGGTGTGGACACACCGTTAGTCTGATGAAATGGTCTGTTTCAATAGGCCAGGCAGGGACTATAGACTGTAAAAAAGAATAGGCAGCGCCTCTTCACTCCTCCCCGTTTACCAGAATGACACACTTTCATGGGGGAATTCATGGGGGATTCACAGACTCCTCCTCCCCAGCTCTGACGAAGCATGTTCCTAAAAAGGGCATAGGGGCGGGATCTTCACTTTAGACTCTGCCCTCGCGGGGCATGTACGGGTGTGTAGTTCGGTCGTAATCACGCCCATTCTGCTCCCGCGTCTTTAGCTCTGATGCTAAACTTGGTTCGGCCCCCTCATTAATTATGCAAGATTTCAAAAAATTATCTTACGAAAACCAGCCTGGTGCCTATTATTTTTACAAGCCCAGCGTTATCTCAGGAAGAATATGTAGCCATAGAAAGTTTAAAACAATGGGGCACGAGGCATTAAAGTTGTTTTTAACGTGTCTAAAGTCCAACACTTTTCAAATGGAGGTACTACAGCAATGGACGAGCAATGGTGGGCTCCATGGTATGCGGTCACAAAGGAACATACATAGAGATGAATGTACAATATGGGTTTTGAAGCATTTTTAGCATTTTGGGATTTGGAGTTGTTTTGGATGCCAAACAAGATGACTCATACACAGACACAAAGACACAGAGACAGAATTAGAGGGACACAGAGACAGACACAAAGAAAGGAACGCAGATCGAAATATAGAGACAGACAAGGGCAGGGCCGGAGTGGGATTCATTTTTGGCCCGGGAAATATTAGTGCAGAGCGGCCCTCACTCTGCGCCAAAGTGCGCACGCTGTGACAAAGTTGGATATTTCAAAAATAACTATTTAAACTGACCGATGCACTAACAACTAATGACCAGCAGGTGTCCCAAAAACTTTTGTAAACTAGACTATTATTCAAAGCTCTTATTTGACCTGTTTAGACTTCACAATTACCGTCATGAAAAAACTAAATACATTTGAATAAAGAGAAGTTACAATTTAATATATAATATCAAAATACGAATTGTAGCAATTAGACTAAATTTATATTTTGTGACAATGAAAGGCATTTACACACATTTCAGAATAATGTCCATTTTTATTTCAAGGACTTTACAAGCAAGGTATAAGGCAAGTGCAGATATAACTTAGAATATAACTAACTAATAATTAACATTGATGTGGACTAAACAAGGACTCCAGGACTAAGACTGGGTGAAACCAAAGATATTTCCACAGTACAAGTGTGCTGGTAAAACAAAAGACGTCTATGACTAATCTACAACTAAACTGACCCAGTTAATAAACCAATAAACAACTGAACAGTTTAAATCATGAGTAAACTCCGGAGAAGTGCACTTGTTTCTGCTACTTTGTTAATGATGATGTCATTATCCAACGACATAAGGATGTCTTTTTCTGTGGACATGAGCATGAATGCTTCAAGTCTCTGCTGGCTCATTGTGGTTCTGAGTCGGTTTTTTATAAATTTTAATGTTGAGAAACTTCGCTCACACGCAACTTGTGTTATCGAGAGGGTAAGTAAATATTTGTAGGCAAGGTCAATGGTATGGTATGCATCAGTGAAAAGGTTGTATTGTGATAGGATGAGATGGACGCAGATGACACATTTTTTGCAAGAAGAACATGTTTTGTTTTTTAATTCTATTTTAGGATCTCGCCCTTGTTCGTTTTTTCTTCATTATCCTCACTGGCTTGTCTTACAGTGTATGATTCTATAGGGGACATTTTAAGTCTGTCCCACTGTGTGGCAAGGTTGCAAAGTTCTCTGCGCAAAGTTGTACCTGAGGCTTCGCTGTCAAATTTCAGCAAACATTTGCTTACCTCTTCCAGTGCTGAGTCAGGAAGCCCGCTTTCTTTGATACTAGGGAATTTTCTTGGGTCTAAGTAAGCAAAATCAGCACAGAGTTTGGCATTAGAAGAGAAACTCCTATGAATGCTGTCAATCACTGTGTCTAGAATGACATTGTGAACCTTCACTCTGTAATCATCATCTGCTGATAGGCACTCATCTTCTGCACTTTCCCCTGGCATTCTTTTCTTTTTCCTGATCCTTCTTGAGGATAGGGTAGATTGCACAGAAAGTTCAGACTCCTTCTCTGCAAGCTTCTCATTGGCACATACCACAAAGCTATTTGCTGCATTTTTAATGCCATCAAAGTCCCTTGAATACTTCCTAAGCTCTTCCTCTGTGCCCTCAACCAGCCTCTGTGCAGTGATGAGCTCCATACCCTTTGTCTATAAATATTTGGAAAGCGGTGTTGTTTGTTCAAAAATCCGTAGGAAAATTTGTGCGGTGAGAACAGTTTCATATTTTAAGAGATTTTCAATAAACCCTCTTGCCTTTGCTCTCACAATTGGCTTCTGTGTGTTGTCTTCGAGAATGGAGTCAAGTGTGAGGAGAGTCTCTACAAATAAAGACTCCTTTGGATCTCCATATCCTCCAAACATTTTCCGCACAGCCTGATCTTTGGCCCACCATCGAGTTTGGCCTATTGTGCCTAAAGTTTTATTTCTGGCATCCTGGCTGTGTTCTTCCCATGCTTGCATTCGCTTGTATGATTCTTTTAAAAACACAGCTCTGTCATTTAGGAGGGAGAACAGGGAAGCACTATCGACAACACTGCCAGTAGCATCGGCTAGAACCAGATTTAACAAATGCCCATAACACCATACATGTACCTGGTTTGGAGCATGCTCACTGAGAAAGGCTGAAAATCCATGGTACTGCCCCTGCATATTTGCAGCACCATCAGTAGAGTTTCCAACACATCTGCTAATGTCAATGTTGAGGTTTAGGAGTACTCTTTTCAAAAGCTCAACAAAATGCTGCCCTGTCGACGTTTCAGTGGCCACTACTGAAATGAGGCGTTCATGTATCACATTAGTGACATATCTGATAATAATTGAGCACTGATCCTTAGAGCTGACATCTTGAGTTGTATCAATGTGAACTGAGTACATGCCTGACTGTCTCACATCTTCAGCAATTGCACCCTTGATCAGTTCGCTTATGGCTTCTAAGACTTCATTAAATATGTCTTTTGACATAAGGGTGATGAGAGCACCTCTACCTTTAGCTCCACTCTCATGTTGTTTCTTGCTATTTCCCACGCATGTTTTCAAATGTTGTTGGAGGACACTGTCATATTTGCTCAAAAGTATAATTAATTCCAGCACATTTCCATGATTTTGTGAAGCATCCTCCAGGCTATAGGCAGCCTCTTCATTGGACCTGTAGCTAAGGCCACATTTTCCAATAACTTTGATCACATCCACAATGCGTTCCATCACTTCACGCCTTTTCTTAACCTGCTCTACACGCAATGACATTTGAGTGCCACACAACAGGCTTTTAACATCTGCCTTCTGTAACTTCAAAAAGTATGCATCAGCACAATCTTTATGTGTCTTACTTTTTTCATGCTCCTGTATTCTCTGGTGAATGTGTTTCCAGGCATTCATGCCTCCTTGAACAAATGGATTCTTTACATCCTGAGGTGCCAATGCAAGGCACACTGAACAGTAAAGGGCATTCCTTTGGTCACAAGTGAGCCACTTGCGATTGCTGCCATCTTTTCTGACAAAAATTTTACGCAGGGGGTGTTGAGGATTTTGATATGGGTGATAGGAGAAAAAAAGATCAAAATCCTGCTCAGAAGGACGAGCAAAGTAATCAAAACTGCACTGTTCATCTGATTTTTCTTTATCTGTTGCAGGTAGTTGCTGCTGAACTGTTGTCTTTCCCTTCATTTCTTCCTCTCCCTGAGTTCCCTCTGTGCTTTCTACACTTACAGATTTGCCTGCACCTGCATTAAATATTAACAATTTATAAAACAAGTCCATAATACTACTATAGTTATGCTTGTGCATTGCTCACCTTTGTCTTGTGTGATATTTGAAGGAGGAATGCTACTTGGTCCTGGCACATCTTTTTAAAGACACATATACAAAATATCACCTTTCCAATATACAAATAAGTTAAAACCTTACAATCGATCAATCAATTATTGTATCTTTACAAACAGGCTTAGTCGCTTTAGATTAAAAACACAATTCTTCCCAATTCATTGTGGGTATATTATTTTTTTAATACCTGCTGCCCCTTCCTGAGTGTTAAGCTTTTCATTTACAGCATGGCTGGGCCTGGGCACCTGTTGTATCTGAGGACCTAAGAAGCAATCAATGTTATTATTGGACGACATGTTAAACATTTATGGAGTCACTCTTTAATCCAGCATCTCCTGCTGTTAGCTTACCGCTGTCCTGTATCTCAGATTCTTCATTGGCGACAGTGGAGCTCGTTGTTGTACCCAAAAAATGTATTATTTTTGCACATTTGGCTGCCTCAGCTTCAAGCGCCTTTCTTTTTCTACTTCTGTTTTTTTCCGCTCCTCCCTTGCTTTTGTTCCTTTCCATTTTCGCGTTCGATGACAGCTGTGATGCTACACCGGCTTCCTCTCTCAGTCCAGTCTACCATTCATTCAACCCGCGCTTCGGTTCTTAGTCCCGCCCACTTTCTACAGAAAACCATCTGCATCGTAGGAGAACAAAACGTAACCAATGACAGCGTGTATAGTGCCTTGCTTCGTTGATATGCAGCCAAATCAGCCAGCCCAGTAAGTGAATGTGCTGACGGGACTCAGGGGGGAAACAGAGAGAGCGATGACAGGCAGCTGCAGACGGCTCAGCCCAGCGCGGTCAGCGGCCGTAGAGGCGCAGTCAGCCTGCCTGGCATAAACAGCGGCCGGCTGAGCCCGGCCCTTACTCCGGCCGGCCGGTCGGGAAATCTCCCGACTCTCCCGATTAGCCACGCCGGCACTGGACAAGGGGAATGAGACAGAGACATAGAAAGACAAAGACAGATGGACTGACACGTAGGCTGTGTCCGAATCCAGCGGCTGGATCCTTCGAAGGACCCGGTCTACTCGGTCTACGTGGGCTGGGTCCTTCGTCGACCGGGTAGACCGGATGTTAACGGCTGTGAATTTGGACGGTCTAGCCTTCAGTTGAATTCCCGCCCCCACTTTGCCGAACGTCCTGTCGCCTAGCAACCGCGATCACGCTAAACCAGCTGGTAAAGCAAGAAATATTCCCCAGTATTTTACTCACCTTTTTTACTCTAGAGGAGCAACAAGTTTTACTGTCTGCGCCATGTTTTATATCTCTGGCTGAGAGGTCATCATATCAAGATCATTTTATTTAATCCAGGTTACTACTTAAGATAGCTACTCTCATGATAATTTCTGTAATTGAATGACTAGTGATCAAATGTATAAATTTGTAATATTACATTTTTTATATTCATTTTAACTGTAAAAATTCTTTGTGAGCTTAAAATTATATATGCCTTTTGGATCAAAACAGCATTTTCTAATTTGATTTTATATATCTATGTTTTTTTTTTACCAAGCATATTCCAAATTGGCTCTTCCTAAATAAACTGAATTGTTTTTTATAAACAACCACTGCAACAATAACTAACATTGTGTTTTAACAAAACTGCAGGTCATAACACTTTTCTCCACAGCTGCCTCTTGGGATGAGCTTGAAGATGAAGCTGCTGGAGGTCTGTGGGGCTCTCTGGTTGGAAAAACTTGTCTTTTGTGCACGTCGACTTAAGCAGCCTGTAAACCCTGATGATGGATGCAGTGGACAGCATGACGAAGCTGCCCTAAACTCTCTGCAGACCAACCTGTATGATGTTCCCCTCGTCAACCAGAAAATATGAAAAAATATCTGTATTCAACTGATCCAGCAACACTGCCCGTTTGTTCTAATTAAGCTTAAAGAGGTCATTTATACACATATAAATAACTGCAAAAAAACTTATCCTAATGCCAATATGTTATGTTATTTTAAACTGTTCAACGTAAGCTTCTTTAAAAACAATAATACAACTTTTAATGAAATGACTTCATGATATTTAACATTTTTAGAAATTCATTTATTCACAACCATCGAACACCTAAATAAAAAATGTGACAAAAACATGAATGAAAAAAAAAACAGTCCATCCATTCGGTCCCTGCTCTCCTCTCCAGTCTCCCTTTGCTGCTTCATATCCTAAACAAGAAGACAATAAACATAGTTTACAAAAAGAGCAACACAACAACATTTATGAAATGTATATTTGTTAAAGTGATCAGTCATAAATTATGTTATTTGCGCTTCTGCAAATATACATACAGTAGGTTTATTTTTTGCTTTCAAATTAATTTTCCGGCAAGGGATTAATTTCTCCTGCAGATACAACTCCTCCTGAATTTTCCTCATTAGATAGAAAATAAATAGGAGAGGAACGTGACAACTTTCTTGATTTAAGAATGCAGAACTGTAGTTTTCACAGCAGAACAGCAGATCACAGGTTCTGTGTTGTATGAGGCTCAATAAGAGAGCATAAGCTGTGTAACTGGATTTAATCTTCAACCTCCAAGCCACCGTGCCCTGATTTTCACTCGGTAAAGAGTTAATGATTTCTCCTAAAAGAAGTCGACTTTTTACTTAATTTCCCAAAGCAGAAATTAGCTGCGTAAAGATGAAGAAACCATTACACTAGTATACGAGCTCGTTTACGAGCGATGCTTTACAAATAAATATTAAAATACACGTCTAAGCTAACAATAAACGGCAAACAACACAACCGCTTTAAGTTTTTAATTTTTGAACCGCCAGGTTTTAATATACTTACATCTAAAACTGTGCTCCTCTCTCGCTTCGCCTGCTGCTTCGTCCGCCATGTTGCTGGAAGAAAATTCTCCCGTTCAGCCCGCAATGAATCTTGGGATATGTAGACCAGCGAAGGATACACCGCAACGGTCCTTCAAATCGGGGAAAAGTCGGCCGGATTCGTTGGCCGCATTTGAAACAGTCTTTGGATTTGGACAGTCCTAGTCGCGGCGCTGTGACGTAACCGGCCGACAAATCCGGCCTTCGAAGGATCCAGACGCTGGATTTGGACTTGGTTTTAGTACCTCTCTATAGTACAGTGTAGTAGTGCTTATGTGTAAGTGAGTTTTATTAGGCCTTATGTATAGACTGAGGGATGAACTTTGGTGACCTCTGATCACAGCAGGTGCTGCGTTGCCCCGGCAACAAGGCTGAGTGAAAGCTACTGCAGTGTCACACAGTCAACTTACAGCTTCTATTCTAGCTTTTTACAGAAAAAGTGCTCCGAACAAATCGTTCCTATTCGAAAACCGTACAAGGTATCGGAGAATTTTTTTGACCAGGTTGCGAGAGTTATCTTTCATCTTTGATAATCTCACAGCACAACTCTCTACCTTATTCACAGTCCGAGAACGAATGAGAGAGCGATGACTAAGAACATCGCTGGGTTTCGGAAAATCCTGAGCAGGCTCAATGTTAAATTATAGGATAAATCCCTTCAGAATGGCTTTCACTCTTAGTGCTCTGGAACTTGCTGAGAGAAAACCGTGAGACATAGGGAAATTTCAAAAACGTTGTGAGAATCAGAAATGTTCAGTCTATTTCATGACCAAAAATCATGTCACGAGTTAAAAAATTACCATCAGGTTCCAAAATGACATTGCTGCACACTGCTTAACCAGCTGCTCCACTCTAGAAATGGCGATTTGGGGCAAACTTTGGGTCGAACAAAATCATATTGTGGAAAAACCGTAACAGATATTGACATCCGGTCTTCACTGCTGAACACAACGGGGATGTAGCTACAACCTGAATTTTTAGTGGGGTTGCTAGGTTATTGTATGGTGACACAGTAAATCCTTTAAAATAGTGTATTTTCATGATTTTGGACTCCTGGCTCCATTCATTTCCTATGGAATTTATTGGCGTGGTTTTTGACTAATTTACGTCGCCATGGTAAATTCAACCGGCAATAAAAGTAAAGCACACATCGCGTGATCGAGCCGGACGATTTGATATATATATTGTGGGTGTGCATGCTACGGTACGACCCGCATTAATTTCTGAAAACTTTCTAAAGGGAATAGTAATAGGTGCCTGTCCATGCAATTGCATGCCTCCATGCATTGCATTGGGCAGGCCCCAACAATGAGATAAATAGTTATATTAAGAACAAAGGAAACAAACACCAGGAAGAAACAATAACTGGACAACTGATTTTAGGATAAAAAGCAAAATCAAGACATAAAACATTTAAGGTCTCATGCATGAAAATCCTAAAAAAGAAAACCTGAAGTCTTTCATGCTAAAAAACCTGAAAACTAGTCTGTTAGATTGTTAACTGCCCTTTCCTACATATTTGTATACAATATAATGATGACCATGTGCTTTTCCTTGGAGGAATACCATTGCTAACCCAAGACAACAATGATTTCAAAGACAGTTATTCTTCTTTCACAGCAGTCAGTCTGCTATTAGATAGCTTGATCATTCCACCAGTTTTTGTTAAAAAGAAAACTTTTTTTCAAGTATTAAATGCAGTGAATTAACATGCACGGATCACATGCAACTTGTCATAGCAAAAAATCTGGGCCATCACTTTAGTTTTATAGTATAAAAAAATCTATGAACATATAAAATATATACTTATTAGCTACGTCACATCTTACAGCAGAGGTTTACCTTAATTTTCCAGGTGAAGCAGCTTCTCTTCGTCCTGTGCTGTCTGGCCCTGACAGAGCCTACCTTAACACCAGGGTGGTCTTCTGGTGTTCTGCCCCGGGCTTGTCCTCTAAGGCCTTCTACAGGCTGATCCAGGATCGTCGCGTCATTGTCGCCACAGAAGTCACTCACAAGGTGGGACAAAATGTTACGTTTCCCCTAAAAGTCAAAGCATCTTCCGACGGGTGGTACCATTGTAAGGTGTCAGTTGGAGGAAAAGTATCAATCAGCAACAGGATAAAACTCACCGTAGTCAGTAAGTATCGGACTGCTGGGGTTTTACTGAGCGTTCCCAAGCTTCTCACTCACTCTAATGCTCTCTGCCCTACTTCTAGTTCCTCCATCAAACATCAGACTGACCTCTGACCCCTCCCCTCCGGTTGTGTATGAGGGGTCACGAATTGTCCTGAGCTGTAACGCTGAACGAGGTTCCCACCTTAGGTACACCTGGTATTTTAACAGGATGGAAATGACCTCGTCAACCTCTGGCTTCAACATCACTGGGAACAGGCTTGTGGTGGAGAATGCGACTCTGGATCAGGAAGGAAATTATAACTGCATTGCTTGGTCTGGGGTGCAAGACATCACCAGATACTCAACCAGCATGGAGGTCAAAGTGACAGTCAAAGGTAAATACCAACCAAATGATAGCCATAGCAAAGACATACACTATCTACAATCGAAGGTGGTGTCTACATGAGAACATACAAAGAACACATAGAAGTGATAAGCATTGAAAGGATTTTTCCTTTCTCTGATTTGTGTGTCCCGTTTAGATGTTCATACGTTCCTTCACTGATAGTTCAGGTGGTAGGAATTTGTCCTTTAATTGTTGGGTTACCGGTTCGAGTCCCTGCTCTGACGATCTAAGTCGTTGTTGCCTTGGGCAAGATACTTCACCCGTTGCCTGCTGGTGGTGGTCAGAGGACCCAGGTGGCGCCTGTTTCCAGCAGCCTCGCCTCAGTCAGTGCGCCGTAGGGCAGCTGTATCTACAATGTAGCAGCTTACCACCATCAGCGTGTGAATAGTTGGATTACTGAATGTAGTGTAAAGCGCTTTATGGACCTCTGACTGAAAAAAGCACAATAGAAATGCAAGCTTTACCATCTGTTTCTGCCCTCCTGTGTAGGAAGTTCTGGTACTTTTCTGCATCATAATGAGATGTAGATGAGAAGTTGTTTGTCCAAAAAAGCTCCAAGCATGTTACTCAGTCATAATTTGTCTGGCGGACCCGTATGTATAGTGGGGAGATGAGCTAAGGGGGCTATTTTAATGAAGACTAAGGCAACGTGCAGGAACTTGAGGGAGCTGATTGACGACACATGACAACAACAGATGGGAGGCTCTGACAAAGGACAGAGAAAAATAGGTTACTAATACTAGGTATAAAATACACAACAGAAGTACCCAGGGAGAAAATTCGGGGAACTCAGGACAGCTGGGAAAAATCAAGGGTGCAGGAACAAACACTCAGGGGAAAAGTCACACTGTGACATATTCTGTGTAATTTTAAGCAGCCACAGTCCTTTGTGTGCATACTTAAAATGATGCAGACATAAAGAATAAAGCACAGCTTTACAATTTATGGTTTTTCCTGATCACTTTGAGTCAGTCATCTGAGCCTCTAAAACCCTAAAACATCAAGTTTTCACTGGGATTGTCTCACATTTTGTATAAAAAAGTCACTACTCGCACTGGTTTCTCCCTTCTACTTCTCCTCCTCTGTCATTAGTAAACACGATGTCACTGTTTCACTTTAAAATCAAACAGTTTCGACAAAGTTTTAGATCGTACTAAATGTAGGCCTACCTGAACAGCCAGCAATTTGACGTTGTGCACTAATCTCCAGCTGAGAATCCAATTCTTCAGGAAATCATTCATTCATGGATTTCTATACCATACCATACCATACCAACAATTATTTGATTAAGCACATTTAAAAAGAGCATGAGAGCTGACCAAAGTGTTGTACAGGGGTAACATAAAGTTATTAAAAGGATAAGACAAAAGATAAAACAACAGAAACATAGTAGGTAGAACAATCAAGAGAAGTCAATAAAATAAGTAAAAGAATAAGATAAAACCCCTACATATAATAGCTAGATACTAAAAGCTATGTTAAAGGGAGTTTGAGCATGGTTTGAGCATCAATGTTTTTACATGAAGCAAGAGAAATTCGAATTACTGCCATAGTCAAACTGAAATTTCTCTGCGTGTATATGCCGTTGCCACTAGCCAAGCTTTTAAAATCCTTGGCACTCCCACTTCAGAAAGTGGAAGCGAACAACAAAACAGATTGAGCAGCAGCAACCCTTTGGATGAGACCTAGATGCCCAGTCCTGCTTCAATATTCTGCTGACCAAACGTGCTCGTGAGCTTTGGAAAAACACCATGGATAAGCAGCAGAAGAACCTCTCCCCTGATATCACATGTAGTGGGGAAGACACCATTTTCTTTGTGCCTCCAGAATCCTTTGAACGTTGTAGTTTGGTCAAAATCTAGTTAAATTGAAGGCTCAGAAATTCCATGAACATATTGTCTCAGTGTTTTTCTAGATGTCAGCAGGGAGAAAATGTCACTAACTAAAAAATTATAGTAGACTTTGTAGTGTTTTTCTCACATAGATAAAGTCAATGTACATCATGCATGAATAAAAAAAGAAAAATGATTTTTATTTCAGTTGTTTTTTATTAAAATTAAATTCTGGAAATAGTACCATGCATCTCTACTCAGTCTGCCTGAGCAGTATAGAAGCACCATACTCTGCGGTGTACCAGCTCTGCACAGATTAGACAGAGAGCAACTGTGAACATTGGGTTTTCATTTCTTAACACATATTCTCAATTGTTTTACTTCTAGACATTGGCTATGCCTTTGTAAGACATAAAATGCTTTGATCTAAATGTCCCATTGTGTCTGTAGCTTCATGTTTAAAGTCTGTGTTCCGCAGGAAGGCAAACCTCCACCTCAGTCACAAACCTTTTGCAGCTTCTACCAAGTTTTCTTCCCAGTTTGTCCTGGTTTTTGCTCCAAACCTATAACCATGAACTTTGAAATGTTTCCATGTCTGTTCTGAAGAAAGGCATTTCCAAATCCTTTTGCTGCCACCACCATGCTTCACTGTAAGGATTGTGTTTAGAGTAATGAGCAATGTTAGGTACCTGCAAAAAACTTTTTTTTTCCTAGACCAAATAGTTTCATTTTGGTTTCATCTTTCCAAACCACTTGTTCCAACATCTTTTGTTGTCCCCTATGTAGCTTGTCAAATCAGCAGACATGACTTCTTTTGTCTTTCTTTCAGCTATGGCTTTCTTCTTGCTAAACTTCCACAAAGACCAAAATAATAGAGAAAACAATCAATTCTTGTTAACAGATTCTTCAACTTGATTAGGCAACGCAAGGCAAGTTTATTTGCACAATTAATACACAAGGCAATTCACAGTTGCATAAATTAAAACCCTCCAGCGTTACTGTGGGCCTCTTGTTTCCTTTCTTAGCTAATTGTCTCCTGATTAGACTGTCAGTGTAGCTGGATGGGTTGAAGAGAGACCCATTGAATCTTCACAGCCTGGTGTGTATTATTAAGACCTAACTCTCACTGACCTGTCTGCTGTGCTCCTCTGTCTTCATCATGCTTATTGTCCTCTAATGTCCTCCAAGAAACTTCTGAAGTCTTCAAAGTATAGCCGGATTTATTCTGCTGAGTCTGTGGCCAAAACCCGACAACATGTAAACACCAAGCATAAAGCTAGCTTTGCAAGACATATCTATTGCATGTATTCACATGTAACATATAATCAATCAGTGTACGGTTTTGATTCTTGTTTTAACAACCATGGGGTCTAATGGATTGATTGTGTGAAAACGTTACTTTTTTTGAGTTCCATCTAAAATGCAATGTCTCTCTCTACCTTCCTCTTACTTTGTCTTCCTCAGTCAGGATCTCAAAACCGGAAATCTCCATTTCGGTTTTCAAAGATGGGGGTAATTACCGTGGAAATGTAACCTGCTGGTCATCAACAGGGAGTCCACCAGTGAACTTTACTCTTTTACTGGATGATAACGAGGTCGGGTCTGTCACAGCAGCTGAGTCACTCTCTGCCTGGTTCGATGTTCCTGTTGTGATCGGGCTGAACATGGGAGAGGCCCGATGTCGAGGGAGAACCGCAGTGCAGGACCTGAAGAGTGAGGCCCTCACTCTGGAAGTAGGTGAGATATCTGTTCAAGATGCACGACATCCTGTGATGCACACTCTTGTTTCCGTCTCTGAGCTCATTGCTTTTCTGTCCCCCTCTTCCTCTGCCTGCAGTCCCGGTTGGAGGGGATGTAAGAGTGGAAGTGGACTACCTGTACACTGCTGAGGCCAAACTGGCCGCTGCCAAGCTGAGCTGTCACATCAGCAGAGGGACGTTCCCACACTTCTCCTGGCTCTTCAACGACTCTATTCTCCAGCGTGAGTCAGGAGAGGAGTTCCAATCTCAAACTATACACCACAAACAAGTCCTTATCCTCACTAAACTCAGCCCGGAGGATTCTGGGTATTACCGCTGTAGGGCCAGAGACAGCTACGAGGACTCTGGGCTGTGGGCTGAAAGTGCAGCTGTGCTTGTCCAAATCACAGGTAAGAAGAAATATTGATCAAAGATTTTAAAAAATCTGGAGATCTTACTTGTTTTTTTTATTATTATTATTATCACTCTTCTGTCTGTGCAGTTTTAGGGAGTATGCTCACCAGATATTTATGTTACAGATATTTTCAACAATCAGGACCACGCAGATAAATAGATGTGTAAATAGATAAAACACAAGACTAATAGGAAGTAGTTGTTTTTTGTCCTGATCCCAGTCAAGCTATTGACTAATTCATACTCACCGATTAGCAGATAGGGGGTATTATACTTATTTAACCACAATTGGCAATGATTGAAGGCTAGATGGCTATGATTCTTCCTCCTGAACAATGTTAGACTATCTTTAACTTTAATTATTGCAGAGATCTTTCAACCAAGTTTCAACCAAGAAATTTGGGATTTTAAAACTATATAACAACAGAAATCCCCTATTACTATTTAGCTGTTTCATTCACCCACATTAAATCAAAATCTAAGAGGTTATAAAGTCATTCATTATATTTTTGCACCGTTCTTTGAAAACTATCTGCACATCACCCTGGACAATTCCACCCCTACTTTTAAACATGGTGGGGGTGGTAGCATCATGATGTGGGTTCAGCTTTTCTTTAGCAGGGATGGTGAAACTGAGTGAAGTTTATGGGAAGATTGGAGGAAATAAATACATGGCAATTAAAGAAGATAATCCAATTAGAGGGTCCAAAAGACCTGACGGGGAAGGTTTACCTTCCAGCAGGACAATCCTAAAACATAACCAGAGCTACGTTTAGATCAAAGCATGACGATTTGCTAGAATCGCCTTGTCAAAGTCTAGGGAATTTGTGGGGAACAGGACTTGAAAACAGATGTCTGCAGATATTCTCTATCCAGTCTGACTGACTTCGGACTATTTTGCAAAGAAGAATGGAGATTCATTTAACTTTTTAGATGTGTTTAAAAAACAAAATAAAGTAAAAACATGCATATTTTTTTTCTCTGGTTCAGATTTATTTTAGATTGTATGCGACAGTGGCCGGTCGCAAACTTTGAATAAAATACTCTGAAGTTTGTGGTTGTATTAATGTTGACCGATTTAAATGTTGGACATATTTCTGCTTGTGTTTTGTTTTCTGTTAGATGAACTCCTTAAAACAATGAGTCAAGCATCATCCTGCATTGAAGCATCCCAAAGTAAAACTAATATTCTGCAGTATTAATATACGTGCATGCAGCCATGGCACTGTTATGATATTGGTTTTGTATCTTTTGACCCACAGACCTTTTGATTGAAGTTATCACCATGGTATTCTGCTGCTTTTTCCTCCTGATGCTGGCAGTGGCCTCCGCCTGCGTGTACAAGATGTTTGCTCACTCCCAAGGTCTGTGCATCACTGTATATGAGTAATCTGTTGGTTTGAAACGAGTTTTTGATTTTTTTTTTTCCCCCTCTGCACCTTTCTTTTTTGCAGCTTTTACCAATGTTTCTGCAGCTAAGTAAGGTTTTTCAACTTACCCTAAAGTAATATTACTGTGTCTTTACCTTAGATCGGTGTGTTGATGCATATAACATGCTAATTTTCTATGATTCCAGCACAGTATTATATCATCTCCCTGAACCAGAGTCTCATTCAATGGTCTTGCAGACTAACACTTTGTCCTATGATGTCCAGAACCAGGTAAAACCAAGCAGCCTGGTGCAAACAGTTGTATAATGGATCTAATATATTAACCCTTTCTGCCTGCATACTTTACTTCAGAACCCCAAGTTTTTGTTTTTATCATGTTTCATGGTTGGTTGAAATGCAACTGATACTTGGATCTGAGTACATGCCAATAGAGAGTAGCAATGCCGATACGTCTACCACAAACAAAGAAATACAATGAATTGGACAAATAATGGGGGAAATTAAATATTGAAAAAAAATGACCACAAAATTAAAAAGTCAAGTGAAAAATAAAGATTTACTGTTTAACTATTGTAGGTTTTCTACATTTTAAGTATTGGTTCATGGTATCGCTTAACCAACCAATACGATATGGGTTCATTAGAAAAGTATCATCCCCGATACTCGATTTCAGTATCTGCAGTTGTGCATCCCTACTTCAAACCTAAGCAAAGATTTTTATTTAAAAATAACAGGATTTTTAAAGAAATGGTGAATAAAAAACAACAACATTTAATTAAGGATATGATGAATATTGTTAAAGCTGCAGCAGGCACACATAGCACGGGGAATTGTCTGTTTTGTATAACAAATATCAGTTACCTGTTGTTTTATCATTTTTTTTACACTAACAAGTGTAAGTTGGACCTACAGAAACCAAAAAATTGACAGAAATTCTTATTGTATGTGTAACAATATGCAGTATCTTTGCTTATGCTTTTAGCAACCAACACATAGATCAGTCTTTCAGTAATTTTCTTTTTATCAAGCAGTTTTGCTTGTTTTGGTTTCCTTTTTTTTTTTTCTTTATTTGTGCAGGTGCACTCTGCTTCTGGATATTCTTCAAATTATTTGGAAATGGCTCTATAGATCTTGTAGACAAGGTCTGGTATTTTATCAGACATGATGACATTTTCGCAGAAATATGTAATGAAAAGAAAGCAACTCTAGCTTGCTGTTTTAATTACAAAGAGAAAGCAGGAAATATATCCCATGCTGCTGAAACAATAAAATATAATTCAGATATAGTAATTAATAACAACACTGATAACACTGATAGTTGTTTTTATTTTGATCCATAGATTCAAGCAAAATAAAATAACAAACGCCTGCTAAGTTAAAAAACAACAGCAACAAACAAAAACAGACATAGTCAAACTTTCATTGGATTGGGCAGCCTGCAGTTCACTGATATCCTAATGAGTTTACCAGGTGTAGTTTTAACACAGGGTGATAATTTTCTGAGTATTTTACAAATGGAGAGACTTCAAAATGTTTTTCTCTCTAGTAGCTTTCATCCAGCCAGCTGAATGGCAGTGTGCAGCAACATGTGAGGGGTACTGTTGGAGACTACTCTGGCCTCTCAAATCCTTCCCTGGTTTCTGCTTAGAAGAATGTTAAGCTATAGAGCAATGACTAATCTTTTTTTTTACTATACATTTTGGAATCTCTGCTATAACTGCATCCCAGTAAAGCACGTAATGCGTAAACTCTGCAGTTGAATTTAATCTGCAGCATTTTTATCAATAGAGGGTGCACTTATACTCTGTTATTAAGCATATACTAAGGTTCCCAGCCAGGACTAGGGGTGGCTTTCTGGAAAGAAATGTTGCTAATCCAAATTACCAGTAGCTCTTTAGTGGTACAGCTGATTAAGCAAAAAACATTTTCGTATGTGTTTTGACATTAATTCGGTCTTTGTGCTTTTTAACTTGTAACTGTTATGACTTGTGTGCCGTGTCTGCCAGATCTCCCTTAAAAAACAGATGGTAAACTAAACAGACTTGCTGGTTAAATAAGACTTAAGTAAAACTGTTTTTATTTTAAAAACAGTATTTTTCTATGTATTTATAAAAACATGATAAGGAAAGTGCACTGGATTCTTTTTGTTCAGGTATTAACTAAACAACTACAACATTGTTCATGGGTACATAAAGGTCACAATTATCACTACAATATTTGTGATAATATAATATAATATAATATTTTTCGTTACCTTTTGGCTTTTCCCTTCAGGGGTCGCCACAGCAAACCATTTGTCTCCATTTAGTCCTATCCTCTGCATCCTCTGCCCTCACACCAACTAACTTCATGTCCTCTTTCACCACATCCATGAATCTCATTTTTGGTCGTCCTCTCTGCCCCCTGCCTGGTGGCTCCATCCTCAGCATCCTTCTACCAATATAATCATCATCTCTCCTCTGAACATGTCCAAACCATCTCAGTCTGGCCTTCCTGTCTTTATCCCCAAAACATCTAACATGAGCTGTCCCTCTGATGTTCTTATTCCTGATCCTATCCATCCTCGTCACTCCCAAAGAGAATCTTAACATCTTGAGTTCTACAACCTCCAGTCTGCTTCCTGGTGGTCACACTACTGTCTTGTACACCTTGTTGTGGATCCACAACAGTCACCTCTTCTATTCAACATTCTCTCTCATTTTCCTCATTCATCAGCTCTTCAAAATACTCTTTCCATCTTCCCATCACACTCTTGGCACATGTCAGTACATTTCCACCCCTATCCTTGATCACCCTAACCTGTTGCACATCCTTTCTATCCCCTTTCTCTCTGCCTCACCAACCAATAAAAATCATTATCTCACTCCTTACTATCCAACCTAGTACACAGGTCATCATACGCCCTTTGCGACCTCTACCTCCACCATGCGAAGCATCTCACTGTACTCCTGTCTGCTTTCCGCAGTCTACTCAGTGTCCCACTTCTTCTTAGCTAACTTCTTTCTATGTATATGTTCCTGGACTTTATCTTTCCACCACCAATTCTGCTTGTCTACTTTCCTCCTTCCAGACACATCAAGTACCCTCCTATCCGTCTCCCTAATCACACTAGTTGTAATCAGGAAGCACCTCTTGGTCACCAAGAGCCTGTCTCAACTCCTCCCTGAAAACCTCACAGCCCTCTTTTTATTTCAGTTTCCACCACTTGGTCCTCTGCTCTGTCTTTGTTCTCTTCACCTTCCTCACCATCAGTTTCATCCTACATACCACCATCCCATGCTGTCTAGCTACACTCTCACCCACCACTACTTTGCAGTCACTAATCTCCTTCAAATCACAACGTCTATATAAGATGTAGTCCACCTGAGTGCCCCTACCTCCACTCTTATAGGTCCCCTTGTGTTCAAGCCTCTTTTGGAAGAAAGTGTTTTCAACAGCGATTTCCATCCTTTTTTGCAAAGTCTGGAGTTCCTGTTTGTGACTCGCATATTTGATTTGGCTTAGGTTTTACGTCGTATGCCCTTCCTGACACAACCTTCTGTATTTTTATTGACTTTGGACCGTCACAAGAAATCACTGGCTTGTGAGCCCTTATGGTTGCATTATAATATAATAATAATATAATATAAATAAACTCTACAGCAGAGTGTGTATAACATGTTTCAGTTTTCTTGCAGGTTCAATCAGTCTTTTAAAATGCTTCAACTACAGTAGTCTGTAATTTTTTCAGTATAATGCTTAATATACACTTATTCTAAAGAAAATAGGATTTCGCTAAAGTTTTAGCATTCATATGCCTTCATTTGGCAGGTTTTTTTGCATCTCACAGTTTAATTAATGAATGCATGTTGCTTTGTTTCTGTAGCAGCAAAACCACAATGTGATAGCCACCATGATATGAAGACAGACACATGATCATGAATACCAACAGCTGCAGGAGTTACATGCAGATCTGATGATAAAGATTGGTGGTTTCCTGAGACTCAACAAAATTTGCTGAGTAGGCCTGTTAGGTCTATTAACTGTCTCTGGAGATCAACAACTCTTTCATAGAAAAGAAATGTGAACTGAGTTTTGGCCAGGTTTACATTTATTAACAGCGAGTACAATTCACTAAAAAAGATTTGTATCTATACAGTGGGGCAAAAAAGTATTTAGTCAGCCACCGATTGTGCAAGTTCTCCCACTTAAAATAATGATAGAGGTCAGTAATTTTCATCATAGGTACACTTCAACTGTGAGAGACAGAATTTGAAAAAAAAATCCAGGAATTCACATTGTAGGATTTTTAAAGAATTTATTTGTAAATTATGGTGGAAAATAAGTATTTGGTCACTTCAAACAAGGAAGATCTCTGGCTCTCACAGACCTGTAACTTCTTCTTTAAGAAGCTCTTCTGTCCTCCACTCGTTACCTGTATTAATGGCACCTGTTTGAACTCGTTATCTGTATAAAAGACACCTGTCCACAGCCTCAAACAGTCAGACTCCAAACTCCACTATGGCCAAGACCAAAGAGCTTTCGAAGGACACCAGGAAAAGAATTGTAGACCTGCACCTGACTGGGAAGAGTGAATCTACAATAGGCAAGCAGCTTGGTGTGAAAAAATCAACTGTGGGAGCAATTATCAGAAAATGGAAGACATACAAGACCACTGATAATCTCCCTCGATCTGGGGCTCCCGCAAGATCTCATCCCGTGGGGTCAAAATGATCATGAGAACGGTGAGCAAAAATCCCAGAACCACACGGGGGGACCTGGTGAATGACCTGCAGAGAGCTGGGACCAAAGTAACAAAGGTTACCATCAGTAACACACTACAACGACAGGGAATCAAATCCTGCAGTGCCAGACGTGTCCCCCTGCTTAAGCCAGTGCATGTCCAGGCCCGTCTGAAGTTTGCCAGAGAGCACATGGATGATACAGCAGAGGATTGGGAGAATGTCATGTGGTCAGATGAAACCAAAGTAGAACTTTTTGGTATAAACTCAACTCGTTGTGTTTGGAGGAAGAAGAATACTGAGTTGCATCCCAAGAACACCATACCTACTGTGAAGCATGGGGGTGGAAACATCATGCTTTGGGGCTGTTTTTCTGCTAAGGGGACAGGACGACTGATCCGTGTTAAGGAAAGAATGAATGGGGCCATGTATCATGAGATTTTGAGCCAAAACCTCCTTCCATCAGTGAGAGCTTTGAAGATGAAACGTGGCTGGGTCTTCCAACATGACAATGATCCCAAACACATCGCCCAGGCAACGAAGGAGTGGCTCCGTAAGACGCATTTGAAAGTCCGGGAGTGGCCTAGCCAGTCTCCAGACCTCAACCCCATAGAAAATTTGTGGAGGGAGTTGAAAGTCCGTGTTGCTCGGTAACAGCCCCAAAACATCATTGCTCTCGAGAACATCTGCATGGAGGAATGGGCCAAAATACCAGCTACTGTGTGTGCAAACCTGGTAAAGACCTATAGTAATCGTTTGACCTATGTTATTGCCAACAAAGGTTATATTACAAAGTATTGAGTTGAATTTTTGTTATTGACCAAATACTTATTTTCCAACATCATTTACAAATAAATTCTTTAAAAATCCTACAATGTGAATTCCTGGATTTTCTTTTCATATTCTGTCCCTCACAGTTGAAGTGTACCTATGATGAAAATTACTGACCTCTGTCATTATATTAAGTGGGAGAACTTGCACAATCGGTGGCTGACTAAATACTTTTTTGCCCCACTGTACATAGTCATGCATTTTTTCTATCTTATTAATTTAATTTGAAAGGTTTATTAAAAAAATGCTACATTTATAGTTAGAATTAGATTCAAATGCCACATTATAATAATGTTTTAAAATAATGAAATTTTATAATTCAAAATATTTTAAAACATTTGGTTTATAAACATATTTAAAATAGTTTTTTAAAACATATTTCAGATATATTTTTACTGGATGGATTTTTTTTATATTTGTCAGCTTTTAATTGATTTTATCTGATTTCCCTCCGGATAACTTGAATTTTTCTCACTATGTCCCCTTTATAATTCCTTTTTGTATTTGCCACCTTTACAAAAAAAAGTATTCCACCTTAATAATTATATTTTTGAAACATGTCATCTTCATTACTAGATTAGCTTTCAATAAGCTAAGCAATTAGCTTTTTAATCATAAACTTTAAGTTTATTAAACTTGATTTGTCCACTTTATAATTATCTTTTTATAATGCACTCTTTTAATTTCATTTCTTTTAATGAAGTTTTTCTAAATATTCACAATTTCCAAAGAAATAGCAAATATTAATTTGTCAAAATCTGACGGTTCAAAACATTGGAAAAGAAGAAAAAAATGCTGTTGTTTTTTTTATTAAGAATGCAAAATAGTTTCTAGCATTACTTAATGTGATTGGACTGTTTGGGGATTTTATTTCTTTATTACGTTGGCAATATTTTAGGATGTGCCGCATTTTGGCCACAGTCTGGCAGAATCTCTTCTTTACAATATAACTAAAATAGACATTTTTAACAAAAATCATGACTCTCTCTCTCTGTTTCTGTTTCAGACAGTTGAAATCACAATATGAAGAGATCCAAGAAGACCCTGATCAATTATTAATTATTTTAATATAAGGCAACTTTCTATTTTAACAATTTGAAAAATATGCTTTATAAAATATTATAAGAGTAGGCTATTTCTGTATAAAGAGAGACTACTGTACATTGTCATTTTGCAAATAAACAAATTTTACTGATGTAAATTTTTGTTTTATTCAATTAGGTGAAATAAAATAATGTTTTATAGTCTCACTGTGAGACTAGTTACTGTAATTCTAACTCTGAACTACAGTAGGGTGATTGTACTTTCACCAAGCCAACAGGATGAGGACGTTGTAGCCTCTGAGGCGTTGGCCTGCTTCACTATCAGTCAGTTGCACATTTGTCTGACTGTGCCTGTGTTGTCATCAACCACACTATTTCGTCCGCCCCAGTTAAAACGGTCAGTTCTGCGGTTCAATTTTACTCCAACTGAAGCCTCTAGCTGTGCTAAAGACTCCACAATGATTGCTTCCGTATTGTTGGTCATCCTGGGTAAGCAACCCAACAGTAACTGAGTTATGCATTGCCATTCTGGATATATACAGTAATTTAATTCCTAATATCTTTCTTCATTTCTGTAGCGTTGTGCTGCTGCACAAGAGAGAGCAGTAAGTACATTTTCATAGTTGTTTTTGTTAAGTCAGGTGATAAAAGTCTCTGGTTCTTTGGATCTGCTTATTTTTTATTCTTTTTAACAGATCAGTTCGAACTTGACCCTCCACGACTCACCGGCCCCTCAGTGGCTCTGGTGGACACTATTGTTGAATTTATGTGCGAAATTCCCAATCAAAAAATTAATGAAACAATACTTCTGAGAATATTCAAGTAAGTCCGGTGAAGTGACTGTTCCAGTTTAATATATATATATTTTTTTTAAGTAATGGGATGTTATAATTTCTCTCTCCAGGAAGGATGAACGCAATGAGGTGTTTGGAGAATTTACCCTCCCAGTTGGAGAGAAGATCGGAGTCATTCCCAAGTTGATCAAAGTTGTGCATGAGGGCTACCTTGAGTGTGTGGCCACCGTACAAAACAACACTGAGATAAATGCGACCGTCAGCCAAGCACACTTCTTAAAGGTTGTTGGTAAGTCCCACTGAGGAGTAAGAACTATACATTACAAACACACAGCAGGCTGAGCATGGACAGAACAAATTGGGCTTTTAAAATTATTTTTGTGTTCTTTCTCTGGATTAGAATAGAATAAATAGAATAGAACAGAATAGAATAGTCATGATTGATATAGTGGTTGAACCAAAGCACAGACCAGACAGTGGTACGGTACACAGAATGCATCTTTAATCAAATAGATAAACTTATACAGAATAAGGCAATACGGTATATATTTTTTCAACAGATCAGTTCCAACTTGACCCTCCACGACTCATCGGCCCCTCAGTGGCTCTGGTGAACGATGTTGTTGTATTTATGTGCGAAATTCCCGATCAATATATTAATGAAACAATACTTCTGAGAATATTCCAGTAAGTCCGCTCAAGTATCAGTTCCAGTTGAATACATTTGAAAAAAGAAAGTATCGGGATGTAAAAATGTCTGTCTCCAGGAAGGATGAACGCAATGAGGTGTTTGGAGAGTTCACCCTCCCAGTTGGAGAGAAGATCGGAGTCATTCCCAAAATCGTCCAAGCTGTGCATGAGGGCTACCTTGAGTGTGTGGCCACCGTACAAAACAACACTGAGATAAATTCAACTGTCAGCCAAGCACACTTCTTAAAGGTTGTTGGTAAGTCCCACTGAGGAGTACGAACTGTACATTACAAACACACAGCAGGCTGAGCATGGACAGAACAAATTGGGTTTTTTAAATTGTTTTTCTGTTCTTTCTCTGAATTGGAAGGATACAGATACACAGAATGCAAATGTAATAAAATAAATCAACTTATAAAGAACAAGTCAAACAGGTAGTGTCCATTGGATGTAAAACTAAAATTAAACTGGAGGAAATTAGAGGAACCAGCAAGGAACTAGAAAATCAGAGATCTTGTATAAACTGAGAAGGAATGGAGAATGGCAAAGCAACCTGATAAACTAATCAAAGGCAAAGCAGATGCAGGTGGGAGAGAGCATGAGTAGAAGGATATGTTTTGTGGCTGGGAGGAGAAGCAAAATGGGAGGGAGGAAATAAACAGAACAGACAAGGAAAATAAAAGGTTTAGGCATAAAACAGAAGAAAGTCTCATCAGAAAACACTTCTGAATGCATAAAGATAATGTATTTTAAGTAGAAAAATAACAGATGAATGACTAAAAGTTATAAGTTAACTTCATAATCTAATCTACATAAATAAAATTACATAGAAGCAATAAAACAAAAACTCAAACACCAATGGGTATAATGGGAGGGGAAGAAAAAACGGAACAGGAGGAAGAGAGCAAAGAAACATGAAGGCATAAATTATTATTTTTTTAAACTAAAATCACAAAACAATAATCCTAAATGCAAAAAAAATGTAATAAGGTAAAAAGAGTTAACACAGAGGCACAAACTGAAGCAAAAAGGTCTAAATAAATGAATGATAAAAACCCAAACATAGATGAAACTCAAAGCAAATGACTAAGGAGCAAAACAAGAATAGAATAGAATAGAATAAAAAGGATTGACTTAGATTAAATATCTATTATTGTCCCTTAGTGGGAAGATTCCCCTTTTGTAACTTCAGGATGGTGCTTTGGGATAACCTACAGCAGAAGGAAGAAATATAAACATTCATATCTTATCATAATTATTCAAATAATTGTTTATTTGAATGTATTTATTTTATTCTTTCTTTGATCTGCAGAGCCAGTAGATGGTGCTGAGATTGTTAACACGGGTCCAACAGAATTGCTCGAGGGAGACTCACTAAACCTACTCTGTAAAGTTGCATTTGGAAATCATCTGTCCTACAAGTGGTTTCTCAATGGGCACCTCGTCACTTTGTCTCCTTTCCACTGGATGGGAGACAACCAGTTAATCATCTCCAGGTCAGTGTAAGATCCACAGACTGTTCAGGAGATGTGTCCTAAGGTGCTCTGAGTACACTTAGCTTTAGAAAGGTACACTTTAGTTATCAGTGTTTGGTCAATGAGAAGTAAGGCATAAAAAAATTGTGATAACACGACAGAATTAAAAAAAACATAAAAAATATAATATTTGCAATTTCCCTTTAATTAATCTATTTTCATGGGTTAACAAGCATAGTTACATCCTGCATAGTCACATTCTTAGCGGTAAGCAGTTCTTGAAGCTTCTTGCACAAATGTGTGCAAACTCCATCTAATACTCAAAGTTCACCCAAAGACAGATCTGCTCCTCAAATAGTTCTACTGGACAAACATAATCTCTCTAATATAGATGTTATGATATGCATTTAGTGCATTTAGAGTAATTACCTCTTATTCTTAAAAACCTAAAGCTATTTGCAGGGGAAATGCCCAGCCAGCGTACATTAACAGAAATCAACGTCCTTCATACATAATATGACAAAGTTTCAGGATATATTCAAATTCAAGAAAACACAAGGGTTTATTTTGTTCTGACAATATAGGAAATTAGATGTGCCTGCCTTTTGTTTTCCAAATGTTTTCGGCTGAAGGGGGAAGAGCTGTTCACCTGTCAGCTGATGTAGTTGAGCTGCTCGGTGGGAAGAACTTATTATAAGGCTTTTACCTGGGAGGAGAATGACCTGGAGTGATTTTATTAAGTACAGCTTAGTTGTAATATTTACAAGTTAAAGGAATAATGCCCTTTTTCCCAGTTTAAAGCTCTGAAAAGGTCCACCACGATGCCGAAATCCGCGGGGACATAAAAGCTGCGCATTGATTCCAAATCCATTTACACGTTTTTTTTAAACTGAGGATACTTACTCTTACGCCTCAAAATAATTTCTGCATCTGATCCGTGCTGGGGCTCATTACAGACGTGAAGGGAAGATTGAGTATTTTTATCATTCTATTCCTTTCGTCAGTCAAAACTGCGTTGATTGCGCAGATTCCCCTCTTGCACTGAAGCGTGTATGCAGCAGCCATCAGTTTTTGAAGGTGTTTGCCTATATTGTTTAAGTCCTTCAGCAGAAGTACACGGGTTGAAGGATTCACGAGAAGGCAAATATTACTCAGTTGACTCTTGCTGCACACTGCTTATAATGTAGAGTAAAATAAAGAAAGTACAGTTTGAAAATGACGTTTCTTTCCTACATTATAATTGGAAATTTTTTTTGGCCAGTGTGAAGAGATATAATGTAAAAAAACAAAGTGCCGCCCCAAACCCCCCCACCCCACACACACACACACAACAATGTCATCGTCCATCGCAATGTTTTACTGTGAACATCGTCAACTTCCAATTTGGGGCACATTGCCCAACCCTATTGTGAATTTCCGCCTTTGTTTTGACGTATGGTCACTTTAAAGATGGAACTAGTCAAGTATTACTGAAACAAGACTCAGCTTTAGCTGATTTATTCTATTCATCGTGCCAATACTCAACACAAATTTTTTCTGTCATTATGCCGATGTGTAAATATGATGGTGTTTTCACACCACATGCTTTGTCAGATTCAAAAAACGCTGACAAAGCAACTAGTTTGACACCTATACATTTTTAGGCTGAAGCTTGCAAAGCGTGTTGGCGCGCCTTTCTTTGGCGAATGTTTTACATTATGGGTCGTGGTTGGCTATTCAACGTTGAAGTCGGGCAATGCCACTATGGTGAGAAGCTCTGATTGGTTGGCATGCTGCGTCAAGAGGATCTAAAGTTCAGCTAACTGAACTTTTGCGTTGCTGGTTTTTCCCGTTTTGATGCTTTAAATGCAGAAATAGTTTCATAAATTGACACAGCCAACGCACACAAAGCACTGCAGAAACTCTGACACCCATCTGACGGCCTCAACCATAGACTTTACATGTAATCTTGCTGCTGTTGACGTTGACGTTTGCGGCGGTGTGAACACATCATTAGTCATAATGTCAGCTAGGTAAACTGTTCAAGTGGCGATTGTTTGTTTAGTTCTCCCTGTCTAAAACACACAAAGGGTTTTAAAAACTCAATAATCAATCATTTTCCGTCAGTCTCCCCTTTGTGGAAAAGCGGAGGTGGCATCAAGCCTTTGGTCATTCATAAGTGGCCAAGTCCAGCGTTGCGTTAATAATAATATCAAGCTTGGCGGCATGAATAGCCCAATATTATCAGGCCCTCATGCTTCCACGGCACATTCAAACAACACATCACGGTGGCAGTATCACACTGATAGACCGCCATGGTGTCACTTTTAAAACAGGACGTATTTATCTCATTCAGACCAAAACACAATGAGCTTTTAAGAGCTAAAATTGTTATTAGAGTCTTAAGCACAGTTAATGCTGTGTTTTTGCCGGCCGTCACAAAAGACAGCTTTATGTTACTCTGTGCAAACTCTAGAGACGAGGGACATAGTACAGCCCAAGTCAAACTATACAACATGTCGCTTTAGGAGTACACACCAATGTTATGAGAATATGCTTTTGAAAAGCATACGTTACTAAAAGCCAACAGATACCCAAGATGGCAACAATAAAATATCACATGACCTGTCTTGCTCCAAATGTTCTTGCGTGTAGCCTCCATTGTTGCTAATGTTGATACTGCCACTGTTACGTTGCACTAACGTCACTAGTCCCTGTGTGTATTTTCATTGGTCAACTGCAGACTGGAGTCATAGATTTTTTTGACTGCTTGGACAACGTCAAAGGCTGGATTTGGTAACGAGGGTGTTCAGTAAACAGTCAGTCAGAGATCTCCGTCACAACTCTGTTCGCAATAAATGATTTGTCTATGACAGCCAGAAAATGCACAATGTGAACCGCACTTAAGGTTTATTGTTAAAAGATAGAGGTTTGCATTGAAATGATCTGTGTTTCCTCCAGAGTGTCCTCTAAAGACAGTGGCTCCTATGTGTGTCAGGCTGAAAACTTCTTCAACGTAACGAGCCTCTACAGCTCCAACAGCTCAGCCGTTGTCATCACCGTCAGAGGTTAGATGTCAATAGTAGCTAGTGTCTGATTACACATTGCCTTCAGTATTCAAACCCCTTGGAACTTTTCAGATTTTGTCATGTTACAACCACAAACATTAATGCACTTTACAGGAAGGATTTGTGGGAGATCAAAATTAATACAGTCCATCCAGTTTTCTTGAGAAGTCTTTAGCAAAGTAATGTCCACCAGGGAGCAATTTAATCCCAGGATAAATCCATCTGTTCTGTGAAGGCCTCAGACGTTTTCTAGAGAACATTATTGAACAAACAGCATCATGAAGACCAATAAACACATAATACAGGTTAATGAGAAAGATCTGGAGAAGCTAAAACAAAAGTTAAAGCTTTGAACATCTCACACAGCTCAGTTCAATTGGTCATCTGGACATGTAAAGAGAGGATGGACAAACCACAGACAGAATAGGACATGGATGTCCACCTCAACCAACAGGCTGGGTAAGGAGAGCTTTATTCAGAAAAGCAGCCAAAAGACCTGTGGTAACGCTGGAGCTTGTTGTAGTGAATTCCACAAAACTGGACTTTATAAAACTGTAAAAAAAAAATCCATGAGAAGTGCCTTTCAAAGTTAATCTAAAGCTATATGGTGAACACTGTAATTATGACTGAGAAGATGCTCCAGTCTAATCAGACCATAACGTTTTTGCTCTGCATACAAAGCACCATGTAGACTGTAAAAACCAACACTGCAGATTACCCTGAACTCACCATGCTCATAGTAAGTGAAGTTAAATACAGGTCAGTTCTGGAAGAAAACCTGGCAAGACTGGGATAGAAGACCATTAATCTGAACATGAAGCCAGAGCTACAATATACTGTTTGAGATCAAAGGATATCCATGTGTTAAAATGGCCTAGTCAAAGTTGAGACTTTAATCCAAATCAAAGACGTGAACATTCACAGTAGCTCTACATCTGAGGGAGCTGGAGACAGGCTTTGAATAAGAATGGGCAGAAAACTGTTTCTAGAAACTTACTCTGTTCCTGGAAACCTCAGAATGCCCAAAGTTGTAGCTGTAACAAAGACTGGTTCAACAAGGACTCGGCTCTGCAGTCATGCACAACTTAGTGCAGGTCGAGTACATTAAATACATTTAAAGTTTGTAATGTGACAAAATCTGGAAATATTCAAGGGGGGCACTAACACTCCTGTAATAAGTTGTCTTATTATTAGCTATTTTCAGCTCAGGAGAACAAACATCCTCCTTGTCTGTGTTTCCTCAGAGCTGCTGTCTACCCCGGACATCTCTTACACTGTGGTGAAGATGGGGGAACACAATTATATAGCTGACATCACTTGTCGGTGTGCGAGAGGAGATCCACCTATAACTTTTTCCCTCTACATGGGGGACGAGTTGATCCACAAGACGACCTCTTCAGAGAGACAATCCACAATTAGTATTCGTGTGGAAATGGACCAGCAGTCTGGATGGCTGCGGTGTCAGGCAAAGAAAGACGAACAGACTGAAAACAGCCGGTGGTTGTCTTTTGAAATCGGTAGGCAAAAGCATTCATATAATACTGTGCTGTGTATCTCTTTCTGTCTAGACCTACAATAAGTATTTACCAAAATAGTTGCAACATGCCGCACCACCCAAAAAAAAACTATTCATGACAAATCCAGACTCTTTGCTTCTTTCTTTTCTTGCTTCCTGCTGCAGTTAGTTGTGCTGCAGTACTAATGGTGCGTTCTATTCGTAGTCGGAACTTGGAAATTCAGATTTCTGGGTGGGAAAAATAAACTGGAACTCCCTCTGAAGTTGGACTAACCACTCGGAAAGTTTGAGATTTTTTTGCTCTGACTTTGACTTTCAATATGACCACTCTTCACATCAGCAATAATAGCTGTGGTGGAAGCGTGTCTGTTTTACAAGACACACTAGTACGAAAATGTTTGAAATCAATCTAAATTCATCTCTAAAGTTAACATAAAAGGGGTGTTTGCATATTGAAAGTAGATGTTTGTAAGATGCACTACTACTGGCTATCTGGGCGTCACCATATTGGAATCCTGACTTATCTAACTACGTTACGGGAACACTTTTTAATACGGTGTGACATCAAAGCCAGCTCTGTGTTCGGACTTCTGAGGTAAATTGAACACACCATAATCCAGTAAATAATATATGACCTTCACTGTGGTGCATTTTAATCAGCTATGTGCTAAAGATTGAAAACTTTGCCCCTATCATATTTTTTATTCTTACAGTAATTGAAGCTGGTAATTGATTTTATCACCCAAAAAATGTTCATTCATTGATTAATTTTCTTGACTCTCTTAAGAATGTCACTCTCAGGTTTTAAGATGGTTCGAGGCTTAGCTTAACCTGATCAAAGCATTAATCAGTAAACCAGAACGACAAACACAGTTGAGCTCAAACTGAGACAATGAAAGTGGACAGAGTAGCCTGAGGTCAGCAAAGGTTAGCAGTTATAATCCCTCTGACTTTGTATCTCCTTTAACCTGCCCCTAGTCTCAGTCGCTGCCCCGGTGACGGTCCATTCTGACTATGACATGGCAAAAAACTATGCTATCATTGGCCTGAGGCTCTACTGCAAGGCAGCAAGGGGAACTCACCCACATTTCCAGTGGTACCTCAACCAAAAGCCGCTACATGACCGAGGAAGCTTCTACTACGTGTTCGATCAGCCACCAGAGCGGTCCGTACTGCTCCTGTCAGTGGGAAGAAGAAGCTCTGGAAATTACCACTGTGAAGTGTGGGACAGCTTTGACAACAGCACAGTTATAAGCAGCAAAAGGCTTTATGTGGATAAAGAAGGTAAAAGCCGAATGTTGCCTCCACAGTGCCTCATTGTGATGGATCACTAACTGCTGTTACGTTTGTCTCCAGTGCTGAACCGCCTTCCCACCTCAGTGGTGGCTGTTGTCTTCAGCTGCTTCACGCTCCTGATTCTGCTGGTGGTATTTTGTTGCCTGTCAGGAGTCATATTCAGTAAGTTCACCTAATTTTATCTCTTTATTATGTGCTTGTCTTCCTCGGGTATGAAAGGCAGATGCTCAACCTTTGTCTGTTCTTCTTTCAGGACGGAAACAATCTCAACAGAAGTCAGAGTAAGTAGTTTCTTCTTTAAAGTTCGAAATATTTATTGGAAAGTAACATGATCTCAAACTAAACTTCATTGCTTTGTTCTTTTTGGAAATACATAACCATCAAAGCAGCAAGGGCCGTTGTACAGACTTGTACTAGTGTGCCAAATGTTCACCTGGACAAAAATTAGTTGCTACTAACAATATTTCTGCACTAGCTTGGTAAAAGTTAAAAGTTCTAGGGGAAAATGTTTAACTAGTCCCGTGTTGTTGCATAGTATTTTGCATAGAAAAACAATGGACATAAGGATATAGAGTTTTTACTGAAACGGCTTTCCATACAGGGCTGCCGCGGCTGCCAGATGGCTGCTTTCTTTTTTCGCTCTCCGAGCACCTTGACGTTACACGTCAGAGAAATCAGTCAGTTGTTTGAAAGGAGAAATAGATAGGGTGGCGTGGATCAGACTACGATCATGTTGTGTCGACCTAATACATTTATGTTGCTATAAGGCACAAAAGTAAACAGCAGGGATGGGATTTAAATCCAGAAAAGGACCTCTGTCTTCTAATCACTTGCAATAACTACTTTGCTACACAATCACTCAGAAACTTTGTATATAATAATATGTATGACTTAATTTCCATTGTTAACTAAAAAATATTATATCACAAAGACCTTCCAATTCCCCTTTTTTGTGAAAAAAAGTAATGGAATTGTATTACTGAAATCATTATAATCATGTTTAGTTAACACTGGAAATGAAGTCATATGTTGTTATATACAAGTTTTCTGAGTGAATTTGTAGAAAAGTTGTTAGTGCCCTTTTTCCTGAGTTCAAGTTCCATCCCTGCTGTTTATTTTTGTGCCTTATAGCAACATAAATGTATTAGGTTGACCCAACATGATTATATGTATTCACTCAACTAAATTCTTTATTGCTAAATCTACCCAAGCAAGTTGGATGGAAATGATTTACAAAACTAAATCGCCACTTTAGTAATCCAGCCTTGATTTACTAAAAATAGGTTGCGATATAAAGTGGGCCGGCCTGAGGCACCAAACTACAGGACTGAAAATGAGTTTCACTCCGGCCCTGGTTGAAAGACCACTCAATGAGGAAGAATCCATTAGTCTAAAAGCAGTATTAAAACCACAGATTACAGATTGCAAATTGATTCAGGGATAAAAGCCTTGAGTTCTGCAGACATGTTCTGTGGTCTGGTGAAATGAAATCTAAACTGTCTGACCATAATGACCACTGTGCACTTAGAGGAAAAAGAGGGAAACTTGCAAGCCTGAAAGCACTATCCATGGGTTTGGCAGGATAATGAGTGGGTGTTTTGCTGCAGGAGGAACTGGTGCATCTCGTAAAACAGATGTCATCATGAGGGGGGGGGAAACACTATGTGCAAACATTAAATCTGAAGATATCAGAAGAAAAATTGTCTTCCAAATGGACAATGACCCAAATCATGCCACCAAATTAGTTATAAAGAGGCTTGAGGAGAACAAAGTGAATGTTTTGGGGTAGTTATCACAAAGCCCTGAGTTTAATGCAATGTAAAATTAGTGAACAGAGCTGAAAGGAGTTGAATGAGAGAGTAAGGCAGGCTACAATCCTGACTCAGTTCCACCACTTCTGTAAGGAGGAATGGGCCAAACTTTTTTCCAACTATTGACAGAAGCTTGTGGGAGAAAACCCAAAACATCTAAACCTAGCCACGAGGTTTAAAACCTACTTATACAGAACACTAAATAAATGCATTCCACTGTCTGAATTTAAAGACAGAAGACAAGAAAGTCTTTAAAACGCATTCCGCTCTCTTTTTTTCTAGCATTTAGAAAATAAATTTAATAATACTGACTGACCTAATATCTGGCTTCAGCTGCATGTAGAGACAGTTTTCCGTTAATGAGAAATATGTAGCAACATTATAGTGTATGTTTTGTTGCGTCTTCTGGGGGGGGGGGGGGGGTGGAGTTGCTGCAAAGTAAACTTTTTTTCCAAAATCCACAGCTTTTATTTGAGCTTTAGCCATTTCCTTCCTTGCATGTTTATGATACGATGTACATTTGTTTCGCTGTATTAACAGATTGAGCAGAATGGGCCTATTTCATGAGATGAAACTTAAATAAACTAGAATAAAATCTTTTTTGAAAAACGTATAAATGATGCCGCTGTCTAAATCTGTTTAAATTCACTTTGTTACAAAAGACGTTTTTTTCCATCTCAGATTGAGCCTTGAAATGGACTTTAGATTTGTTGCATCCGAGGACGAGATGGTAAGTCAGCATTATACCTGATAGTTTTTACCACATTAGAACATCATATTCTCCACCCTCCTGATCTAAATCTACTCCTGTAGGATTTAGGAGACTACAGTGAGGATCCTGATGTGGTGAGAGCACCACAAGAGGATGAACTGTATCAAGTGAGCGCAAATAATTTCTTTCATCATTCAGTTCAATATGAAGCCATTAACAAATATTTAAACTATTCTTGTCATATTCTGGTCAGGAATCTGAAGCCTCTGAGGACGAATGGCTCCAAATTGAGCAGGAAAGGAACACATTGGAGAATTAAGCTGATAATGAATCAAACAAACAAATGTTTACAATAAATGTATTTGCTGTTGATCATCTTTAACCTGCCGTTTTTCTAGTGCTAATATTTTTTCAATAGGATAGTTTTAGCAAAAGGATGACGTTAAAATGTATTTTATAAAATAAGCAGAGCCTTGTATTCATACCCCCTGAACTCTTTCTCAAATTTTGGAACTAAATACATTAACCTCTTTAATTTGGATTTTGCATACTTATGTACAAAGTAGTGTATAATGTGAAATCGAATGAAAATGTCACGTGATTAAAAAAAATAAAAATCCAAAAAGTGTTTTCTGTTTATGTGACGTGTAATGGCCCGGGGATAAAGTGCAAAAAATTTCCCTCAGTGGTCAGCTTACTAGCAAAGAAATTGAACCAGATATAGAGGTGAAACCATTTTCTTAACAATATCCTTCAAACCATCCTTTGGAACTGAATCTACTTGGTGGATGAATTGGACACTCTGTCTAGAAGCGGATCCATTATCAGTTTTTATTGATTCCTTCAGCGTGAACATATGCGACTAAAAGGGAAAGTTCTTGGGTTTTTTAATGCCTTATTACAGGCAGCTAACTCCTGCCCCCATTCACTCACATTATATGGATTTATGCTGATCGCAACTGGATATAGACTTCTTCTGATTTCAGTTAGATTCAAAAATACTTTATTGATCCCAGACGGAAATTAAGTGTTGTTGTAGCCCATAACTAATTCATTCTTCAGGGAGTTGTTGTAGACCATGATGGCTGTGGGAAGAAAGGATTTCCTATAGTGGTTTGTGTTGCAGCAAAACTGAAGAGGGCCTCTGATTGAAGGCACTCTGTTGCTGTACAATAGTCTCATGAAGAGCATGTTCAGGGTTGTCCATCATTTTTGAAGGACTCCAAGTGGCTTCAAACTTGTCTGGGTGTGCTAAAAATAAGGTCCAGGTTGAAAAAACAACAACTTTAAAAGGATATCCCACCCCTAAGTAAAAACATGTGTGTTGCCATCCACCCCAGAGTTAGATAAATGAGACAAAAGGGTTTTGTAACCAGCCCAGTAATTCCCCTGATCTGGCAGCAGTTTGTTTTCTTTAGCTTTAGCTCAACATAAAACAATGTAACTGGATGGGAACTACTTTCATGCTAACAGTTCCCATTCACTTACATTGGTAAAATTTTGATTCTCTATTTAAATACCCTGGAGCCCATTATAACCGTCTATTGACTGCAGAGGAGTGAACCGAAATAATTTGTTTCGCTAGCAATTTGCTGAGGCTCCACTTGGTTTGGTCATAATTTTCTGAGCATCCTACAGTAAATGTGCACACCAACTTCTGCCTTAACAAGAAGTGAGACTCAGACACTTAAAACTTAATTAATCCGTGTTCATAGTTCCTCTTGTAAACATTGTATACTACATTCCCAACGTAAACTACCTTTTAATTCAATTCAATTCAATTCAGTTTATTTATATAGCGCCATTTCACAACAGATGTCATCTCAAGGCACTTTACAAAAAGAGTTATTACAATACAATGTTTAGTGTAGAAATTACAGAACCACAGAAGATTGCGTCGTGGAATTCTCAGCAATCCCTCATACTGAGCAAGCATGCAGCGACAGTGGGAAGGAAAAACTCCCTTTTAACAGGAAGAAACCTCCGGCAGAACCAGGCTCAGCACAAGCGGTTATCTGCCGCGACCGTCTGTGGCTTGGAGAATACATAACAGAGACACAGAAAGAGCAACAGAACTGATGCAGAAGTTTGTTGCAGGACGTGGAGAATTTTCCGTCCTGCAATGCCATCTTAGTCAGGGTCGTCAAGCAGGGCTAATCCGGAGCACTACTATAATAGAAAACAGGTTAGTGCTTGAATTGACAGCACATCATGCAGTTGGGGAGAAGTAGGAGAGAAAGTAGGAACAGACCCTAATAATGTCCTCCAACAGCCTAGCCTAAAGCAGCATAGCTACTAACATTAACCTGTCTCCTAGCTACTAGGAGACCTGGCTACCAACACTCTGTCTGAGTCCTCCTGACCCGTGGACGGTGTAGGGCCGGTAACGGCCCCCGTCATGCCGGGGTCTTCTCGGAGTCGGGTTGTTTGAGAATGCAGCCCAAAGTGGGTGGTAAACTCCATCTAAGGCTAAATACCGGCACGAGACCGATAGTCGACAACTATCTTAAGGAAAAATAGACAGAACTGAGAGGACAGAGTTGAAGAGGGCGAGAAACGTTTAAGAGATAAACGGGTGGGGTCCGCACAGTCTGCCCGGGGGATTCAACCCGGCAGCTAATGGGCGGCCGCACTGTGCGGGAGGATCCCCTCGAGGGACCTCTCTCCGGAGGCTGGCCCCTGTGGGGCACATTTCTTCCGCGGCGGTAAGCCGCGACCGGCTCCGGATCTTTACCTGGCTTACATTAATCTATCTCTACCTAGCTACTCTACCTCTTCCTATCTCTTCCTAACTTTTGACACTCTGCCTGACTACTAACATTAACCTGTCTCTTCCTATCTACCTGTCTGACCTGACTCTAACTACCTATAAACATATCTCTAACTGTAAGCTTTGTCAAAGAGGAAAGTTTTTAGCCTAGTTTTAAAGATAGACAAATTGTCTGCTTCACGAACCAACCCTGGGAGCCGGTTCCATAGGAGGGGAGCCTGATAGCTGAAAGATCTGCCACCCATTCTACTTTTAGAAATCCTAGGAACTACCAGTAAACCTGCAGTCTGAGAGCGAAGGTCTCTGTTAGGAACATATGGAACAATCAGGTCTCTTATGTATGATGGAGCTAGATTATTAAGGGCTTTATATGTCAGAAGGAGGATCTTGAATTCTATTCTAGATTTTACTGGGAGCCAGTGAAGAGAAGCTAAAACAGGGGAAATGTGATCTCTTCTTTTAATATTCATCAGAATCCTAGCAGCAGCATTTTGAACTAACTGTAGACTTTTAATTGTATTCTGTGGACTACCTGATAATAGACAGTTACAGTAATCCAGCCTTGAAGTAACAAATGCATGGACTAGTTTTTCAGCATCAGTCCTGGACAGGATGGTTCTAATTTTTGCAATATTCCTAAGGTGAAAAAAGGAAATCCTACAGACTTCTTTAATGTGAGTTCTAAATGACATATCTTGGTCAAAAATGACACCGAGGTTTTTTGCTTTATTACTGGAGGCTAATTTAATGCCGTCCAGGTGAAGGGGCTGACTAAGTAGTTTCTTTTTCAGAGCTTCTGGTCCAAAGACGACAACTTCTGTTTTATCAGAATTTAGAAGCAAGAAGTTTAGAGTCATCCAAGTTTTTATGTCTTCCAGACATGCCTGTAGTCTACCTAACTGATTGGATTCATCAGGATTTATGGATAGATATAGCTGTGTATCATCTGCGTAACTATGGAATTTTATCCCATGCTGCCTAATTATTTTACCAATAGGAAGCATATATATAGTAAAGAGAATCGGCCCAAGCACTGAACCCTGTGGTACTCCGCAAGTAACTATTGAGGTTGAGGAAGATCTATTGTTTACCTGAACAAACTGAAATCTGTTAGACAAATAAGATTTAAACCAACCTAGTGCTGTTCCTATTATACCGACACTTTGAAGCCTTTCTATGAGAATATTGTGGTCAACAGTGTCAAAGGCAGCACTGAGATCTAACAGGACCAGAATGGTCACCAGTCCATTGTCTGAGGCTATGAGAATATCATTAGTAACCTTCACCAGAGCTGTTTCAGTGCTGTGATGAGCTCTAAAGCCTGACTGAAACTTCTCAAACAGCTCATTATTGTTTAAATGCTCACATATCTGGTGTGCAACTATTTTCTCAAGAATTTTAGATAAGAAGGGAAGATTAGATATCGGTCTATAGTTAATTAAGTCGTTTTGATCAAGAGAGGGTTTCTTAAGTAGAGGTTTAATTACAGCAATCTTAAACTCCTGTGGTACATATCCATTGACTAAGGATAGATTCATTATATTTAAAATTGGAGCAGCGATCAGAGGGAAAACTTCTTTTAAGAGTTTAGTTGGGATTGGGTCTAAAACGCAAGTTGAAGGTTTAGATGAAGCTAATAATTTTAGTACATCACAAAGTTCGGCTGCATTAAAGCAGTTTAAGCATATATTAGGTTCCACCATTTTTGAGGCTGCCTCATTAACTAAGGAGGAAGCAAGCATATTGGGAAGGTTCCCAATTATCTTATTCTTTATGGAGTCTATTTTATTTATAAAGAATTGCATGAAGTCGTCACTGCTTAGAGCTTGGGGAATGGTTGGCTCGATAGAGCTATGATCCTGTGTGAGTTTGGCAACTGTATTAAAAAGAAACCTAGGATTATTTTTATTCTCCTCGATTAAAGATGAATAATATGCTGTTCTAGCTGTGTGAAGGCTCTTTTTATATAGCAATAAACTATTTTTCCATATTAAAAAGGAATCATGTAAATGCGTGGAGCGCCATTTTCTCTCTAGTTTTCTAACATTCTGCTTTAGGGTACGTAGCTCTAAATTAAACCAGGGAGTTAATCTTCTATGGCTAGCCACCTTCCTTTTCAAGGGGGCAACTTTGTCTATTGCCCGACGCAGGGAGGAATTAACGCTATGAACTAAAATGTCAAGTTGTGAGGGGTCACGAGTTAAATCACTGTTTTCTGTTCTGCATTTATAAACTGAGGAAATTAAAGCCTTTTTTACCCATAAAAAAGTGATGAATAAATCTTTTATTTATTCATCACTTTTGAAAGCAATGATATAACTTATCAATTATCCAGTGATTAATATATGTATCATGCTATTTTGTAGCTTCTGCAGCCTGGTCTTGTTTAGCTTATTAGGCTACTTCTGTTTAGTTCTCCATTGTTCTTTGTTCAAACAAACTGTACTTTACATTGGCTAAATTATAAATCTCCTTATCTTTTTTCTGCCTGTATTATCAGAATGCAAAGTTAGTCTGAATTCAGAGAGTTTGACTGAACATAGTGCAGAAAAGTACATCACTGTCCCTTATAAATTAAATCCTAGTTTTGTTTAACTCACCAATCCTGCAAAATAAAAAAAAACAGATCTGTGCTTTTTATTTACTACTCCCTGCCTGTAGCAGACAGGCTGTGAGGAAACAATTTGGCATAATCAGCGTTGATGCTGACATGGGTCTTGAGTTTAAATGTTGTCATGAATGACACAAGAAAAATGTCAAGAATGCGTCCCTAGATGTGCAGCAGTCTGAACCTCTCCTGTGAATAGACCCACATGCACACACAGAAGTCAACGAGATCTTGTCTTAAAGGGGAAATGCTGCAACTTCAGCTTTGAGAAGCTAAAGTTTACCCCAAAAACATCGATGTACTGTTTCGTTAACACCCAAACAGAGTGCCGTGATGTCAAAATGTGCTCACTTCCAATCCATCACGTAAAACACAGCATTGTTAAAAAAAAAAAAAACTACGTTCAAGAAGATACTTATTGCAACATGTTCGTGTAGGACAGTGGTGACGACTTTTTGAAAACGTGCATTATTCCGCAGCTAAAAATGTCTGAGGTAATGCATGAAATCAGCTGGTTTTAACTTTATTGTAGGCCTATTAAATGCATGAAAAGACAGAGTGGTCATTAGGATGTTACTATTACCAAGGGGCTGCCATTTTTCCTGCTATCCCTTGAAAGCCTCCAACTCTCCCAATCCCCTAAATTTAAAAAATAAAAGATAATCCAGGCATTAGTATTGAAGATTTGTTCCAACAAAAAATATGTTTAATTGATGTAAAGATTCGAGGGGGGAAAAAAATGCATTCTTGGCTTGTTTTTAGAAAATGTGAGCAAAAAATGTTTGAACACAAGGGGGATAGAAGCTGAAAGTCTATTTGTATAAAAGCTGAATTTTCTCTGTTGCTGTTTTAATTGTGAAAATATACTATATTCTCAATGACATTCATCCCAGGCTGCACAGTGGTTCAAATTAGCACGGTTGCCTTCTCCATTCGTATCCTGCCCTGGAATCTTTCTGCGTGGACTTTGCATGTTCTCCCTGTGCATGCGTGTGTTCTCTCTGGGTACTCCGGCTTCCTTCCACAGTCCAGAAACATGACAGTTAGGTTAATTAATGCCGCATGAACCGGATAGATGGTATAGATAATGGATTGATGGATGGACATTCATTCCAATCACTAAGAAAAACGCTAATCAGATCATTTGTTGAACATTTCATGCTAATATCTGGCAGAGTTTATGACATAACGCATTTTTTTTGTGTGGATTGTGGATCATATTTTTAAAAAAGTTTTAATGTAAATCAGGGAACAAAATGTACCCCATAACATCAATTTTTAACAGTTTTATCCCACGTTATTGACCTCCATCATTTGAATGTTTTTATTGCTCTTTCTAATTAAATCATTTGACATGAATTTTGTATGACTTTAAAACAAATCCTGAAGAAAGACTATACGTTTTTCTTAAAGATCTAAAATTTTCCAGGCTGGGCTGTGTGTGGCAACATCAGCTGGACAGGAAGGAACGCCAAAGACAACATTAGGTGTTTTGGTAGTAGCCTATAATCCTGGTGTATCTTGTGCCCTGTGTGAAACTCCTCAGAAAGAAAAACGATGTCTGTGTTTCTGCGGAAGTCTTCTTTAAATAATGACCACAGTGACAGTCGTTCCCCCAGGCGCACTGCTCTGACAGCTCCTCCCCTCTCTGCGCCACCGCTCCTCTCCGTGCTGTCACTTCAGCGGAACGCTCACGGGTGGCGGCAGCACGGTTTTTGTTTTGCCTCTGCTCTTGCTAAGCCCTCAGGCTGTCTTCTCTTCTCCGGAGGATCGGCTCCAAGGGTCAGACATGGAGGAGACGGGAGGTGCAAGCGCATACGGAGTCGCGCTGGCCGGAGGGGGCTTTGACTTCTACAAGTTTGTCCGACAGCCGCAAACCATCGTGCGGCTCCTCAGCTGGGTGAGTGAGTTGTTGGAGGGGCTCGGGTCAAAGCAGAGACAGCTGATAATTGATTGGAACATATGCACAGCTGGTCTTTGCTTAAATAAATAAACTGGAGAGTTGAAGTCGGCGCGTCTCCAGCAGGAGTCGCGTTTGTCGCTACAGCTCGGTGACGGATCAACCCTGAGGACAAAGCGAACACAAATGTCATCTAGTTTCACTTCCGGGGGGGATTGGCATCAACACATAAATGTTAAACTCTGACCTCAACTCTGCCCCATTCCCACGTTGTGCACTAGTTTAAAACAGTAAGTTTACTTTGAGAAATTCATGCGGAGAAATTATATAAAACTCACGCTGAACGCATAGTTTAACTTGTGTGATCACCTGTTGCTAGGTAATTTATTTTTATTTACTAATTAATAGTCTCATAGGAAGGTGTGGGGCCTTGGGCTAAAGCCGGTTTTGGTGCCCTACCAATGGTTTCTTTTCTGCTTGCAAATTGCAATAGTTTGATATTTAAAATAAATTAAAAAAAGGTGACCAGATCTTCAAGGTTTTTAGGTGTTCTCGTGAACATATTTTCTTGTATGTTGTTGTTTTTTTTAAAGAAGAAAAACAACTATATACAGTAAATGTGTCTGTAACTGTGCCATGCTGGCATGTATAGATGTAACACATTTACTGGAATGGACCAAAAACAACGTAGGTCGTGTGACGCATGTAATTAAAGCTCACTGCTTGTGCTCAGAGGTCGAGGGTTATAGTTAGAGGGTTGTCGAATAGTTTTTGGGTAAAAAAAAATCTCTCCTAGAAATTGTGATTATGTTTCTGCCAAAACGACCTCTCATTAAAGTGAAAATCCACTATTTTGAGGCTTATGAAACGTCAGGTTTCAGGGCTGTGCCTACTTGATGGTTTCTGTTTCTCTCTCCTCGAGTAGCTTCCTGGTGGAAAAAAAAACCTCCCAGCTCACTTTGTCTGATTGAAATATTCCAAGTCCTCCAGACGGTTCAGATGAGTTAAAAACATATTTTTTTGTTTCAGTGCAGAATCTAGATACATTTCTGTGTTTAGTTCTCTCTCAGATGAGAGCTGAGGACAGAACATGCCCTTGGCTGCAATCGTTGTTTATGTGCTTTGGAAACACTGTGCGTGTGTGTGTGTGTGTGTGTGTGTGTGTGTGTGTATGTGTGTGTGAGGGAGATGTGGAGTGTGTTTTGCTGGTAAACAGGGGCTCTGAACAGGCAGGTAAGGTGATACCTCTCCCCACCTGCTGACCCTTTTTCTGTTACTCCTGGTCAGCTACTGATCTCCCCCCTGTTAAATGCACTGGATACTTCCTGGAGCTGTGTACAACTCCTTTGAAATTCTTTCATACTAGATCAGACTCTATATCCGGTGATTTAAATCTCATTTTAACTTTGTGTTTTTTTTCTGGACACATACCTCCTGGTCCCATGATGTGCTTTAGCTCCTCTTGGATTAAGGGAAGGTCAGCATACGGTGGATCTTACTCACTGGATCATAATAATTAGTATGATCTGAAACAAGGAAATCCTGCTACAGTGTAGAGCTAATGTTCTGTACAGTTTATGCAAGCATCGTTTCTCTCCTTTGTGGGTTTCTCTGGTTTTCACAGCCTTGCCACTGGGTTAGGGTTTAACAAATGGGCTACAGCTCCAGAAAACCACACAGAGTGCACCTCCAGTCACCTGTGGAACTAAGGGTACAATTTGCACAGAATGTCTGTTTCATTGGGTCTTACATTGACAAGATTGAGAATATAGGATCAGATAATAGAAACAACATTGAAGCAAGGAGCCATCCTGTGTTGTGTCAACAGTTCGGGGCTGACGGAGTTGGTCTAATGGTGTAGGAGATATTTTACCGTCAGGCTTTATGCCCCTTTGTACCAACAGAACATTGTTTAAACCCCCGAGCCAGCCTAAGTGTTGTTGCTAAGCGTGTAGCCATCTTCTCATGGCTTCTTTCTGCTGGTTAATAAGACCTGACGCACAACAAATCCTCAAATCATCTCAGAACGCTTTTTACAACATAATGTTCCGTAGTAATCTCAGTCCAGTAGAAACCCTTTTAAATGCGATGGATTCTGACCGTGGATGTGCGGCCAACAGATCTCTTAACGTGTGTGTGTTATCATGTCAGCATGGACTTAAGTCTCTGTGGAATGTTTCTGACTTCCCTGTCAGTCAAGGCCGCAACAAATGAGGTTGAAGGAAATAATAGGATTCAACATCGCGTTAAAAATGTGTACCTAATAATGAATTGGGTGTTATTTTAGTGCACTATAAAGCTACCTAGCTTTTAGATAGCATTATACATATATAGACAGCATTCGTTTTTAGGGATGCACTGATACTGGTATCAGTATCGGACCGATACCATTCCCATGCACTCATATCGGCATTGGTTAATAACATGAGCCGATATTTAAAATGTGAAAACTCTGCAGTAATTTGACAGATAATGTAAACGGCAGAATATTTTTCACTTGAAATGTTCGTTTTTGTGGTTGTTTTGATTAATATTTTATTTTATCACCTTTGTTGTAAAAAGCAGAGTAGAAAATAACATGTCTTCCCATTCATTGGATTATTTGTGTAGTCGAAGCATCAGCATTTGTAATCAGTATAGGCAAGTACTCCAATCGAAGGTATCAGTATCGTATCCGTTTGAGAAGAGCGGTTTGTGGCATCCCTATTCATTAACTTATTGCATTGATGAAATGCCTAAACCTAAATGACTGATTCTGACATCCTTAATAGTAAAAAAAGTCATCTTGAATTTTAACAAATCAAAAAAACAAATAAAATCTGACACATTAGTGCAAAACGGGACAATAACAATACTACCCAAGGGAATATTATCCGTAAGTCTTAAAAACACACATCTGCTCAGTTGTATTAACACACAGTATGGCAGAAGCAGGTCCCTCGGCATCATTCTAACTTTTAATTTGTTCTTATAATTTGAGGTTGCTGGTGTAATCAGACCTCAGACTGTGGAGGCTTTGACCTTAATAAATTATCTGTGTTTTAGTCAATCTAAGATTAGAAATGTTTTGAAAGAGGATTAAAAAAAAACATAACGCTCACACACATGGGATATTTCCTATACATTTACTCTCTGTCCTTTCCTGTACTTATAACTTCTACCTGGACCTCTATTTCTTAACTCTGTTGCATTTTCTTCCCCCTTTACTCCATTTATGTATGTCTGGTCTCATCCCTCTCTTCCCACTCGTCACATAGCCCTCCCCTCCTTTCTGCTGCGAACCCCCCCCCCCACACACACACATACACTTCTCTGCTCTTATTATGAGTGTTGTGCAGGGAGCTGGTGGCATCTCAGGAATCACATGGCAGGCAGCTGCAACCAGAAAGAGGTCACATGGTGCAGCGAGTAATCAGAGCGTTTAGTGGCCGACCACAAACATGGGGGCAGACTGCGAAACCGAGCAGCGTGTGGGGGTGGGGGGGACAGGGCTGTATGTGTAGCAGTTTAATCTCATTCTTTTATCTGACAGTGGAAAGGAAATTATCAAAGTCCTGCCTATGACTGTCGAACTATAAAACATATGAATCATGTCGCTGATGTGACAGCCAAACAAATTCTCCATTCCCTTTCCTTGCAGTGCTTCCATTAGCTGGAGCAAATGACCGCATGAAGGCCGAAGTTATCTATTTACTATTAGCTTTGCTTTAAAACTGGAGAGAATGCACATTGTAGTTAATGGACAAACCTTCCCTGATCCTAATTGCCCCTTTTGTTCTTTTCCTCGTATCCTTGCAGGTGTTTGCCCTGGTGGTCTTTGCCTGCATCACCACAGAGGGATACGTCAACTCTCCCACCAGCGCTGAGGCGATGTGTATCTTCAACCAGAACAACTCGGCGTGTCAGTACGCCGTGGGTGTCGGGGTGATCGCCTTCCTGGCCTGCGTGGGCTTCCTCATGCTGGATGTTTACGTTCCCTTTATGAGCAACGCCCAGGAGAGGAAGTACACAGTCATGGCAGACCTTGGTTTCTCAGGTGAGCGCTGAACACCTGCACCAATCAGTGGTTTGTTAGTTTTGTTTTTTATGTCACGAATAGCGTGGAGACTTGTGGAGAGTATGTGTAAGTAGATTTATCCGTGCATTTTACAACAAGGATGCAGTTTTTACATACTCTAGATCTAGATGCACCTCACAGATCCAGCAGTAGGAGCAGCATGTCTCCTGAGCGTACAGTAAACTCATCGTCATGTTCAAGAAACCCGTTTAAGATGGCGTGAGCTTTCTCACTTCTGGCTGAAAGTAGCCATCAGTAGAAGGATATGCTGCAGTGAAAGACACCATTAGCAACAATAATCAGTTCACTAGTGGTATTTTAGATGATGCTGACCTGCTACTAAGGGGCCTGTAGTGTCGATAAAAAATAATAAAAACAGATCCTCCCACCACCCCTAGCCTGAACTGTCCTTACAAGGCAGGATAAATCCATACTTTCAAGTAGTTAGCGCCAAATTCTGATCATACCATCCAAATGCTGCAGTACATCTATTTACTTTTTGTTGCATTTTTAAGTCACTTTTTACGCAATTCACAGAAAAGATGCATGATGGGAACACGTGTGCAACTTTAAACAAACTCTGACCTTTTCGAATCCACTCAATAGAAATATAAACGCTTCACAGTGGAGGGCCCCGTCCGTACCAGACACACTCTGGCTGCAGCATGCCATCTTCCTCTTTTTGCCTCCCCCTTCATCTGGAGTCTCATTTATAAAGCTTGTTTATGCACAGAACGCGGTCTGAAACTGCTTAAGTGACGCTTTATGGAAACTTTGTGATTTATTTATTTAAAAGTGTGAACACTAAGGACCTTGCTTACGCATGTTTTGAACATAGGGGACACTGGCAGAGCAGGAGGTGAGACGTGAGAGAGCAAAATTGTGAACTTAAGCCACATTTCAGACTTTTAGCGTTTTGCACACACAAACACACAACCAACAGTCACCCCCTACCGTCTCTGAACTGAGAATAAAAATGAGAAACTTAATGAAAATATGTTGCATTTAATGATTATATCACAGTTTGTTCATATCTATGTCTTCAGATTATAAAGCAGTTGCACTTATTGGTGCAATAAATATCTATAACTATTGTAGTGACGACCCGCATGATGGATGCTGGCTCCCCTACTATTTTTTATTTATTTATTAATCTGCGTAAGTAAATTTTTCTCCTGAGCTCATGTAGGCACATTTTTATTAATGCAAGTCTTGGCCATTTCTTTTTTATTTTCACCTCAGATCTCTCCGTCACACACAGCATTCACAGCTGTAACAATGCTGTGCTGCTTCAAGGCAGCTGCCTGTTATTTGAAAAGCCACAATTGACCCAAATAAAATATATATATTTTTTTGCCTCCACGTCACCCACAAGTAGCTTAATTTCAGTCTCACTGAAATCGCATTTTCTAGATTGGTTGCCATGATTACACGTGAAACCCCACGGATCAGCTGGTATATGTATATGCAGAATGTCCATAAGGCACTTTGCGTTGATCCTCTATGGGAGAATGTGCGTATGTATGAGGTAGGTTACAATCCAAATTTCATCTGAGAAATTTCGAGGAAGGGTGTGATGTATAAAGCGGGAATTTCGTGGAGCTGAGTGCACTCAGAGTTTTAAAAAGGGAATATTTGTTTGCATTAAATAGAATTTCAGTAGGGATTCTGTGCAAAGTTTTATAAATAAGCGCCCTGACCTGTTTCTTGGTAACTGATGATGAGACCATCTGCACTGAAATAAATGTCAACCAATGAGTCAGTCTGGCATACCTCGAAACAAGAAAGAGATAGGAAAGCAACAATCATAAAACAAAGGAAAAAAGACCAAAATAACTAAATTTGGCTCATTCTTACACACATCCTAGGTAAACAGGTTTGTCTACGAAACATTTTGACGCTTTGCCTCACCCTCTGCCCAAATAAAGCAATGATGAATTAAATCTTTATGTCTGAAGTGGATGGCAACTGAATTTCTTCCCTTAATTGTTGTGACCAGACAGGAACCTTTGGATGACAGGTGAATTGTCAAGAACCGATGAAAGTCATGCTGACGTCTGTTCAAGCATTAAGAGTTGTCAGGTCCAGAATCGTATATAATATACTCAATTGTTTCTTTACGTAGTTTTTTTTTTTTTTTTTTACATGATTGAAATGTTGTCTCTTCCTGACCATATTTGATGTTATGTCATTCTGTAATACGGAGAACTTGTGTGAAAACACATACCTGAATTGCTACATTTTCAGCCCAAAATTATTCTTGTGGGTTGTTTTGCCTTTTAGCAGCTTTATGCTTTTTTTTTGTTTTTTTTTCTCTACTGTCTTTGGTGTGAAAATGATCAATCTGCCATGAGCGATTTTGACCTAGCTAAGATTTTTGTTGGTTATTTGTCTCGATACTTCTTCAAAATACTTGACTATTAACAGATTCATAATAATACATGCGTATCTCCGGTTTTCTGTTGTTTTTAACTGCAGTATGAATTATTAATGACCGAATATCTTGCTCTTCAGAAAAGCATGATCTCCAGAATCCACCCCTGCGCATAATAGTGAGTTATTCACTGCATAACTCAGTGCTGACTGAGCTGACCCGGTAAATTCTGATTAAATGCACTCTTATCAGAGTCACACTCTCTTCACAATCGGCCATTCTTCAAGCAAACAAAGAAGTGTTATTTTGAAAAGAAAAAAAACCCTGTTTGTCCTCAGCTGAGCTGAGCAGATGGATACAATTCTAACTGTTGTTTTTGTGCGGACATTGGGAATGTTTGCTCTCCATATCACAGTTTGCAGCTGAGTTTTTACTTTAAAAACATTGATTGACTGTTTTGGCATCCCTCTCTCTATGTTTTCCAGGGGTGTGGACCTTCCTGTGGTTCGTGTGTTTCTGCCTTTTGGCGAGTCAGTGGGCTCGCACTCATGACGTCAGGGCGATCCCCGAGGACGCAGCGCGTGCCACCGTCGCCTTCTCCTTCTTCTCCATCGCCACCTGGGTGAGCACAAAGGCTGTTGTGTTGGCTTCTTGACGTTTTCTCAGGAGTTCAGCATTGGTTAGCAAAAACATTTTGCTCTGGGATGGTTGCTGGTGGTTGTTTATTAGCAGGAAAACATCTCAGATTTCTGGCTATAAACGATGATCATATTACAGAACCAAGCTATGCTTTTACATACGTTTTCCGAAATTTGTAAATAGATTTTGCTTTCACACCAGAATTAACTCTGTTTTTACAGCTGGATGCTTGGATTTCTTCTACTCAACATGCATCTTTTTTTCCTCCTGTTTTCAATTTTGTCCTGAACTGTTAAAATATGATGTAGCTACTTCCATAATCACTACATAAATTTTGGACTATTGTTATCAGAGTTGATGTTAAGAAGGCACCATCATGTGTTTCTTTAAAAAAAATGAACGGAATCAAGATGCATTAAATGTATTCATATTTACAGCTACTTGATTTACTTGATTGTAAAGCTGAGAAAAATTATTCCAAGATATTATTGTATATAACTGAATAGATTTGGAAAAAATAACAAATAGGGGGATGGATATATTGATTTTTTTATGCACAGACACTGATTTTTGTACCCAATTCCTGCAAATACCAACCTTTATGAAACTTTGGTTTGTCTTTGAAGACGTAAAACAAAAGAAATTATGGAACTCGATTTAAAATCTATTTTTTCTTGCAATTTATTATAGCATAAATGGCTAAACAAATTGAAACAGACCTCTGTTGGGAAACAGAGGGTGATGGAGACCTGCACAATTCTTTAAAATATCCCTCAAAAGCATTGACTTGAATAAATGAAATGGAGAGCTGAAGATATCTAGCAGCAGACGTGGAGCAGAGCAAGTGTTGAGCATCAGACACAATAGCGAAACTTGAGGAGCTTTTTCCCATAATTGTCCTTTGAGTATTAAGAGGCAGTTTTTATTCAAGTGAAGAGTTTTAGTTAAAAAATAAAATACGAAGTACTTTTAAACTAAATACGCTTTTGATGATCATAAACATGACAGTAACAGTGGCAGGAGCTCACCAGAAGTGCGCTGTGCCTTCTGTTGTCCTGGCAGAGAATTGCTTTGCAAGACTCCGCAGGTAATTGAGAAGTAGCTCCATAGGAAAAAAAAACCTCTCCGTTGATGCTAGCAATGCAAACTTTCTCAGAGAGAAGTATAAACTAGGTTTTAGTCTTTCCTCCGTTTGCACATTATTGTTCACTGCTCTCCTGATGGACAACTCCTGTCATAGGGTTTAGTTGCTCCATTGTTGCCACTATGTGACCTCATTGATCATGCTGTGCTCCTGTGGAGGCTAACAATGGTGTTGAACTTCCTCTATTTGTAGCAACAAAAAAACCCTAAAAACATTAAGGAAATATGCCTTAGAGGTAGGTTGTTGTTGTTTTTTTAAGTTATGGAAAACACAGGTTCAAATCCGGGGGAAATGATGTGCACGGCCTACAGTATGGTTGTGCAACCAAAAATTAGCCATGATAATCATTAGCTGACTGGGCAAATGCTCTCATATGGCTAGCTGGCTAATACAGGCTGTGGGTCACATAAAATCCCACTCCACACAAGAACAAAAAAAAACCAGACCATGTTACAGTTTTTTGTATCCGTTATTTTTGGCCTAACCTGGTCTAGGATGCATCTTCTGTGTTTACCTTTTGGCCCTCTATTAAGTCAATTTATGGAAATATGAAACAAAAACTTTACCTGATCCAAATAGTTTAGCTTCCGGTATAACTATCTGGAACTCTGCTTTGAGCAATATGGACTGAAAAGTGTTGCGTAAACCATCATGTAGACTATCATGGAGACACATTTTCAGGGATTGAAGTGAGTTAAATTAAGTCAGCAGGTGACGTTTGGGATATCTGGGACAGCGAGATCTGCTGGGTTCCTCCAGACAGTCAGAAAGCTCTGAATGCGTCCAGCTCCTGGGATTTTAAAGATCAGTTGAAACATTTTGGTGTTGGATATCACACAGTAGCATCAGAGAGCCTTTAGAGTCTAAACGGGGTGAGGTTTTTTGGCTTTTAAAAGCATCTCTTTAAGTTATCATCTACTCTAAATCTTAAATTGCTGCATCATTAGACCTTCCGTCTTTATCTTGGATTCATTGCGAGAAAATAAGTAGGTGACTTAGTAATTATTCTCTCCTTCTGCAGGGAATCCTAACCTATTTCGCTCTGGGCCGTTTCCGTCGGGGCGTGGGTGATGTCGGCATTCCCACCAGCACGGAGACGCCCCCGGATCTCCGTACCCCATACCCCCCCACCTACGCTCCGACCTCCTACAACCCCACCACCTACACCCCCACCACCTACGTCTACCCCAGCAATGCGCCCGAATCCCAGAAGCCGCCCCCGTTCACCTCAAACCTCCCGCCGCAGGGCGACACCAGCTACCTGCCACCCAAATACTGATGCAGCTGGGGTGGGGGGTGGGGGGCCTTTTCCACGGAGGATGCGGTGCTGCTTACGTAGCAGGGCTCTATCATATTGTTTTGCACGCGATTCAACACAAAGTGTCTGGGAGGACGTGAGACCGGACAGCAAGGGGTTTGAGACGAGGAGTGCTCGCAGTTTACGCCAGCAGGTCTAAGATCAGATCTGAAGAAAATTGAAGAGCTGTGACCTTTTGACCTGTGTGCAAAAGCAACATTTACCTCACACGGGCTGAACCTGCAGGGGAGAGGTGACGTTGCGGGGAAAAGAATCCTGAATAGGAACAATCAGTGTGGAAGAAAGCCAACGTGTATTTCTCTTTATTCTAAAGACAGGATGATGATGTGCCTTGTTTTGTTTTTGTGGATGCTTCTGTTCCTTTAAATGGTTCAAAAACCTATAGTAATATAATTTACCAAATGAGGTCATGAGGTTTATGGAGAAAAATGAAAAGCTAATTTAAGTTGTATTTTATAACCTTGGACAAAAGTAACGAACACTGAGTCATCAGAAACGGTTTTCCTTTCCTTCTGCTGTTTAAACTAATTAAAGCCATGACGATTGGGCATTTCCACCAGTCTTCTTGACCGTGATAACTGCAACACATGGGTGTTGGTTTGAAAAAGTTTACATGTGTTGAGCTGACCTTTAAACTTGCAGCTAAAGTTCAGATAGAGTGGGAGGAGCTTCGAGATAACCACAGCACTTCTTTAACAGGTCTAACCACTGAACTGCTTTCTTCCACTCTTTTCTGTGCAACATTTCTTCCTCCACACCCCGAGATTAGAGCAAGGCCATCCTCTTTCTTGGTTAAACACTGACATTTATTTAGGAAGGGTATCTGCAGTTAACAAGCTACAGCGGTACATCTACAGATCACCCTTTAAAAGTTTAAGGGTGTAAATCTCTGTTCTGAGAAGGATTTGCAGTTAATTTGCTTTGTGCCTTACAGGTTTTTCAGTTCTTTCTGGTGTAGATCAGCTGACCTGAGATGCAAAATGTGGAGAAATTGTTAAAAAATAAACTAGACTTTTTGCTGAGAAAATGGCCTTGCAACATCATTCTGGTTGTCAAAGACAATAGACACAGGAGAGTTCATGTATTTAATTGTACAACAACCTGCAAAAGTATTCATCCGTCCCATAGAATCCTTTTAAAGCACTCTGAAGGCCGTAGTCATGACAAAATGTGAAAAAAAAGGTTCCTGGGAGGTGAATTTTAGATGCAGTTTAAAAAGACAGAAAGCTTCGGTCTCCAGGATTTATCTTTGCTTGAGTCATGAGTTGGATTAACGAAGGAATGAAGGGCTTGTATCTGTTCCTCTTACAGCTGGGAGCGGCTTCCTCAGGGCAACAGGTAGGGGCGAAAAAACCCTGGGCTTTCTTCCAAAGTGGGAGGATCGTAGCTACACTGGTTTGGGAATTTACATTTCGTAACATTGTGAGTCCCAGCTGCAATTTAATGTGACATGCTGAAAATGTCCTTCATGAATCTATGCATGAAGCTGAACTGAGCTGCCTCTGTTGATTACCCACGTTGAACGATTCCTTTTTGTGCCGTAAATGATGTTGGCCAAAAAGTGATGAGGCCAAAGGTATTTGTGATTTATTGCATAATTAAAGCAAATTATCTCTGAAATATTTTTGAATATTGTGCATTTTGTTTAATTCTTGCTTAAAAATAATAAGAGGTTTATGAACCGGAAGCATCAGTATTATGATGCTCGTTTCCTCTGGTCAAACCTTAGTTTTTTTAAGTTTCTTCCTTGTGCTTCCACACTATTATAAAACCATTAATAGGATTAGTTTTGCCTTTCGTTCTGGTAACATAACGGTATCGAGTTACATCAAGGTTTTTAGATTACACTTTCAAAACCAGAGAAATTTTCCTTTATGCCATTCTTTAAAATGCCTTTTAATTAATTTTCTCCTGCTGTGTGGAGCGGTAACACGCTGCTGCTACTCAGAAGGAGGACATTTTTGTCTGCTTGCCAAAACCACAGTGGAGACTAAAGTAGAGTCACAAATCCCTCTGTATCCCTCAGCTGACTCCAGGCTAGCTACTCCAGCAGATAGCTTGACTATTTAACCAACAAATAACAGCATTTGGTGCTGGTTAGGGATGTGTTAAAAATAATTGATTCTAATTCAATTGGTATAAAAATTCTAATCTAATTGATTTATAAGTTCAAAGATTGGTTTAATTAAAATAGTTTCACGTTTTTCTCTTTTGCAGCTAAAATTGGAATCAGAAATCCAGACAACCATTTTAGGGCTAAGTTCTGAAAGTGTTATGTTTTTTTTCTCCTGGTAAACTTTTACCGAGTTGTCATTGATTTACTGGCACATAATTAAAATGATGGCTCAAAAAACACGTTTTTAATAGCACTGACCCATATCTACATCGAACTAAATCAGCTTGTGGTAATCGATTCTAACTCTTGAGAAGTGGAATCGATACCCAGCCCTGGTGCTGGTATTATTGCATGTTAAAGGAAATTACATCCTAGCTTTTAAATGTATTTAACAACACCCTTATTTTTTCCTTCAGTTTTATCATACAGTAAGAATCTCATAACTGCAAATGCTTCTTGGATAATATTGCTTATTCAGTTTTTCCCACTAATTTTTGAGAGAACTTACTAGTGTTTTCCCCATTTTAAAACATTGATACAGGTTTTTTACTGTCAATTTATGAGACATTTATCCACTAGACAGACTATAAATACTTTACTTTCCAAAAAAAGTCATGCAACAATGCAAAATAAAGTTTGTAAATATTTGTTCTTTATTGTTCCCCCAATACTGTTGTAGACGTGAGAAAAGAGCTCATTTCAAACTTTTGCAGGTTCAGCTTTTAAGACCTCCCAGTCCATGTTTTTTATATCTAATTTTAAAGTTTAAATTCAAGACTTCAGTCAAATTTAGCGCCATTAATACTGTTGGCAGGTTGAATTAATACAACTCAAAGGCGGTTAGACAAGGAAAACAAGGAAGTCCAAATGTTTCCATACCTACAGATATGAGACCTGAGACTCTGCTCACTGCACGAGGATTTAAACCAGTTATTTTTATCCTCACTTTTAGCTGTGGAGTTGGGTTACACAGATCAGGGTAGAGAGGCTAAAACCTCCTAGAGTTTTCTACGCTTACTGTCAAAAATGTTTGGATACATAAAACCATGAAACTGTCATTTCTGAATTTATATTATTTGACCTGAAACAAAGGAGGGAGAAAAAAAAACTTTTGATCTGAAAAGGTGATACCACAGCAAAAATACATCAGCACCATTTTACATATAACAGTAAGTAGTTAAGATTCTACGTTTAAAGCTAATAAGTGCTTTATGTCGTTCAAAATATCACAACCAAGACAAAGTTAATCACTAATTCATTGCAAAAAAAAACAAAAAAACACCTCAGATAAAACAGCTACACACACATTTTTCAGAAACCACTTTATAAGCTTCTCTTTAATGGCTAATAAATAGTTTAGATACATTATTTAACCAGTAAATCCTTTATAAATCATGTTACTTATTAATTAAGGGAAAGGAGACTAAACTGAATAGTTTATTACCAAATGGTGATTCAAGTCAGTTCAACAATGTATTTTATCTAGTTAGTATATTAAAACATTTCAGACCGTTACTACTTTTATGCATTTGTAAACACAATTCTTTAGCATATATCGTACTTTATCGACACATAAATATGCGCACAAATCTTAAATATTTAAAGTATTTATTGTAAATTAAGCTAAAGTTCAATAAATTTAAAATTTCTTTACATTTAACCCTTTATAAATGATTAGTCATTTTTAAATGGCTAAGGAAAGGATCCCACTCATTAGTTTTTAAGGTTCTTACTTTAATACACAAATTTGTGTATTAAAGTAAGAACCTTAAAAACTAACAGAAAGCTACACAACATAGCAAAGATGATCCTTCTCATAGTTGTGAATACTTATAATGAAGTCATAAAGTATATAAATAGATAAATTACGTTTACAAATGGCCACTGTAGTAACCGTAGTAACTGAAATGGTAAACAGCAACGCTAGATTAAACATATTGGGGAACAGACTTGGATCACCATTTGTCAAGAAACTGGTCAGTTTTGTCTCATTCTCGTGTGTAATTATTGTATGATAAACCTTTATTAAAGATTTATAAAGTGTTTACAGAGTAAATGATAATGCATCTATAAAGTATTTATTAGCCATTTAAAAGGGGACCTTTCTTGTTCAGTGGAGCTGATTTTTCAAACTGTCGCATAAAGTCTTATGTTTCGCTGTCAGAGGAGCAGAGGAGAGAAGAGTTTCCGGGGAACATTGGGATCGGCGGGTTTTCCTGTCGCTACATGTTGTGGAGTTTCGTTCCTGAAAGGGGAACTGTTCTCCTTGTCGACCGCCAGACCTCCATAGCACTTTCTGCACACCGCCTGGTACTTGTCAGCACCACCGATCACTTCCACCTGCAGAGGAGACAAATGAAATGTATTATTCTGATCCCTTTAGACTAAAACCCTGGGGAAGAAAGAAAGAAAGCTCAGTTTGTCCTCCTCACCTCCTTCTCCGCTCCTATCCTCTTGGTGTAGGCAGCTTCTTTGTAGCACTGCATGCAGACGGCGTGGAGCTTCACCACGCTCTCTGCCAGAGGAACCAGGTTCAGGATGTTCCCAAAAGGCTGAAATGAAACATCACACACACATGCTGAAGGTGTTCAATATGAAGCTTGTTTGACATAAAGCACAGAACCTCCAGCAGAATATAACTAGCACCACCTAAAGTATAACTTCTTATAATAGTGCAAGCTAGTTTTCTCTTAGAAAGTACTTCTATGTCATGTCCTCTGTGTGGGAATCCAATAATGGAGCCGATCCTTCCAAGAACTCATCGTACTCGCAGCATTTATTTCAAACAGAAAGTACCCCTCACTCAGTGGTAGTGTTTAGAGGATAACATTACTCAGCAAGCACATATTTTCTGTATCGTAGAGCGTAACCCTGGCTCCGTGTTTAACTCAGTTTTTCATCTTTCGTTTAGCATTTTTTTAATAGAAAGAACTCCAGACCCCCTGCTGGTGTTTAGTTGCATTTATATCCTGTACGACTATTAATGGAGCCATTTCTGCCATGAATTCAGTGTAGCATTTCTTCTTCCTTTATCAGAGAAAGTACTCCTGAGTCATGGTTTCTGTGTTTAGCTGTTGGCATGAACCTGATGCACTCTGTCCGCTCGGTGCTCTCACAACCCCCACACCAAAACACAAACCACAAAAAAACCAACCCACCAAACAAAAAACACAAAAACCCCAAAAACAGCAGCACTTTCAAAGAAATGAAAAACAGTCAGCATATTAAGTCTGGAACAGATACTGACCGCTAAAGAAAAAAAAAAGACCCTGGGCGGATTACAAGAGAGGAAACACCCAAATAGAGGACAAGAGTGACCGAGGAATCTGGACCTTTAAATATGTGGATCCATTTCCAACTAGTGTTTGTGTTTATCCGCTATACTGTTAATAAAACCAAGAGAAATAGTCAGGGGAAGAGCCGAAAGAATTTACATAGCACTGAAAGAACGACGACCTAATTTTATTACGATCACAAAGGAGACACTATTGTGTGTGGCATTAACGAGCGCACTCAATCCGCCGATGCTGGTTTTCCAAAAGAAGAGAAAAGAAGTGCAATGTGTGTTCATTGTGTGGGATGTTTTCTGGCATCTGTTCCCTCAGCGCTGCTCAGCACCCACCTTCCTCTGGAAGGTTCCGTCCAAAGCCGCTACGATGACCGTCTTCCCTAGATTGGCCATTTCCTCACAAAACTCCACGGTGTCTGGAAACTGCATACAGGAAAACAGATCAGATTAGGTACGGATTGTTGGATCTCGACCTTCTTATAATGTGTGGCAAATATGTATCGTGGTTGTGACGCTTGAAACAAAGAAGTCTGCCCATAGAAAGCACCTCTGGCTCAGTGCTTCTAGATTTAAATATGCGTTCCTTTCTGGAATAATTAAATTTTAATGTTCTGTAACACAGTTTGCACTGAACTGGATCTTATTGTGAATGAGACAGGGCTGGCTTAATTGAATGGAATTTACACAAAAAATGTATTTATTATAAAAAGGAAGTGGATTTGACCTGTTTGTCTTGAGATATAATTTGCTCTCACTCTTTGCTTTATAAATAAAATGAATGAAGGATTTAGCTATATTAAAAAATCAGGAAGGAGGCCAAACTAGCATAAAGTATGTTTTCAAGCAAAGAGCGAGGCACTTTTCTTTCACGCTTTCCTATTGGATATGATTTTTGTGCCAAAACAACTAAATACAAAGTCGACATAACATGATTCAAATGTCTTTACAGTTTAGCAACGTTTGCAGTGTAATGGGCTCGACACACAGGGAGCGACAAGCGACAGGCGAAACTCGTCGCCACCGTCGTGAAGATGAACACACGGGACGCGATAAAAAGCAGCGATTGCGGCATCGCGCTCTCGGATCGCTTGTCTCCAAGAAACCCTATTGGTTATTAAATTCGCTGCAATTCTGACGTTTTTAAAAGCGATCCGTGACAGACAAAGCATCAAAGATGTAGATTAAGAATTTTTTTTGCTGGAATTGACAGAAATTTTGCTGTTGACGTTACTTAAGAAGAAGGCAACTCTGGGTTCATCCAATATTAGAAACAAGGAAACATCATGGATAATATCATTTGATGATGGACATCAAGGATGATAATCATAAAATATAGGAACATCGGACACAGCTAAAATGATCTGTTCTTCCATGTCAAAGCAGTTGCAATTTGAAGTACAGTAGCATGCTCTCAGCTTATTGGTCAATCAATGAAACATTCGCTGATTGGTTGTAGCGCCATGCGACCGCGACAAAAGTTGAAAATTTTTCTACTTTCTCGTGTCGCGTCACAAACCCGCGTGTGCAAGTCCACGAGAGCGAGCGTGGAATCTCACGGGTGCGAATGTCGCCTGTCGCTTGGCTGGAGGAGGGCAGGCGATTTTTGCCTCATCGCGCAAGTTCCATAGAAAATGAATGGAGAAGGAGCGACGTCGCTCCCAGTGTGTCGAGCCCATTACGCTTCAGGTAAAGCCGGGGTTTTCAAGATATTCTCCGATATGCTTTTATTCTGAGAAGTCTCTGTTTGGCATCAAGATTGCCTCTAATCTTTTTTGCATAATCTTTGCCTAGTGGCTTTATATCACAATCTCCTCACTACAAAGCTAGTCCCTTCTTCTTTTGCAGAACTGTTATAATTCAGCCACATTGGAGGGTTTTGAGCGGTCTCAACAATGCCACAGCATCTGAATTTCATTAAAGTCTGTTCTTAAACCTCAAACCATCTGGGAGAAGAATTCTTATTCCATTGATAAAAAAAAAAAAAAGAAAAAGGGCCATCTTCCTGGTCCAGATTAGGGATGGAAGAAAATATCGATACACCTATACACTGCAATATTTTATGGCGCAACATTGTATGCATATTCAAAAGCAATGTATAGATTTTTGTTTTATTTTTAGAATTTGACTGAAACCATTAATGACAACAGTAATTTTTGTAGTATAATTAGAAGTCCAACTGATAGTTGGTGGCTGTTTTTCCTTCGATCTAATAACAAAACTGGATGTGTTATGTATGAAACAGGTTGGAGACAGTTCACTAGTTAAATTAGTTGGGTTTTTTTTATCACTATATAGTCTTACTCATAGCTATATAGCCATTAAAGCCAGTAGGGGGGGGTGCATACCTAAATTATCACAAGCATGCGGTATCTGTATCTTCGAGTAAGAAACTCAACAACAGAGGTCCAACCAGTGCTGTTTTCAAACGCTCAATTCCCTCAGAATAATCTATTTGCAGCAACATGACGAGCACATAAGTCACTCTTTCATCGCTTGGAACTAGCAAAGAGGTAAAAATGTATTTATGGCGAAACTTTTTTTGCATTTTGAGGGGAAATCAATGTTTTAATAGCGGGCGTGTTCCGTGCGGTTTGTCCGACCGGGCTCTTGCAGAAGTAAAGACGTCATCTAATATGGCTCCCCCCTGAACAGAGGACCTGCCCCTATGTATCTTAAAACTGATTTTTGAAGTCATATTTTACAATATCGCCAATATTTTGCAATTAATGTGCTTTACGTAATTATTATTACATAATATTTTAATGGCTATTTTCAAAGATGTACTGCAAATCCTACACACTGTCACTTTAAATGCTGGTTTCAATTCACAGAAATTGTCTCTAAACCCCCTCCCCCCAAAAAAAAAACTTTTTTTTGGATGTTTAGTTATGAAGGTGATTGGAGGTTTTAACTGGAGAGCAAACAAAAGACACAAACGTACAAACTGTCCCTCATCGATGCCGATGACGCAGGCTTTCAGAGCGATGGATCGAACATCTCCCAGGCAGGTGGCAGGAACGGCCTCCATTGTGTTTCTGCAACAGCAGAAAGATAGAATGAAAACGTTTTTCGTAACATTCTGACGAGTAGCATTTCAGCAACCATAGCTGTGACACAGGAAAAAAATATATTCAAATGATTGAAAGGTACAATTTTAAATCAAATATGATTTTAAAAAATACCATGGTTGAAAAGTTAATAAGTGTATAATTTTCTGCTTATTTTTTAAATTTTACCCTAAAAATTCACCAATCAATTGGCCATGCATCTTCTGCATGCATGTTTGCTTCACACCAACTTTTATACACATAAATAAAAATGTGGATTAAAAACAGAAGCTTACTTGTCATGTGTGGCAACACCAGAGTCAGAATACCGGATGTCCTTGGCGTATTTAATCACCAAACATTTGTACTGGGCCACCTGGAAACGGCGCACCCTTCTCATCAGTTCAGTGCTGCAGAAATGATCACAATAAAATAATGCAACAATGCACAGTCTGACTGAGCTACTGAGGAATTGTTCTCAAACAAAAATACCATATTAGAACATTGGAGCTGACTAACATATATATGAAACACCATAGTAAATGACTTTGATGCAGCTGTCTTGTAATCATGATAGAGTTTCAATGCTACAGGCCTTGATTGTGACTAAATGACTATTGATTTGGTTTAAAATGAACTGAATTTGCACTAAAGGGTCAGGAGATTACATCTGGTGTAATGCGGTGCAACTGAAATCAATATTAGTCAAACAAAAATGCTAAATATATATTGGGGGGAACTAAATAATGTTTTTCATGTAAAAGTCCTAAAACTTAACTAATAATTACTGTCTGGTGCACAAAGGAATGATGTGGATGACAGAGGATAAACAAAGGACAGTTGGCGGGAGTGATTATGTTTAAGCGGAAATCGGACTGCAGATGATGTCTAAACCCGAATATATACATCAAGGATGGGTAAAACTGACCGGATCCATTAAAGCAATAAAAACACGTCGTTTGTGGTCAAACTTTTTATTTATTTATGAATACTCACCTTTTGCCTGAAAACATCGGTCCAAATATAATCTAAAAACAAGTAAAAAATGGTGACGTGTAAGTTTAAGGAAGAGGTTGAGTTAACTTTTTAAATTTAAGGCCCAATTTTTCTGTTTGGGATATATTTGTACGTTTCTCCCGCTGACACTAACCTGAATCTGTCCCCGGGATTTCCTCGGTGAGTTTTGCAGCCTTATTGGACAAACTGGCGAATCATAGAAGTCCATTTTCGAGTTAAATACACGCGTAATAATATATTACAATAAATATAAGATAGAATAAAAAGAAGAAATGCCGCCAGAGGTTTCTAAGCAGTGTATGCAAAACGTTGAATGCCGCGCGCTATCTGTCCGCGGATTTATTTTTACGTCTCTCCGCCTTAAACGTCCGTATCCTCCAATCTGCTGCAGCCATATCGCCTTCTTCGGCGGGCAGACTAAACACCAGTTTAGTGCTATGCTGCCCCTTCCGTTCAGAATAGTCACTTATACAGGTCTGTGGAGAGAAGAAACTTCTTCGACTCGAGGCGTATTGCTGCCTTTGGCTTTCATGGTCCTTCATAAAACTACATCATGAACATGATCCTTGGTAATAATTTAGTTGAAAAAAATAAAATCCATAATGGCAGTTATTATTTCTCTCCTATTTACTTGTGGTCCGATAAATGTCCTCAAAGAGATAGTTTTAATTCCCATTCCAAGTATATCCTTAAACATTTTCTTCCGCTCTTTCTTGTATATATAACGCTCCACAATGACGTGTAAAATCGGGAGAGGAAACTTTACCACAGCCCTGTCTATCAATCGCGAGTTCAGTCTTTACAGAAAACATAGTATATTAATTAAAAAACGCCAATAATCCAAGCAAAATCCAATGAAAGGTCTTCGTATAGAATCTCCTCTCTAAGCAGAATATTTTACACAGCATGTTTATAACAGATCCAGTGTGCCCCCATTAGTACAGTGTCCCCTAGAGAAAAAACACATACAATCCCAAAACGCATATATTCCCAATTACCTGCAAAACAGATGCAAATCCCTAAAAAACACATGGGAATTCAGTAACACATGGGAATTTAAAAACATGCAAATCCCATTGAAATGTCGAAACATGCCAATCCCAAAGCACATGGAACAGCATCATTCACAGTTAGTCAGCCCCTACTGTATTTTTGCAAACATAATACATTAATAAACATAAATAATAAATGTAAACATAAGTATGAAGCTGGTCTGTGTAAGGAAGCATGTAATTCTCTAAAATGTCCTGTTAGCTGCGTTGACTCTGGACTTGTGGACCAACACCAGCAGATGACATGGCTCCCAAAATTTAACACACACTGAGGGAACTTCACACTGGACTTGAAGCATCTTGCATTGTGTTCCTCTCCATTCTTGATCCAGAATCTCAGACCTTGATTTCCAAAATGAGATGAAAAATTTGTAATTATTCTTTTCTTTAGCTAAGATGCTTCTGATGTTCTTTGTTGTTTAGGAGCGACTTGACTAGAGGAATAGGACATTTGAAGTCCACGTCCAGGATCCGTCTGTGTGTGGTGGGTCTTGATGCACTAACTCCGGCCTCAGTCCACTCCTTGTGAAGGTCCATACTTTTGAATGGGAATATCAAACTAATTTTTCAAATATCTTTTAAGACTTTCCCTCCTAATGGAGGGTGTCAATGATGATTGTCTGCACAACTGTCAGGTCAGCAGTCTTCTCCGTGATTGTGATTCCCACTGAACCAGATTAAGAGACCATTTAAAGGCTCAAGAAGCCTTTGCAGGTGTTTTAGATTAATTAACCGATTAGACTTTGACACTTTAAAATATTGACCCTTTTCACAATATTATTATTTTTTTTAGATTTGCCATAATCATCACAAATTATAACAAAATAAAGGCTTCAAATCTCACTTTTTGTCTGATGAGCCTATATAATATAATAATTTCACCTTTTAGGATGGATTACTGAAATTAATGAACTTTTACACAACATTCTAATTTTTTAAGTTTTCACCAGTTTGTGTAGAAATGCCTGTCGGCCATTATCTGTTGGGGAAGCAGCATCAGAGCCAGGGACTTAAAAAGGCTCAAAAAGATGATAAAGAAGGCTGTTTTTGTTCTGGGGAAGATTGTGGAACCTCTCAAGATGATGACGCAAAGAAAGATTTTTCATGAAATCAATTTACATAAGCTGCTTCTCCAACATACTACACCATAGAACAGTGGTTCTCGAGCCCCTACAGATTGTTGGGAGTCCAGCAATTTTCTCTGTGCTGCGATTATAAATTATATTTGTAAATATTACATTCATACAATTCAAAAGAAAAACAGAAATTTGTCTGTATAGTCTACAGTGTAAAACAAGAAGAATAAGGAAAAAAAACTGTTAATTTCTTTGCAAATAAAAGTTTGTAACTGATCTAATTCATCACTTTTAGTGGGTGTATGTTGGGAGGAGTTGGGGTTGGACGGTCTCTGCTTGTCTTGGACACAAGCAAGGGGGAGGCCTTAAGGACAAAAAAGGTTGGGAGCCATTGTTACAGAAGATGGCTGATGCAACCACAAAGTCAAAGAAGGTCTTTAGGAACGACCCCTGCACTCCAAAAAATCTCAGGGTCCTCAGCAGGTCTGAACCTACAGAGAGCATCAGTGTTGTTGCTCCAGTCCAATTTATTCTTCAGATAAACACACAAATACTAGTCTAATCCAGTCCACGAGAGTCTCTCTGTCCCTTCCCTGGATGTTCACTGGAGTCAGTGTGGTCGGCAAATGGTAAAATCCACCTCCAGCTCCGTTTCCTTATGTTAATTACTGCAATGTAATGAATGAAAGTAAATAAAACAATCATATGCAGAGCCTTCTATTCAGTTTATTATTACCACTGGTGGATCTTAAGAGGACCACTGGAAACTAGCGCCTTATGAACATAAAAATTTATACAAAGTCCGTTTTTTGAGTAATCTAGAAAATCAATCAATCAATCAATCAATCACTCAATCAATCAAGCAATCAATCAGAAGTTATGTTTACCATAATATTGTAGAGGCTTACTTACTGTGAATTATGGTTTTCCTGTTGTCTTCCATACCATGATGGTGAAATCCAGTTCATGTTCATGTTGCACGGATATAGCACTTTCTACTTGTTTTTTTGTAGAAGTTCCAGAGGTATCTTCTTCATGATTGCCGCTACACTCCAAATCTGTGCACATACTTGCTACCTGCTCACTTTCTATCTACTTTCAAAACAATCTAGAGCCGAATTAAAACGCTTGATCATAAAAAACGTCTCCATCACAAAAGGAGAACTTTTCATTTTGAACTCAGACGCAAACAGTAGATAGATGCCTGTGGTCAGAACGAGATGAATAGAAAACTAGGCTCATTTTATGGCCTATACTGTACCTCCTCCGGTTTGGAATGGGGATCTACTCTCTGGTTTGTGTAGACACTAGGTAAAAAAAAGCTTATTACTTCCTTCAGCATCCCGGAGCACTTCTGTTGTGAAGTTGGCACGTGTTTTAGAATTTGCATGTATTTTGGGGATTTGCATGTGTTTTGTCTCTAGAGGCCATCATGCTTATGGCCTTCACTTCATCTGCATTCAATTTGTTTGTGGTGGGAATCATAGAACCTTTCCAGCTCATTTGGAACACGACACTCAAAAGAATCGGGTCGTTTATTATTTATTTTGTTGCTTCTCTCAGAATGATTAGTGTATTTCAGTTTAACAATCTAGTTCCTTTTCTACAGCACCTAGAAATCCTTTTGAAGAAGAATGATTAAAAATGTGAAATAAAAAGACCGTAGAACAATGTCTATAAACACAAGCAGACAAAAACAACCCCCAAAACACAGCAAAACAAAATAAACCCTTTAAATGGGTCCGATTACACCTCTGACCGGCGTGGGAGATCCGGTGGTTGCCCTGGCAACCAGACGCTCTGCACCCCTGCCCAGCAGCAGGCTAAAACACCAGGATAAAAGGATCTACAAAGCAGCAGTGCGGGGCCTTGGGGTGCACTGTTTGATTCCAGTCGTCCAGGAACGGCAAGGTGGAGCAGCAAGGGACCCAACACAGCCCAGGCGGCCGGGCCGTCAAGGCGTGCCGCCGATGCAGACACCCACAGCCGGCACCGCAGGTTGACCGCGCTGCAAGACAGACAGATGGTATAAAGTCCCCGGATCGGCTCCCCCCGTTACAAAACACAACTGGTCTTACCTTTGCCGAGCTGGGGAGGGGCTTAGCTGCCCGAGGAGAACAACCACTGAACCGGAAGAGGCCACGCTGGTTATGCCCCTGCTCTGGCTGGTAAGTTTGAAGCTGTGTAAAGCATCAGCCTCCAACCAGCACTCACTACAGATAAACCATATAGGTTGTCAAAGAGAATAAATACTGATGAGGCAGTAAACTGGATTGTACTTACGGCCGCCAACTGCAGGTCACCACCTCCAACACACTCAGTGCTGAGGATCACAATCAGGGAGCCTTTTGTGTGAGCAGCAGGTATCTGCCTCTTATGAAGGCAGTGTGCCCCGCCCCACAATCAACAGGATGTCATTCACCTGGACTAATCTCCATGAACCAAATTGTTCATCCCACCACATTCTATCGCCACTTTTTGTATCGTTGCCCCGACGATGTAGTAACCCTGTTAGCACCAAGGCTGAAATATTGCCTGCTGTGTGTTCACGGCTGGGAGCTGCACACCTGCTGTTGGGTCTACCGGTCAAGGGAGGTGATACAAATTAGATTGTTGCCCTGCTCCTGCACGAGTACTACGGCGTATTACTGGCTGCTCAAGGTCTCCCACTGACTCCTGAGGAGGAGCTGATCCGACCGCCCCTGTCACACCACCTGATGTCGTCGGCTGAACTGAGTCAGCTGTTGTTGATGGTGCCTGTGTCCCTGAAACTCGCACACAGAGTTCCTCCTCCGACTCATCCAGATTCCTAGGAGGAGGAGCTGGGTGGGTAACCACCTCTGCCTCCTGGCCCACCCGTGCCTTCAATAGGCCACGGTGTACTGTCCTGGTTCTAGGCAGGTCATGCACTGGTGCAATGGTATACACTGACCCACCTGCAGGAGGTGCCCTCAGCACTTTGTAGACCCCTGGGCTCCAGATGTCCTGGATGTTATGACGTCCTCTGCCACTGTGGTCTCTCAGGTACACCAGCTGGCCACTGCCCAGTGGTGCATCCCGTACAGCCCGGTCATGGTAGTCCTTCCAATTTCCTGCTGCCATCGCCAACCTTTCCCGTACCTGGCCAAATGCCAGCTTCATCCTGGTTCGGTGTTTGACCAACCAGTCCTCCGCCGGCGCTGGAACAGAGTCCTGAACACGCCCCAACAGAAAATCTATGGGTACCTGTGGATCTCGACCAAACATTAGAAAGAAAGGAGACTCCCCAGTACTGTGATGAGGGGTGGTGTTGTAACAAAAAAAAGAGATGGGAAAGACATGAAGCCCAATCTCGTTTACGAGAGTTGGGTAAAGTGCACAACAAGTTATGTAAAGTTCTATTGAACCATTCGCACTGCCCATTTCCCTCAGGGTGATATGGTGTAGTTCGGGACTTGGTCACACCATACAGCTGACAAAGTTGTTTGATCAGACCACTCTCAAAATTCCTAACTTGGTCAGAATGGATTCTACTAGGGACCCCAAACCTGAAAAACCATTCAGTCTTCAAATCTTTGGCAACAGTAGAAGCCCTCTGATCTGGAGTTGGGATGGCCACAGTGTACTTACTAAATACATCTGTGATGACAAGTACATTCTCCAGACCATTACGTGATGGTTCTAACATAGTAAAATCCATTGCCACAATCTGATTTGGCCTTGAGGCCAACAAATGGCCCATAAAGCTGCTGTGTGTTGGCTGAGAGTCTTTTGCCTATTGGCAACGCTCACACTCTCTAACCCACTTTTTAATGTCCTCAGCCATCCCTGGCCAGTAACAGCACTGACGTACCAGTTATATTGTACGTTCCACCCCCTAATGTCCATGTTCGTGATGCAGCTGTATCAGAACCTGGGACTTCAAATTACCTGGTAAAACTAGCTGTAACTGCTCCTCTGCCCCATCTGGAGGGTAGATTCTGCGGTACACCACTCCATTCCTTTCTGTGAGCCGGTCCCACTATTTTAAAAGGGGCCAACGCTGGTTTTGAAAGCTGCCGCCTTTCCTCTGGAGTGGGGCGAACACGCCTCCTCCAAAAGCCCAGGATGGTTTTCAAACACTGGTCGTCTTCCTGCATCACACAAAGATCAGAGGGTGTAAAAGATGGTAAGACAGTCACTGCAGCCTGAGAGGCATAAACCAATCCCTCCCTCAAGACAGCTTGCAGGATTTTTGGGACTGGGGCTCCTGGCAGTACCTGCTGTACTGCACAAGTCCCCGCCCCTGGCCGACGAGACAGTTCATCCGCGTTTCGGTTACTGAGCCCTGAACGATACTTTATGGTAAATTCAAAAGCAGCCAGTTGGGCTGAGAGTTGAGATAGCTCAGGGGATTGTTATCTGTGTACACTACACACTGATGTCCCTACAAATACTCCCTGAACTTCTCTGTCATGGCCCACTTTAAAGCCAGAAACTCCAACTTCATAGAGCTGTAATTTGACATGTTACGCTCAGTCGGTCGAAGGCCTCTACTGGCGTATGCTATGGGTCTGATTCCCTCCTCAGTTTCCTGGCAAAGCACCGCCCCCTGCCCTGAGTGACTGGCATCTGTCTCCAATATGAAGGGACGGGCAAAGTCCGCATAAGCCAGCACTGGAGCCGACGTCAATCCAACCTTCAAATTTTCAAAGCTCGTCTCACACCCTGACGTCCATGCAGCTTGAAAGGTCTGACCAGTCCCCTTCTTGGACTTATAACCCATAAGCTGAGCCACCAACCTGTGGAGAGGAGCTGCCAATTTGGCAAACCCCTCCACAAACCGTCTATAGTAACTGGCAAAGCCTAGAAACGAACGAAGCTCTGACATGTGACTAGGGCGAGGCCATTTAGCCACGGCTTCAATTTTGGCCGGATCAGATGCCACCCCCTTGTCCGAAATGAAATGGCCAAGGTACTGTAGTTCACTTGCTGCCGAAGAAACGAACATTTTTCCAATTTCATTTTCAGTCCCTCTCTCTGCAATCTATCCAGGACGACCTCCAGGCATTGCACATGCTGGGAGACCGTAGAGGAAAACACAATGATGTCATTAAGGTAGAGAAGGAGGGACTGACACTGCTGATCCCCAAACATCTCTGCATCAAACGTTGAAAAGTGCTCTGCGCATTACACAACCCAAAGGGCATTTGGCTCCATTCAAACAGGCCAAATGGTGTACAAAAAGCAGTTTTGGACTTGTCTTTTTCAGACACGGGCACCTGGTTGTAACCACTGGCCAAGTCCAAGGTGGAAAACCACTGCGCACCCGACAGCGCATCAAGACTTTCTTCAATTCGAGGTAACGGAAATGTATCCTTCCTCGTTTTGCTGTTAAGCAGACGATAATCTACACACATCCGCAGACTACCATCTTTCTTCCTTGCCAACACTATCAGAGACGCATAGAGACTACAGCTCGCCCGTATCACCTGATTCTCCTAAAGCTGATTAATGTGAGCCTTCACCGCCTCATACTCTGAAGGAGGAATGCGCCGATACTTCTGTCGGATGGGAGTCTCGTCCAGCAGAGGAATGTCGTGCGACACCAGGCCAGTACACCCTAGATCACCATCATGAATGGAAAAAACAGAACGAAATTTCTGCAGCAAGGACCGAACCTGTAACTTATCAGATTCTGTCAAACCCGACAAATCAGTAGTTTCTAGTAAATCTTCCTCTGTTCCACATGCCATCTGAGAAGAAATAGCCACTGGGCACCTAATCGACACCAGGAGGAAGACTGACCACGTCCACTGAACTTAATGTTCCTAGTGGAGTCCGTGGGTAAAGAACTACCTCTATAGTTCCCACATTCACAGCAGGGATGTAGACTATACCCCTCGTGCATTGTGCCAGGCAAGGTGATGCAAACAGCCCAGCAGGAAGCCCCGATTCAGAAGGCTCAAAAAGAAAGTTTGGGGCCTCAAGCTTTGTAGGGCCGGTGCTAGCCACCAACTTCATAGCGCCCCCAGGTATTCTCACTCCTTTAGAACCATGGACTCTCACCAAGCCCACTGAAGGGCCCGGTAGCTCTATAAACCCTAGATGACACTGTTGCAAGGCTTCAAGCACTGGACCTGGAGATTGCATCACGGCAGGCAAGTCAAAAATTGAGTGGGTGCAGGTTCCTGACAGGTCTTTATAACACCGACTAATAACATTCATCCCCAAGACCCCTGCAACTGAGGATGAGGTGTTAGGGGCGTCTTTGACAACCAAAACACCACAACCCGGTATCACCTTCTCAATCAAAGTAGCATTCAGTTCCAAATAACCAATATATAGAATGGACAGCCCATTGGCTGCTCGAAGCTGTAGCCATTGGCAGGCCTGAAGACGGGCCTGTTCCCAAGATGCAAAATTCTTAGTAAAGCGGCTTTCTGTAATAGTGGACACCATAGACCCTGTATCAATGTTATCATATGTTTAAAATCTAATCAGGTTTGATGCGGAAAGCAGTTTTAATTTTTTTTTTATTATCTTCGGGAATCGCAATCTAATCAGTGATGCATTATTGAATAGTTCCTACTAGGAATGAGAGGAATATGTTATGAAAATATATTTTATTCAAAACATTAAGATATTACCACTTCACTTGGAATTGGGATGTTTATTTACAATGTCTCTAATCAAATCAACAATCATCTTATCACTAGTTAAAGAAACACGTTTCAGTTTTTAAATAAAGAAATACGAAGGAATCACAATCCAAATTTGAAAAAAAGCTCAGAAAACCTCTGAAAAAAGTCTTTCACAAAAAGAATCACTCATCTCATGAGAAATCTTTCAGAATAAAGAGTTTAAGATAACTCTTGTGTTTGATTCCTCATTGAATTTTAAAGCAGTAATTCCTTTGGAGATGATTGTAAAGCAGCCAAGAGGTCCTTGCTAGCTCTGGAGGAGCTGCATGGACTATTATTTATGCAGGCCTACTTTATCATGGGGATACAGCAAATATGAAATGAGGCCAAAATTAAAATGGTCACATTTTTAAAACTTGTAACTGCATTTAAATACATGTGGAATATGGAAGAAAATAGCCATTGTCCTGGACACATCTCCCCTTCTGTAGGGCTCTAATGTGGGCCCATTTGTACTTTCCTTATAAATGCTGCACCTTGATTCGATTTTATAAAAGCACAGAGTCTCCTATCATTTATTTGCAGGTGATGTTCAAATTTATTCCCCTTTGAATTCTGGTTGTGGTTCCAATAATAACCTTATAAACTGAAATAAAAAATGTATAGACTGAGATTATTTTTTTCGAAAGCCCTGCTTTATTAAACTGAGTGTGTATTTGGCTCACTGGATTTGTTGTGTTTCTCATGCAAAATCATGGATGGCTGTTTCAAATTTGAAAAGCAAATTAGTACAGTTATACAAAATGTGTTTTTACATTTGAAGCTCCTTAGACAAGTTCAATGAAAAATGAAGTTGAAAATATCATACACTTGCATACACTTGCTTATCATGTCTAGACTAGACTGTAATTTACAGATTGCACAAAATGCTATGGCCCATTTTTTTGTCATGCAGGGGCATGCGTGATCCAATACTACTGTAATGCATTGGTTTCCTATGATATTTACTAGGATTCAGTAAAAAAAAACGTGCAGCTTTGTTTTAAAGTGCTGAATGAGCTTTTAATTAGACATTCTTCAACTAGGACCATTAGGTCTTCCTCCCAGCCCCTACTGGTAATTCTTCCCTCCAGATTTCAGTCAAGGGGAGACAGGAGCCTCTTTATTTCACACTCCTAAATAATGGAAGGGTCTCCTGATGCAGAATAGAGCTGCTCAGCCTATTCACAACTTCAAGTTCCTCTTAAAAATGAATCTCTTTCTGCTGACTTTTAATTGCAGCTGATAACCCATTCTGCTTCCCCCTTCTTTTCTTTTTTCCTGCTATACATTTTAGATTTTATTAGTTTGTTATATACATTTCTGTTACATAATCTCTCTGTTTTTAAAGCACTCTGGGGCAAGTTAGGTTGCTAAAAATGTGTGCTGTATAAATAAACCTGACCATGACCTTCTGTGAAACATAGACCACGTTTACATGCCGCCAATATTCGGGTTATGATCGATTTATGGTCACTATTTCGGTTTCTGAAACATTCAGAATAACCCGTTGACATGCGTAAACATGAGAGAGAGCAGAGAGGGTTAATCCCGTAGACACTGGATTTGTATGCCAGACGGCTCATACTAGAAGTTCTTCTACTCAAAACATTAAGATTCCTTGTATCCTTTTAATGGAGATATGCCGATACGCATTTACATGACCAATTCGGGTTAGAAAAAAGGGTACCTCATGGGGTAATATTCGTTTTTTTTTCCAGAGTTTACATGGCCATGCATGACCGGGTTAATCCTAATAATCCGCAGCCATAGTGTTGGCAGCATCATGCTGTGGTGACGCTCTTCTAGAGTAAATGGGAGGATGGGTGGATCTAAATACAGGGGAATAGTGGAAGAAAACATGCTAGACGATAAAAAAAAAAAGATTTAATACTTTGGAGGAGGTTCACGTTCTAGTAGGAAAACAACCATAAACAGCCAGAGCTACTGGGAAATGACTTAGATCAAAGCATATTCTTGTATTAGTACGGTCTAGTCAAAGTTTATATTTCAATATCAGTTGGAATGTGTGGACATAAATTCACAGACACTCACAGTGCCAACTGGCTGATCTTGAGCTTGCCAAGAAAAATTAGGAGACACTTGCATATACAAAGCTTCAACACACTTTAACAGAAGCCCAAGTTTGTTTGATAAAATTTTAACTCAAGAACATGAATAATAAATATAAATGCTTGCCAAACCCGTCACATTTTTTGTAAAAAGCATAAAAAACCATGTATCCTTTCTGCCTCGCAATAATCCACTGTTTGTGTTGATCTGACACAGAAAATCCCACTGAATTATTGTTCTCTCACAGCCGAGAGAATAGAAAGCTGTCACAACCATTTGTTCCTCTTTCTTTTTCTCTTCCGCCTCTTGTCAATGATCTGACCCCACCCATCCAGACTGTTATGTTAAAACGTGAGGACGAGTAGATTCAGCCCTGAACGATGTGTTTACATAGCGTGGCCCAGCGGGCCAAAGTTCAGATCTTCAGCAGACGGTGGTCAAATCTTCTCCTTTTTTAGCAGCGATCCAAGCTATTCTGTCAAACAAAATGATGCACTGGATGGAAATGAAGAAAGAAGTAAGAGTTTTCACTTCTACTGTTCGTGCTTTAATTTCTGACCAGGTGGCTAACGGAGCTGCAGATCATGTAAAACTAGAGGAATTAATGTAGTTATGTCTGATTTGACTGTGTTTAAAGTTATTATGAACATGTCGAGTTTTCATTCTAATATGACATTTGAGTTACAAAGGAAAAGTGGCAGATTTATGATTTCATGATTGTGAAATCCTAATTTCACTTTATCAGCTTAGATGATAAAGTGAAAAGCTTTAAAGCTTAGTGTTTTTATTGATTTTAAAAAGTATTCAGATTAGAAAACCATGTGACTCAAAGGTTCAAAGTGTTTTGGTGGATAAACAGTAGTAAACACATGAGAACATATTGGTTTGTCTTTTTCTGTGTTTATAGCATAAATCACGCACCATAGACCAGCAGTGTCAAACTAATTTCCATTTAGGGCCACATCAAGCTGATGAATACCCTTAAAGTGCCGATTGTGGCAGAAAGTATTAATAAAACTAGAACAAACCGTTAAAATCACCTTCCGCAAAAGTATGTCTTAAAATTAAATAATCCTGAACAACATACATAATTATGTGATTAAAGACTGTTTAAATAAACATGGATTTTATTTTACTAATAAAGTTTTATAGTTGTGCACAAAAAAGAACTTATGTTTTCTATCTATAGGGTTCTCTAGAGTTGAGAGGGCCACATAAATGACCTTGGAGGGGCTTGATTTTGCCCCCGGGCCTTGAGTTTGACACGTGTGCTATAGACACTTGACTCTCCATTGCCTCAGCTACATGTAAAAAAATATAAAGCTTGCACAATAAGAATGCATTTAGGAGGTATTTGGAAATATAGGAAAAGAAGTCCTTGTAATTTATATATCAGCTTATTGCTTGCAGGCTTGTTGTGGAGCCTCTACGCAGAGGTCAGTGAACCGAAAGACAAATCAGCATCCCTGTACAGAGAAACATGTATGCACACCCTCACACAAAGGCCTCATTAAAAATATTAAAATCACATAGCATCTGAACTGCTGGAGGAACTTGTAGGGAACCTACATGTGCAAGAGGATTACAGGCAGAATTATTGGCAAGGATTTAAATGTGGGAATAATGTGTTTTTTATTTGATGATTTTGGGAGAAAGGCTGAAAAAAAACCTATTCACGCCAGAAATTTCAGCATTTTTTGTGGATAAAATTTAAGACACAATATGAGACAGACTGCTAGTTAAAATGTCTACAGGTCTGAATTACAATGGGCTCAAAACTAATTCATTCAAGCTTAGCAGCTTTACTGCTTGAGTGACTAACAGATCAGAGATGAATGGCTTAACAGGAAAAACCCTCTTGCAGTGAGGTGCACTACAATAACTAGATATTGAGGGGAAGCACACCAAAAGTGGACACAAAATCTTCAAGGGACCTCCAGAAGAAACTAAGGAATGTTGTAAACAACTTAAAATAATTACAACAAGACCAAAAGTTTTGCAGATAACTGAAATTGTTCCTTTTTAAAATTAAATTGACTGCAGCTTCAACTGTTTCAGACAGCTGTTAGTAGCTTAAATTTAAAAATACAACATGTAAGTTACACAGAAAAATACAAAAAGTTTATGCAAAGCTGCAAAAATCCTCAGTGGAACTTCCTTTGGTGTGCAAAAGCTTGCTTCACAGTAGTTGAAGCTCCTGTTGAACGGTAAATGTAAACCTTTCCTGGGAAAACCTTTTTTTTTTTTTTTTTTTATGCAAAGAAATTATGAGCACATGTTTCCTCTGAAGTAGCCACTGTCCCAAAAATAGTTTTTTTTTCCCAATCACCACTACTTTATGAATCAACCATTCTGCTCTTTAAATTCAGTAAAACAGATACCTTAAAGATGGGATTATTGCAATAATTGTAGCAGCACAATAATTGGTAGGATTAAAGCAACAAACAAACGAGATTATTGTGATTAAGTAAATGTTCAATAACTTTACCTTTAATTACATTTCATCTGATCACCCCTTTAAGGAGTGTAGACTGGATGCACTTTGCAAACAACTAAAAAAAGACAACAAACAAATGTCACAAAATCTTTTTATTAATCACTAAACATTTTTGTCATAGCTCTCAATTTCTATATTATTATTATTATTATTATTATTATTATTATTATTATTATTTAGTGATTGATAGTGTTACACGCAGTTGCATCACTGCCTTGCCTCGGCAGAGGGCGCTGTTTGCTCTATATAGCCCCCGCTGCCTGGTGGCGTGCCAGCCTGCGTCGCTGCGGAGCGGCTCACGGATCATCAGTGTCTTTTTCTGTCAAACAGGAGCTGGAGAAGCAGTACTCTCCCAGCAGGTGGTCCCACAGGATGTCGGCTGACGACGTGATCAAGGCCCACGTCAAAGCTCTGAAGGAAGGTCAGTGTGTTTTCAGACAGCTCATTAATTTCTATTTTTAATCAGGCAACCTAACCGACCGACCCAGGGGGCCATAGGGGTACCGGTGCGTACCGGTGTTGTGCTTGGTGTTGTACGTCATTAAATCACAGAGCCCCGTCGGATAGTTATGAATGAGTTTGGACGTCGGAAGCTGGGTGTATTTTTTAACAAATGTGCTCGTATTAGCTTGCAGAAAGGGCGTAAGTTTTTCAGCTGCTGTTGTTTATATTTGATCATTTATCAAATAGTTAGGAATAAACCATATCCAAATTTGGATTTAAAGGTGTCCCACCAGGTATAGCCTAAAGCATCACACATGTTAGGTATGATCATTGGCGTCAGTTTGTTTTTAGAATTGGGGGGGACAACATAATTACACTTGAGTGGAGTTTAAATATTGCCGGGGACAATTTTTAAATAGCCTATGCTATGCGTATTTGAGTATTCTTCAGTTTGACGTTTCACTACAGTATGCACCATAGTGTATTGACTGTTGTTAAAAATCATTCAATTATTCAATAAAGCTGAAAGTCAGATGATTTTCTTTTAATGACATTAAAACCCACCATTAGGCTGTAGACTAGTAAGAATCATTAATAACCATATGATAGCAAACCTAACACAAAAGATGCTTGTTGTATTATTTGTGGTGGATATAGTCAAATATGCGATCAGATTTCAGAGAAATATATTCATCTTACCGCTTATATCAGGCTCCACTCTCTGGTCAACTCCACACTCCCACAGCTAAGATGTCCGTAAACTACCGGATTCATTGATTAAAAAAAAAAAAGTTAAGCTGAAGCTGGTGTCCCACCGTGTCGAAAAGAAAAAACGCAACCGATTTCCGATGGTTTTTCGGCAAGAAAAAATGTGCTGTAATGATATTAGTAAGAGAAATACCCTTAAGATATACTACAATATCAGTTTTTTAGTGGAAGTTCCGGAGATTTTTTTATTGGAGACCTGACAGGAAGTAATGACGGTCAGACTGAATATGAGGAAGAAACCTCAAGCAGTTATACATGATCCGAGAAACTATAAAACTGATTAGTGTTGTCACAAAAAGAACACGGCTCTACTAATGATTGGTGTATTCATTTAAAAAGAGAAAGCTACACGTTTCTAAGGTTGCTTCCTTGATGCCTGAATACAGTTAAAGGTTTTAGGAGGGAAACCCACTCCCAACTCCCTTATTACAAGTACTTCACACACCATGGTGCATATATGGTCTGTTTAGTGGCAGGGTGCTCATATATGTTGCTTGGACGGCCTTTAGTGTGGTTCAGGAGGAAAAAAAAGAAATGCTAACAAAATGGAAGCTCCAGGGTCTACGAATGTTGTGTTCCCTTCACCCTCATCCCCACTGTAACCAGTTCCAAACTCTAAAGATAATGGAATATGTCTAATGATGTGCTCAATGAGAAAGGTAAATAATCCTACTTGTACAGCCAGATACAGTAGCAACACGTTTTCTCTTAAGCCAGAATTATTTTTTTATTTTTTATTTAATCATGATTTTTCTCCCAGGTACGGAGAAAGCCCGTAGCCTAGCTCAGACTTTAATCGACGTCCCGTACGGGGAGGGGGACGGAGAGAAACTAGACGTGTACATCCCCAGGACCTCCTCTTTCGGTATGACACCATGTCTCAGATGTCCAGAAAACTACTCCCAGACAACCAATAACCGGCTTCATGTCCTCTCTCTCAGACGTCAACCTTGTTATTTACATCCATGGAGGCTACTGGCAGTTTCTCAGGTACCGCTTCTTACTGAAACCTTTATTTTCTAATCCAGGATAAGACTTGACATTCATTTTGTATTTTTTTTAAAAACCTCATAACAGCAAAGAGGAGTCAGGATTTATGGCCGTCCCACTCGTTGATAAGGATGTGGTTGTGGTTGCCGTTGGTTACGACATTGCCCCCAAAGGTAGAGTCATTTCTGATGCAAAGATGATCTGAAGGGATGAGAGGGAAATGTCAGCTGTCTGCTGCGCTTCCTTTTAAGGTGACATGGATCTGATGGTGTCTCAGGTTCGTAGGAGTGTCGTGTCCGTCATTCAGCAGTATTCTCACATCAGGTAAAATAATTATGTTAATAGTAAAGTAGGGATGCATCGATACTGGTAGCAGGGCAGATACCGTTCTAATGTACTCATATACCATGAAACGATACCCAAAATGTCGAAACTCTGCAATAATTTCACAGAAAACCTGTATTTTTTTTTAAATGAAATTTTAGTTTTGTTGTCATTTTTGTTAATATTTTATGTTTTATTCAATTCACTGTCATTTGTTGTAACAAGCAGAGAAAATAAAATCTCTCTTCCAATTCATTGCATTTTTTTGTGTGAGGTAGAATTATCATCATTGGTACTCTGCATCAGCGAGTACTCAGATCCAAGTATCGGTATGGTATCAGCTTGAAAAAAGTGGTATCGTTGCATCCCTGCAGTGTTGTTTTGAAGAAAGTAATGAAAGTTTTCAGCTGTGTTAAATGAGCTCTCTGTGATTCCTTACTCAGTGGTCTATACCTGTGTGGCCACTCTGCAGGGGCTCACCTGGCCGCCATGGTGCTCTCCACCGACTGGTCCCAGTACAGCGCCACTCCAAACATCAAAGGTGAGTCATGGAGGACAATGCTGGGATTATTGGTGCACCGCGGAAACAAAGGCTTGGAAATACATTGTTGAGTTGTTGTTGTTGGGTTTTTTTGGTATAATATTGGTCTCTCTCTAATTTTCTCCAAGGCGCTTTCCTTGTGAGTGGCATATATGACCTGCTACCCATCCTGTCCACATATGTCAACGAGCCTCTGAAGATGACGGAGTAGGTACCACGCACATTTGTCTGTCCGGGAAACATTTCCTCTAGTAATCAGGCAAGACTCTTGCTCAAAAAAAAGAACCCTTGTTACGTGTTGTTAACTTAAAAACGGCTGACAGAGATTGATTTTTGACGTATCAAACGGATCTGCTGAAAAAGCTTTTTTCTCATGAAACTTTTTATTTATTGGTCAGAAAAGTAGTTCTAACACTTAAAATGGACAAATTTACCAGTAAGGGGAATCATAATTCAATAAATAATTTAAAAAAAGCAACGAATGTTCATTGTTGTTAACTTTGTTTCTTCACTTCTTTTTCCAGTAGTTTTGATCTATAATTTTTAGCGAGTCTGTGCATTAAGAGTGAGTTTGGAGCTCATACTCATAAGAAACAATCAAACGGTATTGCATTGAGGATGATTAGCTCATTAAATAGTGTTGTTTTTCGAGCAGTTAAGTGGAAATGGATTCAGGCCTTGGTTTAGAGCTCCAAATCCCACACACTGGGTGAATAAAAGCATTGTGGGTAAATAAAATCAACAGCTTCCAGTTACACAGGTTTAACTAAGAGGATCAAGATACAGTATTTTCAATCTGGACACAATCTGTTTCTTTTTGAGCTCTTTCAGTCGTCCAACAGCTTTAATTTAACTGATTTCTTGATTCTACAGCTCTGAATCAACCAAGGGAAATGAATAAGGAAATGAAGTTATTTACACCTTATGTTCTGTTAGAACCTGTTCATATCCGCTAACAAAGCTTCACATTTTATTTAAAGGTTTTGTGGTTAATCTTTGGTACTCATTTACACTGAATAGAAAAACCTGTTATTGATTTAAAAATTGTCCCATTCTGTTTATAAATGACACTAATTTAGATGTTTTTGGAGAACCTCTGTTCAGTTTAGACAGCAATAACATATGGAAATGTTCATGACAGGTTTTTGGTGTGATCATAGCACAGAATCTGCCCTGTTCTGGTTATAGCCGGTTCACAGGTCGCGCTAGACATGTTCTTTGTCCGTCGTTTTGCCTGATGGGGTCAAAAAAAATCCAGTCATTATTTATCTTTACTTGTCAATTTTTTTATCCTTGGTGGGGGGCTGGTACCTACCTCCAGCAAGCGTCCGAGTTAATGCCTGTTCAATAGTATTTATTGATTTAAAAAAATAAAAAATAATCCAAACCAGCTAAACATATGAAAGTGAAATATAACGATCGCACTTAAAATATAAATACCTGCTAAGGTACATTGCATTACATTAAAAAATATAAATACCTGCTTCCTAAGGGTTTATAATTTCTTTTTAAGTTTATATTAAATATTAAATTTCTCATCAGAAAAAAAACAGAAATCACATGTGGGGTCCCCCAGGGCTATTTGGGTCCTCTCCTGTTCAATATTTATATGCTCCCACTAACCAAGATTATAGCAGCCAATCAGATTAGTTACCATAACTATGCAGACAATACAAAGCTATACATTACATTATCACCAAGTGACTTTGATTCTATCCAGACCTTAAATGAATGCATTGAACAAATCAACGACTGGATGTCCCATAACTTTCTCCAGCTAAACAGAAACACAACGGAAGTAATTTTTTTATGACCTAAGGAGGAACGAGTCAGCACACAGCTTCAGCTAATACAACTAAAAACGACTCATCACGCCCGTAATCTAGGTGTAATAATGGACTCAGACCTGAACCTCCAGGGTCACATAAAGGCAACAACAAGGTCAACTTTCTATCACCTGAAGAACATTTCTAGGATTAAAGGACTGATGACGCAAGAAGGACCTTGAAAAACTGATCCATGCGTTCATATTTAAGTCGGATTGATTACTGCAACAGCGTCCTCACAGGTCTACCTAAAAAGGCAATCAAACAGCTGCAGCTGATCCAGAACGCTGCTGCTCGTGTTCTCACTAGAACCAGGAAAGTAGAACACATCACCCCAGTTCTTAAGACCTTACACTGGCTCCCTGTAGCTCAGAGAATAGACTTTAAAATACTCCTATTAGTTTATAAATCACCAAAGTATGTATGAGATCTGTTGTCACTATACCAACCCAGCAGACCACTATGGTCTTCCAACTCTAGCCTACTTAACATTCCTAGAATTAGAACTAAACAGGGAGAGGCAGCTTTCAGCTTCTATACTCCAAAAATCTGGAACAAACTTCCAGACGAATGCAAAAACGCTGAATCATTAGGCTCTTTTAAATCAAAGATTAAAACTCTACTATTCAGATCTGCCTTTGAGCCCTAAATTGTGTTTTTCACCACGCTTTGATTCTCGTGGTTTGATTTTTATTCTTATTTTTTAACCGATTGTGTTTTATCTGTTTTTAATCTATATTATTTTGTATAAATTTGTTCTTTACACCTTCTATTTTTATTCTTATGTTTTATTTATTTTTTAATTTTCATACTCTCAGGTACTAAATGCATTTCTTTTAGTAATGATCTGTTCTAATTTTCTTATTTTTATCATGTATTTGGTTTGTCTACCTCTGAATCATGTAAAGCACCTTGAATTGCATTCGTGTTGATAGTGTGCTATGTAAATAAAATTGCCTTGCCTCAGAATGGAATCATCTGGAGTTTTCCTTTTCATTTAAAGACGCATTAAACTTATCGTGTGAATACTTCTGACTTTACAAAACTATTAAAATTCAAAAACAATTATTTTTATGTGGACATTTCACAAATGCATGTTAATATTTAATGATCTAAAACAAAAGTTTACTCTGATGTTTGACATTCCTGAGGTGTATGTACATTTCTGGTTTCAGCTGAGGGGATCCGGAGGACAAATCCACATATTTACACTCTCTCCTAAACTAGCTGAAGTGTTCACATTCTTCCTTTTCACTTTATGTTGCTTTGTTTGATTAAAAAAAACATGATACTACTGTTTTTCTAACATTTCTAACAAGGGGTGCACCGCCACTGGTATCTGGGCGGATACAATGAACTGATACTTCAAATGTGGAAACTCTTTATCACTAGAAATTTTTGTTAATATTTTACTTTTACCTAAATCCCCACCATTAGTTTGTCTTCTGTTTCGTCACATTTTTTTTTTGTATGGTAGAAGTATCGGCATAAATCTTAGATCAGATTGAGATGTTTTGAATTGCAGCCAATTTTATGATTTTATTTTTTAAATGTCCTGATCCTGCCTGTTAACGCGCTAGACTGACTTGTGGAGAGCTTTGCGCGGGAAGCCGTGTTGGCCGTCTCTTTGTGCGTCTGTGATTGTGTTGGTGCCAGTCAGAGCCTCATTCCTTTGTGTCTGCAGGGAGGTGGCGGTGAGAAACAGCCCCAGCAAACTGGTTCCTCAGCTGAAACAATCCTCCTCCAGTTGTCAGATCGCCGTGGCTGTCGCCCAGAACGACTCGCCGGAGTTTCGCAAACAGTCAGAGGAATACTACAAAGTTAGTAGCCACAACTGAGAGCATTTTCATCAACTGAGAGATTTTCGATGTAATTCCGGTTGTGTAAGATGAATGGATTTTGATGATTTGAGTGCTGTAACTCCAAGTGCAGCTTCTCTTTCTATTTTATTATTCAAGCTGGTATTTAAATGACCTTATTTTATGTGGTTTAAGAACCTGGAAGAAGCAGGACTGAATGTGACCATGGAGGATGTGGCGAACACCGACCATTTTAGTATCATTGAGCAACTGGTAGATGGAGACTATCACCTAACCAAGGTACAGCGCCCCCATCCTTTTTCTTTGATTTTGTTGTCGTCTCATCAGTGTAGAATCTGAACAGAAGTAGGCAGCATTTCTTTAAATAGTATTGTGAAAGAATCAGCAGTTGTGTTGGCATAAAAACATAAACTACACCGCAGTAGTATTCTGTAGGCCTGAATAAATCCTTTATTTTATTTGTATGTTCTACATTTACTACAGCAACTTCTGCCCAAAGTGTTTCACAAAGTTGACACTGTTTGACACCAGTGTTCATAACATAACGTATTACAGTGTGCCATACATTCATGATAGCAGGGACACAGGAACCCTGGGCTTTTTAGCTGGACCACCCGTTTTACTCTGAACACCTAGTGATGGCTCTACAAACATGACTGCATAGAGTGAGGTCTTCATCAGTCATCCGTCGTCTTTTTGCTTCCAAGCTGCCAGGTTTGATCATCAGCAGGTCTTCAGAGTTGGAGCATGTGAAACGTCCCGAAACCTCAATGTGTTTTACTGGAATGCTGTGTGAACAATAATTAGCACATTATGATGCATGACTTTCAAAATGTGTTACAAATACAGTCTTGGCACACATTCTCAACTTTATTCAGGTTTGGGCTTTGACTAGCCAAAACAAATATGCTTTGATCTAAGCCATTCTCTTGTAGTTTTGGCTGGATGTTTGGCTGGAGAGTGAACATTCATCCAAATCTTGCGTTTTTTGCTGCCACTACTGGTTTTCTTTTCTTCTTTTTTTTTTGTCAGGACTGCCCTGTTTTTTCTTTTATTACCACCCATTAGCCCATCAACAAATGAGTTTTCTTGGTGAATAAAAGCATCCCCAAAGCATGATTCTGCCACCACCATTTTTCACTGTGGGGGTGGTGTGCTCATTGTGATCAGCAGTGTTTGGTGTTCCACTCCACACAGTGTTTTAACTATAAGCCAGTAAGCTTTGTTTCACGCTGCAAACAGGAACTCGTATGGTGATCCTTTAACAGTGGTTTACATCTTGTCACTCTTTCGTACTGACCAGATTACTGGAGTCTGTGACAAAGTCTTGACCTGTCAACAAATTCTGCCACTTGAACTGTGATTTTTGCAGCTGTCCCAGAGTTTCCAAAGCCCTCTTGGCTTCTTCCCTAACCAGCGTCCTCCTTGGCGTTTTATGTAGACGGCTAAGCTTGCTAGCGTTGCAGTTGTGTCGTACCCTTTTCATTGTCCGTTGGATTGAAATTAGACAGAGCTCTGAGGTGTTCAAGGCTTGGAAAAATGTTTTATACCCTAACTCTGCTATGAACTCCCTCCCTAAAAAAGAAAAAAAGACCTTTAGGGGATTTTAGAAAACTTTTTTGTCAATTGGAAACAGTTATTTGATCCTCTGTAAAGCATATGTTTTTGTAGGGCTAACGATGGCCCAGGAATCCTGATAAATGACCAAATTCAACCCCATATAAAGCCCAACAATTAAAAGACTGGTTTCCCCTGCCCACTCGACCAGGACCCGAATATGAAATGAGCCGCAGGCTAACTGACCAGTTTACTCCGATGGCTCTATGAAGCTGTGAGAAGCCAGCAACTCTTGGTACAGAGCCCTGTACAATAGCCTGCATGCTCTAACGTTTTTCTTAGCTATATTCCTGTCATCCAACAAAGATCTTAGCTAAGGCTTGCATTGTTCGTCGGTTGGCACACACTGATGTGGTGCTTCACCTCCACCAGCATTTATGTATTGTCTATGCTGAAGTGGGTTGGGGACAGAGGTCGTTGCCTGAAGGGGTAAAAAAAAATCTGGGTATAATCTATTTTTACCCATTAATATTTAAAATGATAATAATGACATTCAGTAGAATTTAACTGTCATTGCATTGAATTCATTTTAATTAATATTAAATCCAAACAAATTGAACAGAGAAGCTACATCGTGTGCCATCACACATCAAGACGATTCTAAATGCAAAGTAACTAATTACATTTATTCAGTTACGTTTACCATTGGGGAAAAAAACAAACCTTTAAGAGTAGTTTTACTGCACCCTACCTTTTACTTGGTTAATATAATTAAGTATTGCTACTTTTGCAAAAAAAAATTGGGATGCTCCACCCACTGTGAATAACACTAAATAAATTAGAAACACGTTTTTACAAAGAAAAAAACTCCTGACAGTTTGTTAAAGGAGACCACCTGTAATGTAATTTTCTGTCTGTTTGAGCGTATTGTTGCATTTTGGGGTCAAGATAACATTAACATACGGTAAAACTCCACTAATTTTCTCTGGAAGTACTTGATACTTTGTTCTAAGACACCTGGTTTCATTTTTTGGTTAGATTAGTTACTTGAACTTCATTTGAAAAATTGAAAATGTCCACTTCTGCACCAAGAGACAAGGAGTGTGAACTGCAATCTGTCAAAATGACCGATGGCCTTCAGATTTTTTTCACTGTTTAAAAAAAACCTGCTCAAATATGGAAAATATTTGGTTAATGCAACCCCTGGTTGGGACATGTAAAATACAGCCCATAAGAAGTACTTTGGCAGCTTTGCTCAGACCGAACCGTTTCTGTCCACTGTTATAATTACTAATTTGCATAGGAAAGCAGGTTGGAAACGGTACAGACTTATTGGTGTGGTACATTCAACACCCCAAGCTGCCTATACTCAACAAGAGCAAGGTTAATTTAGTTTCGAATACTCTGACCCCTAAAAGAAGCAACTTAAGTTATTACAAAGACAGTCTAACTCGCTGGAAGAGAAGTACAAAGAAATCACCAGCGGCTTGCAACATTTCAGCTGTACTTCACATTGTATTACATTTCCATAAACGATGCACTCAAAAAGATTTTTATAATAATCTAATATTATCAACTTCAGTTCAACCTGTTGAGAAATCTGAAACTTTTAGTTTTATAGTGTGTAACCTTGAAACATCATAGCTGTGCTAACCCTTTGCCTTAATGCTCTGCTTTCTCTGCAGCTTCTCCTGAAGATGATGGAGAAGAGCTGAAGTGTTCAACAAACCCCTGATCAGTCCCTTTGCACCCACAAGGAGAAAAAAAGCATTGCCTCAGATTTTCACTGTGATAAGTGTTTGTTTTTTTCAATCAATCCAGGTGATTGTTTAGTTTATTTTATTTATTAAAAATGTTCCTTATCAAGGTTTCTGCTGTGGAAGAACTAGGAAGCTTTGGATGTTTGAAACACCTTAGCTGCACTGTAGCATATTGTGGCAGATATCACTTCCCAGACTCACATGTGAAGCGATTACGGGACTATTGGGAACTTTGTTTTTGTGAGGAAGCTTGGCCACCACTGAACATTAAATGTTTTTGAGTGGATTGTAACTTTTGGCTTATTTCCAGTGTTTTGTAGCTGGGTGGCTTTGACTGATTAAAGTCATGTCCTTTTTGACAATCTTCAGCATGTCTCAAAATAGAAGTTACACATTATTCAACTTGAAGGTAGCGTTTTATCAGAAACTCCAGCTCTACGCTGAGATCTCAATGTGGGAATGCTGATCTAACACATGCTGTTACTAACAGGTTTATAGCTGTTCCTGATCCTGAAATAATTTGAAGAAATTTGATTTCCAAACATGAAGTTCTTAAAAACTGAAATAAACATTAAACTATCAGTGACTCTTTAATTTGCACTGCATATCCTAGCATCGCATGATATTCACACCATGTTTTGCTTCTCATTATAGTAGGGAATAATAAATATATATTTGAGGAAAGATGTATTTGGTTGTTTCCTCGTATGCGCAGTTGTGGATTGATTGACCCATTGTTTAGTAAGACAACAGACTGATCATTAACATTTAACCTAGCTGAACTGCGACCTAAAGAATAAATTTATTGAATGACAGGAATACCTACTTTTAGGGTGGGTATTTCTAAGGTTTCCACCTTACAACAATCATAAATGAATGCAGAAATGGTAAAGCAGCCCATCTTTAACATCTTCAGTTGAAATGTCTGTTATGAAACGGGCTAATTGTACCTATCATCTGCATAACCAAATAATACTGTTATGGATGTATACATTTAAGCATTGGAAAAACATGCTCACACATAAACTGTATGGTGTGTGTGCTTGTGCTGTTGGTTTTAATAATACAGGAAAAGTTTCCTTTTTGCGTTTCACGATAAATTTCCCACACATGAGAACCAGATTGTATATTGAATGATTGGTGGTTTTCGTATCCCCAACTTTCAATGTCTAAATTTGATCGTCATTCCATCTAATAGTTTTGGTTTTGTTTTTGTAGCTAAAATTCAGAATTCTTAGGACAAATCTTACACTGATTTTTTTTTATTTTATTACTGTATATGGTTCTTTGTTTGATTTGTCAGCTGACTCAGCACAACCTCACATCAATGACTCAACGCAATCTGCTGGGATTCCTTACATAGAAAACTTTTAACCGATTGGAATGTTTGTATAATTGTATTGGCATTACTTTTGTTGTAAAGTGCCTTGAGATGACGTCTGTCGTGAATTGCTGCCGTATAAATAAACAGAATTTAACTGAATCTTCATAAAACGTAGGGATGAAACGATCCCACTTTTTTCAAACCGATACAATATCGATACTTGAATTTGAGTACTTGCCGATACAGAGTACCAATACTGTTGCTTCTACCACACCAAGAAAATGCAATAAATTGGATGACAGGTTTTATTTTATTTCTCTGGTTGTTACAACAAATAAGGGTGAATTACATCAAATAAAATATTAATAACAATGGCCTCAAAACTAAAATTTCAAGTGAAAGATAAAAAATTTCTGTGAAATTATTACAGAGTTCCGCATTTTAAGTATGGGTTTGTGGTATCGGATAACTTTAACTGATATAGTATTTAAGAACAGTATCGGCCCCGATACACCAGTACCGGTATTGGTATCGGTGCATCCCTTATAAAAGGAGATTATACGCTATACAGTATCATGTGTGCCACTGGTTTAAAAGGATGCAAACTGTCTAAAGTGAAAAATAGTTCATACCGGCAATTTTTACTTTGTTTTATATATTTGACATATAAATCTGGGCAACTCTGAAACCTCCACATTTTCAAGCTGTAATGCTGACCTCAGTGGACATTGTGGTTATATTTCTGACTTGGAAAATTGTAGTAATTGTTGTTATGCAAGTCACTATTGAAATACAAACCTTCAAACAACTTTAACAACATCAGTAATGTACTCAAGAGCTTGTTGTAGAGAATTATGTACTCATATATCTTAAGCCCACTGCTTGAGGACCTTAGTGCCACACACTGAAGTGGCTCCAAGATGACCGCATTCACTATGAACCAAATTTGTCAGAAAACACAAAGTAAATTTTAAAAAAAAGCTATTTTTGTTTAAAGGATGATCTTAATGTTTTCTCTAGTTTCTTATCTTGTGTTAATTATAGCAACCGTACAATATGAATAAACAAGAGGAGACTGTTTTTAACTGTTGATATGTTTGTAATGCCCACGCGTAAAAGCAAGACTGGTCTTCATTAAGATGTGGTTCGATTGGGAATTTTTTATATGTATTTTTAAAGGTAAGGATATTATTTAACAATGTGTTTATATAGATATGTGGATATTGTTCCAAAGACATCTAATAACCCTGTTGGCGCACATTTAAGTTGTTTTTGCACGCGTGTTTACCGGCGTGCTGTTTCCTTGTGGCTTAAAATAAAAATAATATAGGCTACTTTCAAAAACTCTCAACTTAAAGTCGGATATATCGATCCATTTATTTAAATTACAAAAAAAACCCATAAACAATATTCAGTCATCAATTCGCCGTGTCTCACGACTCACGCATGGGTTTCACGGTCAAAAACCATATGCCTCGCTGTGCGCCACACCTGCACCAATTAACCCAAGTGTTAAATAGACTTGTGGCAGAAACAGCGCCATCCCATTCCAATACTCAGAATGGCTCCAACAAACTGTTTATTTTTCTTAACAATTTCTTCTTTTTCCTAGCATCAGGCTGTAAACGTTTAAATCTAACTTGCTTCTCTAGGAGTTTTATGGCTGCATAGAAACCCTGCACGGCCACCATGTTGTTGTGGATACTTCATCAAATCAAGGAAATTATGGTCCAGGCTGCGCTTCCTCTTCACGCGACTGTCAAACAACTGCGTCTTCAACCGAGGCTTCTTTAGGCCTGGTTTACACAGTAGGGTTTTAAAATTGTCGGTAGAGATTCGGACCGCATACACAGCATAAATATCCTTCCAGGCCTTAGTAAAGGTAAATTATCACCACCTTCCCCTCCAGCACAGACAACACCACCTCCTCCTCCTCCTCCACCAGCACAGACAGCATCTCCTCCACCACTGGCAAGGCCGTCGTCCTCATCATCAGGACGATTAAAGGTCCACCAGCAGGTGTAAATTATATGCAGCCATTGCAGCAGGTGCATATTAATAAACAAACACAGGCCAAAGGGAAAACAGATTTCAGAGACACGGCCTAATGGTTCACTCGATTACAAAACTGCAATAATAATGGTCATGGCAAGGAATAAATCCATACCCCACAATCTGCAACAACTGTTCAGTGACAGGAAATGTTCTGGTTTGAGATTTGAACTCAACTTCAAAACACAGTATGGCGTATATAGGCATGTGTGTATATGTACGTACTGTTTTTGGATATTATGTAGATAGATAGATTGATAGATAGATAGATAGATAGATAGATAGATAGATAGATAGTGTTGTGGAAGAATTTTGTCTGGTTCCTATGTCAAGGATTTTGTATGTCAATGATTTTTCAAATTTTATAATGGAATAATCATAAGGGAGGATCTTGTTTTGTGTTTATTCATCCTTATAAAAGTGTGCTTTGATTTCGGGTGTGCAGGTCAGTTCAACTCTTGGTGTTTGCTGATGCTCCTTTTTAATTACCAAGTCAAATTAAACACTCTGGGACTACCGAAATAATCTGCTCATCTTTTTATTTAATAGAATTTATTACAGATCAAATATTATAAGTCAGATTCCCAAATCTCTCTCTCTATATATATACACTACCGTTCAAAAGTTTGGGGTCACATTGAAATGTCCTTATTTTTGAAGGAAAAGCACTGTACTTTTCAATTAAGATAACTTTAAACTAGTCTTAACTTTAAAGAAACACACGCTATACATTGCTAATGTAGTAAATGACTATTCTAGCTGCAAATGTCTGGTTTTTGGTGCAATATCTACATAGGTGTATAGAGGCCCATTTCCAGCAACTATCACTCCAGTGTTCTAATGGTACAATGTGTTTGCTCATTGGCTCAGAAGGCTAATTGATGATTAGAAAACCCTTGTGCAATCATGTTCACACATCTGAAAACAGTTTAGCTCGGTACAGAAGCTACAAAACGACCTTCCTTTGAGCAGATTGAGTTTCTGGAGCATCACATTTGTGGGGTCAATTAAACTCTCAAAATGGCCAGAAAAAGAGAACTTTCATCTGAAACTCGACAGTCTATTCTTGTTCTTAGAAATGAAGGCTATTCCATGCGAGAAATTGCTAAGAAATTGAAGATTTCCTACAACGGTGTGTACTACTCCCTTCAGAGGACAGCACAAACAGGCTCTAACCAGAGTAGAAAAAGAAGTGGGAGGCCGCGTTGCACAACTGAGCAAGAAGATAAGTACATTAGAGTCTCTAGTTTGAGAAACAGACGCCTCACAGGTCCCCAACTGGCATCTTCATTAAATAGTACCCGCAAAACACCAGTGTCAACATCTACAGTGAAGAGGCGGCTGCGGGATTCTGGGCTTCAGGGCAGAGTGGCAAAGAAAAAGCCATATCTGAGACTGGCCAATAAAAGAAAAAGATTAAGATGGGCAAAAGAACACAGACATTGGACAGAGGAAGACTGGAAAAAAGTGCTGTGGACGGATGAATCCAAGTTTGAGGTGTTTGGATCACAAAGAAGAACGTTTGTGAGACGCAGAACAACTGAAAAGATGCTGGAAGAATGCCTGACGCCATCTGTTAAGCATGGTGGAGGTAATGTGATGGTCTGGGGTTGCTTTGGTGCTGGTAAGGTGGGAGATTTGTACAGGGTAAAAGGGATTCTGAATAAGGAAGGCTATCACTCCATTTTGCAACGCCATGCCATACCCAGTGGACAGCGCTTGATTGGAGCCAATTTCATCCTACAACAGGACAATGACCCAAAACACACCTCGAAATTGTGCAAGAACTATTTAGAGAAGAAGCAGGCAGCTGGTATTCTATCGGTAATGGAGTGGCCAGCGCAGTCACCAGATTTGAACCCCGTTGAGCTGTTGTGGGAGCAGCTTGACCGTATGGTACGCAAGAAGTGCCCATCCAACCAATCCAAATTGTGGGAGCTGCTTCTAGAAGCGTGGGGTGCAATTTCTCCAGATTACCTCAACAAATTAACAGCTAGAATGCCAAAGGTCTGCAATGCTGTAATTGCTGCAAATGGAGGATTCTTTGATGAAAGCAAAGTTTGATGTAAAAACAATCTTATTTCAAATAAAAATCATTATTTCTAACCTTGTCAATGTCTTGACTCTATTTTTTATTCATTTCACAACGTATGGTGGTGAATAAGTGTGACTTTTCATGGAAAACACAAAATTGTTTGGGTGACCCCAAACTTTTGAACGGTAGTGTATATATATATATATATGAGAGAGAGAGAGAAATTTCAGTTGATTATATAAGTTGATTATGTATATAGTGGGGGAAATAATTATTTGACCCCTTGCTGATTTTGTAAGTTTGTCCAATGACAAAGAAAAGAAAAGTCTCAGATCAGTATCATTTTAATGGTAGGTTTATTTTAACAGTGACAGATGGCACATCAAAATGAAAATTGACAAAATTACTTTAATTAAAAAAAGATAGAAACTGATTTGCATTTCTTTGAGAGAAAAAAGACTTAATACTTAGTGGCAAACCCTTGTTTGCAAACACTGTATTAAAATCTATATGCTGTGTCTGTTATTGGATTGATGTTTTAGATTTATTCTATTTAATAAATGTATAACATATAAAGCATTAATGTGTGATCAACATGGGGTGATACAGGGGCAGGATTTGGTAAGTATATAATATAGGTTAGTAATAAGTGTAATATAGCCTTTAATATGTAATATAACTTTCCTGCAGGGACCCAAAAAGGAAGTCTTGAGCAGGATTCAAACAGCTGCAATCCAGGTGGTAATCCTGCGGGTCCGCTAAATGGAAAAGATTGTGAATCTGTGCACACGGTTTAATAAACCAAGGGTACGGATTCTTACCACTCAAAAATGATTTCTGCACCTGACCCCCGCCGGACTTGGCCGAAGTCCACAAATGCATAGAAATAGAGATCAGTCAGGGCAAAGTGCGTGATGTTTCCCAGTGAAAAAATAGGCTATATAACAAATTCACCTCCATAGCAAGTAGAGCCCCTGCTCCTTTTATGTCCATTCCTTCATCTAAAAAAGTTGAACACATATCAACATGTGTCATTTGTGAATATATTCTGCATGCTGAGCTGACAAAATTATGAACAAGTAATAAAGAGTGTGAAGAAAGCAGGAAAATATTTAGTAGATCCTGCTCCAGCCACTCAGTTGGATGAAATGTGATGAGCGTTCAGACAGCAGACGCTTTTTAAAACAATGAACATGTTTTTAAACTAGTTTTAAAAAAATATTGGAACTGTGCTATTCTGTCAAATCTGGCTCCAGTGTGAAATCTGTAAAATAGGATGTCTGACAACTCCGGTTTGTGTGTAGCGTCTGGTAGGAGCACAGAGGTATATATGTGATTTTTATTAATTAAATTTTTTTATGACCGTGTGTGTCATCTGAAGCTATAAAATCCTTCATGTAAACCTTAGAGTTACAGTGGCACAGACTGCTACTGGAGCTCTCTCCTGCCCACACATACATGGATAATATAAATTTAAAAAACTCTTAATTTCCTTTCGGGATTAATAAAGTGTTTTTAAATAGAACTGACGTGAATTCATTGCTATGTTAATGACATTTATTATGAGCAGTTAAGAGGCAGGAGGAAGTCCCAGACCTCTGATGAAGGAGGAGACCGGCCAACACCGGCCAACAGGGCGGCTGAGAGGAGCCTCTACATCAGGTGAGCTGCTGGGGGCGAACATGGGGACATAAACTCTGTAAGCTGATGAGCAGCTTCGGTAGTGAGAACATGTAAACGGTGACAGGCTACTGTTGTTAGCTGTGCTGCTTATAAAACGTCCCTGGAAATGATGATGTGTCCTGCAGTTTACGACACAACTTTCTGTCCGTGTGAAACACTCGGACGTGTTCGGACATTCCAGTTTACGGTTTTAGGAGCTCAGCTGTATTTATTAAAAAAATAAAAAAGTAAAACGACAATGTTAAAGTTTAGAAGTGTTTAACGTGGCTGCTTTTATAGAAGAATATAGTTTTAAATTTGACTCGTTTTAAAGAAACCTCTCCTTTCTCCCACGGTCGATACAAACACGACTTAAATTGAAGAAGAAAACAGAGTTGTAATAGGCTAGTCACTATAGTTAGCAGCACGGCTGTTTGCGACTATAGACTGTAATAATAAAATGCTTGTGTTGTCGCCTATATAAGTTTGCGACGTTGTAACGCTGTCACGACATGTCTGTCTGGTTACGTAACGTCCCACCGGCGTAGATGAGTTAAAACCAAAACGGAACTTCAAACTTCTTCCTCCAAGATTCATACTTTAATAAGAACGATATTTAGTTTAAATGGACGATATTTTAACAATTGTGCCAGTCAAACACTTCAGCATAACTCTGAGCTGGAAACTCAGGAAACGCCAAATTGAGCACAAACAGCTGAGAGGAACTCAATGTACAAAGTTATCACTAGTCACAGTCATTTCATTACGGACATGTTCGTCCATACACTGAATGACAACTATTTTGAGTAGGGCTACATAATGATCTAGACAGCAGTGTCTGACAGGATATGTACAGTATTAACAGGACTGTGTTGTTAAATACAGCAGAAACTGTTGCTCATTTGCCCTGTTTTACTCGGTGTGTAAAAGACACAGATGTGATCAAGAATTTAGGGGGGAGTAGTCAGTAATGGTCATAAATCCGTTTTTCAGTATAAAACATCGTTTCTTGATACAGGAGGAAAGTTATATTAAAGATCCATCCATCCATCCATCTTCCTCCTAATATGGAGAGCTTTCTTTGTCTATCATTTTGTGTTTGAGCTTTTCCAGCATCTGCTGATGGCCTGTGGCAAAACCCAACCATTGGTTTCTTTAAGGGATTAAATTTAACATTTCTAAAGCTATACAATATTACAGATAATTCAATTAAAGCAGGTGCTACAGTTATTGAGTTGAAAGGAGACAGAAACTGTTCAACTCTGCTAATGTTCCAAAAATGTACCCTCTGTTTGCTATTTTTACAGTAAAAATTGTGAAACTTAAATCTGAGTTTAAATGTATTGCAACCATGTCTTAATTTGTATTGAAAGGATTATCCTCTATCTTTTTCCTAACCTGGTTGTGGGAGTACTGCTTGTTAAATTTGTGAATAGTGTCATAAGTTAGAGAACAGTGCGTTAACTGTTCATTCGTTTGTTGTTTTTTTGTGTTTGTGTGTGTGTTTTTTTCCCCAGGGGAAAATATTCAGATTTTTCAGGTTTAGGACGATGGTAAAGAAATGCTAGACGTTATAAAAAAACAATCCAGGAAATAACATACAATTCACAACAGCAAACAGGAAATGCCAGGTTTTGCGGGGGAGTATTAAAATTTTATTTCACTAGGTGCCCCTTGTTGTATTTACTTGCTGAAAATGAGTCCAACTTTCATTTCTCAATTTTTTTCCAGGGAAATTTGTGAGTATTTAAAGTCCAGCTGTTGACTTATACTGTGCAAATTTTGTGGGAAGAATTAATTATGTTTTCATAATATTGTTTATTATTTTTGATAAATATTAATAGCTCTAGCATTGGATTCATGTAGAAGCTTTGCTATTGTAAAATCTCTCCCATTTTTGGCAAATGTATTTTATTAAAACTACTAGCAAAGTTAGAGAAGAAGTCTTTAGGAACTTAAGCTCTTTAGTCCTAAATTCATTACTAAGTGTCTGAGTGCTTCTTGGCCGTGAAACTTGAGATCGCGTGCAAGAGAGCAAAGGAGGAGACCTGAAGAGATTGAGCATTCATGTGACTTCGAGGGTTGACTGAGCGAGCGTTTCTCTGCGTGATGAGTGCAGAGCAGAGCGACGTGATAGTAGCAGCCTGCTCAGGGGAGAGGAGGCGACGGAAGGGTGACTAGTTTAATTCTTTATACACTGTAGAACAATGTTGTGTATTCGCCTGTGGTGCAGAGGAGTGGAAAATATGGGTTATGTATTCAACGGCGACAGTAAGCTCTTATAAAAAATATTTTCTTTGCTGTGCCAAGCCTTCCATGTTTGGTTTAAACAGTCAACAAGAGTGAACATGTTCAGAGAGCAGCTGAGGATGGCTGCACCGGGGGAATTATGCTATGTAAGAAAATCTACTTTCACTGGATAGTCTATTGGCAAATATTTCTGTGAAGCCTTTTTTAAAATTATCTTGTAGAAAATAGTTGATAAATATTTATTTCAAGTCATATTAGTCTTTGAATGACTTACTACTCTGCTTAGAGTGCATTTAATTATATTGAAAAATAAAGCAATAACAGACTCGGTAGAGCTGGGTGAAGAGAAGTCAACCCAGACGAAATGCTGGGACTTATTGTTCTGTCTGTTGCTGCTGTTTACGGTCAGATGAAGGGGTCACCTTGGTTCAAAACGACCACAGAGCTCTTGTAACAGTACGAAGCGTGTAACTTTACCTGACAGGTGTGTTACATGTTTCTAACACAGACCAAACTGTTTGTTGGGAATAACACTCTGCTGAACTCTATATGTCTTCTACTACCTCACAGGAGAAACGGGAACCTTTCACTGAATACCTGTTAGCGGACAAAACAAAGCCAGATATTTCTCTGGAATCTTCAACAAATTATTTTGAAAAATATACAAATTATAGCACTTAAAATTGACAAAAGTGTAAGCTATTAAGTCTATAAGTTTGACAGCAGGATGTTAATATGTTAAGGCAGAGAGCTGTGTAGCAGCTGTACTGGTTCTGCTCTTGATGGTTCGGTACTATTTACCCAACAGCAGCCGTTCAATAGTTCATGGAGACATTGTGGCACATCCTGGACCACTCTCATGACCTTCTCAGCTCCTTCACTATCATCCGCAGGATCTGTTAAAGCTGGAGAACAAAATGATAAAAGGACTTCTAAGCCGAGCGTTCAATCTTTACTTTCAACCTGAGTACAGGGCATTTATTTATGCCCCCTAATGGGGTGTTTAACTTCTAGGTGTCCTGATACGTTACCTTTTAAACACAAGGCATCCGTTGTGTAGGATAGGGGTTTTCCGTATCCCCTATTGTTAATTAATTTATTTTATTATGATGGTTAACATTATCACAGATCGTTAAGGTTAACTCTGAAACTTACAGCTGGAAATCATCTCAGAAAGGAAAAAAGATCCATTAAAAAAACGTATCCATTTTCCACTCTTTGTGCATCTCAGACTGTTTTTATTTGCCTCTTTTTAAATAATAATTTTTTAAAAACTCAATTTTTATGCATGTATTTTTAAAATCATTTGGAGTTCTATAACATCAGACATTCACAAGCTTTTGTTAAGCAAAACAGTTGGATTATACAAATAAAAATAATAATAATAACCCATCCAGCTGCATTATGAGTGCATACATTTGATCATTTTAAATATATCAAACCCAACAACACTTTGTAACCCTAGTAGATATCTTTAAATATCCTTTAAATCATAATCTCACAGTGGAATAAAAGATTGGATTGCATTTATTGAGTGAGGAAAAAAAATGTTTTATAACAATTCCTGGGATTGCATGTGTTTGTAAACCTAATAATGCCTTTGGAAAATGTTTTACTTTTTCATATTTATACATTAGTTCCTAAACTTTACCAGGGAACATCCTGTTGGAGTATAAACCTGATAGGGAGGTCGTTTTCTCTTAGCATGCTTAGGTCAGATAAGCCTAAAACCAAAGTTTTGTCAACAAACATTCCAGGTCATGACAAAAGGACCTGGCACTGAATGTAAATCATGGTGGAAGATCTGTGATGCCACGAGCCTGTTTTGTCTTCCAAAGACCCTTTGAATCATATTTGCCTGCATGTCATCCTAAACTCTGTGAAACACAGCCCAATATGAAATAGAAATGTGGTGACCTCTATATTGGGTCATCCATTGGGTGTTTCGGCAGCCAAATTATCCAAAATGCTCAAGGTAGCACAGCTGAAACAAAAATCTACAATTTCCCTCTGCCATCTCAGTCCCCTGACCTAAATACTATAGAAAAGCAGTGAGGTGTTATGATGAGAAGACACCCTAAGAGGAGACGCTAGATCAGAGAACAGTGGTAAAGGATCCCACTCACTGTATGCTCCAAGATTGTGAAAGTTTGGATTATGTATTTCACTGCTTTTACCAGCAGTACCAGGAAAAGTGACTGGCATGGTGTTTCTCAGAATTGCTCCCGTCTGATGTAAAGGCTCAGAAAGCTGGGTGGGGTTTGGCTCCCCTCCTACTCCATATGCGGTCTGCTCAGCCAAACAAAGCCCTGTTGTGGATAAGGAACAATGGCGACAAGAGCCCGTTTTAACCAATTGTTTTCCTCGCAGTGTTCTTTCTTCTCCAGCTGCTATCAAAGTGTACTGATATTTCAAAAACATTGTAACTTTTTGGCCTCGGTTTTCCATGTTGTTTGATCCTGCATGGCCCCTCTGCTGATCTTCCTCCTTCTTCCTCCACTCCAGGCGGTGGTAGTTCTCCTCCCCAGCCCACAGCCGGCTCCAGGAATGAACACGACCCTTCTATGAACTCCTTTGGTTTCGCGGTTCGAGGCCTCCCTCTGGCCTCGGCGTCCATGACACCGGCTGCTCCCTGGGACCTGCGCTTCTATCCGAGATGGAAAGCAATAATCGTGACGACCTCGCTGGCGTTAGTGCTCATGCTGTACCTGCACCGGACAGTAAGGAACACAAACACGCCAATCAGAGGTAGTTTTCTAACGCACAGAGAGGGAGGGGAGGATGTAAGATCACAAAGACTTGCTTGGTGCCTGAAGAGAGAGAAGCCATACAACGACACGTACCCCTTGAGTCCACCAGAGAGGACACGGCATGGCATCCGCTACCGTATAGGGGTGATCGCAGACCTGGACACGGCGTCCCAAAGCTCCAAGGGTCAGACGTGGTTCAGCTACATGAAAAGAGGCTACCTGACGGTTTCAGAGAGCGCCGACAGACTGGAGGTGGAGTGGGATGCAGACACGGTCACCTTGGAGAGCAGCCTGGCTGAGAAAGGACGAGGTATGCAGTTACAATCCTGCTTCTACGTGTGGAAAAATCTGCAGGAGTCCTTTGTGCGTGTTCACATCAATATGTGGTGTTATGCCGTGCCTGCAGGTATGGAGCTGTCGGAGCTGGTGGCCTTCAACGGTCACCTGTACAGCGTGGATGACCGCACAGGGGTGGTGTACAGGATTGAGGGAAGTAGTGCCGTGCCCTGGGTGATACTCCCTGACGGTGACGGCACCGTATCTAAAGGTCAGCGAAGTTCAAAATATGGCCGACCATTTTCTTCAGAAAAAAACTGAAACTTACCAGTTGGTCAAGAAGTTGAGCGGTAGTTTTAGATGTAGGGTGACATCAAGTAAATTTGGCCATCAGAAAAGATGAGCCACTCGAGCCTTGAGCCTCACCCTACACTACCCTCCCACTGTGTTCATCCCTCCTGAATTTTTTCATATTTTGTTAGATCACAATCACCAATTAGCTTCGGCTGCTTTTACAACTCCAGGTCTGTTGGATTTCAGCTGTGCTGCACATATACAGACTCACACTGCTAACCATTCCTCTTTGTAAAACAGTTGAAACTCAGTCAGACTGGACTGAGAATGTCTGTGCACACAGATTCTCAGTAGGATTTAGGTCTGGACTTTGACTGGGCCATTGTAGCACACTTATATTGGTGCGTTCTACACACTCAGAAATTAAAGGACAGAATTGTAATTTTAGGAGTACAATTTATTGTCACTGGGGTGGTACTCTCAAAGGTACTACTTTGTACCCTTAACCATAGGAACCTATTTGTACCTCTGTAGTCTTTATCTTTTATCAGTGCAACCTCGACAGCTAATCATTATTGAGTTGATATGACTGACACATCACCTGACCACAATGTACCCAATAGTCGCCCATTTATTTGTTTGATTATGTGCAAATAACATTTAAAAATGTGTTAACAATAAAACTATGAACTCCATGTTCATAAATCTAGCTTTGCTAAGGGATGTATGTCTCAGTAAAAAAAGATAATCACCAGAAAGTATACCCTATCCAAGAAATGGTACAAAAATTTACTTTTTAGTACTCAAGAACACGTATGTACCGTTCAGACAATGACAGAGGGACAGATAGTTACCCTGAGGTCCAATATTTGTCTTTAGACTGTTTTAATTTCTTCTTTGTACCTTGGACCTGAAAGTATATTTCCAATTCAGAACTTGGAGCTGGGTTTGGAATCAGCAGCGTTCCAGTTAACATGGTTGGACAAGTTGGAATTCCAATATGGCGACGCCCAGTAGGCATAGTTTTAGCAACTTTTACAAACATCGTTTAAAGTGCAGGTTGTAGTCCCGCTTAAACCATAATTTAGAGACATATATTAGGAAGACTTTCTAAATAAAAATTTATTAATATATACATTGTCTTCGCTTTTAGAGTCATTTTTGTTAGATTGCTGGACCGGAAGTGACATGGGGGAGGGGAGTCCTGTCAAATCGATCAATAGAAAACTATGGATTTGGATGCAAAATTTGACACAGACTAAATCTTAAACATTTACAACTACACATATGATGGACCACTACCATACAGCTTTGAACCTACTCCCTGCCCCAGATAACACAGAGAGACGAGGAGGAGAGCAGGGGAAGCATTAAAGCCCAAATCAAACCAATGCTACTCGACGCTAATGCATAGCCTCGGCGCTAAAAGTTAGCTTTACTGTTAATTTTACAATTCACATATCACTTTGATTCTAATCTTTGATCTCGGTTAGTTTGAGAGTTGGTTTTTCCTGCTGGAAGGTGACCTCTGCCCTACTTTCAAGTCTTTTAGAGCTCCATAGAGTGTTTTTCTTGAGCATCGGCTTGTATTCAGCTCCTTTCAAGTTCCCTTTACCTCTGAGCACTTCCTGCTCCTAAAGTTTGTTTTATTACCTCATGTGTGCCACTAGGTGTCACTTTTTCTAGTTGTAAATTATTTCTATAGGGAACATTTGGTACATTAGGGTCAGGTTGTGTTCGTTTGGAGGAAAAAAACTGATGACTGCTGTGATTGGATGATGTTGGATATTAAGATAGACTGTGAAACGGCATATGCAATCAGGTGAGGAATAAACGTTTAAGATGACAAGATGAGCACGGTTTGAGTAATTTGACTTTTTCATAAGTTTTCATTCATAACAGAGGCATCGCGTCAACCCTGCCCGTCTCCCACCTCTTCAAGCCTTTAGCCTTCACACAGTGATGTGCAGTATTGGTTTTCCTCCAGATATTGTACCATTTGGCATGTAGGTCATATAGTTCAGTTTTGGTCTTTTCTTACTGCTATTCTATTGTAAACTGACTAATAGTTGTCCTGACGATAAGTACTTCAATCTATGCAGTGGATCTCAACAGCTCCTCCAGAGTCGACATGGTCATGCTTTCCTCGCTCATCCTATTATTTTAATTGGACCGCCATGTCATGGTGTGTGTGGAAGTTGCAGGGATTATGAGATGCTTGAAGCTTTGGTTATTGTTTCGTAACCTCACTCTGCGTTAGGAATGCTTTCCAAGAGACTAGCTCGTGATTATAGCTAATGCTTCCCCTTTCTGTTCAGGATTCAAGGCCGAGTGGCTGGCAGTGAAGGATGAGCACCTGTTTGTTGGAGGTCTGGGGAAGGAGTGGACGACGACAACGGGTGAATTCGTCAACAACAACCCGGAGTGGGTGAAAGTGGTCGATTACAAGGGCGGTGTGGAGCATGAAAACTGGGTGCCTTATTACAACGCCCTGCGGAGAGCTGCAGGGATCAAACCACCAGGTGTGCAGCAACAGTTTAAAAAAAAAAGTATTTTCACAGTGAATGAATTTATTTAATTTATTTAAGTCACAGAAAGTATCTGGTGGTACCAGATCTCATTTGGTTTATTTTGGAAGAGACTGTCATGTTTGCGTCTCTTTCTAACAGACTTACTGCTTGATGGCAGGCTGATATTCAGCTCTGCCAGCTTTCAATAAAAGCATACCTTCTAATCTTTACCACATACAAAATCCTACTAGATTTGTGTTTCTTTGAAATCAGAAAGTCACAGAATAGGTGAACAATCTTCTTAATATTTATGAAACAGGTTGAGAACTTTGGTTTAATCAGTGGACGAGGGGGAGGTTCTTCTTAAGGTCATCGAATATCGATAGGATCTGATGGCAACTCTTACTATAAAATATATATATATATTCACAGCAGATTTTGAACAATTCCTTTGGTCATATAAAAGAACAGATGTTTGAAATAGCATGTCTTTACCAACGTGAAATATTTAAATTGAGCTTGCTTCCAAGGGCTCAATAGAAGGCAAATAAAAATGTCTTAAAATGCACCTGTAACACATTAAAGAAATACATACACACACCTCCTTTGTGTAAAATGTAGAGGAATCTATTCAGAAAAATTGTACACCCAACTCTTTAATTTAAGTAATTATCCAAGAAGGGGAGTTTTCTTATACAAACTAATGCCACAATTGTTGCCCTGAGTCTTTTTTTTGTAGCATTTTAAATACTTTTTCCCTTTATATGTGTCATAAAAAATAACATTCTTCCTACTTCCTTGGGGTATGAATTGCCCAAAAATAGGAAACAGGAGAGACGTGCGTCTCCAATCAGATGTTTGTCGATCTTCATGAATCAGCGACCGGCTGCAACAAAATCTGATTCTTCTTTAAACGCACCCGTGTTTACAGTTTCCACCAGTCCCAATGTCAAGAGCAGTAAGCGAGGTGAACAATATAAATCTCAAAATCTCGGGGTTGGAGAACTGCAACAGAATTTGTCAGATTATACTACTATAATAAAAAGGCGTTTTCCTCATCTTTCCCAGTGCTATAAGGATTATTTTTATCAAACCTTATTTAGGTTACATTACAGCACTTTTTAAATCAGAAGCTTCACCTCTGTCTTGTTGCCACCTAACCCTTTTCTCACCACAACATTCATAACTGCAGTTGCAACAGGAGTTGCATTGCTGAACTAACAACTAGCATTTCAAAATCACCTGTGTAGGGTCTTGCCAAACGCTTCCAAGGAGAACTCAGGACTTCAGCTGGTGGTGTAATTGCTTTTTCCCCCCAGTAATGCGCAGATGAATGCAGATTTAACAGCAAATAATAATACAAAACCCAATGTCAACGAAAATTTATTGCATTTATAAGTTTTATTCATTATTTAGTGCCTAGATAAGACATTCCTTAGTTATGCTGTCCTGTGACACATCCTGTTTGACTGCTAAAACAGAGTTTTCTTTCTCTCAGCAATTTTAGATCTACAACCATGATACTGTTTGTTCTCCCAGAGGTGATTAATGAACCAGTCAGAAGCTGATCCAATAGGGTGTGGTTGATCATTATAAATACTGATGTGATAAAACTTTGTACGAAGACAGGTGACCCTTTGTCTTTTCCTCATCCAAGGCCTCTCAGATACACACTTTTTTTTCTCAGATACTAACTTCTTCTGAGCGACAAATAGCAAAGAGCTATTGAAAAAAAAAAAAACTCCCAATGTCTTAAAAGTAATAAAACAGAATTTATACCAAAGTATAAAGGTGATACCAGGCCCTAGCTATGGCACATTGTTGTTCTGATGCACAAATAGCAACAACAAAAACATAATAAATAGCAAATTAGTTTAGTAAATTCTTATTGTTTGAAAAAAAAAGAAAAAAGAATGGCATTTGTGATTTAGAAGAATTCTACAAAAACAGCTACAACAGATCCCATAATCAGCCTCTCCATATACATTTTTGGAAACTGTTGCTCTGACAGATTGGCTTGGAAACATGAAAGTAAGATGGAATCAAACCTTAATGTCTAACAGTCTATTTTGTAAGTCAGCCAGATGTAACAAAAACTGTGCAGCAGTTAGGATTATTTTAAAAGCCTCTGTTTGCTGTTAAACCTCCAGTCGTGGACACTACTTTGGATTCTAAACTGGTCAATAAAATGCTGCACAAGGTGATTCACGGGGATGAAAACTATTGAACAAGCATGTAAACTACAATCAAACCAAAGCTTTTAAATAAAATAATTACACCCCTGATTCTGGTCTGCTGTTGATACCATGACCGATGGTTGCATGCAAAGATTAGTGGTGGACCTAATATTCAGCCCTGTGGAGCACCGTTGCTTACATTTACTAAGAAAAGTTCTTGCTAGAAATCTTTTTTTTTTTTTTTGGTTCAGATAAAAGGTTCAGTTCCTTCTCATTGAGCTTGGTTGAGTCTAACAATAGCTCATTCATTGGGTTTAGGTGCGATGCGACAGAGAAACGTATGCAGCATGGGGTCACCTGCATCAGCTGTACTTGTGCCATGCTGGATTGGTAGGGAAGGCAAAAATGAAGCCCGATTCAACAGGAAGCAGTTTATTGAAGCTGTTAGACGAAACAATTCATTTGTAAATAAAACGTCTTATTTAAACCGTTCGCCTGTCCACGTATAACATGGAGGCAAAGTTTTGTCAGTGGAAGCGTTTTAGTGCTTTTGTGTGCACTGATGGGATAAACGTAAATGAAAACCTTACGTGTTCTCTGTCCGTTTCTCGTCCTGCAGGTTACCTCATCCATGAATCAGCAGCCTGGAGCGAGCGTCTCCAGCGGTGGTTCTTCCTACCTCGCCGTGCCAGCCACGAGCACTACGACGAGGCGGCTGACGAGCGCAGAGCCACCAACCTCCTGTTGTCGTCCCCCGCCGACTTCGGACACGTGAGCGTGCGGCGCGTCGGACCGTTATACCCCACCCACGGCTTCTCCTCGTTTAAATTCGTCCCCGACACGGATGACCAGATCATCCTGGCTCTGAAGTCTGAGGAGGACGCGGGAAGGATCGCCACGTACATCATGGCTTTTACGCTGGACGGCCGACTGCTGATGCCCGAGACGAAGATCGGAGACGTGAAGTATGAAGGGCTGGAGTTCCTTTGAAAGTGGCAGAAATGTTCTTATCAAATGTGTAATGAGCAGGTTTACATTAGGATAACGAGCAGTGGAAAACGTTTTCTACTAGGAAGGTAAAGGAGAAAGGTCGAGAGAAGAGCTGTGAATCCTGCAGATCTGCTGACGTCTACAGTCAGGAAAGAGAGCATTATTTTTTACGCAGAATCAAACCTGCGTCACATCAACGCTGCTAGATGTTTATTTTCTTTTTATCTGAGAAGGGCAAAAAAGGGAAATACTTTAAAAACAATTACTAAAAAAATCTAAAGCAAACATATTAAACCAATTTTCAAGTAATATAAGAAAGCGGGTAACAGTTGGTAACAGGGTCAGTCTTCTGGGATTTTAACCTTTTCTATGGATGACATTCTTCATTACTGATGACAAGCAAAACATTCCTCTTTATCTCCTAAGTATTAACCACCCTAGACCACAGGACAGTTTTCTGCTTCCCTTTAATGCATCTTTAAAGAACTGAAACCCAGAGACGTCTGTGGGTTACCTCTTTATCTCGCTCGTGTGTTTAAATATCTTTAGTTTTCATTTATGGGTGCATCCTCAATAGGTTTCTAGAAATGTTCCCAAGCTCCTGAAGGGATTTACGTTTTAAATTATACCCCTGGCCATTGAAGTCACTACATTTAATGTTTAGTTTTTTTATGAACAGAGATCTCTCCTTAATATCAGAAAGGTTAATATTTACAGCAGAAAATGAAATCCTTAAGTCACCCTTCACATAAAATCAGACTCTAAGAAGCTGTTAATATACAGTTTTTAGTCAAACTTACCAAAAACTTACATATCTTATTAAATATTTTTTTCTAATGGCCATATGTAGCTCTGGTCAAAAGTTTACATACCCTCATCATAGACAGGATTGTCTGGCCAGTCCAGAAGGTCAGTCTTTTTTTCTTTCTTCACTAAATCCTGTTTTGAGGCGTTTGGGTTCATTTCCTTTTGGAACCCAGCTGTTTTCTTGTTTCAACCATGTAGTTGTAGAGTTGAGGTCAAGCCAAAAAAAATAAATGGTAGACCTGCTTTTCCTTCATTCCTGTATTTGGTATGAAGAAAGCCTAATATTTATGACATGACTTTTTTGAGCCTGTATTGTATCCATCGTGGATTAGACATAATCCTGAATAATTTCAGAAGTGTGAAAAAAGAACACTAAACCATTCCTACTTAGCATTGCTATATGTCTTCAGATATTTTTTTTACATTCCATTCCCAGCCCTTCGTATGTATATGCCTTTTAAAAAAATATACTTGCATTGTGTGCATATGATTTACATCTTTTCTGTGACTCAAATTGTTCAGCAGCACAACTTTTTTTATTTTGTAAACAGGGTTTTCAGATTCTAACGCGCTGCAAACACAGTGGGAATATCTCTCAGGGTAAACGGTCCAACAAATGAAATGAAAAGTGTCCTTAATATGAAGTTTGCTCCCGTTTTTGTTTTGCTGCTGAGAAAAACGGAGTTTAGTCCTTTTATTGACGCCAGTGATCACTTCTGTAAAGAGCGGACATTTCATCCATGATGGCACTATGGAGCACCGTTACTGTATGAGGCAGGATGTTTTTGTCTTTACTCATCCTTGTACATTGACTGTAATTATTAAGTTATTTTCTTGTCCGTTGTTGAAGGACACGTTAACACAAATGTTTATGCTTCTAAAGCCAGAGAGCAAATTATAATAAGCCATTTAATCAAAGATTTTTCCCTAATATATTCCCTTTGTATCCTCCTAAAGACAAAAGTAAAATCTATCCTTTGTTTAACTGTGTTGCTGGGTTTTAATGTCTCAATAAATGTTTCACATAAATGTAGAAACACTAACAGGTAAAGGTGGACATTTCAAATTTATTGAGAAAAGATCTTCCTTACAGAGTTAACGTTGACGAGACAAAATCAATCCTGAGACCACAAGATGAAAGATTAGATTCGAACTAACAAGCATGATGAGATGGTTTACCAACATCCTTTTTGCCTTTATGCAACTAGAGCTTTGTTGCCATGACGACAGTGTCCTGAGGCAGACTCTTGTCCAGAGGAATGTGTTCGAAGGAGCCGAGCTTAGAGTAGAAGTCGAGCATCCTCCGGTCGCTCGGCCTCAGCTCACAGAAAACTCCTCTGGAGCCTGAAAACCAACCAGAGGCGTTAGAAAGGAGTCTTTCTCAAGTACACCAAGATAACTAAAATAAAAAATACTTTAAATACAACTCTTCACGTTAACAGAGTACGCTTTCAGGCTAGTGGCGTAGATGGGCCCAAAAAATGGCTGGGCCAAATAAATATTGAAATCCAACTGTTTCCACTTCAACATTTGTGTGTCTGTATATATCAGAAGCTGCTTAGAACCAAGCATCCAGGCAAAATAAAACATATTAAAGCTCTATCTTATCATAGGTAGCCCATATCAGCTCTCTGATATATAAAAAAAAACTTCTGGTTCGGCTTTTCCCTTCAGGGGTCGCCACAGCAAATCATTTGCCTCCATTTAGTCCTATCCTCTGCATCATCTGCCCTCACCCCAACTAACTTCATGTCCTCTTTCAACACATCCATGAATCCCATTTTTGGTCTTCCTCTCTGCCTGGTGGTACACCTTTCACTTCTTTCTTGCTGAAAGCCTTTTGTCACACATCACACCTGACACTTTTTACCAACAATTCCAACCAGCTTGCACACACTTCTTCACCTCTTTTCCGCACTCTCCATTGCTTTGTGCTGTTGACCCCAAGTAATTCAAGCTTTCTGATATATTCAATAGTTATTTTTATCAGAACAGCAGCAGTCATATGCTCATTACGAAACTTAAAGTATAAACATAACCACTGTCAGATACCCAAAGCTTTAAATCATTATTTGATTCAATTCAGGCCTAATATTAGGTCTGCTCACCCTGTAGATAGCAACAGATTGAGACGCTGTCATTTATGCTGCTACATCGTGCCATTTTCGCTAACCAGAAGTAGCACCAAAAGTCGCACTGGGCGGGATCTTCTGGGCTTGGTGAGATCAGAGATTAGCAACATGTTTCAAAGAAAACTCCCTAAACTAACGTTTTTTAAACCCATTTACTTAATTTATTGTGACATTTTAATACATTTTTAATACATAGAACTGTATTTCAATAGATTAGATTTTAATATTCTCAATAAAATGCACCGTCTTAGACTTGGTAACACAAAGCTATCTAAAAGCTAGCCTTAGCTTGTCTGGATAGTTCATGAGGCATGTTATTCAAAACAGCCAATGGATATAACATGTTTAAAATGAAAGTGGATTTTAAGGGCACAGTGTTTAATTTTCGGCTAGTAGGGGGCAGTGCATACCTAAACTATCACAAGCATGCGGTATCTGTGTCTTCGAGTAAGAAACTCAACAACGGAGGTCCAACTAGTGCTGTTTTCATCGCTCAATTCCCTAAGAATTATCTATTTGCAGCAACATGACGAGCACATCAGTCTCTCTTTCATCGCTTGGAATTAGCGAAGAGGTAAAAATGTATTTATGGCGAAACTTTTTTGCATTTTGAGGGGAAATCAATGTTTTAATAGCAGGCGTGTTCATTGCGCTTTGTCCGTCCGGGCTCTTGTAGAAGTTATTACGTCAAAGCAAAAAAATGCTTTCCCCTGAAAAGAGGACCCTATGTATTTTAAAACTGATTTTTAAAGTCATATTTACGATATCGGCAATATTTTGCAATTAATCTGCTTTACGTAATTATTATTACATAATATTTTAATGGCTATTTTCAAAGATGTACTGCAAAAAATAACACACTGTCACTTTAAGTGTGAAGATTATGAGGACTGCTTTTTAAAAGGTTTTGTGACAATGGTGGCCTTTATTTGACAGCATAAAATAGAGTAGAAGTATAGGAAGACATGCAGAAAAACTCCACAAGGATGGGACTCGAACCATGGACAACCCTAACCCAGGCCTCTGTGCACGGGGCGCCTGCATTAACCACCACACCACATAATGCCTGCTTTGAAAGCTGCAGGGATGGAGGTGAACAGTTCCCCCTTGGGTCAGACTTTCAGAACCAGGGGTGTCCGACACCAGTCTTCAAGGGCTGATGTCCTGCAGGTTTTAGACGCATTCTTGTCCCAACACAGCTGATTTAAATAGGTAAATCCTTAACATCTTTTAAGTTCTCTAAAGGTCAAAAAATGAACCAATCATTTGGTTCAGGGTGTTGTGACCCAGGGAGACTTGTAGGACAACGGCTGTCTGAGGCCCGACTTTGGACAAAACTCCTTTGGACCCCTAAACGAGACTTATTGAGATAGCTTCCAACCGCCCAAATTTGACTTACCACTGTTCCTGATGGAGGACAACAGGTGAGTGACCATCCGCTTGGCCGGGGACAGATTGGTGACCCGAGGGAGCACTTTGACAACAACCAGGGAGGGGTAATCCTTTAACAAGGCGTCACTTCCTGGCCTCTGGAACCACAACACAACTTTGGGTCAAGCCGAACTTTATTTCCTGCAAACTGTTAAACACACAAAAAAATAAAAAGTAGAACCGAGATCTTAGTTTAGTTCACCTGATCTTTGCCTGCAGCTTGCTTGGCATCAGTGAGCGCCAGCGCGTATCCACAAACCCCGATGTCATCCTCGACAACGAGAGCGCACTGTGGAGAGGGAGGGGTTTCACCCGACGACAGGCTGCAGAGGGCAAAGAGAGAACAGGGAAATAATTACTCATTACCGAGGTCTAGTCAAAGGCTCCTTTGGTTAAAACGTTTGTTAAATGGTATGGTAGTTACGGTTTACAACTCCCAATTGTCTTGTTCTTGCTTCTTTTCATAATTTTTATGCATATTTTAGGATTTCAGACAGATATTAGCCTGAATGAAAACATGCAAAAATAATGATGAAGAAACTGGGTAAAATGACCTGGAGGAATCCTAAGGGCAGCCAAACGAGCGGTTTGAATATTTTGTTTTAAGTACAAAAAAAAGCATTAATTCATCTATTATCTTCTGAAACATGAGCTGTTCTTTTTTTTTTTAATGAAGAGATACTATTCTGCCCCAGGAAACTTTGGAACCACACCTTTCAAACTGAGATTCACGAAAAGAACATTTAGGCTGCAGCCCTTCTTACCCGTCACTGAGGAGTTTAGGCTGCAGGGAGGTGGGAGCATCTCCTCTCTGCATCTCCTTCCAAATCTTCTGCACCTCAGCCTAACACAGAAAAAAAACATTTTCATGTGAGATCATATACCTACACTAACCAAGCAGTGACCTTCTAATGAGTCTCACCTTGTCCTCGCTGCAGTAAGGACGGATGCAGTAAACTGCAGTCATGGGAGGTTGTTTAAAAAGGTCCCTGTTCCCATGTCCCGGCAGCATCCTCTGCGGAAGCGAATGCTAACTTTTAAACTTGAGTTCCTCCAACTAGAGTTTCCTCGTTTACTACAAGTCTTGAACTATTAATGAACATTACATTGGAAGAAGTCACTACCCTCCTTTGGTTACCTGGAACTCTCCAGAGAGGCCTCCTCTGAAGCCCCAAGGTTCAGGATCGTCAGTCAGTACCTGAGCGGAGGGTCGATCCTGACCACCTGTGGAAATATAAACACAATATATCGAACTGATGCTCTTCATTAAACAGTTCTACAGATCAGAGCATACGGCTGATCATAGTGCGCGAACAAAATGATCTCTTTGGATTTTTGTTTAATTTCTTTTCAGCGTTTCCTTTCAATCAAGTAAAAATTACATTCACTCCGTGTGCAGTTAATATATTTCAAATATTATTAAATTTGGTTCACTTCCTGCAGCTGAACAGAAATAAAACTGAAGTAGTTATTTTTGGACCTATAGAGGAATAATCTAAAGGCAAAACAAGGTCAGCCTTCTATCACCTGAAGTACATTTGTAGGACTAAAGGACTGATGTCACATAAAGACCTTGAAAAACTGATCCATGTCTTCATCTTTAGTCGGGTTGATTACTGCAAGAGCGTCTTCACAGGTCTACCTAAAGAGTCAATCAGTTGCAGCTGATCCAGAACGCTTCTGCTCATATTCTCACTAGAACCAGAAAAGTAGAACACATCATCCCAGTTCTAAAGTCCTTACACTGGCTCCCTGTAGCTCAGAGAATAGACTTCAAAATACTCCTAATAGTTTACACATCACTAAATGGTTTAGCACCAAAGTATGATGAAGACCTGTTGTCACTATACTAACCCAGCAGACCACTCAGGTCCTCCAGCTCTAGTTTACTAAACCTCTGTGATATTGGAACCAAACGTGGAGAAGCAGCTTTCAGCTTCTATGCTCCACAAATCTGGAATAAACTTCCTGATGACAGCAAAGCTGCTGAATTGTTACGATCTTTCACATCAAAGATTAAAACTCTACTGTTTAGAGATGCTTTTGAGTTATATTCATTTTTGACAAAATTCCTTTTTATGCTTTTTGTAAATTGTTGTTTTTAATCAAATGCTAAATTATTATTTTTTTATTCATTCTTGTGTTTTATCCGGGGTTTTTTTTAATGATGTGTTTAATCGGATTCTATGTTTGTTTTCTTTACCACCGAATCATGTAAAGCACCTTGAAGTGTTTAACGTGTGCTACACAAATAAAACAGCCTCGTCTTTTAACGAATGAAAACTTTTCCATCATCCTGCATACTGATCTTTCTACCAGAAGGAAAAGTTTCCCCACCCAGCGTCTTAACGTAGGCTCGTGCCAGTCCGACCCCGCTCTTGATGTCACAGATGTAGTTGTAGAGGTCGTACAGAACGCTGCGGTTCGGGGCGTTGGACAGGCGGTTGAACATCTGCACCACTGCTTCACACATGTTATCGAACTTTGCTGCCCGACCGCACCACTGAAAGCGAAAGCGAGACGGCTGAAGAAAAGCTGATTTATGAAGTGTTTGAAACATTTTTTTTTTTTAAACCGCCACCCTACCTCTGGCGCCTGCGCTGCGGCAGCCTCTCGGTGGTTCCTGAGCCAGTCCAGCTCCTCCAGCATGACCCTGGCCGTGGTCCCGTGCTCGTACGGCAGGTAGAAGAGGTCTGAGAGCAGATTCAGGTCGTCCAGAGTCAGAGGCTCAGCCGTATACAGCGGGTTCTCTCCTGGTCCCGGAACATAGGGGCTCTCGTCTGTCTGCATGGGCTCCTCGTCTGACAGCTCTTTCCTGAGGCGGGCGGATCGGCAAGCACCTACAGGCGTTCAGACAGCTTTTCAATGGATTCCCTTCTCATTTGGAGTTAATGAGAGCGACATTAGCGGCACTCTACCTCCTGGCTGATCTGTGCTCATCAACTCCTGCAGCCAGTCTGTAAGGGCCAGCGTCAGGGCTTCCCGAGGGCTGTAGCCTGGCGTCAGAAACAAATGGGTCAAACTAAAGTCTTTTAGCATTTAACTGACACAAAAAACACTTATTTCCTACATCTGCTTGGTAAACTACAGCTCTTTGAAAAGCTGATTTGAGATCGATTCATTAACTTTCTTCAAAGCTCTGGATTTTAAATTCTTTTGACTGTCTCAAGCTTAGAAGTTTGATGCTCTGCATCATAGTAAGTTGCTTTTAATACAGTAAAAATTACTCTACTACAGTCAAGGTTTTTAGAACCAGAGGAAGCAAAGTAGCCCCACAGGATTATGGTACCTCTACCGTGTTTTACTGTTGGCAGGAGGTTTCCTTTTTTTTCCTTTCCAGACTTCTGTTTGTAACTTCTTCTGTTCGACACTCTACATTTCCAGAGAGAACTACTAGGCTTTGATTTTTTAAGTTAGACATTTAACCCAAAAAGTTAGACTCACATCGTTTCTGCATTATTTGCAGACTATAATAGAGTCTAAGAAATCATGAGACGCCAATCATCCAAAGTATAGCTATCAACATTCAATAATAACCTAGATTGTCTGAACTTTTTTCCAAAGTATTAATGAGTTTTTTGTTTTGTTTTTTTGCTTCAAAGAAATACATTTTCTAATCTTCCTTTAAAAGGCGGTGGGTGTTTATCGTCATGCCTGCAGACTCGTCTGTAGGCTAGTATTTCGAAACTTGAAAACACATCTTGTGATAAAATGTTAATTTCCTCCTTAAAATTCCACTATTCCTCTGATACATTCAGTCTCCAGAATAAGCAAAGTAGTCCCACACCATGATTGAACCTCTACCGTGATTAAACATAGAAACTATGTTTTTACTACCTTTTAAGACATTTAAATGTAATCTCTAAAACTGATGCTGGTGGTGCTTTCTCAATTCAATTCAATTCACTTTTATTTATATAGCGCCAGTTTACAACAAAAGTAATCTCAATACAATTATACAAACATTGCAATCTTAAAGAGAACCACCAACAAACAAAATTACGGCCACAATATTATAAACAGCAAAACTACTTATACCCTCCTTGACACCGTTGAGGGGTAATTGTTTGTTGCCTACGTCTTTAGGTCTTCCTAAATTCTTACTGAGATTAAATTACACACAGTGGGGCTCAGTTTCTAAATAAATTCAGCTCTATTGTAAGGGGTAAAGAAAATAAAGTATCTGTTCCTTAATCCTTGCATTTTTACGTTGCTTTGTCAATACGTTCGTGCTCGTCATGATGAAATCTGAAAATGTTAAAGGACACTACATTCAGGACCTCCAGACATCCCACAGCATGATATAACCTCCACCATGTTCCACTCTAGGTGGCGTGTTTTTCCTTGTGAACTTTGTTTCTAATCTGTAAACTAGGCCTGAAAAAAAAAAATAATAATGAAAAAAAATAATCGTTGGAATGAATTAATTAGCATTTTTTGTTGTGGGGGATTAAAAAAAAAAAAAGTAGAGTTTTTTGTGTAATGGCCCATTTTTGGCTTCCTTGAGCTTCCGTAGCTTAATTGGTATGGGTTTGCCGCAACATTTGCCTAAAGCCCATCATGGTTAAAAGGCAGCAGCACCACAAACCTATTCCAACACCTGAAACAGCTGAATTTGAAAAAAAAACAGTCTCTCTGAGATGAACAAAACCACAGTGACCAACCAGACGTAGCTAAAAAACATCTAACTGTAGCCGAATCCTTTTGTCTGCTGTTTGTACGTATTGCTTGGAATAATAATCGGAATCAGAAAAGAAAAAAAATCATAAATCATATGAAGAAAAATAAAATCGGAGATTTTACTTTTAGGGCATATCGTCTAGCCCTACTGTAAACAAAACAAAAAGATTTTTAAAAAACTGATGAGATGTGGAAGACCACCAGGGGGCTTCACTTACACCCAGACTACAGGATTTTTTTATTTAAAAATGTTTGTTTTGCCAAGATTACTGAATGGATCCGGCTTACCGTTACTCTGTTGTTCAGTGGGAGTTCAGTAAATTAGGTTTTGAACGTTTTTACCCCACAGTCACGTTTCAAAAGAAGATGTGCTCAACTTTCTTTCAACTATGCAGTATTATCCAAGAAAGGCTCATCTATTTTTTAGCATTTGGGAAAATAAATAAATAAAGACTTTCATCTGAGTTTCTGGATGATTGGTCTGTCGGATGAAAGAGCGACTTAAGACTATTCACTTTTTCAAGCTGCTCTGCTTTAAGTTAGGGTAAATTTAGCTGCTTCTGATCCCCTACATTTTTTTTTGTACTGATATTTGAAGGTAACCAGAAATATTCTCCTTCTTTTGACACCTTAAACCCAGGACTGTCCACCTCCAGTCCTCAAGAGCCACTTAGGTGCAACCCTGTACATCCCAGTTACAACCAATACAAGAAGAAAAGCAGAGCTCACCCATTTCCACATCTCTTGTTCCTTGAGCGGTCGAAGATTTACACCATGTTGCCAATGTGTGGATGGCCACGAAGTTTAGATAAAACTCACAGTTGGGGTTTGTAAGCACTCCTCTCAGTTTGGGGATCAGCTCAGAGGGCCGATCCTGCACGAAGACAAGAGGTGTAACGTTCAGGAATGAGCGGATGAAGACCGCAGAGCTGATTCTGTTCCTATATACCTTAAATGGTCCCAGGAAAAACCTTTGAGGATCATAATCGTTGGCGTGAATATTGTCCCAGATGACGGGCGCCCTCTTCAGGACAGTCGTCACCTCCTCTATGGATTCGACTGAGATTTTATGGGACACCACTTTGGGACCTGAGGAACAGCAGCAAAAAAGGAAATTTAAAAAAAATGAATGAGATGGACCAGCTCTCTGAAAACAATGAAATAAACAGACTGTAACCATACCGGTCCACAGTATGTCGATCCCAGGCAGGAGCTTTTCCCCCACTGTCTGCAAATATGAGGACTGGGAAACGTTGGGGGTGCAGAAAGCAGCACAGTAGTCTGAAGACGCAGAATCAATTGATTTTTTTTTTTTAAAAGATCAAATTTTAACATTAATTTCTTCCAGACTTTGTCTCGGAGGAGTCTCTGACCTGTCGGGCAGAAAAGGAAGGTCTTAGCGTCTCCCAAGTGCTGGTACACCTCGTTGGTGATGGCCACCTGGGCGTGGGCGAAGGAGCTGAAGGCCTCCTTGTCAGCCGGACACATGTCAGTCTCAATGTCGTCGAAGAGCAACGAGAAGGACCTGCAGCCAAACGTCTTCACCTGAAACAGAACTGCTGCTTTAACATGCTGGGTAAGGCAAGCTAATTCAGTATGAATGTTTGACAAGTTTGACTGCTTGGTACTACCCTAACAGGAACCTCAGTGTGAATGAAACCTTTATTGCCGGTGTTTTAGCAAAACAGCATACCCATCAGAATGTCATACTTTCGGTTAATGAGCATGCGCAGCAGGAAAAAAAACATACTTTTCCCTTTGGTGTTTAAAATCTGTTCAAATCAACTTAAACTATATATATTTTAGGTTTAGGCATTTAAAAGTAAGTATATTTGTCCTTCTTTTGACCTTGTGGGTTGGTTAAAATTGGTTAGATAAGTTACGGTATGCTATTCTGAGAAAGTATGCCGTTTTTTTTCAGAACACCGGAACTTATGTACGGTCAGATAGAGGGGAAAAAGGATGTGTAGATTATTATTCCGACTGCAACCAATGTAGCGTGAATATAATAAGCCATTTTGGTATTGCAATGAGCGCAATGCATTCTGGGGTTTTGGACCCCAAACAGGAGGTCTACTTGGTTTAGTTGGCAGATTTGTTAAATTAGGCACAACCAAACCACTAGATGGTATCAGAATTCTTACTGTCTTCAAAGGGTTTCATACCCCTTAAGCTTTGTAACATTTTCTTAGCTGACAACAAATTTCTGTGTATTTCGGTGAAAATGTTATGTGCCAGAGCATTTTGAAAGTTGTGCATTTTAATTCTCTGGCGAGCGTGATAAATTGTTTTTTAAAGCTCAGACAAATAAATCTGAGAAGCAAAATTAGGATTTATATTCCACCCACTAATTCAGTACTTAGTAGGACAGCATTTCTCTGCAGTTAAGGAGTATTTTTATGGTTTTCCTCTACCAGCTTTGCATATCTAGAGACTGAGATTTTCTGCTTGTTTTTGCTTGCAAAAATACTTTCAGTTTAGTCAGACTTTATCAGCGAACATAACCAGAGTTAGGACCTGACTTTGACTAGGCCATTTTAACACAAATTTGTTTCGATCTAATCGAGACACGTGTTGTTTTCCTTACTACAAGTTTGTCCTAAAGCCCTTTAAATGGTTTTCTTCCAGAGTTGACCTGGTTTTAGCTCCATTCAAAGTCCCATCATCTCTGAGCTGCTTCCCAGTCCCTGCTGCTCAGATTTTTTTGAACCCAATTCCAATTTTTTTTTCTTTTCCGTTTTGATAAAATTAAATTGCAAGTGATTCACACACACACACACACACAAAATATAGCCTTTATTTCAGTCACTGGAGCCTTCCTGAATTCAAAGTCCTACTAAAAACAAGCTGTAAAGTATCCTTGTAAAAAAAGATTTTTAGGTCCAGGACAGATTGACGTCACTCTGAGCTATGGAAGTCCAAGTAGTGCATTAGTAAAAAAATAAAAAATAAAAAATAAAAAAAAAATAATATATATATATATATATATATAAATATACATTTTCCAAGAATTAAATCTTCATAAACAGAAAATCGCATTTATCGTTTAACCGCCCCGCCCTAATTGACAAGTTTTCCCACCTGAGCTGTGGATCACAGGAGCTCCTCCAGAGTTACCATGGGTTCAATGGCGGCTAAGCTGTTTTCCAAAGGGAGACGATTTAAAAAACAATAACCCTGCTGTAACTTTCTCCTCCACTTCATCCCTGAACTGTCTGCTGTGTTCACTTATCTTCATGATGCCATTTATTCGCCAATGTTCTACCACAAGCCTATGAGGCCTTCACAGAACACCTAAAAATGTGTGTTAATAACCAAAAGATCCCGATAACGTTTAACTTTATGGTTGCAATATGTGAAAAAGTTTAGTCACTCGTAAAGCCACTCGTAAATTTTCAGGGAACCATAAAGCTGTTTACAGTCAGAGTTTAATCATCCCAGCTCCGGCCTTCACCTTGGCTTTCAAAGTCCTACCTGATCCAGCTTCCTCTTCAGGGCTGCGACCTCTTTGGGGTTGGAGAAGGTGATGTCCAGACCAGGAGAGATTGCATAGATGAACTCAACCTGATTCTTTTCTGCTGCTGAAATCAGAGCGACCAGTTGTTCTAGGAGAAATACAAAAGGACAAAGATGGAGGAAAAGTTAACAGGTTTGTCTTGATGTGCCTGATAAACTTACAAGGATGAGAGCAGACGACCAGGTCTAATCTGACAGAGGAAGCTTTACTGAATGAGAGATAAAGCATAACGAGGTAGTAAAACCTGGAGGATTATCCTGAGACAGAAGATAGTCTCAGTGGGTTAAACATCAAAATGTTGTAAACGCCCTTTAATGAGCGACCTCACCGATAACATGCAGAGATGCGCCGGCTTTGGCGCTTAAACATCAGCTCTGCAGAGATAATGAGGGCGACTTTGGTGCCACATTACGCTACATGTAAAGAATACAGAGGCTTCTTGCCGCTCTGCTTTTTCCTGAATTTTGAACTAAAACATATGCATTCAAATTCTACATATCTCCTGCTCCAGCTTTTAAGTAAAAAAAAGAAACAGGCCTGCAGCATCACAGATCCTTGGATGTACAGTACTTCACACTGGCCGCGAGGTGTTGTTAGCATCTTCGCTCTTGACGATTAAAGTTGAGCTGTTAGACAACAAAACTCCAAGAGTGTTTATTGATCTTAGCCTCGTCTGATCAAAGCACCAACTTTCACTTCAAGTCTCAGTGGTGTTTAATAAATGCTACCAGGGCTGGATATTCATTCAAATTTCAAGAATCAATTTGATTCGGATTCAAAGAGTTAGAATCGATTATAACAATTCGATCTGATCCAGTTCGATATTGATATGGGTCAGTGCTATTAAGGTTTTTTTGAGCGGTTATCTTAATCAAATGCCAGTAATCGATTTTCTGATTTTTTTCAAAACAGCACTAAATGCTTCATATTTACTACATAATTCCTTATGAGGATCAACACACTGACGTCTCTCACACGGTCTTTCTCATTTTGATGAGAAATTATGCAAAAACTGGAAGTTATGGATTTAAAATTCAGAGTTTCTTTACACAAATGTATAATATGCAGTATGTTTCCAGAAATGATTCTACAGCAATAAAAGATTTGTTTATTTTGGTTGTGTCACTTTTTAAATCAGATTTAATTTGCATCACTTCAGATATTGATATTTTTTAACATATGCATCTGTTTTTGTTTCATTATTATTTACTTCAATGGTCTGCTTTCATCCACTTTGCTTCATATTAAAAACTATGTGACTTTAAAATTAGGGATCAGAAATGAAGTGCCATTTTGTGCATTTGATGAAATATTTGCACAGCGAGCACACAAACTTGCCAATTCTAATATAATAATACTTTCATTAATGTTTTATTCTAGAAAGGCTATTTGTTCTGACCACAGAACAAATATAGGGAATTGTAATTCTGGCAGGTTTTTAACAAAAAAGGGGACAAATCTAGATCATTTAACACTTATCACCATTCTGCCTGATTTGGCATATGTTTTTTGCCTTTTAAACAATAATGAATAAGAGTCATTGCAGAATTGAAGGACAATTTAGGTGTCAAAACATTCAAAATCTTTACCATTTAATTTATACTTTTCAAAGACCAAGTAGCAATAATTTGATTTGTCCATCCTAAGCGTCAATGGTACAGATTTTTTGAAGATCTTTTTTTTTTTTTTGGTTTCTCTTGTGAAACCCTGCTACAGATACAGAGGAACTTGAAAAAGTATCATTTCTAAAAAAGGGCTGATAAATCCTTCAAAATTATGTAAATGAAGTCACATTCAGATTATGTAATTGCTTAATTTTCTATATCAGGCTTGTGTCATAATAATTTAGGCAACTGTTAGACTCTACCTATATGGTAACAGGGCTTAAATTAAAGTAACAGGTTTGAATGGAACACAATTCTTTTTAAACCCCGTTACAGTAATTAGAGTAGCACTGTTGAAAATCAATGCTAATGTTAGCTTTTTCCAGAATTAGATGCAAACTGTAGAATGTAATGTTACTGATAAAATTGTCAATAAAACTGTAAGATTCTGTGGCACAATCAGGTAAGACAGAAAAGAGTCAAAATAGAAGAAGAGGTGACTTAACCTTGGTCTACCCACTGTGTTAGCAAAGCGTCTGTTTCATGCGAAAGCCTGTTTTCCCTCCTTTCGTGCTATACTAAAAATGTTTTGGTAACAGGGTTGCACAAATATTGTGGGACACAAATTCAATTCATTGTTATTATGATTTAAAATGTGTTGGATGTAATTACAGTAAGCATTTTAACAATTACTAGAAACACATTTCAACAAAAACATGTGAAAGAACTCCATTTAAAACGTATTTTAATAGTTTTTATTTTATGTCCATGTTTCTCATCCAAGAAGGTTGGACAAGGGAAAAACTGCATTTTAGGGGGATTTGAGATTTATATGATATTTTGAGCATAATGTTTTACAACTATAATTATAAAAAAATTTTGGAATGAGAATTATTTAAGATACAAAATTTGGTTTTGTGCATAGATTGTTTTTTGTGTGTGGGTTGGACAGGAAATGTCCTCGAATTCTGGAATGACCCATAAACGTCTGAAACTTTTATTGAATTTTTTTTTATTCTTCTTTTTTATTCTTTTATGACAACAGTCATAAAAATCTAAATGAAGTTTGGTCTAAAGAGGCTTAAACGTTGTTTTTATTCCACTTCTCAAAGGCATATTGATGTTTATTTTTTGCTTTGTTTGGTGCTACCCAGGGATGCAACGATACCACTTTTTTCAAACAGATACCATACAGATACTTGGAGTACCAATGGCGATACATTTACCACAAAAATAATTAAATGAACTGAAAGGCAGGTTTTATTTTCTTCTCTGCTGGTTACAATAATGCTGAATTAGATTAAAATAAAATATTAATACAAATGACTACAAAAATAAAATTTCAAGTGAAAAATAAACATTTTCTGTGAAATTTTCACATTTTAAGTATCGGTTTATGGTATCGGTTAACTGTAACCGATACCGATGCAGTACAAAAGAACAGTATCGGTATCGGTGCCTCCCTAGTGCTAACATGTTCTCCCCTGCACGTGTTGGTTCTCCGCGTACTCCGGCTTCCTCCCACTGTCCAAAAACATCAGTGTTAGGTTAAACGGCTTCTCCAAATGGACCGTAGTTATATTTTTATATGTGCAGGGCTGTTTGTCCTGCAACAGACTGGCATCCTGTCCAGGCTGTATCCCGCCTCTCGACTAATCAACACAAGTAGGATTGTAATTGAAGGAATGGATGGATGGATAGATAGTAAGGATTTAAAAAATATCTATATGCTAATATATCAAGATATTTTATGCCACAATATTGTATCGATATTCAAATTCAAAGTATCCATTCATTCTTTCTTTTTTTCCCCTTTTTTACGAATTTGAATTGAATTTTGTCATGAAATTAAAAGTATGACCACTAATCGGTGGCTGTTTTAACCCTCTTGGTTCCAGTGGATCAACTGGATCTAGTAATAAAACTGGATGCGTTATAGATGAAACAGGTTGGAGTGTTTAAAATGCTGCGACAGATTTTTTAGTAATTTATTTTGTGGAAAACTCTCAATATATAGTCTTATTCATATATCGCAATATATCGTATTGCCCCCTTTGTATCGTGATACATATCGTATCGCCAGATTCTTGCCAATGCACGTCCCTAATGGATGGATACTGACCTGCTTCCTCAGGAGAATATAAGTCTCTCCAATACATCCTGTGTTTGTAGTCATCCTTGGGAGCATACAGGTATGTGTTCAGACCCCACTTCTGCTCCCTTGGGAAAAACAAGCAGCACTGTATTAAATTATCCAGATTCCTCTGTTGGTGATGCATTGCTGCTTCAGTGACTCAGAAACGTCGTACCTTCCAATGAAATGCACTGGTATGCAGTGTTGGGCAAGTTACTAACAAATTGTAATATATTTACCATTACTAGTTACAATGTCAAAAATGTAATATGTCTGCATTACATATTACTGTCTTAAAAATGTAACTGAGTTACACTACTTTGTTACTTTTGGCAAAATATCTTAAATATCTAACACGATTTCTAACCACCGTAACTTATCAATTTACGTTTTACAAAAGCCTCACTCCACAGAAACTGTATTTTTAACACTATTTTATTAAAATGAAGTCTCAAGTTCCTTTGCATGCCTTCTATCTCATGGTAATGTTTGTTAAATCTAATCAAAAGATGGTGCTCAAAGTGCTCATCACAAAGATGGCTGACAAAGATGAGACTGATGTCTGAAGTCTTACAACAGATGGTTAGGAAAACAGTGTGAATAATGCCGCTGTTTAAATGTACAGTCAATCTTTTCCTCAGCCGTCCTGATTCTTTGATGTTTTAGTTTTGAGCAACAGGAAGCGGATCTTGTTCTATGGTATCCAACTTGATTTGGTCTGTTGCATTAGTTGGCCAGAAATTTTTTTTAAAATGCATTTGTATCTTGAGTTACTGAACTTGTAACTAGTAATATATTGCTGTATATTTTGTAAGTAATGCATTACATTACTCAGTTACAGGAACAAGTAATCTATTCCTGTAAATACTTTACTAATGCATTACTCCCAACACTGCTCGTATGTGACAATAATAGAGCAACACATCCTCAATCACTCACCTCTGAAAGAGCTCTGTTCTTTGCTCCATGGTCCATGGCCGCCCATAAAACCCTGAATGAAGCAAATTTTACATTTTGATCCACATTACGAATTATTGCTATACAAACGACCATTACCTACCTATAATAAATGACTAGCATATGAAGCAGGAGGGGTCTACATGCTGATTTATTAGTGTCATAAATCCATCCGAGGAGTCCGACATGTACCAGCACGTATTAAAGAAATGTCTCACCTTCCACCACCCCACTGATGAAAGGTCTCTCGTCCCTGCCAGGTGTGGACATGTCCTCGGTGTAGTGCAAAGCGTCCTGGCGTCTCTTGTTCAGCTTGGAGCCTCAGCGACGGTCAGACGGAAATGGCATAGCTCTGCTCTCTAACCTTTGCTTACATCCACTGGCTTTATTACGCTGCCTTATCGCGGCATGAGTCAACAGATCTGGATTGCCCAGCATTAGGGTCACGGCTGGGCAGTTTTACGCTCTAAAGTCTGAACCCGTAAAAAAGACAAACACCCGCTCGGAGCAATAAGCTCTTCCGTCAGAGGACTAACAACGGCAGGTGTTCGTCTCCAAGAGACAGGAGGTGCGTTCCTTCACAGCCTGCCGTTGGGTGAGCCGGCGGTATGTCGATATGAGTTCTGCCCTACAGATGTGTTTCAGCTCCACCCACAACACTGGAATTTTACCCCGCCCGCCTTTCTCGTTTCTAATTGGCTAGCCTGATTTATTTATCACTAGTCATAAGCCTGAAAGAGCGTTCCCATAACTTAATTATTTTCTAATCCTAATATTCGAGAACCAGTGCCTAAACCTGATGTGATCCATCTGTTTAACATTTATGAGCAGCAGTGTTTGGGTGGAGCCGAAACACATCTCAATGGGGGAACTTTAAAAAAATGGATTAACAAATATGTACAGATCAAATATATATATAACAAAACTGTTTGCCAGGGGTACAAATAACCAAAGAGATCAGGTTACAGAGAGCATTTAATAGAAGTTCAGTAGTTACATAAGAATTGATCCAAAATAGATTTTGCTTTTAAAGCCTTTGACTGTTTAAGACATACACTGTAAAAAAGCCTTTGAAACGTATGAAGACCTTGTAATTATATTTCAGTAAATCACAGAAACACCTGAAACAAAGATCTAAAAGCAGTTTGGCAGCAAACTTTGTGAAAACTAATATTTTTGTCATTCTCAAAACTTTTGGCCACGACTGTAAAGTAGCCAAAAGAATTGTACCCAAGTACAAATAACAGATCTGCAGTACGGTTTTGCACAAGTAGAAATTAAAAGTAGGTAATTAGAGCGGTGTTGAAATAAATAAAAAGATTTGAAACGATTCTTGTAGATATCGAAATTGATTCGCAAATTCAAAAATAGAATTTATTTCTTTGAATAGTTTGCCCTTTTTACAACTGAAATGGGAAGGAAAAGTCCAGACGGCCATTTTGAGTTTTGTATCTGAAAGAGTTAATATAGTTTCCCGTAGTGTAAAGTCATTGAATTTCAGGCATATAATTGAGATAATAAAAAAATAAAAACTTTTTTAATAGTACGGATCCATATCAATATCGGACTGGATCAGATGAAATCAAATTGATTTTAACTCTTGAGAATCGATTCTTGAACTTTGAATGGATACCTAGCCATACCTAGAAGTTACAGAACAGTAAAAAAAGTAGGGATGTTCGATATTGGCTTTTCTACCGATATCCTATATAGCCTAACTCATAATTTCCGATACCGATATAAACCGATACCAATATGGGGGCAACCTACCTCATAAAAAACAAAAACTACTAAACCCTTTTAGGTAACCACAATGAAACATATTGTATCATGCATAGTTGAGCTTTAAAAATTTAATAAGTACTAGACTTTTAGTTAGGCAATTGAAAAAGGTGCCATTTTTTATTTTGTCTTCAAAAGTAGCTGGAACATTTTTTCACACAGAGAATACTGACAAAGGCCCACCACTCGGGACAAATTTCTACTTTTAGAAAATGTAAACAACATTATACCTTAATAGCAGTGAGGTAAAGTGGAAACAAATGAAACAAGAATAAAAAATAAAAAAACAGCAAACATTTAAGCAGGGCCAATAATTTACCTACCTTTTGATATATTGAAAGCTGTCTCAAACAAATATCTCAAAAACTAAACCTCAAATCAGTCATATTTTTACATTCTGAGAGAGAAAAGAAGTAGCTGAAGAGCGTGATATATGTGTATGGTATGAAAAACTCATCTTATTAAAAAAATAAAAACCGATACCTATAATTTCCGATATTACATTTTAATGCCGATATCAGCCGACAATGACTTTAGGCCGATAATATCGGACATCCCTAAAAAAAGGATTTGGTAAATTGGAGCTCAATTATTGAGTTATTATTAGATTATATGACTTACCTTGTGAAAAGTATGTAATCAGGCAGACATAAACTAAGTGTACCTTTTCTAGTATTTTAAAGTATAAATACATCTCCAAATCACACTTTCTCATAACACATGCAAGTCTCTTGTTTTAGGTCCGTAAGAATGACTTCCATTTTGCTGAGAGCCACAAATGAGAAAATGACAGACTTATGTATTGTTTTTCAAAAAAGTACATGCTGCAACATACTAAACATACACATAAATCTAAAAGCCTTTAGTTTTCAGAAATTCGAACCTTTATATTTTAGATAATAGAACAAGGTTTTTAAACTTTAATGTTTCCATCTTCTGTATTTTTTCCTAAAATCCAATACTATTTTTCTACATCTGAGTTCTAAATGAAAAGCAGTAAAACAGGAATGTTTCAGGAAAAAAAATAAATAGCCTGAAGAAAGAATGGCAGACTGGTAACTTTATATAATAAAAAAACCACAACATAAAACAATAATCTTTATTTTGATATAGAAAACTTTGAACACATACCTTTATGTTTTGGAATGAAACAAACAAGCAATAAAACATATTCAGTGTCAGAGTGCTACATAAAGACGTTTTCCAACATTAAACCCAGTTAAAACTGTACAAGTGCAACATTGTCAAGTACAAATCAATAAATGCATGCGTGTTAAGCTTATTTATTCAAACCTGGAAAAAGTACACACTAAAAAAATGAGAGAGAGATTTTGCTACAATATTGTGAGGATGATGCTGCAGCATGATCTTCATCCTGGTGTTCTGCTACCTCTTCAGTCCTCTCTGAGCCTGTTTCAGCAGCGAGTCAAAGTCCAGGTCTTCAAACCTGCTCCTGGGGGACGACGGCTCTGCTTCTCTGTTAGCGTCTGGAGAAAGAGGTCATTTTAAATTAGATTCAGTTCAGTGACATTTTAAATCCTTAAATTCATAAGGTCAGGATAAAGATATTTATAGATAATCAAATACTGGAGAGGTAAAAGGTAATTAAAAAAAAAATCCAAATATATTTTTAAAATATGCTTGTGTTACCTTTGAGGTTTAAAATACTCATAATAGATTTGCCTGTTTGATTTGTGAGTCAAAAATGTAAAATGTGATTAAACAGGAGAGGTGTGGAGTGTTTTTTTACCCAGATCAGCGTAGTCCGAGTTACAGAACTGCCTCCGACCTCCGAAGCAGAGGTCGAACGGCAGCTCGTCTGCCTTTCTCAGCTTCACGCCATTATCGATGGCCGCAAATGCGTCCTCTGTGTTGTAGAACGTCACAAAGCCGTAGTGGTCGCTGTGGACGCCGACCATGGCTCATATTAATGCCGTTTAACAGGTAAAATGGAAAGAAATCGTTTAGAAGTGAGAGCTTACCTGCCATCTCTGAAGTGAAGTGACACACACTCAACCTGTCCGAACTGAGAGAAGCGCTCTCTCAGCTCATCGTGCGTCATCGTTCTGCGGATCCGGCCGACATACACCACCCTGCGCTCGTCCTTGGGCAGAAAAATAATTATCCTCACAGCCAGCTGAATATAAAAAATACATGTATATGGTTTTAATATGGAGGAAAATGTACTCACTATGGCTTTAAGTTTCTGAATCCTCATCTCTTGCTCCCTGCTGCGCCTCCTGGACTCCCTGCTGCTGCAGGAAGAGAGCACCTCTTTAAAGACAGACCGGGCTTATTGTGATCTCTACATGTTTTTGTAACTTACATCTTGTCCTGTTTAAAAATCTTGATCCATATATTGTTTTATACTTTACTTGTACCCTTTAAAGTGGTCTCAACCAGTTGTTTTTAAGCGTTCTGAAGGTCTTTAATTGAGATTTGGTTTCTTTTCTCATTTACACTAGGAGTTCCCCTTAAGCTTTACTTCTTGGAACCTTTTATCTAACTAGAGAGTTTTTATGTGCGTTTTGACCGAGGGTCTGCAGTTTGTCCCCACCAACAGCCCAGTCCAGTGTGTGATTAAAAGTTATGAAATCAGACCAAAACAGGGTCGATATCAGAAACCTCACCACCTAAAGCAAGTGTCTGCAACCTGTGGCTCTTTAGAGCTTCCACAATGGCTCTCAGGCACTTTAGTTAAACATCATAACAAAAGAAAATAGTTATTTTTCCGATAACAAATTATGATTTTTAGCAATGTTTTATGTTTTTCATCAAATAACTGCTTTGACTTTCCATGTCAGCATGGTATTAAAATTAACATATTTTTTAGATCAATTTTTCCGGCCATTAGGTTTGAAATTATATGCATTTCTTTTATTGCCACAAATATCACATATATCAGCTTTTGCTTAACTTTTGTTTTTCTTTACCATACCAAGTTTATTTTTAAAGCGCACTGGATGACAACAGGAGAGCTGACAAAGGCGCTGTACATTTAAAAACAAATATATACAGATAAAATTAAGACAATAATCAATAGATAAAAGAATAAAACAAATTTAAAAAGACAATAATAATATAAAATAGATCAAATTAAATTAAGTTGAAGGAAAGGCTAAAGAATAAAAGTAAGTTTTCAGTCTTGACTTAAAGTGCGCAAGGGTTGGCGACAGCCTTCCTGGAAGCGGAATATGATTCCAGAGTGAAGGACCACAGACTGAAAAAGTGCGGCCGCCACGGCCCTCATACTTAGTTTTAAAACCTAAAAACAGAAATAAAATGGTGCCTCTATTATGAAAAACACATTTTACCAATCAAAAATTTTAAGTGAAGTTTTCTAGTGGTCGTCTAACTCTTGCGGGCTCTAAATGAGTTCTATTTATTTGGATTTAGTGCAAAACGGCTCTTTGGAGGGTAAAGGTTGCAGACTCCTGAACTAAAGGAACTTACCTGGACATATCTCTCCAACCGCTGTGGTAAATCTGTGGAGAAGGTGATCTGGACCAGGACCTGGATCTTGAATAGGACGTGCGGTATTGACGGGGAGGGGAGGTGCAGGAAGACGCGGAGGACGAGCAGGAGCTGCTCTCGGACCTAATGCGACGGATCCTGTGACAAACAACGTCAGGTTAGACCCTGCAGCAGCGGGGCTTAATGGGAGGACAGAAGATGGGGAGTACCTTGGTCTTTTTGGAGAGCAGGAGCAGGACGAGGAGCCGGAGCTGGAGTCTGAGCTAGGAGATCTTCTCCGGTACCTCCTCTTGCTCCTGCCTCTGACAGGAGGGGTGGGTGGAGGTGTAGGGAGGCTGCACAGGGCTGTCCGGTCTCCATCTCCCTCTGTTGAAGCTCTGGCTGAAACCTTCAGAGCTTCCTCTGTGCTGGGGTCGCTTTCTGAACCCGTCCTGGTTGGATCAGATGCCAGGTTTTCTGAAACACCATCTCCCCCGGCAGCTTCGGACTCCTGGCCCATCGGCTCCGGTTCTGGGGAGGCTTCAGACGCCTGTTTGGTTTGTGGAGGACGATGGTCAACAGAACCGCAGTAATCATGATCAGAGCATAATTGTGAATAGATGTGAGCAGAGGTCTGAGCGGCGGACAGCTCCGATTGGCTCGTTCGAAGCTTCCTGGATGGTAGGGGACGGGGGTCAATAATCTGGATGAGCTTTAAGGAAAGACTTCTAGATCTGGCGGGCCCGTTCTGCTGGCTGCTCAGAACGATTTCAGTGCGGAGAGGCTCGGGGACGTCCAACATTTGGACATCGCTCAGAGGTTTAAGTGGTTCCACAGGGGACATCAGAGGTGATGTAGAGGTCTGCTGTGATCCTGCAGGCTCAGGTCTGTCCAGCTCCGCATGACATCTTGCTTCAATGGAGGAGGAAGAAGCAGAATGAATCAGTTTGGGCTCATCGTTACAAACACCATCCTCGGTAGCTGGACGGAAAAAAAGAAGAAAAACGAGAACAGACAAGAGAGAGGAAGGTTGTACATCATCAGATCATCATTATCTCCATTTTGTCCCATTAAAGACAAAAACGTACTTCTATTCTGTCCCGACATACAAAAGGTGGTGACTAATTGTGAAATGGAGGGAAAACTAAACATACTTTAAAGATATTTCGACATATTAAAATCGTAGTGTATATTTGTATGCTTCCATTTTACTCTGAAGCTGTGGATGATTTATAGCAGGCATGGATGTCAAGCTTTAAGTGGGTTGGTACTAGGGCTTCCACAAACCAATGTTTTGATCGAATAATACGTAAACTTTTTGCCGTTAGTCGACTAATTGGATTGCATGTAAAATGCATGTTATGGCAGGAGCAGCTGCTCTTATATTTTCGCATTACCTCGAAGTGTTATGTAGTACCTAAAATAGTGATTTTTAAGTGAATTATTTATTTTTTAAAAACCATCAACAATACAGCAGACATGACTTATGCTAAGGATAATGAAATTACCATCACTACTGTTAATCCTGCATCCATAAAATAATACAACAGCCTCTTCAGTCAGGAGCTTCATCAAAACTACTGAATGATCCTTCCAGAAAGATCCTTCCTGCCCAAAGCCATTCAACATCTAAAGTCAGAGTAAACATTATATTCTGACAAAATAAGTATTTTAATACAATAATAAAAATAATAAGCAGCAGTTGGGTTTTTTTTGCGACACCCGTACTTTGATTTCTTGTAAAAAACAGCAGCGGCTACGCTCTGTTCTATAAAATAATCATAACCAGCCTCTGAGCAGCAGCTCGGGCTGTAGAGGACGGCATGAGAGAGAATCTGGACATTTTCATCAATCTATGAATACTCCTGGATACCTAGAAGAGAAGATAAAAAGCTGACGGTCGGGTAGAAAAGAGAAAATCGCTCAACTGTTGATGCTAACATTAGCAGCTAACAAGCTAACTAGCTCACAGACGCTACTGTCCATGTTTGTTGTCCGCCATAGCGGGCTTCCCTTTAAGAAGCTCAAACAACACGACTCTACTGCTGTAAGCAGCTTCTACTTTGTGAATTTTAAATTACACATCCTTCTCTTTTCATTTAATGAAACTCTAGAACGTTAGAGCTACGTTTGTGGCTCATTGCTGTTAAAGCTTTTCTAAGCTGAAGCAGAGCCTGATTGCCACTAATGCACGTGTGCGAGGGACAGAAAGGGAGCAGATAAGGACAGCGACCGTTTAAAGAGAAAAACAAAGATAACGTCAATTACTCATTTTTTGTCATCAATTTTACTTATCTGCGTTGTGACGAATGGACAAATCGTTGCAACGGTACTCAGTACTACCACCTTCTAAAAACAGCTCTTTAGAGTTCCATCACTTCTCCGAGCGCTGAGAACGTTCTCACAGAGTCCTGGTACGCTCATTAATGTGAACAGTCTGTCCTTAACTCCATAACTTAGGACATTTAAAATTTATATCAACAAAATGAAATAATACCATAAAACATATACTTCTATTTAATAGCTTATACTTGTGTTTTACAAAGTACTAAAAAAACTAGATTAATTTAATCTTCTTGGCCTCTAAGAACCAATAAACTCTGGGATGAATTTAAACACCAGCCCAACCCCGACCCAAAACGGATTTTTTAAATATCAAACCTATAACTTTTTTGGTTTGGAAGAATAAAACTTTTTTTTTATCCAAGAAAGTAATATTAATAATGCTTCCAGTTTCCAATATACATCTACAGATGTATGTCCATAAAGGTTCCTGTGTGGCATTTGAGAAATGTAGCTTAGATTATGAATTGCTTTTCTGTAAATACTTTTTGGGAATACACTAATATATATATATATATATATATATATATATATATATATATATATAAAGAGAGACAAAATCGGATATCAGCTGAAAAACATCAAGAAGATATAACTTTTGGTCCTTATCATCCAGCACTGATGCATCCCACATTAAGATTTTTTTAAGAATATTTTTTCATTCAGATTTGCACCACCTTGTGTTGATCTATCCCATTCAACAAAGCAGCAAAACAAATCAACTCACAAAGGATTACTTCGATAGAATTTCTGGTAGGATATATTTCATGTGTGATTAATTCATGCTCTGCAAATCTAATATATATTTGACCAGCTGAATTTACTTTGAAAACCCATTATTAGTGATGTAATGGTTAAAAACAGAAAGTGTCCAGAAAATAAAGTTTAATCATAATAGATCTCAGTGTCAGAGTCACGGTTTTCCTGAAATCGTGTGGCGGCGGGTGTGAATACTGTTCTAATGAAGTCATTAGGTTATCTGCTCACCTTGGGTTTCCTCAAACTGCTCCAGCAGGCTAGTCGGGTCAGCAGCTTCGATGCCTGACACAGAAAAACCCCAGATGAAAACGTTTTGCTGATTTTCCCTTTCTCCTGTAACCATCATTACATTAAGCTTCTATTAAATCCACCTATAAACTCAACCTAGTCCTGTTTTTTTCTTGAAATCGTGTCTCTTGTAGAAGCTTTACCTGATCCAACAGCAGCACCGTTCTCTCTCCAGTCGCTCTGAGGAGGCTCTTCTTCCTCAGTGTCTGTAATCTCCTCCTTTAGCATGGTGTGAGGCTGTGTGGGAGCCTGGGGCTGGTTGAGGGGTGCTGTGGAGGAAGGACACTCAGCAGGCCTCCTGAGATCTGGACTTGACGACTCCTCTGCTGCTTCTGCTCTCCTTGGGCTCCTCTCCTGAGAAGACCGGGGGGGGATGGGTGGAGAAATCTCAGCCAGCCTGACCTTTATTTCCAGATGTGATGGGGTCTCCACGACCTTAAAGTCCCTGCTTGGAGGGTTCGGTTCTGATGATCTAGGATGGAGTGCAGCTGAGGATTCATTCTGGAGCTTCTGCAGATGTTTGCTGCTGTGAACCCTGACAGACTCTGAGGGCGTGTGGGGAACCGGCGGCGGAACGAGGACTGGGTTTGGAGGATCGCTGCTGAGGAGCTTTGGCTTCTTCACCAGACTCTTCCTGACATAGGATTCGGCGGTGTGGTCCGGCAGTGGACTGGTAGAGGAGATGCTGGGCTCAGGCTTTGGGCTCTTTAATCTGCCGTGATGCAGATGTTGGTGTAGTTCAGCCTCCTTCAAACCAGAGGTACGTTGGATCAAAGTACCGCCCTCAGCTGCTGTGTTTGGTCTGCAGAACGGGAGGATGGGGGTCAGCTCCTTGGGCAGCTCAGACACAGATGGCCACTTGGTGGTGTAGTTTATATGTTTCTCCACCGGGGGTCGCCGATTCTGCCGGAGTTGCCTGTACTCTTGCAGGCTCAGCGATTTAGTTTTAGTCTCAACTTTTTTCTTCTCTTCTGGCTCTTCCTCAGTGACTCCCTCCTTCCCTCCTGAGGGCAGCATTGGAGGCTGAACAGATGAACACGGGGGATCGTCAAATCTCGTCACGCCTTCACTAATGTTTAGGTTCTTCTCCTTAAAATCGTCTTCCTCCAATTTATCAAACGAAGCCACATGGACAGAACCAAAGCTCACCCTCTTCTTCTCTCTGGATGGTTTTCCATTCAGCAGCACACTCTTCAGGAGGGGGCCGCTCCCTTGTTCGCCCCCCACTGCCGACTCCTCCTCCTTTGTATTTTTCGACAGTGGCTCATCATCGGACACGACGTTTATCTCCTCGTCGCTCCCTTCGGAGGGCCGCTCATACCTCCACACCTCCTCCTGGGAGAAAAGGGAGCCGTGCTCCTTCTCCACATGCAGCTTCAGGCAGTAGGGATGCATGAGTTTCACCAAACTGACGAGGGACGTCGAGGTGAAGACCTCCACTTCAGACTTTGCTCTCCTGGTTTTGGAAGAGCACAACTTTTGGTTTTGTTTCTTTAACATGTGGGGGGGACCATTCCTATCCACTTTATGCTCTCCACTTAAACGGGATCTAAAGGTTGGGTTTGGTGGTTTGGGTCTTAGTCGCAGTCTGGGAGAAGGTGATGTTTCCTGAAGAGCACAAAGACAGGAGTCATGTTGAAAATAATGGTGGAAAAAAAGTTATCTTGTAGGTAGGAGAAAAGTTTTCTCCACTGAACTTTGACCTGAAAGGTGTTTCATCACTTTATTTTAAGTGATTTTATCCACAGAACATCTCTGCTACTCAAAGAAAGAAAAGGTTTCCCACATATTTCCTTCTTGGGGTTAAAAAAATATAGAAGCAAAGAAAATAAGCTCCTGAAAACAACTTGAGCTGAAACATGCGGCACATTCAGTCCTGATCCAGTCTTGAATCATCTTTGATCTCTATCAATCAAACCAGATGTTCTCATTGTTTTATAGTGCACCCAATCGAACACATTTTCCAGTTTCAATCAATGGCTGAATAGTCAGTAAAGTATTCTAATGGAGAAGTCAGAGGTTTATGCTGACTGCAACACAGGGCCTCGGTCATTTTCAAATAACAACTGGACTTTAATAGATCTTTAACTCTCATAGGTGCAGCGTTATAGATACAGGCTCACATTAATGCACATACCATCATGAATACTTGGGTAAATATCCCTTAGTAAAGTACAGAGAACTCAACATCCTTCATTTCCTTTCTGAATGTCCTATTTTACCCACTTCCTGAATGAGTTTCCACTCTGGGATACAGTATAACGTTGCTTAAGTGTATTACGTGAAACAACGATGACGACATATGTCCTGTTCAGCTGATTTCCAGCATAAAACGATGGCTAATTGTGCCATCACCATGGAAACACTTTATAACGTATATAAAGTTACTACAAAGTCCACGGAAAGCTATAAATGTAGAAAAAACCTCTTTCAACTTAGACTTCCTATTCTCTGGCTTCAAGAGCAGAGAGCTCTGGTCAGGATTAAAATGTTTACTTGTTATTTAACAGTGGGAACCCATTGAAACTGATCCTGGGTCAGCTTGTAAACGGCCCCAGACCTCTCCTAAAGCAGCGTTAACTCCAACCACTCAGCAACAGCTGCTTTCTTCACTTAAAATGCTGTCCAGAACAGTCACGTTTTTGTTTCTCCTTTTGTTGCCTCAGAATGACAAAAATGTCAAATATTTACCTTTCAACTGGTTAATATACTAAAATATGACTTTAGAAGGATTTAATACTCCTTCTAACCCAAAGGACTGAAAACACATGTAAATGTTTAAAGATTACACATCAAAAGCCCAAAACTAATACGACAATCAGTATGTTTACATGAACATCTAAATCCAACTTAGGCAATAATAGGCCTATTAGCTGAACCAGAATGGGAACCTTTCTCCCAGTTTACATGGCACTCAGAAAATCTAAGTATTGAATCAAGTACGCTCGACTGCGTCACGCTAGGTGACGACATGCGCCATTTTACGCTGAAATTCTTCCACTGGACTGGAGTCACACAGATAGTAAACATATGCTAAGGTCAGAGAAGCAGACGGAGTAAAAGCAGGATGTGCACAATGATTAAAGAAATGGAAAACAAATATGTATCACAATACAGGGAGGTGGAAACGATAGGATATACTGAAATATATATTACTATGCTATATACTATAAGTAAAAGTATGTATTGTGATTTTTAAAATGTAATTTAACTGTAGAAAAATCGTTTCATCCATAACACTTCCAGTCTTATTACTAGATCTAGTTGATCCAAAGGAAAAAAGACGGTGAAAACATCCATCAGGAAGTGGTTATACTTTTAATCTTACTACAAAAATCACCACCATTAGGGCTGGGTGGTATGGTAAACTTTTCATAATCGGTACTTGACTGTATTTTCTTCTCTCCATGCAAGACCTTTCACACCCACATTATCTTATAAAAAAAGTATTAATACCCTACTCTCATATCGAGAGCATAATTTTTTTTCCCACGGAGGTAAATGCTTTGAAAATAATTGTAGTGATTATATTTGTACTCAAAATAGACATTCAATGGTCCTCTAAGGCTGAAAATATACTTGTTTTTTAGCCTTGCAATGCCGCAAACAGCAGGCTGCATCTTGTACTTCCTTTGCATGTAGTACTGGAGAATTTCACTAGGGGCAGAGAAAAGAACTCAGAAAGGATAAAGTGCCGAAGTAGAAAAATCAACATGTCGACTATGGGGAGCCTAAGGGTGTTTCTCAATGCCCAGGAACCTCGCCTTGATGCCTTGGTCCCGCCCCGGCTGCCTAGGAGATTCGTCATCAGGGACCGCCAAGGCGTGTTCCAATGTTCATGTTCTACCGATGAATCTGTCCTCCGTTTGTTAGCCGTTTAGCTAACTAACCAAGGATACATCAGATGTGCCTTGATACTTTCTCTCGGTCAAAAATTTCCCAGAATACAGTGCGGTAGGAGCTGGCAGCAGCTACTTCGGGGGTAAATTTCTATTTTAAATGTAAGTCAACAAATTTTAACCATTGGGCTTATATCTAAAATGTTTCTTTTATTCTTTTTTATTATTATTTATTAGATCCAAAGCAGTTATATATGGTTGGTTAGTTGCTTAGTAGTTGCAGCTTCGGTGGCTACCAGGTACTAATTCGTTTGCACATTTGATTTAACTGACATATACAAAAAAAAGGTAAAAAATTTTGGTTGTACATTTCAAGTTCCATGGTTGAAGTAAATTTTACTACGCTACAATGCTACTATTAGGGGCGGGACGTAAACAGAGCACGTAAGCTGGCAGCCGCGGTCACGTAAGGCAAGTCTGTTCCAAACCGTTTTTTTTTTTTTACCAAAGAAGGACAGTGTCCTCGTAAGCAAAATTGAGAAACACCCATTGTCTCCTCCCCTTCCGGTCGGCCCATGGGTCCCCAAACCGATGAATGATGAATAATGAATGGAAGTCAAGGAAGCGATAAAAGTTATTTTCTGGTCCGCTTTGACTTACGTTCTGAATCACACATATGTTGTAATTCGATTTAAATGATAACTAATGATGTATATTTAAACTGTGTTGGTCCAGTGATTTGGGATTTATTTGATTGTAAAAATTCAAATTTAAAATGCCTACAAATCAGAAGTCGCATACATGACGCCATTTAGCTAACAGGAACTAGCACTAGCAATAGCACGTAAAACACCCACCTAGAGCTTGTAGAGCTTCTCCTCCATGCTAGCTCTCACTCCACCGACTGCTTTACCCCTGACATAGCTGCTACTTTCTACATGATCAGATTTATAGAGGTTTTCTCCGTGTTTAATACTCCTTTCTTCATCCTGGTCGCTACGACCCTCACCCTCCTTCTTCTTTTGCAGTTGTAGTCCGCTAAACGTTTTTACACAAAATCTGAAGTAACTTTTGTCTCCGGTCGAAAATCAGAGTTTTCTCTGCATCAAAATTAGTTTTTAAAATTCACGGACATCATAACGTTCAACGGCGCATTTCAAACTGGATCAGAAAATAACTTATCGCTCCATTGACTCTTATTAATTTTTTTTGGCAGTAGGGGACCCAGGGACCGGAAGTAGAAGGGCGTGACTTAGGCTCCCCATTGGGGATCATTTGCTGGTTAATATTCAGATAACAACAGAAAAAAAGACGGCAGAAGTATAGTAGATGGAATGTAAAATATATTCAACACTATGGTTGATTTCTTTCCTACTGGTTTTGCCGCCGTTGACCTCATCTACCTGCAGACGTTCAAATAGCGCTCTACACTCCCCCCTACTGGTTACTCACAAAAGCGTTTGTAAAAGATGCGCTGGTTGGTTCACGTCTGACCTTTTAGAGACGATAAACCCCTAAACTACAGACATGGCTCCTCTTTTTGGAATGACCTCATCTGTACTTAGTACAAAACTTTACTTTTCACGCTGTGGTGAAAAGCGTACAGCAGTGAAATCGGTCCCCGGTGTAACACTTCCTTACATCTTACGTTCCACACGTTGTCTGAAATATTCACCGGTATAGAGGTATGTTAAAAATTCATATCGTAGCGACAATAAACACCGGGTTCCAGTATTTACCGGTATATCGCTCAGCCCTAGCCACACTGAATGGTTCCATTCAAATTCTAAAGAACAAAATATAAATTAAAAATTATATATTGCTTTTGAATATTGATACAATATTGTGACATAAAATATAACGGAATATCGGGGAATCAACATTTTCTTACATGCATATCAAAAGTACGACTGCAGTCGAACTGAAGCAATACCTCGTCTTTCTCGTGCTGCGTATGAACACAGTGACTGACGCCCAGCACAGCTCCCACAGTAATTTGGCTTCTCCCCACCTGAAGCAGCGGCTCGTCCGTCTGCTCTGCTTGGTGCTGGAGCTCGGTGTTTGGCAGGACGTCGAAGGGTGAGAAAGTCCCACCGTCATCGTCCTGCCCCACTCTGTCCAGCATCTCAGTCAGGGCACACAGGAGGCTCTCACTTGCTTCTTCTGCGTCAGTATTGCTCTGAAAAAGAGACACCCACAGCTATCCGTCTAATCCACTCACAGCACAACAAAAACAGACCGATCAAGCAACCTCCAACAAGCCCAATCTACATGGAGGGGAATATCTGATCAACAGCTGATTTAGTAGGGGAGACAGAAGCTAAAAGCCGAGAAGGGTTAAAACTAGTGTAGGGCCGATACCAGAATCGAAAATACTCACCGATACTGCTAAAGAATAAGGTATTGGCAAGTACTTCGGTTTAACCACGATCCGATACCATGCAATACTTTTTCCCTGCCCAACCCTACCACACACTGACACGAGCAGTGATAAAATATTATGTGATGGTTGTTTCGCATTGCTACAATGCAACTCCTATTGCATAATATGCAGCTAAATGTGGCATCAGCAAGCCTTTAAAGCATTTGCCTTGGCATTATGAGAAAGAGCACAAGGAGCTTGTTCCCTTAAACGATACACGCAGCAACCGACAGTTGGATCAGTACTCTGTAGCAGGAGATGCCCCAGGTATCGAGATCACTATCGGACAGAGAAAAATGGGATCGGAACAGTTCTAGTTAAAAGTGAAAACCGACAACTTGGCCGGCATTTTGGTTCCTATATGATGGTCAATTTGAAAGTGACTGCAATGGACTAACAGAATGGAGAGTAGGCAACAATGAGTAGGTGTGGCAGGGGATCAACTTAAATAAATATCTTATCGCTGGGCTTCATTACTCAGGCCACGTCCACGCTAAGCCAGATAATGCCTTAAACGTATAATTATTTAGTCTACACCCCCACATCGTCCACACTAACCCGGCGTCGTTTAAGTTCTGTGGCCGGATAACTATTAGCCGGCTAAGAGAGCCGTATAAATCTAAATCCAACGGCTAAGCGATCTAGTGTGGACAGCTTCCCCGGATAATGAAAGGAAGTGGCATCAATGAATGCTGCGTCAATAACAATACGACACTACAGACAAAGACAACAGCGAAGAGGAATAAATCGATCTCGTCGTCTGTCCACACCAAAAACTCTCTCTTCTTCTGAGCAACTATTGTTCTCTTCGGTTAACGGGACAAGCAGATATGTACTGTGCTGTAGAGCTTCTTGTATATATTATGTAGGCGCTGGCACCACGTAGATTATACGTGTTCCATTCGTCTTTTCGCGCATGCCCAGTATTTGCACAGGTCTGTATGGGATTTGCGCAATCATCTGACCTTAAACGGGCCTTAAATGCTCGTGTTGAGTGGATAACATTAGGCGTCTAACTCCCCGTATAACCTTATTGGCTTAGTGTGGATGTAGCCTCAGAAAGTGGCAACCGGATTTCGCTTTATAACTTTGTAGGTGAATCAAACACGTATTTCTCTCTGTTCCATATTAGCTACTGCTATGTCGCTTGTTCTATCTGGATGAAGAGCATAATATTTTCTTGAAAACTCAAACTGCAAAAATAAAAATATCTTTTTTATATGAACTGACCTCTGATGAAACGGCTGATTCTTCAAAGATGGCCAGAATGGAGTGGTCCACATCTTCCCCATGACTTCCGCTCAGGACCAGCTGCAGGAACACAAAAGGAAAAACACCTCCACAGTTACACACGATTGGATTCACAGGAGAACAGGCTTAAAATCAGTGCCGGGCCTTGACAGTAAAAAACAAACGTCAAAGAAACAAACCAGCCTCTTTTCAGAAAGTGTTAACATGAGGCAAACAGAAAGGCAATGATGCGGCTTCCTTTGTAGCTCTGGGCTATCGTGTAGTTATGTTTAATTAGAAAGAGAAAAGTCTATGAGTAAAGTGTTAGAAGCAACTAAACATGCAGTGAAATGACAGAGAATAAGATATTGATTAAATGACAGGTCTTATTGTTTATAACATCATACTTATCATATAAAATTGTGGAATAAGGCAAAGAACTGAGGAGCAAGAACACAAATATATGCAATATGCTTTTATATATTAATGGTGTCATTAAAATAAAGTAATTTTATCGTTTCCTTTTTAGTTTCTTGAGCTACTTTTTGTTGGTAGGAATAAATGTTACATGCAGCCTAGAACTAATTTCCAATGGCGCAGACCTTTTTTTTTCATTTGCTAGAAAAAAATAATAATGAATTCATTTATTTGACAAAATTTTTAATTATTCCCCATAAAATTTAAATTCCTTATATGGTAAGGACCTTGAATGCAACACCCTGTAGCATTTTAGACTTACAATGCAGTCCAGTGTTTTGTCTCGAGTATTAAATCTGCTAGCTTGATTCGAGCGTGTGTTTTTATCAACACTTACCCACAAAATTGACAACAAATTAAAAAACGCGGATTTAACCCCGCTTGTTATGACATATATTTAGTTCAGCATCACATCCAAATGTGATGCTAAAATGTCGGCCTTCTCAAGCCTTTGCCTGTTACGGACGGCTCAGCAACAACGTCTGACCCTGCGACTTTTCCTGTTTTGAAAATCTGGCCCCTTTAACACTTGACTGAGTAGCTCTGCGGTAAAGGCTATAAATTTCTTGTTATTTCTGTTTAACACTAGAACTGGTGTAGGCATAATTAAACATGTGCTCATGCATGAAATCGGCTATTTTCCAGAAAACAGGCAAAATATTAAGTAAAGATGAGAACTTCCAGACTCGCTCCTTAATATTATTTATTAATATATTCATCGTTAGCTAAATTAAACTATTTTCTCAAACCAAAACCAAGATAATATGTGTTGCAGTAATTGGTTCAGTATTCAACAGAATACTTGATAATGAATACATTCATAGTGACACAGAAGTCCCAACGATTTTCGGAAAAGAGCAGCACTTAAACTCTCATTTAAAATAAATCAACTGTAAATGAAAGAGCTCAATGCAAGGGCTGCTGGGAAGCGCTGTGGTACCATAACTAAACTCTGAACAGGATGAACAGGCATTTCCTCATGATCCATGGATGTTGTTTTAACTTGTAACTAAAAAAAGAGAAACATTTAATCCATTTTAAAAAGATTTGGTTGGGATGTAAGAAAATATAAGAACGCGATATTATATAGACATTCAAAAGCAATGTATAATATTTTCATTTATTTCCGGTTTTTGAATTTGAATGGAGCCTGATGGCAGTAATTAGTGTTTAATTTAAAGCATGACAGCTGTTTGGTGGCTGTTTTCTAATTCTTTATTCCAGTGGATCAACTAGGTCTAGTAATACAACTGGATGTGTTATGTATGAAACAGGTTGGAGTGTTTATAATGCTGTGAGTGCTTCTAAAGTTAAATAAGGTTTAAGAAATCACAATAAATAATTGTACTTATAAGATTGCAATATATAGTGCCGTCCCGCCTGTATAGTGATACATATGGTATCACCGGCTTCTTGCCAATAGGCTACTCTTACATTCTGTAGAAAACTACCCATTCTCGTCACACTTTAGGGTCTAAGTATGCCGGAAAGACACGCTGAGGGAGCTCTAGAACAGAGTTTGGCTTTAAATGCTGTACTGAGGAACATCCTGTCCTCCTCTTATACAAACCTGTCTACCAGTTTTAATAAGCACCTAATCACAAATTAGTTCATCACGGCGCAAAATAAGTGTTAGTGCATTTAAAGGGGCTGCTAACAGGGCGCTGCATTGCCTACAAAGTCAGGTTAAGCCATTAACGTGATCTCTACCTCGGTAGTACTACAGCCACGTGTCAGTATGCGCGCATGTGGCCTCGCTGACCGGCGGAAAACGCCCTACGACAGCGACCAAAAACGCCCCCGCACGATAGATTTGATGTCGGGTTATCTTAAGCGAGGGAACCGGTACCTCATTGAGGGGGTCGCGGGACAGGAAATCGCCGTTGCCGGTAGTTAAATCGCTGTCTTCCCCCCTCCTCCGCGCCGCCATGTTGCTCCACCACATGGTCCCGTCGCTGGCAGGCCGGACGGAGACACGTGGTCCGCCTGGCGGGAAGCGAGCCGCCGCAGCTGATCTCAGATCAGAGTGAACCCACCGCGCTCATTGTGAAGAGGGAGCCGGTGGACCAGAATCTGACTCCGGGTCAGCTCTCAGGCTTCTTCCGCACTGCTGAAGTAGGAAATGCATTTTCTCACACCACACAGACCCGGTTTGTCTGGCCGATTATCTGATGTTTAAATATGTGGGTAAAAACAACCAAAACACCCACATTCAAGGAAAAATAAACCATCACCACATAATAACGTATTTAACATATTTTTAATACTACTTTCATGCTATTTTTGCCTGATTATTTCATTTTATTTGCGGATCAAAAGCGACCTCTGCTGTCAGAAGAGCCTCACGACCACAGGTAGGTAGATCACCCCAAATTGTGTAGTAGCTCTACTTCCACATATTTATCCTCATAAATGTCAAAAGTTGATTACCAAGAGACTATTTAAGTAGGGGTACATATTTTTTTAAAGGCTTCTTAACGAGCCGCTTGATAATTATATTATAATATTTAAAAAATATATATTCTCATGCCGAAGTAATTATACAGTTTTGAGCAAATTCTGGTGTTTCAAATTCTAACATAAAAAAATAATGCAAATAATATATTTACAAAATTACGGAGCCCAGCAGGGGTCAGGTTCAGAAATAATTTTTGAGACGCCAGAATCCGGCCCCTCGGTTTACTGAACCGTGCGCACGAACTACGGTTATCACCCACGCTTGGTATCTGGCAATCGTTTTTATTTTTCGATGTGAATTATTTATTTGTAAGAAAAATGATCACAATGAGACGAACTAACGACCGTGTCAGTCCTGTAATGTTTACTATGAAAGTAAGCCGACTCCTGTTGTTGGTGATGTAAACTAAGCTTGGAGTAGAGCTGCTGCTGCTTCTCCACATCTAGAGGAGGAATCTGAGGTGACACAGTCCTCTAAAGGACGTCTGGCATTGTGCATCCCTTCTGGCTTGGAGTCAGCTAGAATCCTCTGCAGATCATTGAGGGATGCTCGTGTGCTGGTTCCAAGGAAAGCTGGAGACGATGGATACGTGGATCAACGGAGTCTACACAGCTCAAAAACTGAAAGAGATAAAGTACGTCACACTTCGTAAATGAGAACATATTACCACGCCCCACACCAAAACAGAAATCTTTGCAAGGAAATTGTAAACCGCAGATAGTTTTGACCCCACATATGTCAAGTTATGCAAGTTATGTGATATGTACATAACTGTTACATTTAGGGTGTAGCTTTCAGCCTCCACAGTCTGTGTCTAACTCCAGCACGTTTTTCTGTTGAACACTCAGAGTTTCCAGATCAGTACCATATATATTTGCACGTTTACATAGAAAATCAGTTTTTGGGTCTTCCAGATTTTATATATTCATGTAATCAGTGCTTGTATGTTGAGAGGAAAGTGGAACCAGATTCAGTAAAGTAAAGAGCCTTCAGAAATATGATTTATTCTAAACTTGGTGGTATGACTCAATGGAATTGCATTGAAACCGGCAGCAAACTTCTTGTTGCTCATATTCACCACTAGATGGCGGCAGTGTACAACACGGATAGTTTGTTTTTCTGACCACACCGACTATGAAATGAGTTAATAATACGGTGAAAAATGTAATTGATACGGCCCTCCTGACGATACACCGCTCCAGCTAATAAAGATCAGTTTTTACATTTAACGTACGTTCACACTGTTTCAGCTTGTGGATTTGTTCTCCTGCTTCTGCTGAAAACTACAAGGATTTTTCCCCAACCTGTTTTCTTTTGCATAGTCTGAAGAGTTGACCTTTTTTTGCTCCAATTCATGGTGGAGTCGATGGCTGCGTTGGACCGTCAGGCAAGGAAATATGGTTACAGAGGCTCATATTTTATAAAGCTAAAGCATTTACTTTTAATTCCATCCGCAGAGTTTCCAGTTTAGTTTCCGGGTTCTTTCCCAGCTCTCCCAGTCAAAGGATGTGTATGTCCGTGTGAGTTTTCTTCTGCTCAGCTCCCGCATCAATCTTCATCCCTGTCGCACATGAACCACCTCCTGCCTTTTGGAGCACATTACTGTCTGAAATGGGGCCAAAACAGCCTCCAGCGGGTGAGGTGCTGCGTGTTCAGGAGTGAGCAGGGGAACGTGTGAGCATCTGAGTGTGTGTGTGAACCAGTGTGTGTGTGTGGGGGGGGATCAGTGTAAGTAGGTTACCTTTCTGCAGCATCCAGCACTCAACCACTATGTCAGTACATGGCCCCCCCACATGCACAGATGCATTTATCCGACTCTGCCGTCACTGTTCCATTTTTTTTTTCCACAGGAAATGTAAAAATTCACCCACTCAGTGCCATTAAGCTCCAGAAACCTGAGTGCCATCTTGGTCTGTTGTGAGGGAGGGAGCAGCTTAAAACAAAGCAAAAATCTCTCCTCTCTTCTCTCCTGTGTGGATCATCCCTTTTTCTCACTCTTGACCCACAGAAGGGTTCCTACGGCGCTCTTTTGGCACATCTGAATTTTTTAAGAACCCTTGAGCTTCGAGGAGTGAGGTTTATGTTTTCCTCTCTCAGTCTCACTCACACTTGGCTGCATTTGAGAGGTTTTTTTTTTTCCTACATGCCTTCTGGTCATCTTGGCTGCTCAGTCATGCAATGTTTTTGTGTGTGCACTTATGTGACCTTTCTAATATTGTGTGTGTTTAATAAAAAAAAGGCTCTCTGATCTTTAACTCAACACCAGGGGAAATAAACTCAACTCATGGGGTTTACTTCAAGTCAGCTAAGTGAGTTCCTTTCATTGACGTCGGATTTTTCTTTACTTAAAGTGAGATGTCTCGTTGGTGGTAAAAAGGAGGAATGCCCTCCCAGAAGGCTTAGAGGACATCTGTTAGCAAAAAGTGACAGCCTGAGGCAGATAAAACAGAGGGAGGACGGAGACGTTTTGTCACGTTACAACCATCAGATTCTTTTAATAGGATCCATCAATCCTACACGCTATGGGTCATAGTGAAGTGGAAAATAGTACATGTTTATAAAACATTACAAATATTTTCATGGATAAAAATCAGAAAAGTTGTGATTTAAACTTATTTACTTTCATGCTCCTAAATGAAATACAGTGCAAACAGCAGCCTTCAGAAGTCTCCTAACCAGTTAACTGAGTACAGCTGAGGATGGATGCATGAAATAATAAACGGGTTTAAAAACATCTGATGAGTAAAAAACATAAAAACTAAAGACGAAAAGAAATTATTACTATTTGATATTAAAATTACAGACGGAAAGGTTGTTTTATACTGCTGTTTGTCATACACCAAAAAAAATGGTACACAATTCTGAAAACTGAAGTAAAACAATATTTGATAATCTCTGGGACTTTAGGTTTTGTATTTTGCTTTTTTTAAATGAATTTATATTCTACTGCTTTGTTCTTTGTGTGTTCTATCAGCCATTTTCTTCCATTTCCACTCAAACTTTCTGTCCCTTATAGCTGTTCTCATTTTCTAACCAACCACCTACTCTTTGTTCCATAATCGCCTCCTTAAATATCTCTCTCAACTTTTGATCAGATGATTCTGTAATTCCACCCAGCCTATTTCCCAGTTTTCCTCTCGTGGTTTACTATCAAGGATTTCTCTTAACTTTAGTTTTTGAATTAAACATTTCTTTACCAAAATTGTTTGGTTTCATCTGTCTGCTCCACACTGTACATGACAAACACTGTTTCCTTTTTCTTTATTTGGGGGGAGTATAAAAAAAAAATCTGAATGATGTGGCATGTATTTGTGTTTAGTCACTACTTTGAACCTTCCTTCACTGCAAATCCAGCTCCATGTCGTTCAGTAGCCTATACGTTTCTACCAGCTTTGTGCATCTAAAACAGAAATCTTTGTCCATTTATCTTTGCAAAATAGTCCAAACTCAGTTTAATGTGAACATATATTTTCATCTCTTTTCACAGTTTCTCGTTTGTATATAGTTCTGTATTTGACTGGGTCATTTTACCACATGAATATGCTTTGATCTAAACCACTTCCTTCAAGTGCTATACGATAGTCCGAGTTGAAAATTGGGAGTTAAAGGATTTATTATTGTTTTAAGCATTATTATTTTAACCGACTAAAAATTCAATACAATCACTAACTTAAAGAAAACAACACAGTGCAGTTATTTTTAAAAGGCTAAACAAAACAAAAAAAATATGAATCCTAAAATAGGAACGTCGAGCAAACGACAAAAAGCTATTTTAACTTATTTTCTCCTCTCTAGTGGGAGCTGGTGGTTCAGTTAACCCCCCATGTATTCAGAGCCCTGGCCGCCATGTTTTGTCTGGGCAAATTCTGAGATCGGGGGTCATGAAAGGATGTGGTGGGAAGGAAAGCGAGGGGAGAGAAATTCATGAGCTACACCAGGGTTGAGAGACGAATTGATAGGAGGCAGTGACTTACAGGTGTGTAGACACTCCTGCACACTCACACACACACACTCAGCCACTCAGCATGGTAACAGAAACCGACATCAATAATGTAGCTGAGAGGAACAGGATGCAGATTCAGCTTGAACGCAGGAGTTAGCAGACTGGCCGTGAACAGCCACTGTCAGTCTCTGATCTGCCCTCAGGCCAGAGGCACACAGCATTTGTTAAGCTAATTAACCTCCACATTTTCCTTCCAAACACATTTTTCCAGATACAATGCCTATAAAAAGTACCTCCCCCACTCCAACCCACCCGAATGTTTGAACCTATTTATTGCTTTACAAGTCGATCTTGATCAAGCTACAATGCACATCACAACGAACACACATGATCCCCACTGCGAAACATGGTGGTGCCGGCATCATGCTGCAGGGAGGCTTCTCGGCAGCCGACCCTGGAGGACTTGTAGAGGGAGGAGGTGAAGTAAATGAAGCAAAGCACAAAGAAGGACAATCTGTTTCCATCTGCAAGAGAACATTTATTTTTCATCAAGAGAGTGACCCAAAGCATAAAACTAAAGCTGGACAGAAGTGTCAGTAGTACTCTGTATGTAAAAATAAATGGAATATTTTTGCCAGTAAAATAGCACTAAAATGTACTAATTATCAGATGTTGCGAACTAAACTATGACCGGGTCTTTTATTTAGTTGCCATGTCAGTTTAACCACTCTACATAGGTATAAAATTCGATGCTTCTCCTCAATAAGATGTGTTTAATATCCAACAAAGTTCAAAATATCTCAAGTTAGGTGTGACGATCAAATACATTTCCACACATCATGAAAACAAGTGTTTGGACTCAGCCTAGTGTTTCAGTCTGTTACCTACTGCTTTTTTTTTTTTGCTGCAGCTGTTTTAAGACACCTGTGGCGACCCAATCAATTGATAGCAACTAAGTGCTGGAGAGCAAGACGCTCTTCATCAGCAGTAGTTAAGACTCCTGAGTGGAGTGTTTTCACACTCATTCCTTATAAAAGATGGCTGAAGTCACCACACCCATCTTTTAGTTCTGCTACCTTTCTCAGACATATATTTCTTGTTTGTTTTTTTCATCCGGCTTAATATTTTATTTCATCAGACGAAGGATTTAAAGGAAAAATGGGGAGAGTAAAAACGTATAATACAGTATATTCACTAGAGGTATAATTTGAGGCTATTTCGTTATCGCTTCATCAGTATGTTGGAAAATCTCTGAAAGCACCGGCTTAGTTGGATCATTAAAATATTAAGATGAAATAAATGGGAAAACATCTTTGAGGTTGGAAATAATTTTTATTAAAAACTGAGGTTTCCAATATCCAAACCCATCTGGCTCTACCACATAAACCTAATTTTGTTTGTCACTCTTCATGGCAGCAACAACTACTATCAAACGTGTGATGACTGAGTCGTTCAGATCTCTATAAGGGAATTTGGCCCACTCTTCTTTGCAGAACAGTATTAGTTCTGTCAAATTTGGAGGGTTTGCGAACGTGAACAGCCTATGTAAGGCTAAGCCGTAGCCTCTCATTCAGATTTAGGTTTAAACTTTGAGTGGGTCAATTCAAAAATTGGCCTACTTCTTGAGCAATTCGGAGGAAGACTTGGGGATGTGTTTTGGTTTGCTTTCCTGCTACATAGCGCAAAAGCAGTTGAGCTAAAGGTCACAAACTTATGGCCGGGCATTCCTGTAAAGGATTTTCAAGTAGAAACCAGAATTCAGAATTGGTTCCATCGATCCGAACACGTTTTTCTCGTACCAGTAAAAGCGAAGCAACCCCAAACCACCACACTACCACCAACGTGTTTAACTGTGACATCCTATTTATAAGGTGTTTGTTTTACACCCAAAAAAAACCCACTATACATATCACTTTGTCTTATCAGAATACAGCATCATAATACTTTTGCTAAAGAATAGGAGATCATCAAGTTATATAACCAAACATGACATCTCAAGTGATGTGATTTTTTTTTTTAAATGTGTGATATCCTGGATGAGTTGTTGACTCCTGTGAAGGCTCAATGCTCAATGTTTTCTCCATTTGTGGATAATGGATCTCAGTGTGGTTCACTGGAGTAGCAAAGTCTTTATTAATTACCATTTCCAGACTGATAGATGTCAATCTGAGAAAAAGTGTACATTTCTTTTGAGTTGGGTTTTTAAAATATATTCTTTAAAGGGGCTGTATCATGCTATTTCACAGCTTTCAACTTCTGGGATAGACATATATATCATAAAATGTTACCGTTGGTGTTATACAGTATTCATTTGTCCCCCGCTCCGCTGCGCTTCAGAGCCGGGAGGAGATCACACTGAAACAAACAGTGCTAAGCTTCATCACAAACAGTATTCTCATAAAGAATTTGAAAAGCACAGAGTACCACAATGAAACTCTGTTATACTAAGGGCTCAGACATTTGGTTCATTTATTTTTTTGGTGGTTGTAAAAAAAACGGAGCCAATAAAGCCTATCTGAGCTGCTAAATCTCCAGGCTTTAGACAGAGCCCAAACCAACACAGCTAAGTCCATTAAGCAAATATTAATATTAAATTCCAGTCCAGTATATAAAAAAGCCGTGGCTGTTGTTTGCACCCGTTTACTGAACATTCTGAGATGCTACAGATCAATTAATTAACCACACAAGGCTGTTATAAGATCACATAAGCAGCTTGATAAATGACTAACCCACATTAGCATTAGCTTGTAGCCACTTACTTCTCTGTCCATCAGGCGTCTTTGTTCTTTGATCCAGCTGCTGTTCTTTAGGTATGTAGAATAAAATCCTGTAATCTATGCAGTTTTCACAGAGAACGTAAAATATTCAACAAAAAAAGTGTTTTAAGCTGCCAAAAACCGAAGCAGATATGAGCTTTGAGAAGGAGGAGAGTGTGTTTGAACTCTATCACAGGTAAGTCGCTCTGCCTGTAGGGGTGGTGCAGACACCTCTAGCATTCTACTTTTTCAACCAGTGATGTCACTAGTTGAACACTCAATCGATTTCTAGAAGAGGGAAGGGCAGCTGCTCAGAGAGCAGAGTTCAGGAGGATTACTCAGAAATGCGTGAATTAATAAAAAAAAAAACTCTGGTGGTTTTTTTTATGAAGAAAATAGCATTAACAGATGATTGAAAACTCCAAAAACTTGATTTTGCATGATATAGCCCCTTTAAATGCCTCATGTTGTCAAACAGATTTCATAGCAAGTGGGTGGAAGAAAATATTAAAATACCCTGATCTCCCAAATTCTTGTACCTATAAACACTGGGAGCATATATCCAGCGTCAAAGGATCTTTAATCATGCTGGCGATTATCTGCCGAGGCTAAACAGCAACAACAGCAGCTCTAACACAGAAAATTGCTGACCACACTCATTGCCTGCCTTAATGGTCACAACATGGCAAGAATCAATACACCAAGCATTCCAATGACTTCAAAAATGATAATGTGAGTTTAAAATAGCCATTTCTCAAACTTCCAGTAGCAGCTAGCTGCACTACATGGCTAACGCTAGCTTGTAAACAAACTTCTTTGATTCTGTCATCTTGTCTGTGTTTACAGGCTTTAATTTTCTGCTGATTATTCAGACTTGTGTTTGTGTGTGTGTGTGTGTGTGTGCTTGTAAATCAATAATTATGGTAAGGTGTTAGACAGCTTGCAGTGTGTGCACACATTAATCTGAAAGTATGAAGTTGTTTTCTATGAAACTGCTAATGTAGGCACATGTATGTGTGAAGCACAGCTTTCATTTATGAAAAAAAATGTGAGTGTGAGTTGAAGCTCATCATGCTTGTGCTATCCTTTTTCTGCCACATTGCCATGGTGACAGTGCCCTCCCGGGGTAATGGGGACGAGTGCGCCAGAGCTATTTATTCTCTCTTTCTCCCTCTTTCCTTCCACCGTTCTTTCCATCCACCCGTAGCGCTCTCTCTCACTCTCTCTCTGTCTTTATTTTCTTCCACCTCTCTCCATCTTCCTTTGCCCTCTTCCTCCTGCAGCCTCACCATCTTCCCATCTCCCTCCTGCCTTCCCTCGCTCTTTCTTCCTCTCTCTGATTGGCTTAACACTCTCCTCCTCAAAATGAGATAGTGCTTAATGAGACAGAGGGTGAGGAAGAGAAGGAGGGGGTGACAAAGAGCAAGTGTTTTTCTTTTTTTTCTGAAAAAAAAAGTGGAAGGAGAAATTTCTGGAGGAGGACATCAATGCTAATCTGTGTTTCTTATTCCATGTAAAAAGAGAACGTGATGCACACCTTGTCCTTGGGTGTTTTTATAATTGCATATTTGCATTTTTTCTGTTTTATTGTAGGAGTTTTGATTCTTAATAACAGAATGGGAAGTATGATGTAACTTTTTGTCTTTCAGATGATCATTTGCAACCATCAAATCTCACGTTAAATCAGACCATTTCAAAGCCTTGAATTAGCTGTAAATGGTGACACACTAAACTTTTGCACTTTTTTTGTCACAGCCACAGATTTTTTGTGTTATTGGGAGAATTTACGTGATAATCGACACGCTGTAGTCAATGATCGTGAAGTTAAATAAAAATGAAAGACCTTTTTGCAAACCAAAATAGAAATTCTGTCCTACATTTGGATTTTAAGCTGTGATCTGTGATGTTAGCCTGTATGTGTGATATCAGCTGGTCTGCCGCTGTGGGGTTTAAAAGCAGACAAGTCTCAACCATGCCTCTTGGCAAATTGGTGTTGGAAAAGCAAACGCTTCCAGCCCAGCGCTCTCCTCCTGCGCATCCCTCGGCCCGCCAGTCAGCATCTCCTTTTGGCAGTGTTGGGAGTAATGCATTACAAAAGTAATTAGTTACAGGAATATATAACTTTTTTCAGTAACTGAATAATGTAATGCATTACTTACAAAATATACAGCAATATATTACTAGTTACAATGTCAGTAACTCAAGTTACAATTGCGTTTAAAAAAACATTTCTGGCCAACTAATGAAACAGACCAAATCAAGTTGGATACCGTAGAACAAGATCCACCGTCCACTTCCTGTTGCTCAAAAGTAAAACATCAGAGAATCAGGACAGCTGAGGAAAAGATCCGACTGTACATTTAAACATTATTCACACTGTTTTCCTAACCATCTGCTGTAAGACTTCAGACATCTAATCTTTGTCAACCATCTTTGTGATGAGTACTTTCAGCACCTTCTTTTGATTAGATTTAACAAACCATGAATTAGAAGGCATGCAAAGGAACTAGAGACTTAATTTTAATTAAATGGTGTTTAAAATACAATATTTGTGGTGTGACACTTGTGTAAAATGTACATTGAAGTTACAGTGGTTAGAAGTCGTGTTAGATATTTCAGATGTTTTTCCAAAAGTAACTTAAAGTACTGTAACTCAGTTACATTTTTAAGACAGTAATATGTAATGCAAACATATTACATTTTTGACATTGTAACTAGTAATGTGAAATATATTACAAATTCTTTGTAACTTGCCCAACACTGCCTTTTGGTGCGTTTTTCAAACAGGAAATGTGGGTGAAGTAAGACTCTTTTGGGGGAAGATTCTCTGGTCAGATGATATCAAAACTGAACTTTGTGGCCTACATTCAAATTTTTATGTACTGCAGAAAGCTAAAGCCGAGTTTATTCTTCTCCATCTGACACACAACGCCATTGTCACTAATACAGGCACGGACAGAGAGCCAATTTTTTTAACAATCCATCGAACACAACAGACATGCCTGTAGTTAATCAGCCCAAGATCATTTCACGAGAAAGGCGCTCTATAGTCGATGTAATTAGTAGTCAGCTTTAGGGCACACCAGTCTATCTAATATTCTCTTTTGGTGATTTTGAACATGAAGAGGTTTTGAGAAAAACAAAACTGACTGCTGTGTTTATTTATATGCGTTTTGAGTATTTTATGAGCTGCACTTCTAGTAAAAAGCTTTCCAGCTCAATCAAAAATTGTTCAGTGCAATTGCTCCTTGAGTGCATTTACAAGCTGAAGTAAAACCCTTCCGCAACCAGACACGTTGATGCAAAGGTAAGCTGATCCCCCAGAAAAGGTTTGCACCCCCTGCTGTCCTGGTGGGGAATTGCTTTGCAACACTGACAGACCAATGGAGAAGTATAAAAGGAACACGTCTCTGTCAATATGTGTGCTTGGGTGGGTGGGGGGTATTTGCTGATGGAGAAGTATAAACCAGACTTAAACTGTGAACCCTGGTGTGGATGAACCCTGATGGGACTCATGGTGGTGGGTGCATCATGCTGTGGGAATACTTTGCCTTCAGCAGGGACAGTGAAACAAATCTGAGTTGATGGGAAGATGGATAGAGCTAAATGTAGGGAAATCCTGTAAGAAAATCTCTTAGAGGCTATAAGTGACTCAAAGGGGATGGAGGTTAACATTCCTGCTGGTGACATAAAACCAAAGCTATCATGCGAGTGTTTAGATCAAAACAATATTATGTGTTATAATGGCATAGAGTTATATTGAATTAATCAAATCAGACCAAAACTGAACTTTTTCATGCACACACATAATATTATGTGTGGTAGAAAAACACCCTTAACACACCATCTCCATCATAAAACATGGTTGTGGCAGCATCATGGTGTGGGGATATTTTTCTTCAACATGGTCAGGGAAACTGGTCAGAGTTAATCAGGTCCGTTTTCCTTCCACTTCACAGTTATGAGGCAATTTGTGTTGGTCTGTCTCAAAAAACAAAAAAATCTTGACGACCTTAAATAAAAAAATTTTGGGAAGTAAGCTGACAGGAAACGAATAAGGTTTGAAGGGTATGAAGACGGTCAGCAAGGCGCCGTTTGTCTGGATTTAACAGAAGAGGGACTGCACCGCACCAAACAAGCAAAAAGATATCAGCTGCATCATTTTTATGTGAAACATTGTGAACATTAAACACACCAAATACATCCTCAAATCTCAGCAGCTCTTCCCCTTCTCACATGCACAAAACTTCAGCATTTAAGCAGAGAGGGACAGACGGGATGGTGATGGAGGAAAAGATTAGACGGGAGACGGCAGGAGGGAAAGGTGGAGCGGAAGAAAGAGTAATAAGCGAGGGGGAGGGAGAAGGGGGAGGGGGTGGGAGGGCAGGAGAGATAAATGGCTGAGGAGACGGCGAGATGAGTGAAGTCAGAGCGCAACACTGTGTGACACACTGCAGACGGGAAGACTAACGGAGCGAGAGGAGCGGAGGGGTGAGGAGGAGAGAGGAGGCACGTCAGCAACCCCCCCCCCCCCCACACACACACACACATCCCTCTCTATTTGCTCCTCCTGCCTCCCCCGCTGTGTAGCAGACCTTTGCTGGATGGTAACAAGCCACTCGGACGGCGACAACACACACACACACAAACACACACTAGACAGATTTCCTGAGGATTAGGCCTGTCATGCGTCTCTATAAAATATAACATTCTCTACATATTTCAAAGGTACAAAAACAGGTTGTTCTCTGAAATCACCCTTCAATTTAAGATCTTTCTTTCTTTCTTTCTTTCTTTCTTTCTTTCTTTCTTTCTTTCTGTGAAACACACACAGCCTCTTGCCCCCCCCCCCTCCTCTCTGTCCCTCTCCTCCCACCTGAGCTGTAATTTGCAGTGCTGATGAGGGTGAGGGCAGAGCAGAGGCAGGAGCAAAAATTCTCCTCTCTCCCAGACACACTAACAGACTCTCTCTCTCTCTCTCTCACACACAGCCATGCGCAGCTGCACCGTTTACAGCTACAAACTGTGAGAGAATCTGATCCTTTTGTGTGAGTGTCTGTTTGCTCTTTCCTAACCTCGTCTTTTTTCCCCCTCATTTTGCTCTCTGTCTCCCTCCCCACCTCCTCTCTCTCTCTCTCTGAGCTCCCTGTTTGTGTATCGGTGTGTGTGTGTGAAACGTGGGGATAACAGACGCTTATGTGAGCAGCCTCAGTGGCTGGCTGGCGTGGCAGGCGAGAAGGAGGAAAGGAGAGGAAAAGGATAAGAGAAGCCACCACCATCACTCAGATCGGATTCACACCAGACATGTGAGAAGATGTCCGTGGGCGGCTGCGCGTGTCCCGGTGAGTAGGCTACGCCGCTTCCTGTCGCTGACTTTCTCCGCTTCTTCTTGTTTGCGGTGTGTTTTGGTTGGCGAGTAGCAGCAGCCGCCACTAGTTCTCTGAGATTGGCGAGCGAAAATGACAAGAAAGAAAAAAAAAAGGGTGCCCCACATGGGAGGCTGATCTCCGTGATGCCCGAGAGGATGAGGAGGCAAAAGGCAAAGACTAGAATAGATCGGAGCAACATGTTGTCTAGTTGTAGTGTGTGGAAATGAAAACGAGATGGAGATCTGCACGTCGGCCTGCCCGCATCTGAGCCTGAAGTTGCCGTTGCTATGGAACCGCGCATGCAACTTCTTCTCTTGTTTCGGTTCTTGTCGCTTCTGCAGGTAAACTTGGCACTCCTCCTTCGGCTCGTGGAAGAAGAGAAAGATCAGAGTTTGACGTTTGCATGGCGAAGCTCAGTAGCACAGATCAGAAGCGTGCATGATTGTTTGTTACCCCCAGCACCAACACCCCATCCTCCCCCAGGAGCTATTAATGAATTTTTGATGCCTCACAGCTCACATGGGAGTTTGTCATTTAGAACCCATGCAGAGGCTGAGGAGCAGGAAGTGGTCCGAAAAGCAGATTGAGTTAGAGAAAGTGTCAAACACGTGAAGCGCTGCTACATGTGTTTTGTATCCTTAGTATCTATAATAATGATAGATTTACCGGGACCTACAGAGAGTTGTCACCCGTTGGGTTTCTCCAGATGTCGTCCCTTAAAAAAAACCATGTTTCGATCTAATAGTTTCTTTATGTGATAGGCCATCACAAGTGTGGCAACATTGTAGAACAAAAGGAGGATTTTAGATGTTTTTCAGCAATATTTGACAAATACAAATCTTGAAGTTAGTTATTTGTAGAACCACATTTAATTGCATTTACACTCTGGAAGTTTTGGGCGGTATGTCTCCACCAGATCTTGAACATCTAGACCCCGAGATTTTTTGGTCAGCTGTTGTTTGCATAATTGCTCAGTGTCAGTCGGATTGACCGGAGCGCATTTAAGCGATTTAAGTTTGATCCAAACCCTTGTAATTGTACGTAGCTCTGGCTGCATGTTGAGGGTCATCATCCTGTTGGAAGGCGAACCTCCAAGACTCGTGTGGTTTTTAACCGTATTTTTTTCCCCCTCTCCGATTGTCATTGGATTCCATCCAATTTGACCGACTTCCCTGTCCCACAGCATGATGCTGTTAACAACCATGTCTCACATTTCACATTTTGTATGTGGGTCAAAAAATCTGACCAGAGCACATTTGTCCAACAATTTTCACATCCCCTACATGGCTTGTGGAAACTTTAAGAAGGACTGCTTTCTTTAAGCAAACGCGTTCTTCTCAACACTTTCACTAAAGTCCAGGTTTGTGCTAATAACAATGGGGTATGTCAACAGATTCTTCCACCTGGGCTCTCTGTAGCTCCTCCAGAGGTACCATGGGCCCTTTGGCTGCTTCTCTGATTCACTTTCTGCTTTAGATCGACATCAATCTTTTGGTAGGTTTGCAGTTACGGAGTCATCTTCCTCTGCACAGAGCTCTGTGAAATGGTCAAAGCTTGGGGTATTGTTTTAGAACTTAACCCAGCTTTAAAGTTTTCCACAACTTTCCCAGTGATTTTACGAAGGCTGTTGTTTATAATGGATTATATTTATGGGGAAAGGTGTGAATTCACAATTATGTACTCTTTGTGTAGATTTATCACAGATATCACAATAAAAAACCCATCTCAGTTTGTGTTTGTAATGTGACAAAATGTTAATAAAAAGCAGAGTATGAATACAGTATAACACTGTTTAATAGGTGGTCTTATCCTCCTAAAATATTGTAAAGCATAACTACTCACCCACATATAGTAGTTCAGGTACTTCAACGTTTGCTGCTGCTTGGGATCCACATTGATCCCATTTCTTCTCTTCATGAGAACCAACAGTTGGTTCTACTGTATAAAACCCAAATTATGAGAGGACAAATCTGTAGCTGAGAGAGAGAGAGAGAGAGGAATATATCCATCACATCTCACCGTCCTGGTAGAAGCATGACTTCCAAAGAGCAAAAGTTGTGTTTGGGTGACAGCGAACAGATGAGCCTTCTCACTGTATTAACTTTAATCAGTCTGAGGAGAACAGAAACAAGAGGAATTGAGGTCTAGAAATAAACCCCACCGCTGCTGAGCCGGCGGCAGTCTATTATTAAGTGTTACAGCAATTTATGTAGCACCCCTGATAGGAGGTTCAGGATGTTGAACTATAATCCTGACGCTGAAACTCTATTCATAATCATGACAGATGTGCCTTCATCTCTGCAGCATAGTGTAATATTTAGCAGTGGGAGAGGAGAAAGTAAGGCATGGTAGAAGTTGTGTGAAGGTGGCCTCCTCTCTTCTCCTCTCCATCCAGGACCACAGCAGCCGCTGCGGTCAAACCTCAAACAGCCGGGCTTGTAGATGGGGGAGTTTATCCAACCGCTCATCTGGGATCAAGTTTCCCGACTTTAGAAAGACGTAACCCTAACCGGCTTCCACGTTCTTGAGGTTCTGGAAACTCTTTAGCTGACGGATTATGTCTAAACGGAAAGTTAAGAGGGAGCAAACTGAGAAGCAGCGCCAGATTCCTCCTCTCGTGCTGCTGGTAGACGCTGATGTTGAAGCTGGGTGACGCGGGGAGGTGTTGACGCTGCGATCAAAACAGACAAAGATGCATTCTCCAGAGATGAACACATGGGGGGGGGGTATCTTGCATCACTCTAGCCGCGTGCACGCAGCAGCCTTTGCACAGACGTGTGTTTTCAATCTGTGTGCAGCGCCCCTTGCTACGAAGGCAAACGCTGCCACCTCAGCCGTTTAACGAGCCTGCGCAGCAGAGGCAGAGGAGCGTTTGTTTAGAACCGAGCCTCCTCGGCTATCTTGCGGTCGGATTGCATACTTAATCAACGTGGTCATGGAAATTTCCAAAAAAAGACACACGACTGCACTCACTCTCGCTCTCAGATTGTTCTGGTCTTCCCTTTTGTTTTGTTGCAAGGTTCATGTTTCAGTTTCAGAAGGAAAAAGAAGCTTTTTCGAACACTTGCAAAAAAATGAAATGACCTTTAATTTGGGAAACCAAAACAGGGGTTTAAATCTGGGAATGACACGCTGGGAAACAAGGGGTTTGGATTTATAAAACCTCACCTGCACTCACCGAGGTAACTGAAAACCAATGTAAACACGTCTTCCAAATACGGAACAATCATGTCCATTCATTCACGTCAACTCCAGATGAACCCCAGGCTTGACCCAACAGAGGCGGTGGTTTAATTTGCACATCTACAGTCACGTCAGTGCTCCCTCTCTGCCTTTATAACATCAAAAACTAATCACAGTGGTACACTGCCCTCCAGAATACAACCTTTTTCAACAGTTAGTCACTCTGCAACTACAAATGTCAAAGTATTTTATTGGAACTTCTGTAGTAGAACAACATAAACTAGTGCTTAATTTTGGGCTGAAAACTTGCATGTGTAAAATCAAGCTGTAAAAAGAGTGTTGTGCATTTGATTCAATACTTTGTCGAATTTTGCTGCAGCAAGTCTTCTTTCTTCGCTAAATAGTTCAAGCTTAGTAAGATTTCCAGAGAACGGTGAGTTGGCTGAAGCAGGTGGATCGTGGCGTCTTCAACCCCCAACTCCACGGCGACAAGCAAACATATCAGCACCTGCTGCAGCTTGCTTACTGATCGTGGAGTTGGCGCTGAGGAAACCATCATCCTCCTGCTTTAACCAACCCACTTTCATCAAGCAGACAGCACTGTGAGAATCAAATTCTTTGATTTCTCCAGTGCATTATGCAGTCTGATTTGCTTTGTCAGAAACTCCTGAACACAACAGGTGGAGCCCTCAACAATCGCCTGGATCAGTGACTATCTGACATACAGACCACAGTTTGTGAGACTGATTGTGAGATTGTGTGTCAAACCAGGTGGTCGGGAGCACAGGTTACTGTACTCCATCCATCCATCCATCCATCCATCCATCCATCCATTATCCATCGCTTATCCAGGGTCGGTTTGTGGGGGCAGCAGATTTCAGAAAAAACGAGGTTAAGTCAAAGACTGTCTCCAAAATGGGAGAAGAAGTGGAGTTGGTTGAGGAGTATGAATGTCTTGTTAACCTAGACAACAGACTGAACTGGAGACTCCACAGAGAAGCAATCTAAGAGAAACGAAAGAGCAGACTCCAGTTCTCGAAGAAGCTTAGGTCCCTCAAGATTTGCAGTGAGATCCAGCAAATCTTTTATAAGCCTGTTGTTGAGAGTGTAATCTCTTCACCATCACCTTCTGGGTGAGCAGCGTCAGAGCCAGTGACTTGAAAAGGCAAAAAAAACTGATAAAAAAAAGGCTGGTTCTGTTCTTTTCACAACTGTGGAACCTCTGGGGATTGTGATGTAAAATATGATACTTCATAAAATCAAAAAAGTGATTGACAATCTTATCTTCATGATACTATCCTACACAGGGGTGGAACTACCTACTTTCTGGGCGGTATGCAGAAGCACGACATTAAATGAGTTGTTTAACTGTGCATTCTCAGCGAAATAACAAACTTCAGGGGGGGTGGCGTAGTGGTTAGCAGGGGCGCCCCATCCACAGAGGCCCTAATCCACAACGTGGTGGCCCTGAGTTTGAATCGCATCCTTGGGACGTTTACTGCAGGTCTTCCCCCTGCTTCTCTCCCCCCTTTAATATGCTACCATTGAAGAAAGGCCACCAGAGCCACAAAATCTTTAAAAAAAACTAAAAAGAACTTCAGATAGTACAAGTTAACAATTCAACCTTTTGACAAGTGGTTTTTCATTCCGAAGAAATCATTTTTCCTTTCCCTCTTTCGTTTTCTGTTTTGTGCCCCCCGAGAGCTTTCTTTTTTGGTCAAACTTGAGTCTATCAGCTAGCTCTAACCGTCATCAGATTCCACTGAAAACAATCAAATATTTTTTTTGTGTGTGTTGGGTTTGAAGGTGCCAAATCAGTGATGCTATACGATTATCCCTGTCATTTACACATGCATAAGCAGCTGTAAACACAGAAAAAAGCAGACCAAAATAACTTATCGCACCCTCTGGTGCAGCCCCCCTATACGTCGCATACAGTGCATACCCACATTTTGCGCCACTGGTCTTACAGCAACAGAGTGTCTGCAGTCGGAGGCTTCTTCAGTTTCGCTGCAACACAGACTGCTACAGGATATCGTTCCTACCCACAGCCATCAATGTCTACAACAAGAAGGAATTCGGGGGTTTTTTTAGATTAAAAAACACTTAACTTACCTCTGGTATCAATAGGATTTTGCAATGAATTGAAGAGCATAGGTGAACAACGATTATCAGTTGAATTTATATCTGGACATTGACTATGTCATTTCAACACATGAACATGTGTCCTGCTGAAAGGTGGACCTTGACCTCAGTCTCAAGCTTTTTCCAGGATTCTCCTTTATCCTCCCTGAAGAAAATCATCCCAACAGCACCACCATGTTTTCATGTGGGCAGATGTTACTTTTCCTTTAGACCACTTGTGTTAAAGTCAAGGCCCGGGGGCCGAATCCGGCCCGCCATGGCTGTTTATGTGGCCCTCTAAACCGTAGAGGACTATATACTTAGCTCTTTTTTAGTTCTATATCTATGCACCTAAATACCCTTTTATCACTCTAATCAGTGTTTATTTGACTACTCCCAGATCACATCATTATGAAAAGATGTTTAGTATCATTTTATTTTAAGAAGTATGTGTTGAGACAGATATTTATTCATGTTTTAGCGTTTTTTAAAATATAGTTTTATCAATTCTTTCTGCTCTAGACATTGCCCATTTTGCACCGCTGCCAAAGAGTTCAGTTTTGGGCACGTCTGACCAGAGGAGCTCCTTTCAAACGTTTTGTTGTGTGACCTACATTGTGACAAACGATAGACATTTATCAATGCTCAACAATGTTGTTCTTCTTCCATACAGGCTATATTATTTTTGGTGTGCACAACAAGCACTTGTCCTATTGAAAAATTCTCCAACCTGAGCCGAGGATCTCTGCAGCTCCTCCAGAGCTACCATCTCTCTACCTTCTCTGACTAATCCTCTCACTGATTGTCATATCAGGTGGACTGCTTTAAGCTGCTCCACAACTTTCTCCCTGACCTGTCCGCTGTCCTCCTTGGTCTTCATGATGCTGTTTGGTCACTATGTCCTCGAAAAAAGAAAAACAGTGAGACCTTCACAGAACATTCGGATTCGTGCTGCTAATCACAGATGGAGTATGTTTATTAAGAAGTTGGCTTCTGAAGACTACTGGTTGCATCGGATTTTAAGGGTTGTCAAAGTAAAGTCGGCTGATTACAAAAGCACACCGCAGGTTTCAGAATTTAATTTGTAAAACGAGAGCGAAGCATGAATCCCTCTCTACTCTGCTTTGCGCCGTCTCACAGCGTCTCAATAAAATCGACTTTGGTTTTGCGGTTCAATTTGTTAAAACGTGAAAAAAACGAATATGCGTAAACACTTTTACGGATCGGCTCTTCTGGGAGAATATGACAAGGAGCAATGCATACAAAACGATAGAAAGCCGTCTTCAGTCGCTCTTGTTCCCCCTCTTGTTTACATTCCTGAGTGGTGTTCGACACCCAAGGATCCTCCCCCTTCTTGTGTGGGCTCAGAGGGGTTTATATGTGTGTGTGCGTGTGTGTGTGTGTGTACACGCTGCATGTGCCCCTACATGTGGGTGACATAAACAGAGGCGAGAGTGTGTGGGAATAACTCAACTGAATGAGGTTATTGTACAGTCAACTGCGTGTTGCTGGGGATGTTTTGTACTCTGAGGTCAAAATGAGTCTACGTTGACCTTCCAGGTCCCCGCCGGATCTTTCCAGCACAGCCCACCTGGCCCTCTGCAGTGTGCATGCACCTCCATCTTCCCCCCGCTCCCTCTTTCTTTCTTCTTTGACTTCTCTGATTGCTAGCGTATGTTGGCTGGATGGCTGACTGGCTGGACGGGGTGGGATGGGGGGGTGGGGGGAGAGACTGTGCCCTCTCATGCAGAGAGTCACATGGTATCCCTGATTGGAGGAAAATGAGTAAAGACTGCAGCTCTGGCTGAAATGGCAACAGACAAAAACGCACAAAGGCTGAGCTGTTTAAAAACGGGTTGCACAACAAGAGAGAGCCTGAAGAGGAGGAGGAGGAGGAGGGTGTGACAGAGGGGAGGAGAGCAGGAGGGAGCAGACACCGAGGAAAAGATGTGGATTAAGAGAGGAAGAGGAGGGAGGGAAGGAGGAAAGGTGACGGAGAGGGAGGGAAAGGCAGCGAGCGGAAGAGACAAGTGGGAGATGAGCGCCGTAGGAGCGCGGGAGGATTGGGTGAGACAGGGAGAGTGAGGAAGAGATCAGACTGTGTTTCTATGTTTTCTGCAAGGCTGAGCGCTGACGTGATTGGCTGAAAGGGGGAGGGGGTGGGGGGTGGTTGGGCAGACCTGACTCTGAGATCAGAGACAGACAAAATGGCTCCCAGAGAACAGAGGAGGCAGCATCAGGGCACTGTCATCTCCACTCATACAGCTGTCAGCTGACGCCGCTCACATCTGTCACACAGGAACACAGGCTGCTTGGAAAGAGGCTGAGATGATGGGAAGTAATCCTGATCACCGGCTTCCTCTAGCACTCCCCCCCCCCCCCCTATTTTATTATTGTTGTTCATAAAAGAGATAGAACTATTATACACCTCACAGCTGACCCTTGCTCTAATTTAACCCCCTCCACCCTTTGGTGGTGCAGCCTGGTTTAAGACCCACTGGATGCTGAACTCACCACCCTCTCCCCTCCACCGCAGAGCCGCTGTGTTCGCCTGCCAAAGAAAACTCTGGACGGGGAACTCACCCAGTGGGTGAGTGGGAAAATAATACACCGTGGGGGCAAGATGAAACCCAAACACGCAGACGAGCTGCGGCCACACGAGGGCGCTGCTGTCAAAGGACAACATGAGGTTGGAAGGTCAGCTGGAGTTTTTCCTCCTGAGGGGTTGAGCTGTCCAAGACCAGCCGTGCTGGCACACAGAGGAACAGCGAAGATGCTCCTGTTTTATGTCCGTTTACTCTGCGTTTTAGAGAAACAAACAAGCCGTAGCCTACTCAAGTCAACATTCCTATAGAACCAAAGCTATCCCCTAAGAGCAGAATTTATTTTAACCGAGAAGCTTAATTTCATTTTGGCAGGATTTACTGTGTATTCTGGTTTGAGTTGAATACATTTAACCAAATAATATATAAACTCCTAGAGAAATAGTTGTTTTGTGCCTCTTAAGATAAAATAACCTTATAATTTTAGGTGTTTGTCCAAGGATGAAAGAGAATTAAAGTTTTATTTAGCAAAATATGAAAACATTTTACTTTTGTTGTTGTGTGTGTGTGTGTGCGTGTGCTTGGTTGTGTGTCTCAGTGTTGTCCCTTTGATGGACTGGCAACCTGTCCAGGTTGAATCCCGCCGCTCGCCCATTGACCACTGGACATTAGCACCAGATTTCTGGCGAGCCGTAAAGCACGAGCGGTTATAAATAATGGATGGATTTCACACAAAAAACTTTGGTTGAATTATGCTTTTGAATTTAAAATTGGAAAATAAATAGGAAACACACTCTTTAGAAAACACAGGCTTTCTTCATAAAAAAAAAAAAAAGTTAAAGCATTGGAAGTAGTACAAAAATCTGAAACTTCAAGTTGGCATTTATCTTTTTAGAAACAGAACCAGAAAGAAACAAGTACAACATATGACAATTAAACAACAATTAAATTATTAATCAAATTATCAATGAAAAATTAACACTTTGTCAATAGTTAAAATTTCTCCTGCAAAATATGCAAATTCATTCATGTTGTTCTCCCTGGCTATATTTCAAACTCATCCCACTGTTTCACATTTTTCCATCAGTTGACAAACAATATTAACAAAATTTTTAGTTCCTTTCTGTCCCCTTGTAATCAAAAAAGAAGGTTCTCCTACAGTAGTCATGATTTCCTTTTTGTCAGGATCAATAATTCTGTCACGGTTAAACCCCAAGGGATTCAAAATCCCTGGCAGAGTTATGTTCAAAGTTATTTTCATACAACTAGGAGGTTTGTTTCTACCTGGAAGTGAAATGGACATCTTCCAGGAGATGATAACACAACATTATTAGAAAGGTGCATTATTAGAAAAATTAAGCTAAACTAACTCTAAAAATAATGTATAGCCTTCTCAATAACCAATGGCATTAAAGGCACAAAGTGGAAACGTACTAAAAGCTTGTCAGACATTTTAACAAAGGTTTAATTGCTTTCATACAGACTGAAGAAGAGATCTTGTAAATAAGGCACCAGGATTTTCTCGGTGGGGCCGGTTGGGGAAATAAAAAGATGTGATACCAGTATTACAGTCAAATATTGCTATGATGATTATATCAGCAGAAGGCTGCAATTTTTATCACTCCTTCCAGACACTGAAAGTCCTCATTTTGAATCCAAGCCTCTTTCTGCATTAAGTTTACAGGTTCTCCTTGTCATGCACAGATGGGTTGTTTTTTGGGGAACTCCAGGTTTTTCCCACACTTCCAAAAATCCGCAAGTAAGGTTAACTGCTCTATCTAAATTGATCTTCCCAACACTTTCTTTGCCAGCTATATGATCTCGATCTTTAATGCTATTAGAGAAGTTTAAAAAAACCTTAGCATATCTTTATAGCATTAACCACCTATAATGATGGACTTATGTTCAGTGCATCGGACTTAAACAGAATTTACTGTAAATGTAAAAATATTTTTACATTTCAAGCTTACACTGTTCCCTCACAGTCTAGAAAAGTTTGGATCTTTTAGAATTATATTTTCAATTCTGGATAAACTTCTGGAAAAATGCTAAATTGAGTCTGGAAAAGCATGTAAGTTTTTGAGTTTCAATTAAAGATATAAAAGTCTGAAAATTAAAGGGATTAATGAAGAAACATTATTGCCATAGGATTTTCTCGGTGGGGCCGGTTGGGGAAATAAAAAGATGTGATACCAGTATTACAGTCAAATATTGCTATGATGATTATATCAGCAGAAGGCTGCAATTTTTATCACTCCTTCCAGACACTGAAAGTCCTCATTTTGAATCCAAGCCTCTTTCTGCATTAAGTTTACAGGTTCTCCTTGTCATGCACAGATGGGTTGTTTTTTGGGGAACTCCAGGTTTTTCCCACACTTCCAAAAATCCGCAAGTAAGGTTAACTGCTCTATCTAAATTGATCTTCCCAACACTTTCTTTGCCAGCTATATGATCTCGATCTTTAATGCTATTAGAGAAGTTTAAAAAAACCTTAGCATATCTTTATAGCATTAACCACCTATAATGATGGACTTATGTTCAGTGCATCGGACTTAAACAGAATTTACTGTAAATGTAAAAATATTTTTACATTTCAAGCTTACACTGTTCCCTCACAGTCTAGAAAAGTTTGGATCTTTTAGAATTATATTTTCAATTCTGGATAAACTTCTGGAAAAATGCTAAATTGAGTACGGAAAAGCATGTAAGTTTTTGAGTTTCAATTAAAGATATAAAAGTCTGAAAATTAAAGGGATTAATAAAGAAACATTATTGCCATCTCTATTTTTATAAATAGAGATGGAACAAAGCTTATCTCACAGCTTTTTTGACCTATGAAATGCAGTGATATCAAGGTTTGAAACTGAAAACTGGGGTTCTTAGCATCTTCTTCTTTTTATTTTTTTTTACAAAAACTAATCTAATCCAGATTTTACATTTCTAAATTCCATCGATTTTGACCGTGGAGCTAATTTAGGTTTATCCAGGGGGTGAAATAGTCCTATACCACACTGCTCGAATGACTGCCGGCCTATTCAATGTGTCGATTCATGATTTCTGGAATATATAGACAATAAACCCTAACAATGGCAATATATTTAAAATTGTATTAAAATGCAGAAAAAAAACTAGAAATGTAATTTTGAAAAAGTTTGGAAAACCTTTGAAAAAAATCTTAATGTTTAAGGCTTAACATAAATAATGAATGAATGAACTGCAGTATTGACAGAAGGATTCTGATTTTGAGTCATTAAAACTAATTATCTTTTTCTTTACATGCTTATGAATAGTCTTTTGAAACATAAGTTTCCTTTTTTTTCCCGTAGGAATTAAAAAAAAAAAGTAATATAATTACACAGCTCAGTCTGCATCATTATGGAGTAAAGAGAGTCGACTTATTGGTTCAATGCATTAACGCTAATGGAACAGAGCAGCCAGACATTAACAGGAGCAATACCACAGAATAAACATCACTGCAGAAATGTCTGTACATTAACAAATGACGTATTTATACATTTTATACAAGCTCTGATATTTCTCTCCCTTTAACTGTTCACATCATGACCCTTAAAATAATTTGATGTCATCCTAAAGCTTAGGAATATCAGTGTTTTCATGATCTTGAAGTATAAAAGCATTATCTAAAGGCCTGTGAATACATCTCAGAGTTATGGGGTTCCAAATGTGCCAAAAGTGTTTGTCTGTGTTCATACGCACACTGCATGTGTGAAATCAACTTGTACGTTTGTATTTGAGAGCGTCTATGTATCTCGCAACAGTACTTCTGCGCTTACAAATTTACATTTGACTACTGCATAAATGCAAACGTACATGCTGATTTGACATGTGCAGTGTGCGTAAGAACATAGACAAACATTTTCGGCACATTTGGAACCCCATACAGAGTACAGAATTATCTTATTTTGATGATTTACCAAAGCTTTAACTTGAAAAAGGGATAAGTGCTGTATACTGAACTTTCCAGTTAATTCGTTAGAAGGAATATGTGTTGAAAACCTTGAATGTGAAGCAGCTTGCCCACCAAGCATAATGTGGCTTCTCTCTGATTGGTTGATCCAGTTCCCCTGACAACTCCTTCCCTAGGTGGTGCCGTTGTTCTGTCGATGTGGCATACCTTGTCAGAATAGCATGCCGGAAGTTGATTTTTATGGCGCCGTCTGTCAGATTGCCTACCTTATTGAAACAGCACACCAGTGTTTTTTTGAAGGGGTCTGGGTTTGACAGGTCTTTTCTTTATAAAACAGTTCATAAAAAAGTATGATGTTTTCTCGAGGCGCTCATGACAAGTCTGAACTCAGTAGAAATCAATCTGATCTCAGAAAAGCAGCACATTTACTCTGAAAAATGTTCAGATCTGCATCTTGTAAATTTAACAGTTGAACGCTATGGGACTGACTGACTTTTCTGTTGGACAAAGCTGTTAAAATTAAATTCTCATCAAAGCTTTTTTTAGCTTATTTTTTTTCTGACCTTACAATTTCAAAAAATATTCTTGTTTAATATAAAAAAATGTATGCCTTAATCATAGAAATTCTTAAATCCTGAGTGTTCTCCTACAAATGTATGACTTTTACACATAGAATTACAGAGTTTTTCTTCAAAAGACGTGCCTTTAATCTTCAAATCTTTCGGCTAAAATTTATAAATTATTTTTCCTTCATCTTAAATGGCCCTAATACACTAGATTTAACATGGCATTACACAGTATTACATTAATTTTACGACTCCAGTTGCTAAGAATGATGGGAAAACTTCTGTTAGCATTTCCTGTGACTCTATAAGGCATGCAATTAGGTAATGTGTACATAATGTGATAATACACAACACTTGCCACTTATAGACTGAGTAATGCTGAAAATGATGATTTAATTTTAATGCATTCGCAATTCTGCAAGTTTTGCATTACCCATTACCCCGAGTTTTGCTATTCTGATGGGCATGGCTATCTGTCAGAACACCGGCTCCCGAGGCAGAACTGAGGCGTGATCACCCTTTTGCGATTCAGTTTGAACTACATGTTTTTTTGTTTGTGTCAAGCTCTTTGTTACTTTTGTTTAATTTTTGAGTAAAGTTCATGCATGTCTTTTCTTTGTATTCTACGCTGCTCCTGATTCAGAGTGAGACGTGATCAAGCCATACAGCAAACTAAACCATCAGGTACCATCGTCTCCTTTAGCAGGTCAGGTAGATATTATAGATGAGAAAGTCAGCCATGCCTTGCTCCGCCTTCTGATGCTCCTGAAAGGCAAGGCAAGGCATGTTTATTTGTAGAGGACAATTCACACACAAGGCAATTCAAAGTGCTTCACAGTTGCATAAATTAAGAAAACAGATAAACAGAAAAAAAACAAAAAAACACTCGAAGGCCTGACACGAACCAGTAGTGGATCTGCAACAGAACTGCTTCATCAGACAAAGGTCTGACCTGGTTTTACAGACCAGAAGAGAATCTGAAGAGATTTCACCACCAGAGATTTCTCTCTGTTTTCCTGCTCTGTTGCTGCTGTTCTGGTGCAGGAAGCTAATGAGCCAAAAGACGGTTTGGGGCTTTAAATAACTACATTTTTTGGTTCCTCTCCAAAATGCTTTCCTTCAAATAAAGTTATTAAACTCGCAGTTATAGTTCATGAAACCCCTTAAACGAGTAGTAACTCTTGGATAAACGTTAAATATTGAACCATCAATGGCAATAACTTGGACAATGAATGTCAAATTATTTAAATTAAGTAAATTAAAACTCACTTTACAGACCACCACTCTTGGAATGTTTTTTTGTTTGTTTGTTTCTCTTTAGTCAGGTAAAACATTAGGGAATATATTTTAGTTTGATGAATAATAAAATACTAATTTTTTATATCAAATCATTTGAATAATGAAAAAATATGAATCAGAAATATTCATAGATCTTCTTGACTCTTTAAATGTGTAACAACACTGAACTGCTTTAAATAAAAAAAATCAAACTAATCTGTTAAGAGCTGCCTTTGAGTAAACAATTATTCCGCTTAATTGCAGTTTTTGTTGTTTTTATACAATCTCTTATGTATCTTTCCTTATTCTTATTCACTGTTTTTACTTTACATTCTTTTATCATATGTTTTGTTTGTTTCCTTATCACCAAATCATGTAAAGCACATTGAATTAATTCAATTCAATTCAATTCAGTTTATTTATATAGCGCCATTTCACAACAGATGTCATCTCAAGGCACTTTACAAAAAGAGTTATTACAATACAATGTTTAGTGTAGAAATTACAGAACCACAGAAGATTGCGTCGTGGAATTCTCAGCAATCCCTCATACTGAGCAAGCATGCAGCGACAGTGGGAAGGAAAAACTCCCTTTTAACAGGAAGAAACCTCCGGCAGAACCAGGCTCAGCACAAGCGGTTATCTGCCGGACCTCTTTGTGTGGAGAATACACAACAGAGACACAGAAAGAGCAACAGAACTGATGCACAAGTTTGTTGCAGGACGTGGAGAATTTTCCGTCACTGCAATGCCATCTTAGTCAGGGTCGTCAAGCAGGGCTAATCCGGAGCACCTACTATAATAGAAAACAGGTTAGTGCTTGAATTGACAGCACATCATGCAGTTGGGGAGAAGTAGGAGAGAAAGTAGGAACAGACCCTAATAATGTCCTCCAACAGCCTAGCCTAAAGCAGCATAGCTACTAACATTAACCTGTCTCCTAGCTACTAGGAGACCTGGCTACCAACACTCTGTCTGAGTCCTCCTGACCCGTGGACGGTGTAGGGCCGGTAACGGCCCCCGTCATGCCGGGGTCTTCTCGGAGTCGGGTTGTTTGAGAATGCAGCCCAAAGTGGGTGGTAAACTCCATCTAAGGCTAAATACCGGCACGAGACCGATAGTCGACAACTATCTTAAGGAAAAATAGACAGAACTGAGAGGACAGAGTTGAAGAGGGCGAGAAACGTTTAAGAGATAAACGGGTGGGGTCCGCACAGTCTGCCCGGGGGATTCAACCCGGCAGGTAATGGGCGGCCGCACTGTGCGGGAGGATCCCCTTGAGGGACCTCTCTCCGGCGCTGGCTGGCCCCTGTGGGGCACATTTCTTCCGCGGCGGTAAGCCGCGACCGGCTCCGGATCTTTACCTGGCTTACATTAATCTATCTCTACCTAGCTACTCTACCTCTTCCTATCTCTTCCTAACTTTTGACACTCTGCCTGACTACTAACATTAACCTGTCTCTTCCTATCTACCTGTCTGACCTGACTCTAACTACCTATAAACATATCTCTAACTGTAAGCTTTGTCAAAGAGGAAAGTTTTTAGCCTAGTTTTAAAGATAGACAATTAATTAATTACCGTGTTATTTAAAGTTTGCTATTCAAATAAAATTGCCTTGATTTGCCTAAAAATACATCAAAGAGAGATTAAAAATATATATATAATCAGGCTGATCATGATAATTTTATTTACATTGCATTTTATAAAGTTTCTAATACAGTAATATTATATGCAATAAAATAAGAAGAAATTTGGATTTTATTCACAGTCTGATCACAGCCTGAATGTGTTCCCTGAGTGCTTTCACCCTGACAGTGCTCAGGAGTGAATTCTCCATAATTATCTCTGTTTCTTCATCTTATTCAGTAAAAGTGAAGCGCTTAAGCTGCCAAATGTTTAAATTCTGACACACACTGACCAGTTAAAAGAAGATTACCAGGGAAGATATCTCCCATGTGGAGAAGTGGGATAATCTGGTTACGGGTACGTGTTTAAATGGGTTTGTTAAAGTCGTGGAAAGAAACGTCCTGTTAGAGCCAGAGCCACTCTGTTCCCCATCTCTGTTTTGCGTAGAAAGGAACGAAAAAAACCCAAACAAGAGCTAACAGAATCCAGCTTGGATCAGATTAATCAGGACTTCTCCTGACCAACATGACTGTCCTTGGATCACAGCTGAGGGGAGGGTGACGAGGACGGTTGTTATCAGAAGTTGGGCAGATGCATGTGGCGCTCAGTTTCCTGTTGACGAGTAAGTGGAAGTGGCATGCTGCACACATTTGCACATGTGCGCGTGGCCACGTGCACATGCGCACACATTAACGCCCACTGACACACGCACACCAACACTGTAGGCACCCCCCTCTGCAACCCCCACCACCTCGTTGTGCCCCTGAGCCTGACAGTCTGGACATGGGAGATATCGGAGAGTGGGAGAGGCATGAAAACACAGTGTCTGAGTCAGATCTGGGTATAGCTGTGAAAGTGCATTTGTAGGTGACAAAATGGCGATGTCAGAACAGCTTGAGTCCGAAGGAGGTAAGTTTTTTTTTTTTTTTTTTTTGGCTGACTTTTACTCTCTTGGTCCTGCATCTTCCTGGTTTGGGAACAAAACAGCTGAAAAACATCAGCTTGGTTTAACTTTAATGTCTCTTATCAACCAGAGCAGTAGAGAAAAAAAAAAAAGTTTAGTCCATTCCAGCATGTTTATTTGATTATTCCTGGTTATTCAGCTCCAACTTGTGCCAGCCTTAATCACTTCACAGACATGGATTTATGGCTTTAGGTGTGACTGTGCAGCTGGAAGTATAGCTAGTGAAATGAAGGTTAGGTACCAGCGTCCATGTGTGTGTGTGTGTGCGTGTGTGTGTGTGTGCCTCGCTGCTTGGGGTGCTGGTTGAAGATAAGGCCGACCCTACGCCTGAGAGCGAAAAGAGACGGTGTGTGTAAGCCCTTCAAGCCTTATCCCGACACACCTCCCACCCCCACCTCCTCTCCAGCACTCCGCTGCACACACGTCCACACACATCCACGCACAGCGGGGATTAACCCCGTCATGTACCATTTCAATGGGAGAGCTTTGGAGACACACACACACACACACTCACACAGGATTAACTCTTGTGTGTCCATTTCCATGGGTGTTTCTTAGCCACTCTCCGGTTGTGTCGGTGTAGACTGCTCGAGTTTCCATGGTGACAGGGGCCAGTGAATGTAAGATAGGCAAATCCACATAAGTCACCAGCAACAGACACTCTGAGCTACTATTGACTACAGCTCCCCTGGTGCTAGACACACAAAGATGCTGCCAAAGGACTGACAGGAGGCTTGTGAGCTGTGAAGTGTTCATGAAACAGGCTTACTGTGGCCGGAGCAACATACATAAAGTCAGTTTGAGCTTCTTCCACCGCCGGCCGGGTGAGAGACAGGTCCTCAAGCAGATTATCCTCTCTAAATGAGTAACACTGCAATTTGTTATACATTAGTTTATATAGCCTACACAAGCGTCTGCAAAGGTAAACGGTTATACTGTGTTCAGGCCAAACATGACCAGTTAGTTGGAGGTTTTTTTAGTTTACGTTTGTTAAAACTACCATTTGTGTTGGAAAACGGCTTTATGAAACAACTATTTTAACATAATAGAATAAAATGTGTACACACACCTGCAACAAAATCATTTTAAAATGTTTAGTTCATGGTTTGATTTTCAATTTGCAATTGCTATTCTGAGTTTAAAAAAAATAAGTCTAGGACTTTTTGCCTTTACCTGAGATAAACACACACAGACAGTTTTGACCAACAACTCCACAGTGTTTAATATTAGATAAAAAAACAAGCAATTTCTTTCTTCTCCAGGAATAGAATAGTTTATTATATGCAAAGAATACACATCGTTATAACAGAAAATATAATTATTGATTTTTTTCATTGAACAAGAGTGGTACATTATAAGATGAAATGTCTATGGAGCCAAAAAATAGAATTTTAATAATTGTTTATACCTCCTGTGTCAAAACTTTTTGCCACATAGGCCAAGATATTCATGTTGACTGTATTTGCAGGACGAAAAGGCCCAATTTTTTATCAAATAAAATTAACACGGTATATCATTGTGATATCCTTTTACCGATTAACAATAAACATACACGTTTTTAATTAAACATATGCAGTAGTCAGATTTTTATTTTATTTTAGAAAAAGGATCTTGTTGTAGAGCTGACAAATAACTGGAGATCCTAAAACATAAACAGAGTCTTGCACTTATGCCTTACGAAAAGAAAGGCATACGGTTTGGGCAACCGTGGCTCAGCTGGGAGGGACTTCCCTGCTTTATCCATCTCGGTCATTGGGACCTTTCGGCAAGACACTTTCTTGCCTGTTTAGTGTTGGTCAGTGGGCCCCGTGGCGCCTGTGTACGGCAGCCTGGAAGCTGTGGTTACCATATAGCTTGCTGCCATCAGCGTGTGAATGACTAATTGTAGTCTAAAGTGTTTTGTAGTACTATGACTGAAAAAGCAGTACACAAATTCAGGCCATTTACCGTTACATTTTGAGAGTACATTGTTTTCTGTTTCTTGGACTAGAAGAAAATGTTATACATGCTCAGGAACTGCTTTGAAATGCCAATTTTATATAGCATTTTCTTTATGAAGAAACTTTATTGAAGTACAAAAGTTGTGAACAAAATGCCAAGTATCAAATATTTAATTACATAACAAAAGGAACAAAACATATGCATCAAAACTGTCACACCTAACTGGGAAATTGATGCATCAGTTATTTGTCCTAAAAGAGTCTCAGGAGGATGGTGACCTTATTACACATCAAGTAGATGTAAAAGCGTCATGTCCATGTTATATGGGCTAAGGGTGACTTGTTGGATTCAGCGTGTTGTTAATGTGCAAATAGACTGTATAGTGAGCAGTCAGTAAAATATGGTGGACGCCGTATCATGGTGTGAGGACTTTGTTTCAACAAGCATTGATTATTCTATACGAATCCTAAACAAAGTATGTACAATTATTTACTGCGGATATTATCTTAGAGCACCTTATTACTGTGATTCAAACACACTTTCAAAAGTAGGCAAAGAATAAACTGACAGAAAAACAGGAGAAACAATTGCACAAAATCGATACTGAAGTTCGGAGTTAAAAAAAAATTAGGAGGGAAGCTCCCCTTAAACCAAAGCTCTCACAAACTCCAGCCTGTAAATCCTATAAGGACTTTGCAGATGCACAAGAAAGAAGCTGCAGTAATAACCTGTTTTTTTGCACCACTGACAGTTTGTATCTCATTAAATCAGTTCAGTCGTACGGCTACACAAACTTTATTCAGTAAACAAGAAACTGAAGGAGGCTAATACAACAAGTAACGAAAAACCCACTTTTTCTTCTCACCTGTAACAGGAACTTCCCAACTTCCAAGTTAGACTGAGCATCGGGCCTCATGGAAGCTGGAGCTGAATGTTTTTGAGGCAGTATAGATCACACCAGAATGAAAAATGTACATCCAAAACATTGGGAATTATTGAGGGTTTTCTTTAAAAAAAAAAAAAAACACAAAGCTTGCTACAGGAGCTAAATGTGTGACAAATATGTACTCATACTATATAATAACTTTTTAATATTTTTTTGGCGAAAGCGAAGGCTTTCTGCTTCTTGTGTAACAGAAAGCAGGAGCTGTGTCTGTGTCTACTCTAAAAACAAGTTATAAAAAAATCAACACAAGATCGTTTTTGCTTGTAATAAGCTAAAAATTCTGCCAATGGAACAAGTAATAATAGCCCTGAAATGTAGATGAAAAATTTTACTTTCTCGGAAATCGTTTTTGCAGTGTAAACGTTTCTTGTGGTTCTGTTGGCTTCTTCAGGCCACGACCTTCAGTGTGAACTGGAGGGGATCTCAACTTAAAGGAAAGTGGCAGTGACAGTGCTAAATCAGAGAGTGCGGCCTGCTACATCCTGTCTCAGGAGGAGGTGTTCACGTATCTTGGTGCCTCATTAACAAGTTATATAGGATGGAGCATGGAATGGGACCTCATCTGTTGCAAACACTGCAATGTTCTGATCTGTGGTGACGAAGAAGGACATGCAGTCCAAAAATTGTGACCAAAAGAATGAGAAGCAGCAGGGATGAAATTACTCGGTCGTTAAGAGTTGTACCTTTCATTGGTATACCGTTCACTGCAGTTCTTATTATAAACGGCAAACGTTGCTGCAGATTAAATCAGCCTGTACACAACAACTGGTAACAAAAGACGTATCAACAGCATCGTTGGATTCCTACTCTGTAACACTTAGTACAAAGTTTCAACATTTACAGTAGCTGTTGCTTTTTAATTTTTTTTCTCTTTAAAGTGTACGATACTTTTCGCAGTAATTATTCCATCTGTTTTTAAATTCGACCGTGCATACGCTTTTGAAAATGAAGGTGATATCAGAATCAGTCTGCGGCTCCTTCTGTCTGGTGAGCTCAGTTCAGTCAGGTTTTCTAGGAGGAGACCCCAAGGTAGACCCAGAGTTCACTGTGGGGACTTCATATCCCTTCCGACCAGGGGAAGCCTTGGGATTCCCCTGAATGAGCTGAAGAGTGCCGAGGAGGAGAGAGATGTCTGGGCTTCCTTCCAAGATCATCGGTCCAGCGACCTGATCTTGGTGAACGAAGACAATGGATGAATGAATGGAAGCTCTTTCAACACACTGTGTATTTTCTTCTATATCTCCTTCCCCCCTCTATTCATCTCCAAACCTGTTTCCCATTAATAGATACAGAAATTAAAGTTGGCCCAAGACATTTCTGCAATATAGCATCTGTTAAGACTAAGATGCACAAAAATGTTGAACATTTTTGGCTTTACTCTAAAACCCGCTTGTGCTTTTTATAACTCAACTTCGACCATATGGGTGGGATCTCGCTGGCTGTGATCTGAATATCTGATTATAATTTGAGGCGATTTAAGCCGATTTAGCAGCCTGTGGGATTCTCTTAGCATCTCCGTACACGTGTGTGCTCATCAATGTGTGTGTCGGCCGACTCTGAGGGGAAACTGGAAGAGAGAAAACTTCCAATGTTAATGGACCTGGCTTGTCCACCTTGGAGACAGTCCAGTGTACAAACTTTAAAACATAAGTAATTCAAACTGCTTTGGTCTCATACCTTTCTGTGAAAGTTTAGAAGACCGTAATGTTCTTCAGACTGATCAAGCTGCTGCATCAGCAGTGTTTGCATCACAGTGAATGAGCCCACTGTGTACGGCCAGGCCTCTTCAGCTGTCCCAGTTCGGCTGTTAGGAGCAAGCTGATGTGCACTAATTAGGCAAACATGAAAACCACTTGGCAGTCAACATGATCTTTGCTTCCACGCAAATTTCCAGTCAGCTGCATTAGGCCAATTCTCATCTGTGTCAGTTAGGAGGAAGATATGGGATGCAGAGATGAGATGCAGGGAGGAAGAAGAGGCAAAAAAATGCTTACCAGACAACCTTTATGTGCAGTTGTGCATTAGAGGGGGAGGTGGTGGAGGAGGAGGAGGAGGAAGGGGGGAGAGGGTGGCTGTGCTGGGCAGAGAAGAGAAGAGGAGCAAATGCATTGCAGACTGAAAGGAGGAGGGCCTACAGCTATTGTTCATGTCCTCCCGTGAACAAAGGGCTCATCGGGGTCCGTATGTAAACCCACAGCAGGCTCCAGTCCACTGACAAGGCCTCATGCGGGACAAAACATAAAACTACAGACTCCCGCAAATCAGGCCTTATTCCGCTGTAGTCTCTCGGTTTGAGGAGATTTTTTTTTATTGATCCTGTTGGGAAAGGACGTATTGTTGTGTGGGTACGTTGCGTCCTGCGGGCCTATCCGTTTTTACGCACGGAGCGTACACACGGTCTATCATCACGGATCTGTAAACATCAATTTTCTGATTGGACTTCTTTGCAGGTAAAAGGTCACTTTTTTGCTCCTAAACACACATTTTCTACCGTAAAACGCATCTGCTGTGGCAATGAAACGTGGTTTACGAGCACCCGCGGTGGTAATTTATCGTCATTTAACACGAGATTTGCCGTAGAGGGGGAATATAACGTCTAGGCGTTAGCCGAAAGGCTAACTCCTGATGGCTAACTCTAGCCTGCCCGTCAAAGGCCTGCGAGGCAGTGTTTTAGTTGTGAAATGAGTGAGTGTTACTTCTCTTCTCGAACTTAGTGTTTGAAATGACATTTTTCTGGGTACAAAATAATATAGGTGTGTTGTTTTGTTGTAGGTATTACTCGTTTTCTGGTATTTGGATGTTGTAGCCTAGCTTAGCTGGTGGCTAAGGGCTAACATTATGCGATGGCTGCCTTTTAATTGCCTTTGTAGCCATTTTTTGTAACTTTACGGTAAAATGGTCCAACAGTCTGATGTTAAGATCCACTTCAGACTTATAAAATGCAAAAATAAAAAACGCATGAGGAGAAATATAAAATTATATGACTTGGGGAGTTTATCCTCATTAAACGCCTATAGATACCATAGTGGCAGTATGAGACGACACCGATCTAAGTAAATAAAAGTGAGGAGTGTTAGTAATGAGATGAAATCAGGATTGTTTAAGGCTTTGACGCCTCTATGGGATAGGATGTAGGTGGAAGTTGGGCGCCAGGGTTCATATAAAGCAAATTATAATGTACAGTACGAATGTATACAGTTTGTAATGTGTTGTTTGCTTGTAAAATAGAGTGGAACAGGATTCCCAGTGGAGGAAGTGAAGTCCAGCTGATGCGATTGTGACTGACTGTCATTAACCGCTAACAGGAGAGAAGAGGAGCTAATGGAGCTTTCAACAACTAATGGACACATAACCATTGATTCTTTATTTATTTATCTGGTGGTGCATCCAGCCTATAGCAAAGTGTTGCACTCCAAACAGCTTGTTCTTTCTTAAAGAGCACACAAAGCTTCAGACGAATGAGTGTTTTATAGCTTTTCTTCCTAGCTGTGGATGGGGAAACTGGTTTTTAAGGTCCAATTTGTTTACCTTTAGGTTCTTAACTTCCCCAGAAGCTCCCACAACCATGCGTCCTTCTCAACAAATCTCTTCTATTTTCTTTGAAGAGTTGTGAAAGAGGATACATGGTATTTTCCCCCCGTTTATTCTTTTAAATATGTTGTATCTTAAACAGGAGCACTTTATTTTTTACTCTTCTTTCAGTTACAGATGCACCAGTCATTGGGCCAGTCGGTCAGTTTTCCCGTGATCAGATCCGATCGGTGCGATGTTTTTCCTCTATTCTCCCAACTCTGGAAAGCTAAAATGTAATCTTGTTTGGTCGCATATAAACCAATGCTTTTTTTTACATTTAAACTGAATGTTGTAACTATTTGTTCTTTACATTAGCCATACAACAGTGTATTTTTTAAAAATAGATCTTTATTTTTACTCAATAAAATGTTGAAAAGGAACAACGTGGACTGTTCGGCGAATAGAGGCATTAGATCAAAACATGCATCACCTGTTGGTCGACACACTTTGGGCGCAGACGGTGGGAGTTATTAGTTTTGAAAGAAGCCGCCAGTAAACAATCAGAACTGATCGAGGGGAGGTCGACCGAGTTGGGTCTCCGGGCCGATTGATCGGTGGATTTCTGTTCGATATGCAGCAACAGGAGAGGGGGGGACACCAAGGAAGAGGGGCCTCACCATGGCGACGGTGGGGGTCACGACACCTACCCCGCCATGCCTGGATGGTCTTTATGGCAGAGCTGGGCAGTTATTGTGAAAAGGTGACGGGAACTGTTTGTGTCGGGGGACAGAGGGCAGTCTGGTTTGTGAGCGTGCTCGTCGTGGAGATGCGGTCCGTTGGTATTTTTAGATGCATTTGGGTTTTCACGGAGGTTAGATGGGAGGCGATGAGGTCAAGGGTCAGTTTATATGCAAAAAGGTGCTGCTTCTTCACTGTTGTATCTTTGTCACAAAATCCGACGCATACCTGTTGTGTAGAGCTGGCTCAATTATTCTTTTCTTTTTTTCCGTTCTAATCTGTGTTACTGCACCAGATGAGCCCATTAATCAACACGTTCTGGAGACAGTCGGGCCAAAAACTTGTGGAATGATTTATCTGTTGTCTCTTGAGTTTAGGACATTTTATTCACCACTACAGTCCGTCTCGTGTTCTTAATACTGTAAAAACATTTATATTCTTCCATTTCGTCTCTTCATTTCTTCCAGGCTGTTCCTCCAAGTCATTCAAGCTGTACTCCCCCAAGGAGCCCCCCAACGGTAGCACTTTCCCCCCTTTCCACCCCGGCACCATGCTGGACAGAGACGTGGGGTGAGTTTCTTGTCACTTCAAGTGTTCCCCTCGTACGTTTTTAAACTCCTGATGCTGGCGTAGCTTTCTGAGCCATTTTGTGTTTACATAGAGAGTACAACATGGATTGACCCATAGAGCGCTGGATCTATGATTATATACTAAATGGTGATTTACGGAGATGTTTTCAACAAAGCTCCGGCGGTTGTTACCAACATTTATATAGTAGAATAGAGAAATATTTTTTTTTCCTTTAGGACAAGTGAAAAGACAAATAAAAATCTGTAAATTGAATAAAATCCTCCAGGTTATTGTACAAAGATATCTGTAGATAAAATGTTAACTGTATTAGTGACACCATATCTCTGATGAGCATAAAAATAGTGAGCTAATATTCTGCCTTTTTTATTTATATATTTGTTTGTTTGGACGCCTCAATATGTAATAGTCTTTCATGTATTACAAGGACTCTCGGCATGATTTAAAAAGTTGGACTTTTCTCCACGATTAAACGTAATTTTGAAACCTCTTCATGATGCTGAAAATAGCTGAGTTTTCTGTATTCAACAGCATCCACACCAAGGAGTGTTGGTTGGGTCATTCTCCTTATTCTGGACTCGTGCCGACCTCTTGGTGCTCCTGTGGCGTGCTGCTTATTTGAAACTTTAAACTATAGCTTACTCTGAGACAAACTAGCAGACCAATCAGCAGCTACCGCTGCTGTGTAGGAGTGAGAGGGATATCATGTTACCGGCCCAATCAATCCATAGGTGGGCATGTTGGGTCACTTTGGAACGCTTTGAACCAAGGGAGAGTTAGTTCAAAAAAGGGGTCGGCTGGGGTCGGTTCGGAACAAACGCAGGTAATGGAAACACGCCACAAGCGTTCAAAAGTGTCCCGTTCTGTACCAGCCCTAGTGGAAATGCGGCATTACAGGATTATTCCACTCCTTTCTATTTAAATAAATGGTTTAAGTGGCTAAAGAGTCAGCTGTTTTCCTGCTGGATGAGGATTTGAGAACGTTCTGTGTAGAAGTGTTTACACCTTCTTTCTATCATGTGTGGCACGTTTGACTCATGTTATTTCTGGCGAAGACGAGCCAGCATTTAGAAGGCCAATTAGCGCTAAAGTGCAACAATGTTTTTGTCTCATCTGTTTTCTAGTCCTACTCCAATGTATCCGCCCTCATACATGGAGCCAGGAATAGGGTAAGGAAGCTCATCTTCTCTCCTTTAAACTGAGATTCACTCAGTGAAACAGCTGAACCTTTTTATTTAAAGGTATAAATGTTTTTTTTTTTTTTTCTATCACTGCTATCTCATTCATCTTGTTTTTTTTGTATGTTTTTTTTTCCTTTTAACCCAGGAGGCATACACCGTACGGTAACCAAACAGACTACAGAATATTTGAGCTCAACAAGCGGCTACAGAACTGGACAGAGGTTAGTGTCCACGAGGATGGACAAACACAGACTTGGAAACGGAAACAAAGACAGCCGTGGTAATTGCGTCTTGTTGGTTCTTTTCCTCCCGTCACCCCCTTAGGAGTGCGACAACCTGTGGTGGGATGCTTTTACTACAGAGTTCTTTGAAGACGATGCCATGTTGACCATTACTTTCTGTCTGGAAGACGGACCCAAACGTTACAGTAAGAACCACACATTTTTTCAGTTTTGAGTCTGCTAATGAAAATATGAACCCTTACCATTCTTCAGCGACAGCATTTAGTTAGCCACAGAGTCCATTATATATTCATGCTGGTCTGCCCTCCGTCCTGCTACAATGGGGAATGTAATATGCAGAGCTGTACGACTGATAATGGCTACAGCAGAACCATGTCAGAAACATCAGAGGTATAGGCTCAACAGTGAGTGCAACTAGAGGCAGGTTGGTGTTTAATCGTCGAGGCCACGATTTTAGTTTAGATTTTAGATTTTATTACGTACAACCATGTGGTAGTGTTCTTTACTTTGTGGTGTTTTTTCTTTGATGCTTTGAAGTCCAGATTCTACCTAAACCAGCTATTTGCACCATTATTCTGGTTACTGTTTGAAATATATTTTATGTACTTAAAGAGACTTGGATCTATTTTATTTTCTATTGTTCTGAAACCATTTGCAATCAGTTAATAATATAATGATAATAATTAGAGATGGTGGAGGTCTGGGAAAGGAAAACGGCTCTTGAAATGTTCGTTGACAGTTGTGGGATTATTGTCACAGTAGCATTCATACTGTATCTTTCTCTGAGAAAATAGACACTTGTTGCTTATTTTTTCTTGATATTTGCATTGAAAGCCTTAATCGTCATTCTACCCAGTACTATATTTAAAAAGCATCTCCATAAAAGTCCATATATATTAGAACAATGAGTATTATTAAAAATATAAATGTATAGAGAAAAAACATTGGAGGTAGAACAGTAATTTGTGCACATGAGCATTTGGCAAACTGGAGCTCAATATGGGGATATCTTTAAAAAAAAAAGAAAGCTGTCTCTGAATGAGTTAGATCAGACATATTTGTCATTTTATCCAGCACCAGACATGGTCAGTTTGTGATTGTCGCAATATGATGTCGTACTGCCATATCTAAACGGTAAAAAAAATTCCAATAAATGTGTAGCGAATGAAAATCAGCCTCATCTGTATGAAATCAGGAAAATGCACAAATGAGTGCTCTTTGTGTGATTGTTACTTTCTTATGGAAAAATAAATCTAATATATGGCAAAAAAAAAAAAAACATTTCCAAAAAGCTAAATAACTCTTTATTTTAAGGAAAAAGTGTAGTGGCATTGTTTTCAGCCAGCTGACCCATTCTTAGGGTTTTCATACCAACTTAAAACTTTGATAGCCCTGGATACTTGTGTCTGGCTCAGGCCTAGACGCTTGTTGGGCTGACTAACCAGAGGTCACCAGGTACAAAATTCAAAGATTGTCCTTTGATTCATTAATGAGGAGAACTTTATGGAAACGTGGAAGCGTGAAGCCAGCTTTAGAGGCCAGACACACCAAACCAGCCGCTGGTTCTTTGGAACATCTGTCACCATGATGCCAAATTCCTCTCCTCCTGGGTCGGTCTCCTGCATGTTTTAGATGCTGAATAGATACTGTGAGCGTTTTAAACAGGTCTGTTGGAACAGAGATTTATCTGCAGTGTGGTGGCCGACCAGCCGGTCTGTGAGCGTCGTATCTTAATGTTACTGTGGTGTTTGATGCACCGCCTCAGGATCTGCCATGTTTTCTTACCCGTTTACCTCATATTGTCTGTTTTGGGTTTAAAAATGAGTCCATGATGGAGAAGACTAGAACAACAACAAAAAAATTTAGGGATGCACCAATACCAATTTTGGTATTGGGGCCGATACCGTTCCAATGTACTGGTATTGGCTAGTTAACCTATACCGTTAACCGAAACTGTGCAGTAATTTCAGCAATGTTGCTTTTTTTCCACTTTAAATTTTTGTTTTGTGGTCATTTTTATCATTTTTTTGTCTTAGCTAATAAACCATATTTTTTTGTAACACACAGAGAAGAAAAAAAAACCTCTCTTCCAATTTATTGCATTTTTTTTGTGTGTGGGAGAAGTATTGGTACTCTGTATTGGCAATTACTCAGATCCAAGTATCGGTATTGTATCGGTTAAAAAAAAAAGTTGTTGCATCCCTAAAAAAATGAAACTAGATTAAATCAATTCTAAATAATTAGCTAACTCTTGCAAACCCATTTCAGACTTCTTTTTTTTAATTATGCACAAACCACAGATTTATTCTTGATACCCAAGTACTCAACATTACAAATGTTTGTATTCCTACCTGCTCAACAAGAAGGTTATTACACTATATCTCAATTAACAAACAAAGCAGTCAAATTTTGTTAGATTAAAGCTCTATGAAATGATATGCTCATAATAAAGGGCATGCTTGTGTCATTACCATTGTGGATTCTGTGGTTGCTACATTTTCTTAGTCTACGTATTGTCTTTCTTTTAATTCTACAGGTGGGTAATTTGTGTGTTTTTTATCATTTGTTTACTTAGCCTAAGTTGAATCAGTGGTGTGTGTGGTCCTATTTGCTGTGACATTAAAATAAAGGCAAATATGTTAAAGCTCGGTTTCTTTATTGCAGCTTATATCATGAGACACCATAGGAGCGCTTGTTATATTACAGCGTTAAACAAACGGTTGCATAACAGCCCCGTTTAGACGAGTGCCTCATATTAGAGCTGTAATTAGTTTATTTTGGCTTTCCAGTCAACAGATGAGACAGGAAGGTAATTTCCATTTCTGGTCTTCTCCTTTTCTCCAGCGATTGGACGGACGTTAATTCCAAGGTACTTCCGGAGTATATTTGAGGGCGGAGCCACGGAGCTCTACTACGTGCTTAAACATCCCAAGGAATCCTTCCACAATAACTTTGTTTCGCTCGACTGTGACCAGTGCACTATGGTCACTCAAAACGGAAAGCCCATGTTCACGCAGGTATGCTGGTAACCTCTGTCAGGCCGCGTATCCGTCTTCAGAGACTTTGTCCTCCTCCTTGGTCTGAATCAGTGCTCTGAACCTGTGCAGGTGTGCGTAGAGGGCCGCTTGTACCTGGAGTTCATGTTTGACGACATGATGCGGATAAAGACGTGGCACTTCAGCATCAGACAGCACCGTGAACTCATCCCCCGCAGTATACTGGCCATGCACGTAAGTGGGGGACCGCGCCACACTTAATCACTGATGATGTTTGTTTGAAGCCATGTTTTATCATTTTTTAATCACTTTCCAGGCCCAAGACCCACAGATGCTTGACCAACTGTCCAAAAACATAACAAGATGTGGCCTGTCGAACTCCACCCTCAACTACCTCCGGGTAAGAGGAGCCAGCGTGCATTTGTTCTCCATCAGATCTGGGTTTATCCAAGATTATACTGAAGGTTTGGGTTCAAACATAAAGACATGAAATATTTTAGAAATATTTTAAAAGATCTTTTAGATATTTTATATCCATCTGCTGCTGTAGACATTGATAAATGTGATTTGGTTAAAAGGTCATCGGAAATACAGGAGCAGAATTTCAGAATGTTGCTCCCTGGGATGCAATGATAGTACTTTTTTTCAAACCGATACGATACTTGGATCTGAGTACTTGCAGATACCAAGTACCACTGCCGATACTTCCACCACACAAAAAATGCGATGAATTAGAAGGCAGGTTTTATTTTCTTCTCTGCTTGTTAAAACAAAGGATGGTGAATTAGAACAAATATAAGAAATATTAATAAAAATAACCACAAAACTAAAGTTTCAAGCAAAAAAAAAAAAACTGAGCAAGCTGCGTCTGTCTTAACTTGGGTTCTGCTCCATCTGTCAACGAGCCGAGGCTGCTGCATCACCTCTAGCTGACACACAGCCATTCAGATAGGCTTTGGATCGTTTACTGCAAAAAAAGTTCATAAGGATATTAAGGAATTTGTTCCTTAAAAAAGAAACGGCTGTTTCCATTCATGTAGATTTATCAATCTCCAACTAAATGCTGTACGTCTTCATTAAAGAGTTGCATGTTGGTTTTGTACAAATAAGTATGAAAACATTATCATTTTTAATAGTGATAATGATGATGCAATTTTTATGCAAATCACAGGAGCTTCCTGTGGAGGAAAGTTAATATGATAATTAGAAAAATACAGCAACTGGAAAACTAAAGAGAATGATCTGAATTGGTGTAAAAGCTAAAGTGCTGCAGACGGTAGCAGGACATGCTTTCTAAAGAGTCAGTTCGGTGAGACCGAGACCAGATGTCAGGTTGGTATCGGTGGGTCTGAAGATCCGGAGCTTCGGGCTGAAGAGGAGTGAAAGAATCTGAGGAGGAAGAAGATGAACAGATTTGTTGATGAGGAAGAGGACTTTGCTCTATGTAACAACCCAGGCTGAGTCTGTTTGGCGTATTAAAGCTGGAGCTGCTGACTAGTCGAAAACTTCAATGACTTTGACTGCAATAACCAAATATTTTTAGTTTACGTATTGATTTTAAAAATGCATCGTTTTTTTCAGAACTTTTAAACCGAATCGGCCGCTTCTCGAATGCTGTTGCACCTGTTGGTGATCTATCTTCGCGCTATATGAGTGATGAGTTGGCGGGATTATGATTGTATTTTTCTATTAGTATTTTTTAAAAGCAGGAAGGGAGCAACAGGGGGCAAAGATTCACCATAGAGTTTAAATGAAGAAGCAGAATGTGATGGACGGGCGTTGTACGCTCATGATGAGGTCACAAACTTACCTACAGATAAATGTTACTGGAGACCTTTAGAAAACTGGGGCCCATGTCCTTAATTAATACTTCTTCTGTCCGCTAATTCCCAGACTCGATCGACTTGTTGCCTCAGTTCTATATATTTTAAACCTTTTAAAACGTCTTGATCGTGCTAGTGTCATTTAACATTTTAATCAGACAATATGATAAACAGTGAAAACCGTTAAATACCAATCGAATTTTTTGCTGCATGTTGTTATGGTAAAACGATTTCACGATTAGTTCTATTTAGTGATTAGTAATTAATAGTAAAGGCAGCCGGGGAGTTTGGCATAATGGACTAAGTTGAAGACTTATGGCCGTTTCACCTACTCTAGTTGAACTGAAGGACTCCTCTGTAATTGTTATGGCTGTACAGTACCTCACTGGCAGGCAGTCACATGATGTTAAAGAGAGCGAGTGTTGGCCCAGGAGGGCTTCCTGTACCATCGTAATGAATATGTTAAAACGCCAGTGGAGAATGAATCGTCCTTATCCTTACTTCAGCTCTATGGAGTTCTGCCAAAACAATGTAAATCTAAACTCTTATTTTGAGCATCTAATAGAAACTTATTAGAGTAGTGCGCATGAATGAAATAAGCTCTGGTTGTGTTTATCATTTTAAATGCACAACTTTCTCAATATAACGTTTTTATTTTAGAATACATAAAAGCTTCAGATTAAATTTTTCTTGAATTGGTACTTCATAAAGTACTTGGTTCTCCAATGATGATAAAGTTCTTGTTTAAAACCATTTTGTCGTAGAGATGCCATCTTTGTCGTCCATGCTTTCATGCGTTTGCGGAAACATCGCAGCTCGATATCATGACCGTTTAAGCTCTGTGTTTGGATCCTGAGCATGTCTGTTCAGACACTCTGCACCACCTCCAGTTTAACTCTTGTTTTTATTTCTGTTCCCCGCCTGCAGCTCTGTGTTATTCTGGAGCCCATGCAGGAGCTGATGTCCAGACACAAGACATATAGTCTCAGCCCCAGAGACTGCCTCAAGACCTGCCTCTTCCAGAAATGGCAGAGGATGGTGGCACCGCCTGGTAATGCCGACGCACCGCATGGATTCATTAACGAACGGTCACTTGACATTTGCGTAAGAGCCCCTCTCTCTCCTGACTTGACAGCTGAGCCATCGAGACAGGCCCCCAACAAGAGGCGGAAGCGTAAGATGTCAGGCGGCAGCACCATCAGCGGCGGAGGTGGCGCCAACAACAACAACAACAACAAAAAGAAGAGCCCCGGTAGTGGCTTCCCTCTGTCCAGCCAGGTTCCGGTGAGTACCACATTGCCATCTACTGTCAGTGATGGGTTATTACAGATTTATAAACACTGCCTTGCTGTGTGTACGACTCTGATAAAATTCCAGTTTTGTCAACAAAGATAAAAATAACACCACAGTGGAACATTTTCATCTCTATCATCTTAAATTTTACATTTGTCCTGTATGACATAACTACAAAAAAAAACATCTGTAAAGGTATTGTAAAAAGCTCCAAACTAACGCTTCGTTGAAGCACCTCATAATAGACTCCTCCAGCAGAAGACTTGATGCTGAAAATAACATCATGAGGCCATATCTTAGTTTGGAGGTCAGAGAACTTCTCTTTTCTGCAGCTCTCTGCAGAGTCACTTTTTCTGTTGAATTTCGTTATGGGTTCCTCCTGGTAATGCTTCTGTCTTTATCCCTGCTTCTACGTCCATTTATATGGAGCAATACAACAGATTGTTGTTGAATGTAAAAACACAGCCAGACGTTTGTGGCAGTTAGTGCTACTATTGGCGTCCTGACAGCCTCCCCAGCCACTTTCCCTCTAGTTTTTTTATTTGTTCCAGAATTTTTTTTACTTTTTCCCTGTGGTCTTACATTTCCCACCGATACCAACCTGTAGATGACTCTCTTCACTATAACAAAGTATATAGAATTATAATGCTGTGAATTACTTTTAGATACATCTAACTACTGATACCAAACGTAAAAAAAAATTAATAAAGATTTGTTTTAGTTTAGCTCATGCCCTAGGGCTGGACAATAATTCGCTTGCAGAATACATCGATCAATAGACGTGTGGTGCGATTAAAAAAAAAAAAAGGTCAATAAAAAAGTTTGCTAGAAAAAAATAAGTTTCCCCTCATTTTTTCATTATAGCCTATCAGGCAGCTTAATACAACAACCATTACTTACTCCTAACGAATCATTAACACTGACCCACGCAGCACACTCTCTTCTTTCAAACCACAAAAAGGATGAAATGATTTGAGGTGAAACAGAATTTTTTGATAGTCCCTAACCGAACCATCACTTTAACTTCGTGCAGTCAGATGTCACAGCAGCGTTCAATTGTGTAGTTGACTTTTCTTTTTAAATCCCAAGGATCCTTCTCTCCTTCCCACACTATTGGATCTTTTCGTTCACTCTGCCATCGTAACTGGTGAGCGGATCTTCTTGTGAGAGCAAGAGGAACCTAAGAGCGCAGCAGTCCCTCCTCCCACCATCAGTTCCCGCAGCGTGTGTGCTTGTTAAGGAGGAGCGGGCGGCCAAGACAGTGTTTGACTTGTGTTTTTATCTCCCGCAAAAGATGAATACAACCTTACTTTTACCGTTAAGAGGAGCGATACGGCTGAAGCTTATCGATCCGGGTGGACTGTCAGAATCAGCCCTGGGGCTAATTTAATACTGGGTTTCAGTACCCATCCTTAATTATCAATATCGATCAATATGGCTATTCCTTTTTTATATGCTCTTGTTCTATATCGTCCAGCCCTGTCACGCCCCTTTAAGAAATAAGTGGTCGGATTGAGTCATGTGACTAGATAGTCATGTGGCTTCATCCCATCCCGAAGTGAACAGCGCTGCCAACAACTGTGTCGCTATACTTAGCGAGTCTTAAGACTCTAGCGAATCTTTTTTTTTTTTTTTTTTTTTTTTTTAATGACAAATTTAGGGATTTTTTATGCTGTTATTGAATACTCTGAGAGCCTAAAGTGGAGCATGTGTGATTGTTACTGCTTTCACTGAGCAGCGGAGCTGCAGTGGCCCCACACCGTTCCCAGCCCTGCATGCTGCAGCTCTGCATGCCCACGTCCTGCTCAGTCGGAGAAGATACTAGGCCCACTGAGTCCAGAATGTTGATACACCGCACATGCTTGAAGCCACCACTGGCTGATTCTACCTTAGAGTCTAACCTGGACTGAAATAAGGGGGGGGGGGTTGTAGGCTATCAGTCACTTATCTTTATCGAGATGAGCTGCTCATATATCGCAATAATGATTTGAGTGTGAAACGAAGAAGACTGGGAGTATAAATTAAATTAAAGGATGGTTTAACAACCAGAGCCTGATCACTTTACCTTTCTATTCCCCTTATTTTTATGTTTCTCCCACATGTTTGTTTTTTGGATAAAATTTCAACGGTAAAAAGGTTTGTAATTTATGAATCATTGTCTTAAAACCCTGGAATTTAAAAGGGTCTTTTATACTTTGAGACCTATTCTGCTCCATATTTCTTGCGTTAGCAATTCAAACATTACATCTTACATTGACAGAGGGTAGATGTAGAACTACCTGCAAGCTTGAAATTGTTCATCCCCCTTGCTGATATAGATTTCAAAACATGCTTGTCAAAAAAAAACAACTTAATTATTTGGACAAACCTTTATTGGCATTTCATCAGTCAAACCCATATAAATGGTGACCATTTCATTTTTTCCCTTCATGTTTCCCATGGTATGTTGACTGTATCTCTACTAATAAGCTCCAGGTTTTTGAGGTTGGAGGATATTGTTGCATAGAACACATGTTAAGCATGCATCTCCAGTAAAGACGTTCAGCTGAAAGTGTTCTCAAACATCCTTTCTTCTGGAGCCTGGAGAAGGAGTTGCAGTTCTTCCAGGATGAGAGTGACAGAACAGAACCTTCCAGTGAACACATTTGGAGAGCAGTTTGTTAAAAAAAAGACTAGGTCTGCACAATAATGGTAGAACATGCACAATATCATTGTGGAATACTGCAATAGTCATATCGATTTGCACTTAAGCCCCATTTCTCCTACTCTTTTCCTGTTATTTGCCCCGTCATCACAAATTTTCCCATCACTCTCTGTGAGGTCTGACATCCCAGACGGTAAAATCTATATGCACCGCTATCAAGAGCCAGGAAATCCCATTCAGCTCCCCAAATTTATTATTGGGACGCAAAGCGTAAGAGCACGACACTTGGAATATAATAGCCTACCAAATGTTGCGGTTGCCATATTTCATGTATTGATGCTGTGCTGGCGGCGAACATAGTAAATCTTTTGTGCAGCTCTTGTAAAAATACAAAGAACACTTCAAATTTACTTTGGTTTTATACTCTCAAGCTGATGAACGGAACTTCATAAGAGTTTACGTCCATGCAGTGTGAAATGGCAGCTTTTAGAGACGCTAACTTCATACAAATCGGTTGAGACGGTTCCTATGAGTTCAGATTTTTATAACTTGCAATGGCAAGGAGAGAAAGACCAAGCATGTCATCCTGGCCTTTGTCTGAATCTTTCAGTATAACAACTTTACTTTATACAAGTTAGTCACTCCCAACATTGCATTAAGTCAAACCCTAAAGTGAGAGAGCTTAGCATATATTGCCTCCATCGTTGGTCGAGGAAAATGGATCCAAAAACAGAAACCTGGTCCTACTCAAGGCTAAAAATTCCCCACTCTTTCCTGGTGAATGTTAGTTGACCAGTAAGTGTCCATTCATTTTGTAATTACCCCTTTATTCATTTAGTCGTACATGGTGTAAACATTTTTATATTCATACAGCAGCACCCTTATCCCCACTCTCCAACACACAAAGGCTAAAAATTTGGTTTATTGTGTAAAAGAGCTTTAGTAGCTGTTCAAGATGAACTAATAAAGCCAGAACAACTTAAATGAAAACTAATATTTTAAACGGTTTCTCCAATTCGAAACCAAAACTACAGTTTGGTGTCCACTACACTCTGATTTATTTAGCCTCTTGAGCCTCCACCTGTCTGCCATTAGGTGGCGTAGTCACTGCTCCTTTCAATTCGATTAAATTCAATTCAAAAATACTTTATTGATCCCAGAGGGAAATTAAGTGTTGTTGTAGCTCCTTACTAATTCATTTTCAGGAGTTGTTGTAGACCATGAGGGCTGTGGGGACAAAGGATTTCTTGTAGCGGTCTGTGTTGCAGCGAAGCTGAAGAAGCTTCCTCTCTTGCTGCAAACCTTGAAGGACCTCAGCCTCCTCAAAAAGTACAGTCTGCTCTGTCCCTTTTTGTAGACAGCTTCACTGTAGATTCTCCAGTCCAGTCTGTTGTCCAGGTGAACTCCGAGGTATCTGTACTCCTCAACCACCTCCACTTCTCCCATGATGGAGACAGTCTTTGACTTATCCCTGTTTCTTCTGAAATCTACAACCATCTCCTTTGTTTTGTTCACATTCAAGCTAAGATGATTGTTTCCACACCGTGCCACAAAGCGGTCCACCAGCTCTTTGTATTCAGCTTCTTCTCCATATCTGATACACCCGATAATTGCAGAGTCGTCTGAGTATTTCTGCAGATGACAGGTCTCTGTCTTATACTGGAAGTCTGATGTGTACAGAGTGAACAGGAATGGTGAGAGTTCAGTCCCTTGATGTGCTCCTGTGCTGCTGACCAGCTGGTTTGACACACAATCATTCAGTCTCACAAACTGTGGTCTGTTTGTCGGGTAGTTATTGATCCAGCTGATTGTTGAGGCCTCCATCTGTGTCTTCAAGAGTTTCTGACTAAGCAAATCAGGCTGAATTGTGTTAAATGCACTGGAAAAATCAAAGAACATGATCCTCACAGTGCTTCCTGCTTTGTCCAGATAACTGTGAGTTGGTTGAAGCAGGTTGATGATGGCATCTTCAATCGCTACTTCCATGGAAATAAGCAAACTACATGGGGTCCTGATTGGTTCTAGTTTACTTACTTAGGTGGGGCAACAGGAGTCTCTCCAGGACCTTCATGATGTGAGAGGTCAGGGCAACAGGTCTATAGTCACTGATGACTAATGGGTGAGTTTTCTTTGGTACTGGAACAAAGCAGGACGTCTTCCACAACACTGGAACCTTCTTCTGGGTCAGGCTAATGTTGAAGAGGTGCTGCAGAATCCCACAGAGCTGCTCTGCACAGGTGTTCAGGACTCCAACTCCCTCTTCACCTGACTTTTGGAGACGGACACGTGGGAGAGTGAGGTAAAGGGGGTAGCAGCATCTCCTGACTTGGTTGAAGACAAAGTTGTGGAAGTAGAAGAGTTCATGACTGAGGGGGAAGATAAAACATCTGAGGTGTGACAGGACAGTTATGGGTCAGAGGAGAGTGGGATGTGTATTTGGCTGGAAACAGGAGAGGAGGATGCTGAGTTTGTTCCTGAACTGAACCTGTTGAAGAATGTGTTCAGTTCATTGGCTCTGTCTATCCAGTGCTTCCTGTGCTTAAAGCCTGGGATTTTTTTCATTCCAGACCAGACATCTCTGCTATTTTTCCTCTGTAGTTTGTTCTCCAGCTTCTTCCTGTAAGCCTCTTTGCTGTCTCTGTTCTTGACTTTTAGTTGCTTCTGTATACTCCTTAATAACTCCTTATCTCCGTCCTTGAAGGCTCTTTTTTTCTCTCGTTCAGCCGTTCCTTCAGCTTACTGGTCATCCAGGGTTTGTTATTAGGGAAGCATCTCACTGTCCTGGAGAGGATGATGATGTCCACACAGAAGTTTATGTAGTCAGTCACTGACATGGCATTGATGTCCTTTTTTAATTTTCCCATTTCCACTGCGCATTTAGGAACATTCAGTGCCATTGCTGTCATTTTGTATCATTTTTCTTGCTTTTGGAAAATTATCTCCTCTCCTGACAGTTCTCTAGATTTACTCCTAGTTATAGCAGGCCAACGTCAACAAGGCATAAACCGTTGATTGGTTTAATCAGGTGTCTGAGAAGACGACACAGAATTCTGATTGGTATGAATTCTGTTCATAGGGTTGAATAAATAAGCAACTGTAGTAGACAATGAAATAAATTTTCAATAGAAAATCTATTTCTGTTAAGTTAACAGAGTTTTTTTTTTAAATAATACCTTATTTATTTATTTTTTTTTATTGTTTTTTTTACCGTCTGCTCCGATATCGGTCCGGTGGTTGGGGACTTCTGCTCTAAACTGTCTGGGCGGCACGCCGGAGTTTTCCGTTCTCGTCATTTATTAATCGCTACCCATTTAGCAGGTTGAATGGTGAGTCAGCCCACCACTGCTGCTAACCAAGTCTTGTGTTGTGACTGCAGGACGTGATGGTGGTGGGAGAGCCCACCCTGATGGGTGGGGAGTTCGGCGACGAGGACGAGCGCCTGATCACGAGGCTGGAGAACACGCAGTTCGACGCGGCCAACGGCATCGACGACGAGGACAGCTTCAACAACTCTCCGGCGCTGGGCTCCAACTCGCCCTGGAACAACAAGGCTCCGTCCAGCCAGGAGAGCAAGAGCGACAACCCCACCTCGCAGGCATCACAGTAGAACCCGGGGCCCCGTAACCTCTATACAGACCCCTCTGTCAGCCACCCCACCCCCACCCTACCTCTATAGCCATGACTGCAGCCGAATTGGTCTTTAGTCTGATTTGCAAACCAAACACAGCTGTAGCACTCCGATTCACCCACAGGTAGCCTGAGAGGAAGCTGGTCCGTCCTCTGACGGAGCCAGAGAACCGTTTAGGCACCGTGTCCCCGCACTGTTTCCCCCTCCTCCTCGACTTGTACACAAAACGTCCCTTCTGCTGTTGCTCATTTTTCATTTTTTGGATGGGGATTGGGTCGACAGGACTGAGAAGTAGCAGGAACTTATTCCACACGAGAAACACGTACACTAACCTATCGTAACCGAACGCTCGCATGGTGGGGTAGACGGGCGGCGGCGGGGTGGGGGGGGCATCACTGCGGTGGCGAGTCGCTCGGAGACTACTCGTCAACCCGTCATCTAAACTTTGCTCTCGACTGTGGTCCGGTCTGCTGATGCATTTGCCACTCTGTTTAAGAGTAAAGTGTGTGAGCGAAAGTGTGAGTGTGTGTGAGAAACTGTGAAGCGATTATCTGTGGCTTTGCTGAAGCAGACTGGTCAGAACTGAGCATAACACACTAGTGTGAAGGCTGTTCTGGGGCACCGGGGCAATAACACACGTGTATATTAACACACATGCGTACACACACACACAATACAGATTGAAGGATTTCGAGTGCTCCCCAGTGCCCCAGCCATGTCTGATTAGACTACAATGATTGCAGTCTTTCAAATGGAAAGCATTTACAACACACACAGCTACACATTTTAAGAGTTTTTATACAGTATATATATTTCCCTAGAATGTTTTTTTAATTTGTATTAAACACCTTCATTTCGATTACTTTTTTTATTTTTTACCAATACTGAAAAGCTACAGACCAAGGAGCAACGCAGGACTTTTATCCTCCTCCCCCCTAAAAAAATATAGTTTTTTTTTTTGTCTATAAAAGAGAAATAATTTAGTGTGGATGTTTTTATTATTTTTTTTGTTTGTTTTGTTTGGGGATTTTTTTTTGTGTATTTGTGCTTGTATATTTAAGGTAGTAGCAAAGTTCTGTCTGACTGTAATAAAATGTATTCTTACTTAGATTTACCTAAAGCCATCCCGATCTAATGTAAAGAAACAAAAATAGGAAAAAGGAGAAAAAAACCCTCATGAACCTCTTCCTCCTCTCCCCTGCCGTCTTTCCTCCTTTATTTTTTTTGTTTTTTTAATAAAACTTGTGTAAATTAAATTACAAACCCCTGGGGGTACAATGGCACCATGAAAAAAGATGCTTTTACCTATTTTTTTCTATTTATTTTTAAAATTCACGCTCGTATTTTGATTATTCACAGCATCCCTGACGATTTTCTGTATCTCATCTCGATGTTGAAGTGAATGTGCTCAATGGCTTTTAGTTTTTCTGTAACCTGTTTCATCACTGGCTAAGAAACAATCTTTTTTTTCTAATGAGTTTTATGTTAAAATTCTCTAATTTGTACAGTCTTGTTTATAACCAGCAGTGTCGCTAACCATCTTAACATTAAGTACAGTCTGCATATTTTGGTAACAGGGCTGAGTCTGTAAAGTCCAGTAGAAAACAGCTCTGTTATTGGTTTGTACATTGTTTTGTTTTCGGGGTTGATTCCAGCTGCATTTATGATTGAGTTTGAATGGTGACTTGTACCTTCTTCAAACCCTGTAGAGAAATCTTTGTTTGATATATATATTTTTTTTGATTTGCTTAGTTTCTGCCCTTAATAATTAATGTATGGTACCAATAAAAAGATACATTTTCAATTTAAAAAAGATGTTGTTGGGGGATCTTGTGTATGTTTATTTGTGAAGGACGCTGGCCCTACATTAGTATAATAAACCACCTTCCACAAGTGTTCAAACTTGGACTATAAACAATAATCAGATTTATGCTTTTTAAAATGTATTCGTCTTTTAATTTCATCTGTGGTTTCCCATTCCATTGATTAAATATACAATAGAGCAGCCTTTTCTCATAGCTACTCTTAAAGAGAAGCAAGTATGTGATTCCGGTAGGTCAGATATGTGTGGCATTTGCTTGTTGAAGCTAAAAGTTTCTCACCTTAGAAATGACATTTTTAAAATTCAATTTTTGGTTCTGTTTTTTAATACAGTGCCGATTCAAAACCCATTCAATCATACAAGTAATCCTACTTATTAAACAGGGTGTTCATTTCATCATTCTAGTTTTCAGTTTAAACCAACTCAGCAGATTTCCACTCAGTTGTAGCGACAGCAAACAGTCATTGTGTCGTTTACTTCACAGCAATCCCTCATACTGAGAAAGCATGACGCGACAGTGGAGAGGAAAATTTCCCCTTTAACAGGAAGAAACCCCAAGCAGAACCAGAACATGGCTAAGTACGAGCGGCCGTCTGCCACAACCTGAAGACACCTGCAACGGTCACAAGACTGAGCCCAAGTTTTTCTGTCCAGCACTGGAGTTAGAAAGTCCAGCAGCTAGTGGTATCTTGTATATGAATTTATTTTTAGGCCTATGTTTTCAAAGATGCTAATAAAACTGGAAAGCTCAGTGGATTTTTTTTTCCAGTCAAAAGCTAAAGTTCGATTTAGCCACTTGCTGCCAAGGTTAGTGCAAGGAAGTACTAGTTTAGGTAGGTTTGAATCATTTTCTCACTATTTTTTTTATTCTTATTTAAAAAGATCTGAGTACAACCAAAAAAAACGGCACTAAATAGGGTGGAAATGGTTTGAAATTTTCTAAGAATTAATGTGAGCCCTGATTCAAGTACAATTTGGATGTGCAGGATTTAAAGGGGTGGTCCTCTCTTTTATATACAATAACAGAACGTCCCTCTTCTTTTTTTAAACTGGCCCCTTTATACCAGCACTGGCTGTCAAACCAGTATCCATACAGGATTCAAGTTGCTCAGCTGAGACCCTCAGCACTCCGCTGGCTGTTTTTTAACAGTCAGTCAAGGCCTCCCTCAGGCCTCAAGACAAGTTGTAAGAAGACACATGGAGAAGATTAAAGAACAGAGAAGTTGTCTTCAGATAGTTTTCTCTTATATTTCAGACAACATATCTGTTACCAGTGGAACCAAAAGGGAGACTGGATTAAGTAGACATGCTTACCTATGTGTGAGATGTGAGGAGCTGTGTCATCCAGGCAGCTCAAGGGGAGAATCTGATCAAGATGGCTCCTGGACAATAGTTACTTTTGGTATGGGCCATATGGACAGTTGCCCGGGGTGGCGTTAAGAAGAGGGCAATAGATTCATATAAAATTTTCAGGATGCTGAAACATTTTTCCTTTGGATTTTTTGCCTGTCCAGTTCACAGAGGATATAGCTGAGACTAGGTTATGTTCTCTCTAAAGGACTATACTACATTTTTATCCCACTCAAGAGTTTCAGATGATGTCAATTTCAATTGGTTGGAGGGGAGGGGGAGGCTTGGGTCACACGGCAGGAATTTTAGGCCGATTTTGCCTCGATTATCTGAATGGCTCATGAAAACAATCCTACCAGATATTCTCTGCTGTGTATGGTGCGTTCTGAGTGCTCTGCTCGGAAGGATGCTGTGCGTTCTTCCTGAAAGTCTTGCAACAATTTTAAACTCCTGCTGTTTGATTCAGGCCTAAGGCAGGCCCAGAACTGGCTGGAAGAAGTACACTTATTTTCTTGTTCCAATCAAACAGCCACAACAAGGCTGATTAGGAAAAGTTGACCATTTATAACCGTCTATAGAGAAGGAAGGACAAACCTGAAACCAGAATAACCAGTCCATCTGAGGACAAAATAAACTAAACACACAAAAAATACATAACTCTAACCACTCCTAGGACAAGCTCAGATTTTTTCTAAGGGTTTCCTCTGGTCTGATCTCCTTCACCTAAAAGGAGTCCAGATCGCCAGCAGAGAGAAATCCTGTAATGCTATAATGCAATCCTTTGTTCTCTAGAGACCCTGAACACACCACCTATCTCAAAAATATTTCTTCATCATGTTTATCTAAGAGTTTAGTACCGTCCTCCCAGAAAACTGTATAGTCAGATATTGAGGGGACGCTTGTATTGTTGAAAGATGACACCAGAGTCATTGATTGACCTGCAAACAATGATAAGGTTTCACAGGGAGAGGAAGCCAACAATTTAGCAGAGTGGTGCACAGGGAATAAACTGCTGGTCAGCATTGATAAAACCAAGGGGGCGATCATTGATTTTGGAGCCAAGAGTGACAAACGCCTCTAATTGAGCTGATGAGGACTAAGTGAACATGTTTAGGTTCTGGGAATCATTATCACAGTGAGTTCTTCACGGTGATTACATCCTCAAGCTGTGATGAGAAACCTGCTCATGACAAAAATACAGCTGTACCTTTAAAGTACAGCCAAAATCGGCATTTAATTACTTCTGTGCGTGCACACGAAAACAGCAGGAGTCAGCACAAACGTAGATGAAATCAAAATGTGTTGTTTTTTTTAAAGGCCAAGAGGACGTAGAGTAAGTAGCTGGTGAACATTAGTCGGTATGTTGTTTATCTTTGCTGCAGACTGAGCCCCATATTTCCTACCAATATTCTGTAGATGATCGGAGCTTTACAATGGCTAAATACGTTTTTTTCTTCACATCATCCTGAGTCCTCTCCTGTGCGTTCTACTTTTCAGCTACCTAAGAGTTTCTATACAATTTAACATGAGAGATCTGTTTCTTGAGATAAATTTACTTGTTGATTTTGTTTTGGATTAATGCCGTTTGAAGGTAACTAATGATTAGCAGTTTTCTTATTTTCAGGAACCACAGATGCTGAGCGCTCTAACAAGGTTCCCATGGCTTTTAAGAGACACAGGCCCGCAGTATAACGTATCCTCCTCTATAGTCAAGTGGACATGAGGTATTCTTTCACATATTCATCCATTGTTTCACACTAAACTGTCTTGAATTAGTTGTTGCTGAAAACCTAAAGCTTGGTTTCCTCTGCATGTTTCGGCTAGTGAACCCTGCTTGTTTTTGCTTTAGATGGTACAGAAAAGAAAGGCTTTTTCCTGGTATGCCTGTCTGTACAATTAGTTGGCAGGAAAACGGTGTCTAATGGTTGACATGGAGACTTGGGGATCCCAACACGCCCACCTCTGAGCTGCAGTCGGCCAAGGGTGTACTGGGTTCTTTTCTTTAACCAACTGTCCCGCTCACTCAATACGAATAGTAGAAATAGAATAAACATGGGTCATTATCAAACCCAGCGGCCGGTGGGTTAAAGAAATACGTCTTTTTGTGATGTTATCAGGGCCGTGCAGAGACCTTGAGAGGGGCAGGGGCTCAGAGTTCAAAAAGGCGCACACACAACAATATTTCAAAACCGCTCACAGCAAGATAGCTTAGTGTATCATCCTGAATAGCAACAACGAATATCCATCAATAGAATTATAGAGTATCACAACATAATATATCAACGTCATCAGTTTGGGACCATGCAAAGCTAAATTACACGTTTTTTTTTGTTTGTGTGTGTTTGTGGAGTGGGGGGGGGGGGTATCTGAAGGGTGCAGTATTGCTGTTGAGACACTGCTGCTGGGTTGTGTTGATCAAACAAAAACATTAAAAAGACCACAGGATAGCTTGTAGCTGATTAGTTTTATAAAGTGCATTGTGGATAATTAATCTTGAAGCTGTGTCTCACTAAATAAACCCACATAACTGACAGGTTAACCTCCACAGCAACTCAGGTGCAGCTTTAAGGGGTATTACGAGTAAAAATGTGCCTTTTTCCATATTCCTCAGGGTTGGATAAGTGATAAAAAAGCATTTTGTAACCAGCCCAGTAATCACCCTGATCTGGCAGCAGTCTGTGTGCTTTAGGTTAGCATAAACCAATGTAAGTAAATGGGAACTACTAGCATTCAACTTTTTTATTAGGGGTGGAATATGAGATCAAAACAGCCTTAGAAGGGAAAACTATACTTTTCTATAGTAGTCTTAGCAACTCTGAGGAATTTGATTTTGTATTTATTTAACAGATAAAATAAATTTGATATCTTCCACACATAGCGATGAGGTAAAATATTACTAGAAATACAAAAATGTAGACAAAAAAATAATGCATACTTACTCTGATAAGTTTTATTAGTGTTTTCAGTTATATAAATATACATTTTGGGATTTATATCTATCTAATTTTGGCGCATCTGGCTTTCCATTATGGAACAACAAAGTGCTCAAAAATAAAGAAAAGGAAATAAAACCTTGTGAAATATGTCTACATTAACAAACAGCAAACAAATGATAATATGACAACGAAATTGTTAAAAAAAGATCTCAGGTCCCACCCTCTGACCCTGATTGGCAGATGTAAAAAAACCCATCCTTTTAAAAATAAATATAATTGGAAAAAACACACCATGAAATAAAAGCTAACTTTTTGAAAAAGATGTTTCAAATTAAAAGCTAGTATAAATAAATAAAAATGGCTACAAATTATATGAAAAAAATGTACAGTTGAATTGTCGAAAAATTTCATTTCAGTAACTCAGTTTACACATACTGGTGTTTTCAAGTCAATTTTTCTGTTAATTATGATGATTTTCTGCTTACAACTAATAAAGACACAGCATTTTGGAATATAATATTACATCACTGCAAAAAAACAAAACACATTTTAATGCATACATTTGTGCTTAATGAATCGATACAAACTTGCCTAAAGGTTGTTATTTTGAAATAGTATTTTTAATTTGACAAACGTGCTTCATCAGAATGTTAATTCATTGAATATGACAAAATCTGTGTACACTTTATCATGGGAGAAGCAAGGGATTTCTGAGCACTATAAATACCTTGTTCATCTGGACTACACAACATATTACTAGACTGGAGATGTAACAGTGACGCTGTCTGTAAGAAAGGAAAGAGCAGCCTGTATACAGTACTGTATGCAGTACTACTTGAGAAAGCTTGAGTCCTTCAAGGTTTGCAGCAGGATGATGAATGTCTAAAGTCCGCTGTGAACAGTGTAATCTATTTGGTCATCATCTGCTGGGCTAGCAGCATCAGAGTCAGGAACTTAAAAAAGGGTGAACATCTTGATAAAGAAGTCTGTTTCTGTTTTGGAGGCGACTGTGGAATATCTGGAGATGATGCAAACGCAGATTCTTCATAAAATCATGTATTTTATGGATCCATTTGGGATCAAAAAAATATTTTTGATTGAACTGTATATTATTACATGCCCAATTCAAATTGGACATTCAATCATGTTCTTGAAATGCAATGCATGACTCGTGTTTCTGCTTTGCAATAATAAAGAACAAACAACCAAACCGAGCAAATATAATATTGCACTACTAGGTCCACTTTTCTTGCTATTTCAATGCCTTCAAGTATATTTTCCGGTACAATTATTTCTGATGGCTTTGATTACTTTCACAATTGTTTAAAATGTCCAAACATCTCCGGTTTGTGATACAGAGTAGTGGAAATGATAAGCCTTTTATCTAAACGAATAAACGTGACTGAGAATTTAATATGAAACACTTTAATAAACCTGTCGGACATTAAGACCCTGGAGAGCAGCGGGAGGATGCTAACAGTGCGCTAACTGCTGCCACAGGGATCCATGAACTACATTACATTTGGATTGTTTGACTGAGGTACGTTCATTGGAGTTCACATATACAATAAATAAAACACGGACGTGTGAACGGCAATGACGCTGGCCTTTGTCACATAGGTCGTAACTATCAAATCGGTACTAGCTAACACAAATAATGACAGGCATTAGCTAGCTTAGCGTCAACCAAAGCTGCGAAATATCTGTATGTAAAGGCCCTGTTAGGTTTGCATTTGGTTAACAGGCATCCAAGATGGGACTTAGTGGTTTTTATACAACATGAGTGTATCTGGTGGTTATAATTGAGCTTTGTGTAATTTAAAGAAGAGGAACTAGTTCAGTAGCACTGGCCCATGTAGCTAACGAAAGCCAAGATAGCTAGCAGCTCATTCCAGCTTGGACTGATCAATATTTATTTAATCAATAGCAGCCAGCTTCAGCAGATAATCACTCTAAATATCCCTGTGTGGAGTCCCCGGCTTCTCTGTCAGCTGTAGCTCTGCTAATAGAACTATCGAGAAGAGGATTTGTGTTTACAACTTATTAAAAGTCAGTCAATTTGTTTTTGACAGTGAATCTACAAAAACGGTGGTGTTATGCTTTACTACAACCCTGTTATGACTGTCAGCTTAATGATCATATGAAGTTAAGGATACACCTCCGAAAATCCATATTTTAAAATGGTACCAATAATAGGCAGTTTACCATTTGCTGATGCACAATTGTCTGTTGTATTATTATTATTTTTTGGAGTCCTTTGTTTAATGTCCCAATTCCGTATTTTTTTGTTTTTTTATGAAATGGGCTCCTAAAACAATTCATTCATTGCACTGGAGTTCAATTTTTATTTTACCTTTTTGGAAACCTAAAACATGCAAAACGGAATCGGATTCATTCTTTAGATCATCAAGACTTGATGTTTTAAATAATTAGCTGATAAGATTTTTACCATGTAACTTGGTTATCAGCATATTTTCAAATCATTTTGAACAATACCCCCCACGTAAATATTGTGTGAAGGCTTCTCCATGAGCTGTACCCTGATAATCATGCAGGTCATCACCGGTAAAACAGACCTGCAGTAGAAAAAACGTCTAAAAGGTAAAAACATGTCAGGATTTTTACGTTTGGAAGCCGATCTGAGGCACTTTCTCAGGTCACACATGCAGGTTTTATATCAGTGTGGACTCACAGTTTAGCTTCTAAAACGGGAATTGTTTTGTGGATAGGTTGAGCTTAGTGTTTTATAAGGAACATTACGACGAACATGTATGGGGATTTGACCTGTCAGCAGTGTTAAAAGCATCATTACACACAAATAACAAGGCAATGCACAATATTTGCATAGACTTTATTTGTGGGGAAAACAATGATTCTGTTGTTTCGTTCCCTTTAGAGTGACAGTAATCCTCTATTGTGATGCTTCCGCTTTAAACTATGAAACAAATATATATTTTTTGCGCCTTTGGTCATCCATATCCTAGATTGTGTGGGCGAGGCCAGTAAAACAATGAATAAACGGGGGCGTGGACTGTAAATGGGGATTGCTTCCAGCCTTGTCACTCGATTGTTCCGTCTGCTGGGATCGGTCACAATGCCATAAATCGCACGTCAGACTTGTTCTGCAGTAATTTATGCACAGTGAATGTCTTGAGTTCACAATAAAGAGCTCCAGATACTCGGCTGGTATCACAGCTCTTCAACAGAAATCTAAAATAGTTACCAACCTGTATACCACTTCCTGAGGAACCATTTTATTACGAAAGGGTTTATTTAGGCACATTTGTTAATGATAAACCTAGTTGCTTATAAGGTTTTAGCTTGTTGTTGTATGCCTCCAAATGTTGCATAATGTTTGCCACCATTCCCTCTCTTTTCAGACTTAGTCATGTCTCAAGTTGAGAAGAAAGCAGGGCTGCTGAGGAGGACGTCATCCTCCAAAAAGCCTTTGAAAGAGAAGGTGGTTCTGATGTATGATGAGATTTTTGCTGTGAGTATTGCTGCGGACGGAGAGCGGTGGTGAATATTTTCTGGAAAGGAGTGAATGTTCAAATGTTGATAACGGGGGTCCTTTGTGTGCTGATTTTTAGAAAGAAGACCCGGCCAAAAACAACCCTCGCTTCTGGGATGAGCTGTTTCTAATGAAGGTATGCTAGACTGTTCAGCATTAGAATCGCTAAAGCCTAGTTTATGCTTCTCCGACCACGAATTTGCACTCAGACGCAGACGTATTGACGGAGACGATTTTCGTTTATAGTAGTCCGTGTTTTCCTCTCCCCTTTCTATTGTTTTTTTTTGTTACAGAGCCCGGCAGGGGTCAGGTGCAGAAATTATTTTTGAGGGGTAAGAATCCGTACCCTCAGTTTACTAAACCGTGTGCACGGATTACGACACCGTACCCTTGATTTATCAAACTGTGACTGTCTGGGGGGTCCTGTCCACTATGGTTCGAGTCCTGGTCAATTCATCAGTCTGTGTTTTATCACACAATTATTTTATATAGGGTGCCTTCAGGAAAGTAGGCTATGAACATAACCGTTGTTAAAACCGGGGACATTTCCTCGGCATTATTTATGAATTATAGTTTTTTCCGCACCACATAAAAACCAGATGTGTATTTTTTTAACAGTGCAGGTCCAACATCCACTTATAGTCCCATAGCTATTTTCATATAATCAGTATACAAACTGATATTCCGCTATCTTAAACAGTTTCTTTATGTGCGAATGCTGGAGCATTCTTAGCAGAGATTTATTTTACGTCCAATAAAGGCTTGCATTCAAAGTGGGAACTGTATCAACAAATAACCATGTTAACCAACTCCCATCTGTTTAATGCAAGGTGTTTATGCTGCGCCACCTGCTCCATGCATCTATAAAGACAGCGCAGGACTGTGCCTGTGGGCAAGGTGGGCATACACTTTATGATTTATGGCCCATTTCTGGGCCGTTTTTCAGCCATGCAACACATGTGCATGGACCCTGCCAGGCTGCATAGGTGGCTACAAAACTGTTATTTATAAATATGAAACCTTCTTTCTTGCAGGGACCCAACACAATATACATAAGTTCCCTGTCAATCAAGTATTTTGGATTATAGCAGGCTCTGAGGACGGGATTCGATCCAACAATTCCCAGATGCAAAGCATGGATGTTAACCACCCTACCAAAGGAGCAACACAAACGGTTAAAAGCCAGGTCCCGTTATCAATTTGAAAGGATCCCAGACACTGTCATGCATGATTCATAAATCCTTGCGCACGGTTTAGTAAACCGAGGGAACAGATTTTTGCGTCTCAAAAATCCTTTTGCACCTGACCCCTGCCGGGCTCCGTATTTTTCAGCATTGCTCGACCAGGACAGCAGGGGCTAACTTTTCATGGCGTCTCTGCCTACTATCACAGCGCCGTTTCAGTTTTTTCTACGCTATGAACGCATTTCTTCCTCGAGCAAAAAACGACAGAAAGTAAGTTTAACACATGGAAAAAAAAATCAGCCTTTTTTGATGTTTTCCTACACCTCCTTGGGTTCAAAATCGCCAAAAGAACAGATTAGATAAGTTATCCTTTCAATATAAACCATGTAATGGCCAAACGCTGCATTAACCACTGATTACAGCAACTATAGAGCACCGTTCTGGTGAAACGATCTCTGGGTGTTACTGAAACTGACCAATAAGATGCATACGCTCTCCGTTGACGGAGACGGATAGTTAAAAAATTGGGTTCTACTCTGTGCGTTCTTGCGTAGGTGACGGAGAGCTCTTGCATTGACGGATAATGGCGTTGCGTTATTCCGTCTCTGTCAAAACGGAGAACCATAAACTAGGATTAAGATTGATGAAGACTGAAGATTGTAGTTCGTAGAGAAAAATGTTGTCAAAAGCAATTATAGTGCAGTGCAAAAACTGTCTGTCTAATCAAGTCAAAAAATCTTGTTTCCTGCTAAAAAGTATTTTTGATCGTATTTTGAGACATATATTAAGGAAGAGCAGAAGGTGTTAGATTATTAATCTTATTTTGAGTATACAGCTCTTATTTTGAGAATTCTTGCCAAGTGCAAATTGTCTTATTTCATTGGCAGAATATTTTGCTTCATTTAAGAAGCTTTAGACTAAAATCAAGTATTTTAAGGCTTAGGTTGAAATAAGACAATTTGCACTTGGCCGGAAATTGTCTGCCAAATCTTTTGTTGCGTTGAAGCCAAAAGAGGAAGTGCTGATTCACTCATATCAGACGCAGTCCCAACAAACGCTGCACAGTTTGGGCTGCAGTACGCCCGTCTGTCAGTCTGCCAGGTGGCGAAATTTGCATAGGGTGTGCAGCTGTTCCGATTGACTGTGTTTGGAACAGATCAAGTAGCTTGTTAGTTTTAAAGGACTTTATGGTGAAATTGTCACCCGGCTACATCTTCAGAAGTTTTGAAAGTCCTTTTTTTCCCCTCCCTTACTGTTTTCTACATTCTTTTGTTTTAGGTCAACCTGGAGTACCTGGAGTCCAAACTGGAGAGCGTAAACGGGGAGGAAGTGCAACGTATTCAAGACAACATAAACTCCCTGTTCCACCACTGCGTCCAGGCGCTTGGAGAGGAGCACCAGATCAAAGTAGTCAACGCCTTGCAGGTACCTGATCCTTGGGGGCGTTTGGTTGATTTAGGCAGTGGATAAACTCATCTAAGTTGTTTCATTTTTTTTAAATATAGCAACACTCGAGTCATAAATACAAAATTTAAACAAAAAAATATATAAAATATTATAGAAACTTAATTCCTGAACACCCAACAATTTAAGAGTGTAGCTGCAGTAGACAGAACTAACTAAACCCACTTATAGTTACATTTTAGTATTACAATATTTGCAAGTTATGTATTCAGGAAGCATTTCATATTGATCAGTAATGTATTCTCTCTCTGCCTGTCTCGCCAGACGCTGTGTGCGCTTTTCCGAGGGGTTCACCAGAAGAACAAGTCGGCATCTGGCTTCGACATCATTAACATGCTCATGGGCTTTGACAAGGCTGAGCAGAGGATGAAGGTGCGGGATAAGCAGTCTTTAAAAAATGGAAGGCATACGTGCAATAAGCAAAGGAGATGGGGAGAAAATGCAGCTATTTTGTTTGAGTTTATTCAGTTTAGTTTGTGTCTCCTTCAGGACCTCATGGAGAGATTAGACAGCCTTCTTTGTGGTGAAAGCTCAGAGAGCCTCAAGAGCCTTTGCCTGAAATTGTTACTGTGTTTGGTGACGGTGAGAAAAATGGATAAAATTGAAGAGAAAAAAAAAGAGCATAAATAGCAGTGCAATTCTCCTGCTTGAATGCGTGCTTCTGTTGCAACATGTCGCATAAACATGGAAACATCCTTTTCCCAGGTTACCGATAATATAAGCCAGAACACGATTCTGGAATACGTGATGATCAACAGCATTTTTGAAGCTATTCTACAAGTAAGTCATTTTTACTTCTAACTGTGATTCTGGATATTTGTCATTTTTAAAATGGTCCATTATGGTTGTTTTTTTTTTTACTCTCCTTCTCTGCTCAGATTCTGTCAGATCCGTCCAGTAGAGGGCAGCATGGGTATGATGCTGTGGTTCTTCTGGCGCTTCTGGTCAACTACAGAAAGTATGAGGCGAGTATAACGTTCACATCTGCTGTTGTGTTTTTTAGATTCATGTTTTAAGTTCTGTAGGTTCTAAAACCAGACATATTTAAGGATTTTCATAAAATCTAACTTTGCATTTGCTGATTTTTTTATGTTCAGCTTAAGAAGAATTAACTGGAAATGTATAGAACTCATAAAAATGGAAACTCTTGGTGTTTAAAAGATCCGGCAATAAAAATATTATTTTTGTCATTGAGTGTATGGAGTTTAACATATAAATGCCTATTCATGCTATGATTTACTCAACTTTCCTTAACTCTGCCCGTCTAAAAGTCTAAATTAGAGGAGGTTTTAAAAAAAGCACAAAGTGGCGGACCAAATCTTTCTGTAGCAGCTGCTCCATACAAATACAAGCAGTTGTTGCCATGTGATCAAGTGAAAGAAATACCCCACAAGACCTTCCTGAGCTTCATCGATGCACTATAAAGTTTTTATTTCAGCGTGCACTGTTGAGCTTCCCACTGACGTACACTAATAAAAGTAGACTAGACTTTTGTTTGTTCCAATTTTTTTCATTGAGGCGTTGCATGTTTGGCCGGTTATTCCCTCTGGTTTTTGATGCTGTGCAGCTGGAAGGTTTTTTCGCTTTTATTTTCTTTACTTTCAGACAGTTGTTATGAAGCGTTATGATAGCAACAGTGGATTGTTTTTACAAATGGAAGCATCTGATTAGCATCTACATATTAAGAAATATTCTAATCCTGTACCAAACTATTATAACTCAAATTCTTACAACACAAATAAAGATGAAGATATTTTCAACAACAAAAAAAAGTTAATTATTATGAAAATAAAGTTAAAAAATGTCTGCCTTCCTGGTTTCTTATTTATACTAATAAGAATCCTTAATATTTTTTAATTAAGAATGCTTCAAGTTCAACAGGTTTTCTTTTCTGTTAAATGAAAAACGGTCATTATCTATTGTGAAGACAAACTCTCAACACCAGCATCCTTTGGTACCTGGTACAAAGTATGTATAAATAAATGGACGACATCATCAAAATGTATAACCGCGGTATGACTGTATAGTTAAAATGGTAAATGGACTGAACTTTTCTAGTCTTACTGACCACTCAAAGCGCTTTACATTGAAGCCACATTCACCCATTCACCGACAGCCAACATGGCTCGGTATGACAATGTAGAATTAAGTGGTCGAGATGTGACTGGAGGAAGCTGGAATCAAACCTACGACCCTCCGATTGCAAGCCAACTACTCTACCACTGAGCCACAGTCGCCCACAATCCTTTGACTTCTCTGACTACATTTATATAATTTCTGCCTCATACCTTCTTTATTGCCCACTACCACCTTACATAATCTAATGCTACACTATGCGTTAGTGATGTGTGTTGGCAAGAATCTAGTGATGCATATTGTATCATGAAAAAGCCGGAACGATACGATGTACAGGGATAAATTGTGATTCTATGAGTAAAACTATACATTGTGATTTTTAAATCTTAATTTAACTGTTGAAAAACGTCCAGATCATTCTAAACACTCCAACCTATTTCATAGTTAAAACGTCAGTTTTATTAGTTGATCCGCAAGGTGAAACCAGCCACCAACTAGATATACATATACATTGAAAAAAATAAAGATAAAAATATATACATTGTGTTTCGACATAGAATATTGCAACATATCTGCATTTCGATATTTTCTTACCACTGTACTTTACAGATATGCTTTCTGCTCTTGTGAAGGCTCCATCAGCAACTTACCCTGTCCTTACACCGTAACACTTTGCAAATCTTTTACGACGCCCATCCCAATACAAAGACAAATAAATGACAACATACAATACATGTACTTTATATACGCGATAAAGCTTTGGAATTATATCTCACGAAATGCCCTCCATCTCTTAAGGGCTGTTCTTCATACCCCAACATGCAAAGATAAGAAACGGGGTGAAAGCAGCTGAAGTGTCATTTCTGTGTTTTTCGTTGATTGTTTCTCTTTTTCTTTCTTTTTGTAGTCAGTGAATCCATACATTGTGAAACTCTCCATTGTGGACGATGAGCCGACACTCGATGTAAGTATGTTGGTGCTTGTTTATTCATCAAAGCATAAAATAACATGAAGCAGGTGACCATCATTTTATTGTACTGTTTCCAGGGGATGGGCGTGGTCCTTCATCACGCTCTGACAGAATATAACAGGTGAGAACTTCATGTGTCTTCACATTTGTCAGAATTGGTCCTTAATAACGGTGTGTGTGTGTGTGTGCTGAGGCTCCAGGCGTCATCAGTGTTTCTATTTCTGCTCTGATGAAGAACAAAAGCAATACTAGTTATTTATATCTGGCAGTTTTCTTAGGTGGTGTGTGATGTTTTCTTTTTTCGGTTGAAGGGATGTGTGGAAATGATATTGCTGTTGGAGAGGAAGGTTTGGTCTGTCAGGGTGATGGATGATGGCTTTAAAGAGCCTATTGTTTTGTGTTACAATTGAGCCGCCCATAGATAACATATTGGAAGCTGTGGAGTGTTTTCTGCTAATGTTTGATTGTTAACATTGATCTCTGCTTCTGCTGTTGTGTGCTCCTCACCTTTCGTTTACACTTCTATAACTTCCCATGTTTCTATTGGTTATTATTTTACATTTTAGACAGTACAAAGACAAAGAGGAAGAGAACCAGGGTGGCTTCTTCTCCACCCTCACTAGTATGGTAGGTTCCACCTTCTTTTCACAGATTTTTTTTTTTATGACTAGTTTGCTAAGGCCGTTGTCTTTTTTTTTCTTTCTCCACAGGTGGGCAGCATGTTTATAGCAGATGTTGATGAGAAGCTCTCTGTACAGTAGGTTCAATATTTATACCCAGTATAAGGCCACTTGTTTTCCCATGTTCTCGTTGTGAATCTTATTGCTGCTATGGGGTTGCTGTCAGTAATGATTTCAATAACTCAATCTTTAAATACATACTTTTGTTTCTCTATCTGATGTTCGGGTAGAATAAGAAGCCATTTTCTGCATGTTTCCATTTGTACTTGTCTTTGGGACCTTCCCTACTAATTTGACGACCACTAATTTGAGTTGTTTTTTGATCTATTCATCATCATATTCATCAAAGAGTATCGTTAAGAGTAGTGGTATCGATAAATCCTTAACTATACCCATCCCTAGTCATTAATATGTTGATTTTCATATGTCAGCTTGTTCACACATGGATCTGCACTATAATCAGTAAAAATTTGGTGCAATATAAACTTTATAAAGTGTTTTATACTGTTTAATTCTACTTTTTTATCTCAAGCCCTTTTAGGATCATTTATCTCTATAATTATTTAAAACCACCTATAGAAATAAACATATATAGATTTGAAGTACATGGATACCATATTGCTGGAAGGGATGAAAGGGCAACAAGCAGGTTGAAAGTGAATGTATGAATTGTCCCTATTGGCGAACTGAACCGGAGCTTTAGGCAGGTTGTTTCATAATTATATGAGCTCGTATTAAACATTTCCCTTTTCAACCTTAAGGACAAATGAGGCGATTCTGCTGGCACTTTACGAGGCGGTCCACCTGAACAGAAACTTCATCACAGTGCTGGCACAGGTAGGTTGTACCTGAAGCTAGCTAACATTTTGAAAGTTAGGATTTTAACTTTTTGTGCTTGCTTTTTGGTTTGAGGGGAGGAAGAAGTAATTTAAGGATTATCTGGTTAATTGTCCTTTATTTAGCTTAACTCGTGTATTTAGCTAATCTTAATTCTTATTTTTCTTAAAAAATATGTTTTTTCATCTTTATTCTCTTAAATTAAAACTGATTCAACATATTTTCTCATTTAAATGCAACATTCAGTTCAGTTCAAAAATATATGATTGATCCCAGAGAGAATTAAGTTTTGTTTCTGCTCCTATAAAAATTTTTTTTTAAACGTTGCCCAGATGTTTTAGGGGACTCCCCTTCAAACCTGCCGAATAAATGCTAACTAATAACTGCTAAGCTGAAACGGTAGCACCCGCCATCATGTTTCTGCCATTTACTTTTATGCTTCTGATATTGTATATTATGAAACTTAAATGATTTTGAACACGTTGGAATCGATTTGGCCCGCTTTACATCGCAGTGACTCGATCAGGCAGTGAATCGGCTCACCACTAGTTTTCGAGGAGATTTTTGTGTCCTTAAAACTGTTGTGCTTTGTAAAAGATTACCTCAGCTCTGAATGGGTTGGGGCTTAATGACCTTTCCAAGGTTCGTATTTATAAACAAATTATTGGGTGATAAATCCTTTTTGAAAGTTTTGAACTCCTTTTGTTCACAGTAGTTTGTCGGGCCTACTTCTCTACTGTATTTATTCAGGCTTTATTATTATTATTGGCCACATGTAGCCATTCCTGCCTTCCACACTAGTAACCCTTTGATGTGTTTCTGGTCTCTTAACAGAGCCATCCTGAGATTGACATAGCAACCACGCCCAACACTCCCACTCCAACGACACCAACTACACCACTCGGCACGACTCCACCCTCCCTAGATGGTAGGCTGAGTTTTTGTCTTTTTTTAAAAACCCAAATAAATTGGTGAACACTTCCTCAAAATGATTTTAAGAAGTTTTTCTTCCTACTTACTAGGTATTTGTTTTTATTTTAAACTGCAGACTAAATAAGTGTGTTTTATCAGCAGTTCAGTTTTAAATTTTCTTCTGTCTGATTGGGACATAATAACGTCTTTAAAGCTGTGTAAAATAACTTCTTCAAGAGTTTGATTCTTGTATTTTTTGGCAGGATTCATGACTCCGGCTAACTTTTGACCGCACTATAATTTATGTCATTAGATTTGTTGGTGTGTTTATTTGAAAAGTGGAAAATGCATTTTTCCCAACAGGAGCAAGGGCGAACACCGACAATGCATATATATTTGTGTGATTTACTAATTTGTGCTTTTTATCCACTTTTAAACGAAAGTTGATTGTCCCAAATGTTCTTCCTTCCTAAATCAACCTTCGAAAAGCCTCCTTAGGTCGTAGAATGGACCACTCAGAAATGTTTCTGCTCATTTTTGTGGTTTGATTTTTCATCGTCACCATGTTCATTGACAATTGGAGGCAAACTGAGAAAGTTGACTTTTTTAAAGTGCTTCGGTTTCCCTTCGCTTTAACCTTGTTGTTGCATTTTGAAGAGATGCTGACTCCAACCTTTCACAGGCACACTTACAAGAAATACCTAAAAACAAACCATTACCTCCAGCAAATACCTTTGTATTACAAACACAGAAGTGAATGATGTAACAGCAACAGTGCTTCTGTGGGTTTCTGAATTAGTAAAAACTAGATGATTACGTAATATGATTTTCTTCTTTGGAAAAGATTGCCAGGCTGTCACTAGAGGTTTTGTGGCCGCCGCGTGTTTAGCCAGCATGTTTAAAATCAGGTCGTCTCCAACACACTCGTGCTCTTACTGCTAAAAGGCGTTCTTTCCTCTGCCCGCTTCTCCCTCCATTACTAAAAGAGAGAGCTTTTTCTCTTTATGAAATATTTAGATCCGGGTTTAAACACAGATGTGCGGGCCACACGCAGGTTGCCTTCGTGCCGTTTCATGGGGGCTTCTACTTAGAGCAGATTCAGCCACGCACACACATCTTTTGTAATCACGTGTCTTAAAAAGCTTGCACTTTAAATTTTTATTTTATTTTAGTCCGTACTTCTTGACCTGCGGTAGACCAAGAATGAGTGTAGGTTGAGATTCCTACCTGGACTCAGTGATGTGATACAGCTGCTGTAACTGGATGAACAACATTAGCTAGTTTGTTTTTCAGCGGCATGCTGAGTTTAATTCGTATTTTCAGAAAAGCCTCCTTTTCGTTTTGGCTTCAGAGTTTTCCTTTATATCATCTTTACGATGAGTTAATTTAAAGTTTAATTCGTATGCTTATTGTGCAGTGATGAACAACCCAGAGCTCCCCCTGGATCCCAACCTGCAGACCAGCAACCTTCTCATCACCTTCCTCAAGTATGCCTCTATCGTAATGCAGGATACTAAAGGTAAACAGAAAGCAGGTCTCGAATCATTCCTCATTCTCCTGCCTGTTTATCGTCACTGTCTCTTTCTTTTAAATAATCATACAGTGTTTAGTTGTTCTGGACAGGAGAGGCGAATAATAAGCCTTTTAGAGCGTTACACTTCCTGATCTGGTTCAAAGCCAGAATCCATCTTAGATCCAGTCCATTATGGTTTTTTTAATCTCTAATTGAATACAAGCACTGCTACAGAAGCATTAGCTTCTCCGACTGGTTGAGAGTCAAGAATGGCCTACATCAGGTGCTGTAGGACAGATTACTGTTGGTTTATTAAACAAGCCAACAGTGAAATCCATGTTTAAAACAGAGTGAGCCCTGAGGAGAGTCCAGCATGCGAGAGGGAAAGAAGAATCAAATCAAAGTTCAAAGACGTAATGCATGAAGAAATATTGTCTGCAAATTCACATTAGTCATTAGTAGTATCACACTCCTGTTGGAATGTAGTAAAAAGAAGAAAATTACGTTAAGCATTTTCCTTCAGGTCCTTGTTGGAAATATTTTAATGATTACCAGCAGTAATATTCATATTAGTAGGATTAATGTTTGAAATATTATTAGTTATATTAGTGCATTTTGTGATAGTAACTTTTATTGTTCAGACTAATAATATTAGGGATGCAACGGGACAGGATCAAGTACCCGACCGTTCGGTACGCCCTGCACGGGACAGTCCGTCCTCCTGTACCGCGGGACTTCGGTACAGCCATTGATTTTGTGCTGGTAATTAGTTACCGTCGGCCCGACGTTACCAAACTGCGCCGCGCTCCCAGACACAGGTACAACAACCAGCTCGCTGTTCCCCGCTCCAGCAGCTGGTTGGCATTGAGACACGACCTCCTCTCCACAATGAGTGAAAAAATGTACACGGGGCGGTTGCGCTTTTTTTGGAAATCAGCCCTGGTGTGAGGCGCTGCTCAAATTTCTCCCGACTTGAGCGCTTTCTGCCCGGGCGGGCGCCAGCATTCAGGGGTGCCGGTTTGTGCTGTGTTCATCTCCTCTTTGCGGTGCGCCGGAGCGCGAAGCAAAGAGGAGATGTGCTGCGCCCCATTCATTGATGCACACACAAATGCCCTTTGAGCAGCGGGCACACGAAGAAGATTTAACCGCCAACTGTGTCATAGTGGTCAGATGCGCTCTCATTTAAAGAACCGGTAAAATACAGAAAACATTCTGTTACTGCGGCCCTGTGTGTGAACCATAATCCCAGAGAGACGTACAGCTCATTTATGTTGTATTCTAACGGCTTTGTGCAGAAAGAGACTGCTTTTTTTGCCCACACTTGTAACTGTGGGTGGGTTAAGTTAACTGTGACGTTCTGCTTTTGTTCCCAAAAAAATAAAATATATGTTTTGGGATTAAAAAAAGCAGTCTCTTTCTGCACAAAACATGTACCGAACTGTACCGTGGACCAGGTACCGAGGTACCGTGGGCTACCTGTACCGTTGCACCCCTAAATAATATACATAATAATATACGAGTAGCTGTAACAGTAGTGGTACAGGTACAGCTAAAAAATGTGAATAACCTGAATAACTTCAACATATTTTTTCACTGATTTCAGAATAAGAGCTTTTATACTGTATAGACTTGTTATACCGTGAAATATTTAATCCCTTCATTTATTGTAATGCTCTGGTTATGCCGTTCAGATGATGAAAACTTAAAATTCAGTCAGGCATTACAATATTACATACAAATCAATAATAAAAAAGGGTATTTAAAACAGAAATGTCAGACTTCTGTGTGCACTTACAGCTTGGTTGGGGCTCCTGTCCCATCAATTACTGCATCAATTCGGCGTGGCGTGTAGCACCTGTCTGACAAAAGATGAGTAAAACAGATCTCTGTCGTCTATTAGTCTGCAAACAACATGAATCAGACAAACCAGGTTCCTCCGAGTAGCGTAAATATCCGCCCAAAGGTTAACTGACTGGGCAACTTTGAATGTGCAGGGAGTAAAAACATCTTCAAACACACTGTGCCGTTACGAACCATTAGAAAAAGCTGTAGTAAAATGTGGTGCTCCTATTTGGCAAAAATATCACTTCTGTCATGAAAACATTTACCATTGTCCTGTGACCGAACCAAATGAGGTTTTCTTCCTTGCATTTTCATTGTTGCTAGATGCCAGTTGTGAATGCAAACTAGTTGTCAGGATACAGCAGTATTCCCAATCAGTGTCTGCAGAAGTGCTTATTAGCAGCTTTGTTTCCCAGGTTGGTAAACTTTCTACTCCGGTTCTGTCAGATTGTCAGGGTTTCCTTTAGAGGGGAGACTTTCAGACACGCCAAAAGTCCCTGAATCCAGGTCGTCTCGGAATCATTACGTTTTATTTTCTTGTTGTTTGCCTGATCACAGATGAGCATCGACTCAACAGTGCCAGACTGTGCCTGATCATCCTCACGTGCATCGCTGAGGTGGGGGCTCTCCCCTCTGTTCTATCATTTACATCCGTCCATATTTTCCAACAGTCTGAATGCCTTTTTATTTTTGTTTGTCACAGGACCAGTATGCTAATGCCTTTCTCCACGATGACAATATAAACTTCAGAGTCAGCCTTCACAAGATGGTAGGTTTGTGGTTGATAGGAGGGGGTTTTAAGCAGAAGGTGCAACTAATTACGAGGCTCCTGATCGTTTGAGTCTTTGACAGAAGCAGCGGTATAAACAGGAGTTATAGCCAGTTTTTAGATGTTAATTTTTGGAATTTTTTGGGTCTTATTACACTTACATCCAGCTGCTTTCAGTTGTTGGTTTTCTAGGGTGAGGATGACATTCTAGAATGGCTCGTTAGCATAAAAATTACAGGAAAATGTATTTTTATATAATGTAATAGTTTAAACTAAACTAAACATCACTGTTGTAAAGTTTTGGCTGTATATTTAGTGGATATATGAACATAAAGCATTTTAAAGTATTTTATTATATTGTTTTTCAGCCGATGAGACACCGGAAAAAAACGCCGGCTAAAAACATCCCTTCACGTCCGCTGGTTTGTGCCGTTCTAGGTATCCGAACTGTTTACTCTAAACATTATTTAACCATAAACTCCTATCATATGGGGAAATATTGTTTTAATTATTTCAACTAATTTTATTTGCTGTAAGATTTAAATTAATGCAGATTTAAGAGAGCACTTTTTTTCTTCCAAACCCAGTTTATGATGACTTGTCTTTCTTACATTTTGCTCCACCATCTGCACACATTATATATTTAACTGTTTTAGCACCATCTACATTGTTAATGCCTACACCCTAGTCCTGCTATTTCCCTTAAAAGGGCTACAGCTTTTCTTTTACTCTGATTAATTAATCTAAGAAATGAGCCACACATCTATCTAGATCAGGGCTTTTCAACCTTTAAAGTCCATTTTTTGCCCCAAGTTCAGGTAAATAAAACTAGTTTAGAACTACAAATGTTAAAAGACCTTTTATTTTTTGACCAATATTGATTATTTGCTTTCATTTTCTAAAAGAACCACTATTTTATTTTTGTTGTCCAGGTTTAAAATAAAGAAAAATATAAAAATTTTGCAAAAAGACAATGGACACATTGTATTTGATGGAGTGTTAATCTTTGTGGAAAATGTGAAGAAAAAAAGTCCACAGTTTCCCACCTAATAAAAGAAAAATACAGGCATGTCTCAGTAAATCAGAAGCTGCGTTCCAATGAGGCCTGTTTGTCAGACCAAAAGTTACTTTTAAATATGAACCTTTAAGCAGGTATTAAACACATTAGTCTATAAATAATGTTTCAGTTCAAAGTCAAACAACTTGTTGAAACAAATGGACTTTCAATATTATTCATATTTAGTAAGAAGCACCTAAAAATATCACTGGTACTTTTGGTGTCATTCTATCATGGGAATTGAATGGAAGTTTTTTCGTGAAAAAAAGAAAAAGAAAAGCTGCTAAAATGATGTGTTTTATTATAGCTATACTTAAAAATAACTCGGTTCTTTAAGATTTTTTTTCAAAAAGTTATTAGGAGCTAATGTGGCTGCTCCAAAGAGCCATTAGCTGCTCCAGAGCGGCACGTTGCAGACCTCTGGCCTAGAATAAACTCCTAAAACTAAAGTTCAAGGTTAAACTAAGTTATTTCTGTACTGATTTTTTTCTGCTCTCTGCATCCCTGTACGTAGATCTTATGGTGGAGTTTATCGTCACTCATATGATGAAGGATTTCCCCATGGATCTATACTTGTAAGCACACATTAACTAATAAGGACATCTTTGTGACTCATCTGCTGTTGGGTTGTCACAAGAAGTTTTAAATCACTGTTTTCCTTTAAAGACGCTGTGTGCAAATCATTCACAAACTGCTGTGCTACCAGAAGAAATGCAGAATCAGACTACACTACACCTGGAGAGAGCTTTGGTCAGGTAAACATACCTCACATACATTTGGTTAGATGATTTTGTTATTTTTTTTGTCGAAATAAAGTTGCATTGAACAATAGTGTGGGCCAGTAGGAGGATCTTTAACATTTTTCTCCATCTTTGTGCGCGAGTGGTTGTGTGGTGAGAAAACAAACAAAATGAAGGGCTGTGAAGACGTGACAGACACTTCCAAGAGAGTTAGCGGGTGAAATCCCCGATATATCAGCACTCGAAAGTCTAAATTCAGGAAGCGGTTTAGAGAGAAACTTAAAATCTGTATTGACGACATAAGCAGAGATTCAAACCCGTATAAGATCTGTTAAACACGTTGGTTTGATTCGCCGTCGTCTTGCCCAGAAATCCTCTGCGGAGTAAATGTCCTTCACTTGTAAAAAAAGTTAACGTCACAGAAGTCTGGCAGCATGAGATTATGTTGTTTCAAGGAAAGTTGGTTCGATCTCTGCGAAACAGAAAGCTTTGGTTGTGCTAAAAGCAGAGGTCAGACCTGATTGAGTCACAGCATGATTCGTATTACCCACGGGCAATTTCTGGGGAGAATCCTAACTCTGACTGCAAAGCTGGGTAAGTCTTCATTTATCAGTGTCTTTATTTTTCTATTTATTCGTGGTAATGTAGTTGCTGTTGTACAATTTTGGTTGTCCTGTCTAGGGCTGCACGATTCTGTCCAAAAAAATAATCACGATTATTTGGATCAATATTGTAATCACGATTATTAATCACGATCATTCATCCAGTCCTGTAAAATATCTATTTTTATTGCACCAATAATAAACTTTTAGAATTTTTTGGTGAAAAATAAAACTTAGATTAGATGATTAATAATGAAAAAAAACAAAAAAACTCCAATATATATATATATATATATATATATAAAAAGCTAAATATGTTATTGCAGAGTGCAATTCCAAGTGCAATTTATGGGAAAAAATTACAGCTTATACAGAAAAGGCCTTTGACATTCCCTGCATCCAAATCCTTAGTATTTACTATATGCTACGTAGCAACTATTACTCGCCGGTTAATGTATTAAATGCTACATAGCAAACGATGGCGTAATAGGCATGATATCAGACGTACTGCTCCACCATTTTGCATGTCCTTTGACCCGTATGACTTCTGTTGACCCAGATGTTTACGTTACATTCACCTGTGGTCCCGCCTCCTCTAGCCGTTATTTTGTCTGGTTAAATGTTTAATCAGTCAAAAAACAATTACAGTAATCAGTAACATCGCTTCACGTACATTTATCTGCCGAAACTGCGGCGGTGTCAATGGTTAACAGTTCGTCTGTAGCCATTTTTAGCTAGGTCCTTCTTCTTCTATGATTTCGGGGCGTCCGTTGCATTGTGGGATAGCGTAGCATCCACCGGCTGCTTACTGTGGCGGTAATACACTTTCGGGAACTTTCTGCTTACTAGTCAGATCCATAATGGAGATTTGGATATACTACATCGCTCAAATACTCCTTTTCACCTGTGCAGCCATTATGAGTGCTGAGTGTCGTGTGGGTGGTGTTTATTTGGTCAGCTTAATGAAGCGTTAGCCGTGAGTTTGCCCCCTGGTGGTTGGCAGACTATTGGTTGAGGCAGTGTATGATGAAGAGGCACGCAGTGAAGCTCGCATTTTGAATGTAAATATCGTTCACGATCAGGTTCATTTAATTGTGGCCACCAAAATCGTGGTCACGATCAAAATCTGATTAATTGTGCAGCCCTAGTCCTGTCACTTGAGAACTTCAGTGGCATCTGGTCTCTGGTGAAAAACTGAATATCACCGCTTACACAATTCTGCTTTTTTTTATACCTAGTTTTGGTGAAAAATGCAGTAATTTAGCAGCTTTAATATTTAAAGTAGAAGCAGCTGTCAACATGGGACTTACAGCTGCTGTATGTACAGCAGTTCGCTGTTTGGGACACCTGAAGACACCCGAATCAGAAAGCGGAAACAAGCATCCGGGTTTAATGTCCTGATTTCCCTCAATCTCTCATGTTTTTACGTTCTTTTTTGGAGTGAATTCAAACTAAACTTTTTATCAGGCCCCCAATGTGCTGTTCAGTCAACCACACAGCAGGAGTGACCCCTCTGCTTTGCTAAATCCTCCTCCAAACATGCAAAACAATGGAATTATAGGTAAAATACACTGTTTCTTGCAACCCATGCCCATGATGCAATACGAGAAACCTAAACATGGACGTCACAAAAGATCCTCCTGGGATTCTTCGTCCACACCGTACAGTGTTGTCAATTCATGTCTTTTCACTTTGCTGTGGTGCATTAACTGTTTAGAAAAAAACCCCAAAAACCTTTGAGCTTCTGACTGACCGGTCAGCGGTGAGGACGATCAAGCTGTAAACTGGCAGATTCACGAGCTGATTTCTCCAATATATCATATTGTGTTTTATGAATGAATGAATTGTTCAAATTTGAAACTGTCAATCTATAACTTTTTTTAAACAGTAATTTTTCATTCATGCCAATAATTAATGTACCTAAACACAACAAAAAATTGATAATGACTTCATTTTTGGTGATGGGTGAACATCTGAATTCTGGGGGTTTTGAGACATTACTGATTGGACTAATCATATAGATATATTTGGATTCTGTTTTGGCAGAGTTTTCCTCTTAAAAGCGATGTGCTTGTTTTGAAAATGTATTGCATCCTTGCAGCTGGATAACGACTCTAAAGAGAAATCCATCCATCCTGGAGGCCTTACTTTTAGCTGGGTCAACACGCAGTAGGGTAACATTTCAGCTTGTAATGGCCTCATCACATTGCGCCTCATTAGAATGCAGATTTCTCTAACCAGATCAATAATCACATTAATTCCCTGAATAACAACTGGCTCGCCCCTCTTGCTGGCGATAACGGCTTAACAGAGAATAAACCCGGAAACGGAAAATTGCCGAATTAAAACGGCGGATGCTTTTATCTTCCTTTAGTGCATTGTTGTGTCAGCGTATGTCGCTGTTCGTTCCAAGTTTTCCATGATGGGTTTTGTTTTCCTCAGTAAATGCTTGCAGACGGCCCTGATTTAGTGTTCAAAGGTTCTCGCCCCCTCCTGAGTTTCATTATCCTCCTTAATGAAGATGCCAACTGAGAGAATGCTGCTATCTGCCTCTGCTGAGAGACAATAATCCTCATTATTTCTTTAATATGTGCGTGTCTCGCTCTGTACGCAGCTCTCATCAACCTGCTGAAGTTCCTGCTGTCAAATGAAACCACGCTACTGGCCAAGCACAACATCTTTCACCTGGCCTTACTGGTAAGAAGTGCTAACACACACTAACTCAGTTCGTTCTGCCTCTAACGTTGAATTTTGCCGTTTGGAGACCTATTAAGGTGTCATCCGGTTCTTCTTTAATCTGTTTCAGCTCGAGTTTAGTTTCTGTAACGAATCCTGCCGTAGCGTCTTTGTATGTTTTACATTGGTTATCCTGAAACTTGTCTCCTTTTTTAGGTGGTGAACCTGTTCAACATGTTCATAACCTACGGAGACACATTCCTGCCCACCTCCAACAGCTACGACGAGCTGTATTACGAGATTGTCCGAATGCACCAGGTCTTTGACAACCTCTACTGTATGGGTACGCTTAAAAAAAAAAAAATTACATTAACCGCTGAGCGGAGTCACAGCGCTTCCCTGGTGCTCAACGAAGACTGGTGCTGGAGTCGGTTCTCACCTGGTTCTGTAAAAGAACTGGTTTTAAACTTTTCATTCAGTTAACTGTTGATCCTCCTCCTGTTTTATTCTACTTTTTTAAGACAGTTAGACTAAACTTCATATTATTTATCTCAGTATTGCTTCAAACAAATTCCCTAATTTGACCAACCTAATATATGAACACCCATTATGTTCACATGCACATCTAAATCAAGCAATAGCAATTATTGAGCTAGTACCTTGCCCACAATGGGAGCCTTTATCCCAGTTTACATGTCACTCAGAGAATCGAATGATTGAATGAAGGGCGTTCCACTACACAACACTAGGTGGCGACATGGCATTCGTCCAGGTGGCCTAGAGAGTCACACAGATGTTAAACAAAAGCTGGCAGCAGTGAAGCAGACAGATTAAAAGCAGGATGTGAACACTGAGCAAAGAAATGGCCGACGGTTCCTTTTCTAAGTACTGTACTGTTTGACTGTGTTACCTGCTGTGTTGTTGTTGTGCCGGTGTCGTTATTCTCACCTTTCACAGTCTTGTTGCTTTCGGGGTTTTATAATGCACTTTTTACTGTTTTTTAGAAATAAAGGAAACCATTTTACAACAGCACATAACCATCACACATACAGAGTTAACCTGGACACAACCCCACCCTCCAGCTACCTAAGTATGTACTGTATACCACTGTTGTCCTACCAATTTAACCTCACCTGCCCAATTAACACATAAACTACAGTTACATGACTGGGATTCACTTGTTTGACCACATTATCGGGGCTTGTTGGCTCCATTAGGAGTAGGCCAGTTTGGTTTGGCTCCAGCCAGACTGAGATGTTAACGTGTATTTCCAAAAGTACCAGTTTAATCGGACTAGGGCAATAATTGGGTTTTCTCTTCATTGACTGAAATGCCTCACTGTCTGAATCAGCTAGTTGCTCATCTGCATTTCTGGAAAACTGGAATCTAACGGATATTTAGAACAATTTAATTGTCCAAAATTGAAACTAAACTCCAGCGTTTTAATGTTCTGGCTTCTTTTCGGGGCAACAGCTTGAGGTAGTAGAAGCATAAAAAACACTATTTCTAAATAAGCACCAGTTCAGCACTGGAACCAGATACCAGATACGTGATTAATGGATTGTTTTACAGGAAATATAAAGCGAAAGGTATGGGATCATGTTTCTTTCTGTCCTTTTCTTCCCTCCAGTTTTGAGAGTATCCACCAACACAGGCCAGTGGAAGGAGGCAGCTAGCAAAGTCACCCACGCCCTGGTCAACATTCGGTAAGGACCCCACTAGCTGGAACTTAATCAGACCTAAAGCAGGGGTGAGTTGGAGAACATAAAATAGAAAAGGAACTTGTTGGCGAAATGTCCGGACATAGACACATAAAATTAAGTGCAAAAGTATTCACACCCCTTTAACCTTTCTGCATTTTGTTCTATTACAAACACAAACCTTGGTGTACTTCATTGTCGTCGTAACCGACTGCCACAATCCATGTGGAGGGGAAACGGCAAGAATGTGGAGGAACTTGTTCCAGTTAGATGAGACTAGCATTAAACCTGTTGGCCTATGTGCAAAATGCTGAGTGGCAGATATGAACACTGCATACCACCCTGAATGCAACATTCCCACAGAAAGACATCAAGTTATAGGGATGATTTTCCTCAGCAGGGACAGGGAAGATAGTTGTTAAAAAAAGTGCAACCCTGGAAGTTAACATACAATTGGTTTAAGACCGGGGAGGCTTTTCATATTTTAGCAGGCAAACAACCCTAAACATGAACTAAGAACTTCAATGTGACGTTTAAATTCATGTCTTAGAAAGCTTAGAAACTAAACCCAAATTAGAATCTGTGGCAGGAGCTAAAAATAGATGTTCACTCAGGCTCAACCTGAGCCGTTTTATAAGGAAAAAATTGGCAAGAATTTCCATCTCTTGATTAAGGCGGTTGAGACAAACAGCTACAGCTACATCTGTAACCTTTTCCTTTCACTTAGAACTATGCAAGGGTTGGATGTGCTCTGTTACTTCAAATCTAAATAGTTGAAATCTAATTTTGGGCTTGTAATTTTTAAAAATGGGAAGAAGTTGAAGGGGGATGAATACTTAGCTTTTTTCAGTCTTTTCAGTCTTTTTCAGTCTTCTGATTTTACCTCGGCTGATCTTTTTGCATTAAACTCACCCACATCAACGGATTTGAAGGCTTCAATTCAATTCAAAACCTGAGAAAAATATTTTGGGGAAAAAAAGAACAAATGAAAGCAGAGGAGGTTATAAAGAGCTCAGTTAGACGATGAAATGAACCCGAATGAAAGAACTGATTCAATTTTACTTCCACCAGTTCTCTCGTCTGTCTGTTTATGCTCACAGAAGAATTACAGAGGTAGAAAAATCTTCCCAGTTTTGTCACAGTAATGTATTTGATATATTATGCACTCCAAACTAATACAGGATAAGTTATTTAATCTACCGACTACGCTTATTGAATCAACTTGTATTTGAGCTATAAAGCCATTTATTCCCCAGGATGGATGCTGATGCTGGAGAACTTTGTCTCTGAATTCACATCTGAGATTCTCTGCTGGCTCGCTGAGGTTTGAGGAGGTATGGAGACGGCAATGAATGATGGGAGGGAGTTATGGAGTTACCAGGCTGACTGCACCTAGTTTTTGTTTAGCTGAACTGGATTTATAAGTCAGCATTTGGTTCAAATGCTAGGTTGGAGAAATTACTGGGACAAGAATGATATAACCTAGTCAGTATTCAGTAGTGCTAGACGATAATTCGATGGCAATATATATCGATCGATAGACGTGTGGTGCGATAGAAAAAAAAAGGGGTCGAAAAAAAAGAAGACATTTTTCCTAAATTTTTCACTATAGCCTATCAGGGAGCTTAATACAACAATCATTACTTACTCCAAACGACTCATTAACAATGACCCACGCAGCTCTGTCAGCCACCCTCTTTACCTTCACACCACAAAAAGCATTAAATGATTTGAGGTGAAACAGAATTTTTTTAATAGTCCTTAAGCAAACCATCACCAGAGCTTCACTGCGCTCAGACCTCACAACAAGGCAGCAGCGGAGGACGTTGTTCCGGAGAAATGTTTCAGAGGCTCAGGCAAATTTACGTCCCGTTTTCAACCGATCCTCGACGCACTTAAACACTAAACGTAGCAATAATGAACAAAATATAAAACTACGATCAGCTGTTTTAAGCAGGACTCCCCTCTCCCAGCTCGCTACGAATCTCTAACAGAGAGACACAGGAAACTTACCCAGGTCGCGTCGCATTGCTAACATCTGTGGCTGTTAAAATCTCCCATCGGTTCTGCTGCCGGTCCTCAGAAGCAGAAAAACGCTTAAAAAACACAACGGGTTGGATAGACCTGCTGGCTTCGGCTCCCAGTGACTGAGCTACAGTGTTGGAGCCCATCAACACTGGTGAGTAGCTAGTTAGCTTTAACTTTAGCCTACAGCTGAAGAGCTGAAGTGAATTTGAATAAACTTTATTGACAAACTAAACCAACGGTTTCAGCCATTAATATTATAAAGTGTCAAAAAATGTATTAAAAGATTAAAAAGCATAAAAATAAGCCTTTAATTTAAATTACTAACCTGATTAAATATATATATATATAATATAATGGTTAATAATATTACTTTTCTTTGTATTTACTGATGTTACTCCGGTCTCTTGGTTTGTTTCTGTGTCTTAAAAACGTACTTATGATAAAAAGAGGTGTTTGATAATTTAATTAATTTAATTCTTATTTAAAATTAGTTCATCTAATAATAACAAAATGACTGGGGAGGCACTTAAAATATATTTTTTACATTATGTGATTTCTTTTTAATCGATAAATATTGATATCCATCAATATTACTTTTTTTTATCGATATACTTTTTTTCTATATCGTACAGCCCTAGTATTCAGCACATTAATATTAGACAGTTGCTCTTGTTTTAAACTTCTTTAGCTTCATGAACAATCATGGACTCGATATGCAGATATTGTTAAACACCCACTTTGATTAAATTTGTTTTTTCATGCTGTTAGCCTGTTTTTGTGGCAGTTTTCTGATGCTAGAGGACATATCTTAAGAAAATTAAGCTCAAAATTGCATTTCTGGGTATTTCTCTATTCAAATCTCTGTGCATCTGTAGCAGACACTAAAGCGCCATTTATAGCAGACTGCTTTTGTGACGCAGAAACTGCGAATCTGAATCAACACCTGTGTGTTGCAGCTAAGAGTCTTGTGATTCTAATATATACCAATCATGGATACAATTATAACCCGGCATTTCCAACAAACATGCACAGCTGAGAGCCACCGCTGTAGTCAATAGAACCCTTTCCACCGGAGGCGTAAGCAGCGGCAGTCTGCCCCATCTCAGGAGCGTCATTCCGCGGCACTTTTCTAAATACACACAACGGTCCTATTTTCTACGCAGTACGCCTCTGAAACGCGTAAAGAAACGCGCTGCTTTCCGGTTGCTTTACTTAAAAAAAGTTCACTACCCGTGCGGCCTGGTGAGAAGTCATTACCTCGCGGGAGGCTCTCATTTGTGTTTCATCATGGAAGACGAACGGTTGATCATTGAAGTGGAGAAGCACTCAATCCTGTCTGACCCCAGTCACACTTTTAATGAAGACAACGTCAAGAAGGATAAAGCATGGAGTGACGTATCTGCTGTTTTGGGGCAAGATGGTGAGTTTATGCTGCTTATTAACGTGATTATTATTTTATTTTTTTAATTCAAATTGCGTGATTTCATGCTCTCTTGGTGACAGCTGCCTCCCTGCTGCTACGCGCCTTATACGCCCCTGGTTGAAAGGGCCAAGAAGCAGAATACGCGAGTGAAATGTGCTGCTCTGGTAACGTGCTGCTTTTGCGTCCGGTGGAAAGGCCATGTAACTGTAACCATAGCAAGCACTTTGAGCAACAAAGACACAAACACACATCCACATGAGATAAAATGTCAAACTTGCCCCGTCGTAGTCCAATAACCGTGACAAAACCGATCCATCTCCAATAAAAACGGTCTTTTTACCTCCATAAGAGTCCGATTAGAATCTCCCAATAAAGTGGTTTGTACAACACAATAATAAAGCCCATATAAAAAGCAAATGAACAGCGAAAATGAGCCTCTGAAAGTTTTTGTACCTCATCATATCCTTCCACATCTCAATATCCTTCTGATGCATCCACTAGTAGACGACTAGATTTATGTGCGTCTTCATGTTTCTTGTCCTCGTCCTAGTTGGCATCCAGCTGGATAGCTCCGATATCGCACCACAGATGTCAGGAGCTATCAGCTAGCGGGAGAGCTGGCATAAAGAAAGAGCCCTCTGCAACGGGGAGGGAGGGGGGGATTCGCTGTGCCAACGGCTCCGCCCACAACACATTTGCTAATGTGTTGTGCTAATGAGCTAGTACTGCTCTGCTCTTTCTACATCCTAGAAAACGGCATGGGTTTTATGACTTTGGGTTGAAACGGCACAACAATAATTTAAAGACCACTGAGAACATTTAAAAATAGCTCCAAATATGATCGGAGTGGGTCTTTAAGGATGCGTTTGGGATGAAAAAGTAGGCAGGTGGACACCTCTAGTTTCTCCTAAAGATAGAGGGGAGCAGTTTGTCTCTCTGGATTGACTTCTTTGTTTTCTAGTTTATCCTCTTATGTAAACTCCCTGTTATGGAACTTTGATTTCTGCATTTCGTTGCAGATGAAGAGGTAAAGTGGTATCTTTGTTAGTCGAATGTAAAAGATGCCGACTCAACGCAGTCAATTAGGATTTCTTAAATAGAGAACTTCAACAGATTGGAATGTTTATATAATTGTATTATATGTGCCTTGCGATGTCATCTATTGTGAATTTGTGCTATATATATATATATATATATAAATTGAATTGGATTAAATTAAATTCAAGTCAGATTTCTGTTTCTATTTGCTAAACTTTGGTTTAGTGTGAAGCAGACATATTTGTGCTTCTCCAGCTGTCCTCATTCACCTCCTAACAGATTTACCTGCTTTCCATACCATTCAGGTTGTTGCTGCAGACCATTTCCTGTGTGATGATTGGTTCTGCTTCTGTTCTTTGAGTGCATCAAGACTGACACTACCACCTTTTCATGTCTGTAAATAGATTTTATGGAAATAATCTTCAATACATATGATACACATTAAGATCTGTTGTTAAATGATTACGTTGTTTACTCAAAATATTTTAGATGTATTTTAGTCTTTGAAAGGGAAGTTGGGATCAGCAGGTCAGACCTCAAAGAAAACAGGACTTGATCATCTCTATACTGCAGTAATCTTCCTCTCAGCTTTTCCCCACTGCTCAAAACCTTCACTGAAGACAGAAGCAAAAGCAGTGAGGACACCTAAAAGGGACATTTTCACAATTTCTCCCTACATCATTTCAGCTGGGGCTCTTTTCTTCTTTCAGGGCCATCATCAACCACTTTAATCCCAAGATTGAGTCATACGCTGCAGTGAACCACATCTCCCAGCTTTCAGAGGAACAGGTAAACAAAACAAACGCTTTAACTGTTTTGATTTTAATATAAATTATCACAGCTAGATCCTGGGATAATTTAGGGTTCAACATCAGGAAACGGCCTAAAATTTGACTAAATTATCTCATTGATTTGAGATGATATGAAAATATTTCCTCTGGATTTACTGAGAAATGCAGACAATTAATCCTGAATTTGGCTCAATTGTGTGACAGAACTAAATGACTCAGACTGCTTACGATGATGAGACGGCTATTACACATCAGTGAGTGGTGGTCGTTTCTTACTGTGCTATTGAGGATTTTTAAATGCTTGTTGTTTTTTCCCCCGCACTCCTTTCCTGGAAATGGTTACATTTCACATCATCCCTCTGGTTTTTAAATACACAGAAATGGAGGACAAAGTAATTAAAAAGACGCGGCTGGACAAATTTTAGACGCTAATGTATGTCTTAATTACTGTTGGAAAACTGTGACGAAGAAGAGGCCAGGCTGTCTTTGGGCCCCATTTCAGACTTTTAGCATTTACGCCAAAGCTGGGAGGCGGAAAAATCCGCCTGGAGACCATTTTTATTATAGGCTGATAGGAGAGTAATGGATTTGGTCATTATATGCTCTAATTACCTCTGTGCTTTTTATCTGCTAGATTTATTCACAGTGGAAAAACAACAGAATCTGTCTTGGGTTTGAGCTTGCAAATGTTTTTGTTTCTCCACATTGCATCCATCACCTCTAATCAGATAAATATACACAACTTTTCAAAAATATTGGTAACATTTTTCTCATTATTTGTTTTTTTAAGAGCTGTATAAAGACTGTATCCCCTAGCATGGAGGCATTTAGCGTGTTTTTAATCCAAGAGATGAGAAGCTCATCCAGAAAACAACCCATAACAACATCTGAAGTGCTGTGGCCTCACCTGTCTCGGTTCAGGTCAGAGTTCGTGATTCAACAATAGCCAAGAGACTGATCGGAAATTACTTTAATCAATGCGAAGGCTAGAACGCCTTCTGACTAAAAAGAATACAAAGAGCTCTCACATCTGTCAAAAAACAATCCCGTTGATCCTCAGAAGCTTTGAGAAATTATTCAGTGGTCTGATGAGACAAAACTGGGACTTTTTGGAAGTTGTCTGTTTCGTTACATAAAGCTAACAGAAAGCATGATATCACATCCAAGTCAAGCTTGGTGGTAGTGGGATGGTCGAGGAATACTCGCTGTTTCAATACCCGAAATAACTGCTGTAAATAACAAAATCGTAATGTCTGCAATCGAGCTGAAAGTCGTGAAGGAAAATGTCTAACCCTCCATTTGTGACTTTAAGTTTGAGGGCTTTGGTTATAGAAGACTATAATCAGAAGCACACCAGCAAGAACATCTGGATGGCAAAAAGAAATGTAGCTTTACAGTGGCCTAGTCAAAGCCTTGACTTAAATCTGATTTAAGATGTTGTGAAGTAACCCTAAAAAGGTTGTTCATGATCAAAAACTCTCGTGTGGCTTAATCGAAATGTTTCTGTAAAAAATAGTGGGCCGAAAGCCGTCCACAGCGATGTAAGACATTCCATACCAGTGATGCAAACTTATCAGGCATCTAAGATAGTTGTTTTTGTCTAATATTAAAAACGTTTGATTTGAAACATTCAGTTTTTCTGATATTATTGATCCCCACACTATAACTCGTCTGTTTCTTTGATCAGTTATAGTGCCGTTATAGTTATAGCGGTTTTCTGAGAGTATTCAGCACATTTTATATGAAGGAATAAAAAAACACTGAATATAGTACTTTTTTCTTTGCTTTTAAGGAATATTTACTTTACAAACCAAGAAAAACAAATTAAATCTTCATTAAAACCGTGCACACAGAACATCCTTAGCTATGCTTTCAGGTACTGTTGATGAATTTAGAAACCCCTCAGTGAGTGGCCAACGATGTTAAAACCCTGTCCAAACCTCCTGACTAAGCTTCTTTTTTTTCTTTATTTTTTTACTGACCTTTTTGTCAGCGTGAAGGTTTTACTGAACAGTGGTGCATAATCTTAAAGGGTGCCATGAAGGAAAATGTATCCTTTAAGCCAATCAAACCACACAATGTTTCTGGCTGCAAATGTAAAAGAATGATCTGTTTTTAAAAAAGTGATATGGATAAAAAATGTACACAAGCTGTTTTACAAATATAACTATGAGAGAAACTTCAAATATAAACTCATTCAGATCATACGGATCGCTGAATGTGCATGTATGGACTGCTTCTCATTTGAACCTCAACATGAACCTCTCTCCATTTTTGAGAGAATTATCAATCAAATTCATCACTACCAAGCTTTGTTCGCTTTCAGCCAATCATATGACTCCTAACATTTTCTACCCTCATTGCGGGCCGAATGTACGGACCCCAGCATTAATTACCAATTACTAATCCATTTCCTCAGTTTTTTAAACTGTGCTCTCTGATTCGCATTCTATTCCCTCCGTCTATTACATGTTGTGAGCTTGTCAGGTGTTCTGTCAGCTTGCTAATACACCCTGGCTGCCTCGGTCATGTAAATTGCTATTGCAGCAGAGTGGTTAAGTTGCAGGACTGCCACCCAGATACCAACGGTTTGAATCCTCATATGTCATTGTTTTGCACTTTGCCACACAACCATTTTTTTTAGGTTCCTGCAAGAACCCAAAGCATTGTTTAATCCGGGGACATTTCCTCGGCATTATTTATAAATCATAGTTTTTTCCCCACCACTGAAAAACCTGATGTTGAATTTTTAAACCCAAAAAACACAGCTGGGTAGTGATGAATTTGAGCTACAGATTCATTAGCCAATGATAACTCATCATACTGAATTCTCTCATAAATGCAGAGATTCACAAATGAGAAGCGGTCCATAAAAGCACTTTCAGCGAGCCGTAAGATCTGAGTGAGTTTATATTTGAAGTTTCTCTCAAAATTGCATTTGTGAAACAACTTGTGTGCATTTTAAAAACAGATCATGTGCTTTTATGAACCAGAATGCGTGCATTTGTGAAACAGATCGAGTGCATTTGTGAAAGGACTTGTGTGCATTTGTGAATTTATATTACTAGTCTTTCTCGAAATTATATTTGTGAATCAAAGCATGTGCCTTTGTGAAACAGACCGTGTGCATTTCCGAATGAGCATGTGCATTAGTGACAAACTCTGCGTGAGTTTATCTATAATGAGACTTTTTCGACTCCATAATATTGGCCTGCTTTGCAAAGAAGTTGTTTTCTAAAATATAGTGCTCCTTATTGCGGTCCTATTAGGGATGCTAGATCTATTGGCTTTAGCATAGATATTGGCCGATGTTAGTCGTTGTCAAACAAATGGAGCTGCTAAGAAAAAAATGTGCTGTTAATGATAACCGATATTTATTTCTATCTTATTGCTGTTTGTGTTTTGGTAGGGTGTGATCTTATGGTATTTGTTTGGCCAGGTTACAATAATGCAGTGTTTGACTGAAGCAGAGAAGGAATTTCAATGGTGTGTTTGTTTCTTTATGTTGTCAAAGGCGTTTAATGGCCATAACAGCAATATTAATATCAAATATCAATATGGAACAAAGTCTACACATAAGTGCATCCCTAGTTCCTATAATTTTTTTTATTTTAGAGGACATTTTTCTGGAGTTTTGCCTCTATAGTTCTCATCTATTGCAAAGACCTGCAGTTGTCATCCAAAAAGCGATGCCAGATATTTAGCTTTTCCTCAGAATGAAGCGAATTCCAACCTTTTGCCTGCTTCTTGTTAATGTTTTGTAAGTAAAGTTACTATGAAACATTTTGCATTTGTGAACAAATTTCAAACACTAGAAGAAGGCTGAAGGTAACAAGCTAACAGCTTTGCTTTTTACCAAACGGAATAGTGAAAACCCACTGGCGTTAACCCGAAGAAGCCTTTACAGAAACCTCTTAATGCAGCCAGAAGAGCCTGTGGAGACAGGCTGAATGGAGATGAAAGCAAAAACAAATGTCGTCTCTTCCGGCCATACTCTTTGTCTGCACTGTTTTGTTACTCAGCTCTTGTTTTTTAATAAAGTGAAACAAACTTTGAGTTCCTAGTCCTCTGACATAACTTCCTTACACAGACAGCGACTCACATAGACCAGTGGCCGGCGCTCCTCCTGCCTGGGGTGTCTTCACCTCTTCATGGCACTGAAAGATGGGTGACCACTGGAAACGGCGCTTTAAAACCCGACTTAACGCTCTCTCACAATAAAAGGGCAACACTAACCTCGCATTACACAACATCAAATATAACATCAATATGTTTTCTAACTTTTTATTTATGAATCATGTTCATAAACATGATAGTAATTTCAGTTTAGGTTTTGCTTTTCCCTTATTCCCTTTATGTTCTTGCCATTAGTCGAGGTTAGCGGTCAAACTTTGCCTCACGTTCTCTCTTCTACGCACGTGTGTAGAAGAGAAGTAGGAGCTAAGGAGCAGTCAGAATAAGGAACGAGATGTGTTGGCATGAATATTTGATCAGTGTACTTCCAAAGGCTGAAAGGAAAACGGCAGCTGTTTCTTTCCTGGGCTGAGCTGCTTAAGTATTTGAATGAAATAATAGGAACTATTATGCACTCACAGTAAATTCAAAACATGTTAAATAGGTTTTAAATTGAATAAATATACAAAGACAACTTGTTTTGTCAACGTCGCATCCGTTTTAAAGCAGGTGGGCTTTTTTTATGCAGTGCATTGTTTTGTAGAGTTTCACTGGAGGGAGCGACAAAGTGCAGCTCATGCTTCCTGCTGTGAATTTATCATGTTATACCGTATTTAATAAAATTATGGCGCTAATACAGTAGCAGTGCTTGTTCTGTTTGAAATGTAGACGTGTTTAGTGTCAAATCACAGATTTGCTATATGAAGTTTATGTCTGACAATAGTGTTGTTAAAAGCTTTGAACCATCCAGATATGCAGGTCTGAGCCTACTGAGGTAAAAATAGTAACAAAAAATGCAGTTTGAACATCCAGCTTGTATGTTTGTCTCATGTCTCTTTGTATAATCTATTTACGCAAGGACATCCAAAAATGAGATTTTTTTAAAGTGACGAGCCACCTGTTCTCAAACTCTTCCTATTACAGCCTCGAGTGAAATGACTGACTGCATAGGATACAAGCTGTTTTGAATGTTTTGGTTTCAATTACTTTTGAATGCACCAATTTGCTCAAGTTCTTTTTTTTATTTTTATAAACAGACGTAATTGTTTCGAGCTGTGGCGTAAAAGCCCTAAAAACACAATAAATTGAAATTGTATTCAAACGGCAATAAAATATAAGTTGGATTTGCATAAAAAAGGTTTAAAGCTGCATTGCTTTCTGACCTTATAACAACCGGATTATTTCCAGCCTATCTGATTAATTAGGATTGCTCAGAGGGTGAGTGGTAAGTGTAGGATTAACCTGTCTGGATGCTTTTAGAATGTTAAATAAAGAATAAGTTGGTCTTGATTTATTATCGATATGCTATGCTCTTTTGCAGCATTTTTTGTCACAGTTGTTTGCAGATGACATGGGGCTAAAAGATAGTATATCATTTAGGCAAAAATGGTGTAAAACTGCGTATTGTTGATTGTTTAAAAGGCTACAGTGGCCTCTATATTGGTCAGACAGATTTACCCATGACCTTAAATGAAACCTTAAAACTCCACCTTTAAAATATTACCAAACACCACAGTGTTAAAACATTCATAGATATGTTGTACGAGTCTAAACCAGGATATGCACCAGCATGAAAAATTTAGTTTTCTAATGGGAGTGAGTAATTTCTCGAGCTCATAACTAAGGCACAGCTGCCCCTTAGAAACAGTTATCATACCAAAATACATAAATAGATCTTCTAAAAAAATCATATGCAAGTTTCGTCACCTTGAATGGTACCAACTAGGGCTGGGCGATAATTCGATAGCAATATATATCGACGATAGATGTGTGGTGCGATAGGAAAAAAAAGGGGGTCGATAAGAAAGTTCGAAAAAAAAAGTTCCCCCTCGTTTTTTCATTATACCCTATCAGGCAGCTTAATACAACAATCATTACTTATTCCAAACAAATCATTAACAATTATATATATATAATATAATAGATAATAATATTACTTTTCTTTGTATTTACTGATGTTACTCAGGTCTCTTGGTGTGTTTCTGTCTTACAAACTTACTTATGATAAAAAGAAGTATTTGAAAATTTAATGAATTTAATTCTTAGTTAAAATTAGTTCAATGAAGAATAACAAAATGACTGGGCACTTAAAATATAGTTTTTACATTATGTAATTTTTTTATCGATAATTATCGATATCGATCAATATGACTGTTTTTTTATCGATAAGCTTTTTTTCTATATCGCCCAGTCCTAGTACCAAGATCTGGTCAGGCCCATTGACTGTAACAACTGTTTCTCAAAAAGCATCTCATGAAAAATCCAGTAAAATTTCACCCTTAGTTAAATTCTGTAAAGCTTATTTGGCAATGTTCCCTGCAGATCAGAGACCCAGCTTGCCCTCTCTCCTTCCATACGCTCAGAAATGGAATGCCGCGCAGCATGATCATGTTACATAAACTGACCAATTATAAACCTTTCTCGTTTGATTTCACCCACTCACAATCAAAGCTGTTTTAAAAAAAATAAATTCAAGCTTAAACAGGAAATTTGGAGTTATATAAGACCTATCCTTCTGTTGTAAGCCAGAGCGAACATCAGGTAGAACTCGAGTTATGTATGTAACTAAGGTTGTATGAATTCCAGATGAACGCCAGAGGGCAGTGCTTAGCACCTAGATAGCTATGTGTGCGCAGCACAGAGGTCAAGCATATATGCCAACAAAGTCATGCCATTGGACGGGACCTGGTTGACGTTATGGTAGTCTATATAGACCTGACATATTTAATGCTCGTTTCTTTTCAGAGTACTCGCAAGTACTCAAAGAGACGAGCAACCCTGCCAATCATCCGGAAATTAATAGAACCTTGTTTTACTTCATTCCTCCTGACTGCTAGAGGGTGTGTTTAACACCTGGATGATTAAATACCAACAAAGTCACTAAGAGTCCAAACTCAAAAATATTGGTGTCGACAGATGAAGCAGATAGCACCACTGAAGCCACATGAAGGACACTGGCTGATTAATATGAAAAGCTGAGAGTCTTTTAGGTAAAAAGGTTTGTTTCAGCCATAAGGTAATGCCTGATCCATCCGAATTCCATCGCAAAACAAATTCTAGGTGACCAATGTGTGGAGCTCACCTATCAATCTATCAAGCAGTCAAACTTTATTTATAAAGCGCTTTTCAAACCACATAGCTTCTCAAAGTGCTTTACAGATTAAAATGACCCCACAAACCCCACCCTTCCCAAAACCAAAATAAAAACATCATCACAACTAGCTCAGGCAGCTACAGCCGACCAGCGCTCCCGAATCAAAAGGCTTCCACAGAGGAAACACTGGAAGGATGATTAGAATAAGAAGTTAAAATATTAAAATAAATAGTAGAAAATGAGATTAAGTAGTAAAATACTGATAAAAATGTTAAGACTGATAGCATTTTAAATTATAAAGTATGACAATGATAAGATGTGATCAAATAAAAATTCAAAGTAGATCAATAATTTATAAATAATAATTTTAAAACTAAAATTTCAATCAAATAAATCATGCAGTGCAATTAAACAGATATTAATAAATAATAATCAGTTAAAAGCTTGGCTAAAAAGGTAAGTCTTGAGCCTGCTCTTAAAAATGTGATTGTTCTCTGCGGCCCTGAGGTCCTCTGGCAGCCTGTTCTAGAGGTGAGGGCCATAATAGAGAAAAAAAGCTTCACCATGAGTCTGTGTTCTGACTTTGGGAATATTAAGGAGATGGCTGCAAGTGGAGTCGGATACTAAGAGGGTTCACATGGTAAAAGCATTTCTGAAAGATCAGAAGGCCCAAGACCATTAAGACACTTGAAAACCATTAGAATAACGTTAAAATCGATCGTAAAACATACGGGGAGCCAATGCAGTGATTTTAAGACCAGTGTAATGTGCTCCTGCCTCCTGGTCTTCATCAGGATACGAGCTGCTGAATTTTGTAAAAGCTGTAAACTTGAGGTAGTCTTTTTTTGGAAGACCAGAAAGCAGGGCATTACGGTTATCGGTTCTACTGGTGATAAAAGCATGCATTAGTGTCTCCGTACTGGCTCGAAGGAGAATGGGGCGGACTCTGGCAATGTTCTTCAGGTAATAAAAAACTATTTTAGTAATATTTTTAATGTGTGAAATAAAAGTCAGTTCAGAGTCCAAAATCACGCCCAGGTTCTTCACTTGTAAAGAAGGATAAAACGACAATGATTGTAGTTTTTGTAAAAGTTTCTCTCTCAGACCCTCAGGACCGATAACTAAAACCTCAGTTTTGTCCTGGTTGAGCTGGAGAAAGTTTTCTGCCATCCAGGATTTTATGTCTAAAATGCAGTTTAAAAGTGCATCGATTGACCGTATGCCATCAGGAGACATGGAGATGTACAACTGTGTATCATCAGCATAAATGTGAAAGTTAACTCCTTGTCTTTTGATGACACTGCTAAAAGGGAGCATATAAACGTTAAAAAGCACTGGGCCTAAAACTGAACTCTGGGGGACACCACATGTGAGCTTGTGGACCTTAGAGGAGCAGGTATCTAAACATACCATAAGATTCTTTTCTATGAGATATGATGTGAACCATTTATGAAAAGCACCAGAGAGGCCAATCTTTTTTGAATGAGAAATCCTCTTCAGACGGTCATCCATGCTTTTTTCACCTCACGGATTGATTACTCTAACTCATGTTTATATGGGACAAATTAATCAATAACTGCCAGACTCCAGCTCGTTCAGAATGCTGCAGCACGTTTCTTAACTAACACTAGACGCAGGCAACATATCACTCTAGTGCTGGCCAGTCTGCACTGGCTGCCTATCCGCTTCAGAATTGAATTTAAGATTTTAATGTTTGTTTATAAAGCCCTACATGGCTTGGCACCTACATATCTTTCTGACTTAACTCTCTCCATACGTTCCAGTACGGTCCCTTGGGTCAGCAGTTTAGCATCTACTACAAGTTTCCAAAGCTATATATATTAGCGTTGCTGTAGCCATGCTTTTTCAGTCTATGGTCCTTCACTCTGGAATCGTATTCCGCTTCCAGTAAGGCTTTTGCCAACTCTTAAACACTTTAAGTCATGACTCAAAACTTACTTTTATTCTTTAGCCTTTCCTTCGAATTAATTTAATTTGATCTATTTTATATTTTAATTGACTTTTTAAATTTGTTTTATTCTTTTATCTATCAATTATTATCTTATTTCTATCTGTTTATATTTGTCTTGAAATGTACAGCGTCTTGGCCAGCTCTATTGCTGTCATAAAGTGTGCTTTATAAATAAACTTGGTATGGGATCTCCTGCCTCAGAGCTGCAGACCTCACTGGGTCAGAAACAACTGTCATCTTTATCCCATTGAACTGCCACAGAGATGTAGATCTTCAGCTAAAAAGCTCCAAAAAACAGTGTAGGTTTGAAATGAAGAGAGGATTAACAAAAAAAAAATTTGAATGAAAACGGTGACCTGCAGAGATTGTGATTAATCTGGACAGTAATGCTGTCTGTTAATGACAGTTGTTGGGGGCAGTGCCAGAAGCATTGCAACTCACCACATGATCCCTCATGAATAAAATAATGCAATAAAGTATTTGGAAACTCATCAATAATTTATATTACTGCTTTATGTTTTCTGTTCAACGTATTTTAGTCATATACTGTAGCTGTTTATGATCATTGGCAATATTTGTCTTTTAGGTTTTGGAGGTGGTTCGGTCCAATTATGACACACTGACCCTGAAACTTCAGGATGGTCTGGACCAGTTTGAGAGATACTCGGAGCAACCAAAAGAAGCAGCTTTCTTCAAGGAGCTGGTGAGAGACTCATTAAGTTTATGGATTTGTCTTTTCTTATCCTGTGTAACTCTAAAGTCAGGCTGGAACCCGAGTGCAACGGGCTGGATGTAAGAATGGTTCCTTCTTTGTCTGTTAAAGGATGGATGGAAAAGTCTTTTTACTTTCAGAGTATAATTTCATCCATCTCTTGCCATCTGTCCATCTGTATGTCTTTAGGATTAAGATACACTTTATTGTCCTCTAGAGGGCTAGAGTATCACATTGAAAAGCTGCATTACATACAATACAAAAGCCTCATATTTTCTTTATCGCATTCATCTCATAATTAAAACACTCATGCTTACACCATTACATTACTGGGTATCCATATCATTGGATAGTTCCAATTCATAGTCTGTATATAATCACAGCCCTCCCTCCCCCGTTCCCCGAGCACAAAACCAGAACATCGTCAACAGCAATCAGCTATCACCTTTATTAGTATATAGCTAGTTGTTTTTCGCAATTGTGCAATGCTTTCTTGGGGAAAAAAAAAGTCTGGTGCATTGAAGATGTTATAGTACTGTAATGTCAGTGACTGACATGAAGTCACAGCATCAGCAGGACATGGAGGAAATACTAATCACCCTGAGCTACATGACACCAGCTGTTTTCTATATAGAGACAGGAATAAAAAAGTTAAATATTATAAAGGGGTTAATCTATTTAGACAGGAAAGCTCTTAAGAGGTGTGTGGGTCGCTCTTAAAAGAACAGTTTTGGCTGCAAAAGGCCCCGCTCTCCCTGCCAAGAGGTGAGCCACGAACAGCTTCCTCACCCACACAGCCTCTCTGGAGGAGTAAACGCGACCCAGGCCTGTCTCCACAACAGGACGTCCCCCGCCTCTCACATTTTTTACACTTTTACTAACCGCAGAGAAAGTGGGAAAAACGCTCAACATAGTAGTTGGTGTCTTGGCGGGTGATGCTTGGACCAACACGGGACACTGGCTCCTCAAACCAGGTCTCCCGACGCAGCGAGGGGCCGGTGTTTATGGATTTCCTGCTGTAACGGTCTCAGCTCCGCCTGAGGCCAGGCTGAACGCATCATGCGGTCAGCCTGGAGACTAGAGCCCACCTACAGCTGTGCTCCACACGCTGGGCTCGAGACGGCGCTCCAAGAATGTTGTGATGACTCTGAAGACAGCGTGTCAAAGGGGGAACGTCAGAGGCTCTTAAAGGGACATGCAGCTAATTTTAAGGCATTTAGTTTAGACATGTTGTGAGTGCATAATTTCAAATAGGTAGTATATATCATTTATTGAACTTACATATGAGAATGTGCCACCCCCCTTTTAAATTTAACTGCCCTAAAGCCTCTTCCTGAAGTTAATAGCTCAAATTCATGTGATTGACGATGGATAAAGTTTTAGATGGATGGATAGACATTTTGTCCATCATTGCGTTTGTACATCTGTCCTTTTATCTGCTGGTCTTTCTGCTCCTCCTTTCATTCATTGCTACATCTGCCTTTTAGTCTTTGCTTATTACCATGTCCATAATGAAACACTGGACTGTGTATCCATACTTATCTCTGTGTTGGATGTGTGTGTGTGTGTGTGTCTGTGAAAACACAGCTTGGTAATGACTGTGTCTTTCTGCAGGTGCGCTCCATCAGTCTTAACGTGAGGAAAAACGTCTCTCTGAACACGCTGAGTCAGGACGTGCTGCTCAAAGAGTTCTCCACCATCTCCTGAAGCCTTCAAAACCGCCTTCATGTGCATGAGGACCCGTACACACACACACACATACATACATACACATCTTCTGTGTCATCCCACACACAACACACTAGTCCCCGACGGTACTTTCCATTTCCCAACCTTCGTCCATGAACTGAGTAGTGGAAAGCCGTCCCACAGAGACGGACGCTGCGCTTACTGACCTGGATGCAACTATCCGAACTGTCCAGACTCTCCTCCTCTGTAGTCCTAGACGTGTCTGAATGCAATCTGCAGTACTGGCTGGACTGTTACTGACAGTGGAACAAAGTATTTCTTCTGGTCTTCAAATAATCCCAGTTCTTGATTTACTACAGAACATTTTAGGCTTTATGAGTTTCCAAAACTGAAGTGATGGTGGTTCTGAGCCATTTTGACTTTGCTGACTGTTCTTTATTTCTAGGATTTCCTCTTTAAATCTGGATCCTAGTTGAGTGAATGTAAAAAGAAAAATCTCTGGCTCTAAGACGTATTTTCTATTTTTGTGTCAGATAAAGCGTTGAACAATTAGGTGATTAAGTTGAAGATGCCCTGAAGTGATTAAAAACTGACTAGAGCTGATGAGAAATCCCTGTTGTTAGTAATTTATCTCTATATTAATGAACTAACCTGGAAGTGTTGAAGTAAACTCACACCCGCGTGCGTTACAGCATTAATTAAGACTGTTTATAGTGGAAAGAAACCTGAAAAGCCCATATGAAACTCTCTGAGGTGATTACTTTTAGTTTAAAGCTGTTTATTATGCAATTTTAGTCAGTGTATGGTGTCTGTCATCTCTAACTCTTGTTTGTGTATTTATGTTCCTTTTGTTTTTTTAAAATAAAGATTCTTTTCCTACTGGATTTTTTTGCTAATCTGATTGATATATTACCACATCAAGCTTCATTCATATATATAGCCTTTCAGGAGATCTCAGCCTACACGCGCTCAGGCTGACCCTGCAGAGTTTCATCTGGGAAACTTGTCATCCCCACACACTTCAGGAATGAAAGATGTTCTCTCTCGATAAATACAGTGCCTGAAAATAAAAGTTTTTCTCTCGAGTCATTTTTTTTCCCCTCCAAATTTCCTGTTGAGCAGATATGAAATGTGAGCCTTGTCTTCAGGTGTCCTGAATTGGCTGCACACTCTGCTTCAGCTTTCACACTGAGTCGTGTTCTGTCCACCTTGTGAATAAGTGCTACATTCATTAAAATTTAATGTTTTATTTCTAGGAACATATTGAGGGTTTCTTTTTTTTCTCTTTTGTTTGGAGGAGGATGTAATGTTGGTTGATAACATCTGCTGAGAAGCAATGGGAACCAAAAATATGTTTTCATAAAACTCAACCCAGAAGAAGAGAGATTTATTTTTCCATTTGAACTAATACTTATTTTATCTGCTTGTTAAAAAGCTTTAAATTAGTTAATACAGTGGGGCAAAAATAAGTATTTAGCAGCAAACAATTGTACAAGTTAAGATGAGAGAGGTCTGTAATTGTCATTATAGGTTCCTCTTTAACAAGCTCTCTTACCTCCCACTTGTTACCTTTATTGATGGAACCTGTTTGAACTCATCTGTATAAAACACCTCAGCCCCCACCTTCAGTCAGACTCCAACCTCTACTATAGCCAAGACCAGAGAGCTTTAAAAGAACATCAGCAACAAGATTGTGCATCTGCGCAATATACAAATAATGCATTGAATTTGTGTCCCACCTTTTGCTAACACAGTGGATAGATCAAGGTTAAGTCACCTCTTCTTTTTAATATTTTTTTTTTCTATTCTGTCTTACCTAATTGTGCCACACTAACTGAAGCTACCCTTGTTACTCATCTTGTCAGAATATTACAGTTTTATTGAAAAGTTTTCTGTAATTATTAATGTAGTTATTAATTAATATAAGTTTGTCTTTGATGTTATCAGTAATATTGCAATCCAAAGTTTGCATCTATTTCTGGAAAAAGCTTACATTAGCATTGAATTTTCAAAAAAGTATTGTGTTCATTCAAACCTGTTACTTTGTACAACCCTGTTACTTTAATTTCAACCCTGCTACCATATAGCTAGATTCTAACAGTTGTCTAAATTATTATTGACCAATCTTGATATTTGAAGTTAAATAATTACCTAATCTGAATGTAACTTTATTTGTATAATTTTGAAGGATTTATCAACCCTTTTTTATAATATAATAAAATATCTTCAGAAAGCGTGTGTATCACTGATGCATAATCTGGACAAATCAAATTATTTGATTTTACTTGGTCTTTACGAAGTTTAAATTAGAGGCTAAAGATTTTGAATGTTTTTACACCTAAATCGTCCTCCAATTCTAGAATAACCCCTCTCTGGTTCTGTCTAGATGGGTCCTGAGAAGGGTTGGGGAAAATTTGTTCCTAAAGACCACGCCTCCCAGGCTGAGACTTCTTACTAAAGCATTGGAGTATCTCCCCAGACATTTCATCCCTTCGTCTTCTTCCTTCATTAAACATTTAAGTTAAGATCTCGGTGGCCTGGTCCCTGCCAAACATCATCATGCAATGTTACCTTGCTGTAGATATAGTGAATTCCAAAAGTATCACCCCTTATTTGAATACCAGGCTTTTGTGAGGTAAATAATGAGATTATAAAAAATAATTTTAAAAGGAAATGTATTCTGTATTATTGAACAGAAAGAAAAAAAAAACATCTGGGAAGAAAAGGAGAAAAATAAAAATAGACCGATTGCATAACTGTGCAAAACAAACTAATATAAAACTCCACCATCTCTGAAGGATTTTCTTTGCATTAGGTTGTTCTGTTAAGGTAAAGCCATGCTTTGTGGGGAGATCACACATAAAAACTATTTTGGAGAAATTGCAAAAGGTGTCAGGAATGTACGAAAGAAATCTGAGGAAAACCAGGAGACTGACAGCAACATTAGAGGAGCGGAAGATATTTTAATGAATTGGGCTTAGTTTGTATTGCATCTTTCTAGTCATACTGACCTCTTAATGTGCTTGACAGGGGAGCAGGGGAGACATCAGTGGGCAGCTTGAACATGAAACCATTGATATGAAAGAAGGAATCTGGAGTCTAACCTACAACTGCTCACAAGAAATCTACCCTTTCTTCTGAGCCACAGTTGCCCAAGTGGTGACAATTTGAGATGTGGGCCATAATGTTTTTGCCCAGGGCACTTTTAGAAAGCTGGCGAAACAAGCACCAGATTGATGCCACGTGCTGTTCAGACTAGGGAGGTTATTTTATGTGCCGGAGCGCAATACATTAAATCTTCTGAGAATTTAGATGATTTTCTACATTTTGATTGTGTGGAGGCAGCAGAATGAGGGGCTTGGCCCAGATTGCCATTTGTGCAAGAAGAATCCCTGCTGGGATAACAATCTACTTTATTTTATTTGTTGCCTGGACTAAACAGTAAGGTGCAAGAAAGTGAACTAATCTAAATCTGGTAGGAATCTTCCAGAACCTTGTGGGAGAATCTGTTATGGTCCGATGAAACCAAAGTTGGACTGTATGCGAGAGCATCAGAGAGGTTTGTTCAGCACTAAATAGCATTGTAGATCACAGAAACCATCACAGAATCAGTGAAACGTGGTGTAGGCATCATCGTGCTCTGAGGTTACTGTTCTTCGAATGAAGTTTGATGGGTTTTTTTTAGGCTGGATGAAATAACAAACTGGTAAAATACCAGTAAATGTTGACCCAAAACGTTGAACTGATCACTAGAAACTAGAGAAACTAGAAAAGTAGAGCACATCACCTGAGTTCTAAAGTCCTTCCACTGGCTCCCTGTAGCTCAGAAAAAGACTTCAAAATACTCCTTCTAGTTTATAAATCATTGAATGGCTTAGCTCCAAAATATGTTGAAGACCGGTTGTCACTATACCAATTCCCCAGACCACTCAGGTCCTCCAACTCTAGTATACTTATCACCCCTAGAGTCAGAACACTTTTCAACAAAAGTAATTTCAATACAATTATATAAACATTCCAATCAGTTAAAAAAGTTTTCTATGTAAGGAATCCCAGTAGATTGCAATGAGTCCTCAACATGAGGTTGTGCCCGGATCATGCAGTCTCCAACCACAGCTAGTCCTCAGCAATCCCTCATACTGAGCAAGCATGTAGCGAAAGTGGAGAGGAAAAACTCCTCTTTAACAGGAAGAAACCTCCGGCAGAACCTGGCTCAGTACAAGCGGTAATCTGCCATGACCGTCTGGGGGTCTGAAAAGACAGAGAAGAGACAGCATGGAGGATGCTTGGTCACTTTGAGCATCATCTGGACCGATGTTCCCCATCCAGCAGGGGACTTTATAGTTGAGGTACCAGACCATGTGGAGCTTCTATGGGGAGACAAATAATGAGAGGAAACTGGGTTAACAATCACAATAACAGCAGAAAAATATATCTGGAGAGTGGTAGAAGAGTAAAGTAGAAGGGTGAAGAAAAGTGGTCAGTCTTTCCTCCAACAGTCTAAGCCTATTGCAGCATAACTACAAAAATAGCTCAGGATACCCTAAGCCACTCTAACTATAAGCTTCATCAAAGGAAGGTTTTAAGCCTAGTCTTGAAAATAGACAGAGTATCTACCGGTCTAAAACTGGGAGCAGGTTGCACAGAAGAGGAGCCTGATAAATAAAAGATCTGCCTCCCATTCTAGTTTTAGAAATCCTAGGAACTACCAGTAGACCTGTTTTCTGAGAATGAAGTGCTCTGTTAGGAACATATGGAACAATCAGATCTCTGATGTACGATGGAGCTTAATTATTAAGGGCTTTATACATAAGGAGGAGGATCTTTTACTCTATTCTAGATTTAACAGGGAGCCAGTGGAGAGAAGCCAAAACAGGAGAAATGAAGCAGCTTTCAGTTTCTATGCTGCTCAAATCTGAAGTTCCTGACGACTGCAAAGCTGCAGAAACACTGAGCTGCTTTAAATCAAAACTTAAAACTCACCTTACAGTAAGCAACTGATGATAGCTGGAATTTCAGATGGTTACACTTCTTGGCCACTTTATTAGGTACACCTCGTTAGTACTGGGTTCGACCCCCTTTTTCCTTCAGAACTGCTTTAATCCTTCGTGGCATGGATTTAACAAGGTAGATTGCATCACGCAGTTTCTGCAGACTGTCGGCTGCACATCAATGATGAGAATCTTTCATTCCATCACATCCCAAAGGTGCTCTATTGGATTGAGATCTGGTGACTGTGGCCTGTGCCAATTGTAGTGTCAGTTTCCTGTTCTTAGCTGACAGGATTGGCACCCTGTGTGGTCTTCTGCTGCTGTAGCCCATCTGCCTCACGGATCGACATGTTGTGCAATCAGAAATGCTCTTCTGCATACCTTGGTTGTAACAAGTGGTTATTTGAGTTACTGTTGCCTTTCTATCAGCTCCAACCATTCTAGCCATTCTCCTTTGACCTCTGGCATCAACAAAGAATTTTCGGCCAAAGAACTGCCGCTCACCGGATATTTTCCCTTTTTTAGACCATTCTATGTAAAGCCTAGAGATGGTTGTGCGTGAAAATCTCAGTAGATCAGCAGTTTCTGAAATACGCACACCAGCCCGTCTGGCACCAACAACCATGCACGTTCAAAATCACTTAAATCTCCTTTCTTCCCCATTCAGATGCTCGGTTTGAACTTCAGCAGATTCTCTTGACCATGTCTACATGTCTAAATGCATAAATTGCCACCATGTGAATGGCTGATTAGAAATTTGCGTTAATGAGCAGTTGGAACCGGTTTGCTTAACATATATATATATATATATATTATTATATAATATATATAATATATATATTATATATATATATATATATATATATATATATATATACATATATATATATATATATACATATATATACATATATACCCCTCACTGGACTGCCACCTTGTCATGGTGGAGAGATTTGAGTGTCCCAATGATCCTGGGAACTAAGTTGTCAGGGGCTTTACGCCCCTGGTAGGGTCACTAGCAACCTGGTCCTGGGGGAGGGATCAAACAAAGAACAGCCTGAAACCCCTATAATGTTGGTGAGCGCCTGGTGGCTGGGCCTTTACCCATGGGACCAGCCTGGGCTCAGCCCAAACAGGAAACATGGCAACCCCATCCCCTGAGGTCTCCACCTGTGGAAGGGGCCATAGGGGTCGGGTGTGAAGTAGGATGGGCCATGGCCAGAGGTTGGGACCTTGGCGGTCAGATCATTAGCTGCAGAAGCTGACTTCTGTGTTCGTCATGGATTGTCCATAACGAACACCATGTTCAAGCATTAGGGTGTTCATGTGTGCACTTGGCACCAGGACAGCTCAATGATCGACCTGGTTGTCATTTCATTTGATCTGTGGCCGCATATTTTGGACACTCGGGTAAAGAGAGGTGCGGAGCTAAACACCGACCACTACCTGGTGGTGACTCGGCGCCGGATAGACCTGGAAGGCCCAAACTCGTTGTGAGGGTCTGCTGGGAACATCTGGCAGAGTCTCCTGTCAGAAGGAGTTTCAACCCTCACCTCCAGAAGAACTTGAAACACGTCCCGGGGGAGGTGGGGGATATTGAGTCCGAGTGGGCCATGTTTTGTGCCTCCATTGTCGAGGGAGCTGAACGTAGCTGTTACTGCAATGTTGTCGGTGCCTGTTGCAGCAGAAACCCTCGAACCCGCTGGTGGACCCCAGCGGCGAGGGATGCTGTCAAGCTGGAGAAGGAGTCCTATGTGGCCTTTCTGGCCTGTGGGACCCCGGAAGCTGCTGATAGGTACCAAACGGAATGTGGCTCGGATGGTTGCTGAGGCAAAAACTCGGTCCTGACATTAAGCAAATAAAAATGATGTTAGGAATCCTAACTGAACTTAAACAGAAAAAAGGTTTAGTCTTATTTAATATCAGACAATCAGAAAAAAAAATTACACAGAGTATGTAAATTTCAGCTTTTATCTTTATTTCTATGGAACGTCGGTGTACATTTTTTTATTACTCACTGATGTTTCCTTTCTGAACCCTGAGCTGCCTGACAGGAATTATTTCCAATAAGGTCGACTGATGAGTTCTGCTGCTTTGTAGATAATCCTTCCCTGATGTAAAAGTATGAGCGCTGTAAGTTCACATGTTAGCGCTGATGATGGCAGACAGAGCCAAGCTTGAGCGTGTCAATGTGGCTCCACATTAAGGCTGCTGTGTATTCATGATGTTTTATTGGAGCATATCACCCTCCTCATCAAATATTCATTTGTGGGGAGATAGCTTCCTTTGTCTCCTCTGAACGCTCCCGTCCTGTTGTCACACTTTTATATTTTGCCTGTCTGGGCTTCAGAAACTTAACTCCTTTTAAAGGCACTAGTTTATGAAATGTGTTGTGCAGATGTATTTTCATTCAGAGTCAGTTTTGCTTTCAGGTGATTATTTTTGTGTATGTTGTGTAGGTATGAGTGTGCATGTCATATACACTCTGTGTGCAACTTTGTGCATTGATCAGAGCTTGTTATTGGTTATCTGTCAGCTTCACTTTCCAGTGGTGCTAAAGTTCTCCATAAACCCCCGCAGGAGAGATAAACACCATCAACACGGTTACATTTACCAGACCCAAAGCACATAATGCATTCAAATACCTCTTTGCTGTCTTCTTCTATTTCTTCTGTCTGCCCTACTCTCTGAATCGACTTTGCTTCAGCCTCCCCTCTTTTTGATTTTTTAAATATCTTACAGGGCCTCATTTTTCTGTCCATCCTTTCTCTGCGTTTCACCTTGTCCCTGGTCTTTCTCCTGTAGCGTGTGGATTATTTCTTTCTCCTCCATCGGTCTTCTGTTAGAGGTCGTAATAATCCCTCACTCTCCTGTCTGTCTTTTAAAATAAACCCTCTGTTCATCCCCAATAAGCATTAGAGGGTTTTTTTCCCTGGAAAAGGGATTTCTCTTTTTCTGATGTTTCATAAATGTATTTGAAGGACATTTTCAAGCACTTCCAGAGCCAAAGGGGTTTGGGAGGTTTGCTTTTCCAGGAGTTGGGAATAAGATCCTCAGAAGCAGTGTTTTATAAAATATATACAATAGGGAGAACAAGTATTTGATACCCTGCGGATTATTTTGAGTTTTTCCACTTACAAAGCATGTGGGTCTGTAATTTGCATCAAAGATACTCATCAGCTGTGAAGGACAGAATCTCAAACAAAAATGCAGAAAATCACAGTGGATGATTTTTAAATAATTAATTTCCATTTTATTGCATTAAGTATTTGATCCATCAGACAAACAGAACTCCATATTTGGTACAGAAACCTTTGTTTCCAATCACAGAGATCAGACATTTTCTGTAGTTCTTCATCAGGTTATCACACACTGCAGCAGGGATTTTGGCCCACTCCTCCATACAGATCTTCTCCAGATTGTTCAGGTTTTGGAGCTGTTGCTGGGCAACACAGACTTTCAGCTCTCCCCAAAGATTTTCTATTGTATTCAGGTCTGTAGACTGGTTAGGCCACTCCAGGACATTGAGGTGCTTCCTACAGAGCCACTCCTTAGTCTCCTTGGCTGTGTGTTTCAGGTCGTTGTCATGCTGGAAGACCCAGCCACGACCAATGGCCGCTGGCTGCTCTGCTTTGTGACGCATACCATGGAGGCCGCCATTGCTCCTCCATTAATGTAGTACCTCCATTCAGCCGCTAGGCCCCCATTGAAAAGCATTGGACTTTAGACACGATAAAAAAACTTTAATGCCTGGTGCCCATTTTTTTAAAAACTTTCTATGGCTACATATTCTTCCTGAGATAACGCTGGGCTCGTCAAAAACATAGGCACCAGGCTGGTTTTCGTAAGATAATTTTTTGAAATCTTGCATAATTAATGAGGGGCCCAGACTTTGATTGACAGGCTGTTTCGTTGGACTTTAATTACAGTAACACTACATTTTAATAATTATTTCAAGTTACTAGTTCTTACCTTTTGAGTTTTGAGAAATAGGAGAACCGTCAGAGGAGCGCAGATACGGCAGCAGTCAGGCATGGGGCTGTTATCCTTTAGCTTAGTTAGCCAAGTTTAGCATCAGAGCTAACGACGCGGGAGAAGAATGGGTGCGATTACGACCAAACTACACGCCCATACACGCCCCGCGATGGCAGAGTCTACAGTGAAGATCCCGCCCCTATGCCCTTTTTAGGAACATGCTTCGTCAGAGCTGGGGAGGAGGAGTCTGTGAATCCGCCATGAATTGCCCCATGGAAGTGTGTCATTCTGGTAAACGGGGAGGAGTGAGGAGGCGCTGTCTATTCTTTTTTACAGTCTATGGCCACGACCCATCTTCAATGCTCTTACTGAGGGAAGGAGATTGTTGGCCAAGATCTCACCATACTTGACCCCATCCATCCTCCCCTCAATACGGTGCAGTCGTCCCACCCCCTTTGCAGAAAAGCATCCCCAAAGAATGATGTTTCCACCTCCATGCTTCACAGTTGGGATGGTGTTTTTGGGGTTGTACTCATCCTTCTTCTTTCTCCATACATGTCGAGTGGAGTTTATTCCAAAAAGCTCCAGTTTTGTCTCATCAGACCACATGACCTTCTCCCATTCCTCCTCCTGATCATCCAGATGGTCATTTGCAAACTTTAGACATGCCTAGACACGCGCTGGCTTGAGCAGGGGGACCTTGCGTGCACTGCAGAATTTTAATCCATGAGTTTTTTTTACTGATGATTTTTTTTCAGACTGTGGTCCCAGCTTAATTCAGGTCATTGACCAGGTCCTGCTGTGTAGTTCTGGGCTCATCCTTCACTGTCCTCATGATCATTGATGCCCCACAAGGAGAGATCTTGCATGGCGCTCCAGACTGAGGGAGATTGACCGTCGTCTTGAACTTCTTTTATTTTCTAATTAATGCGCCAACAGTTATTGCCTTCCCACCAAGCTGCTTGCCTATTGTCCTGTAGCCCATCCCAGCCTTGTGCAGCTCTACAATTTTATCCCTGATGTCCATGCACAGCTCTCTGGTCTTGGCCATTGTGGAGAGGTTGTTTGTGTGTGTGGACAGGTGTCTTTTATACAGGTAACGAGTTCAAACAGGTGCAGTTAATACAGGTAATGAGTGGAGAACAGGAGGGCTTCTTAAAGAAGAACTAACAGGTCTGTGGGAGCTTAAATTCTTACTGGTTGATAGATCAAATACTTGATCAAATAATTATGTCATGCAATAAAATGGAAATTAATTATTTAAAAATCCTCCCCTGTGATTTTCTGAATTTTTGTTTTACATTCTGTCCCTCACAGTTGAAGAGTGACTTTGATACAAATTACAGACCTCTACTATGGAGGACTACGGGGGTCATTGGAAAAGCAATACAGCATTTTGACGATAACTGCTTAATTGTGAATCAAAAATATAGATTGCTAAATATAATTTCAAATTCAACCATACTCTACAGGCTTTGTAAGTGGGAAAACTTCAAAAATCAGCAGTGTATCAAATACTTGTTTTCCCCACTTTATTGTTTGGTAATTGTGTGGTTGTACTTGCAATTAGCTTTTACATGTGTTTTTTATGGGTCTTTTGAGAATATAAGTATTTTACTGCCAAGGTTACGAGTCTTACTCATTTCTATTCATCATGTGCAAACATGTTCTTGCTGAATGGCTAAAAGCAAGACTGCTCATCACTGCTGTCTTCGAACAACAGAATAATTTCACGTACTTTGCTAGAAGGGTGGCCAGATATCCCACTTTGTATTTGACACTCCTTCATTTTCATAATTTTTCACATATCCCACAAATTGAGACACTGTCCCGCATTATTTACATACGTGTTTGAGAAAATACATGATCGACATAAGTTAAGATTGGCCAGAGAAAAAAGCAAAACTTAAAATCGGCAGGCATGTTGACCAAAGTGCTACTCCTTTAGCCTTGCAAATATATTGACATTATACACAAATAAAAAAACTGATGTTGCATACATCTATGTCTCACCATTTATCTGTTCTCTCATTGCTAGCTCGCACCCGGCCCATAACTGGTTCTTTGCTTTTCCCCATAGCAGTACTATAAATAAATACATTCATAAAATGCTAACTTAATTCTAACTAATTAGAGCCATCTCTTTTCATCAATTTATCATTCAATAAATATTTTCTAGATTTACTGAGACCCGCGAAAATTTGCGCAAAATCAGGCTGCAGCCCCCCTGGCTTGCTCAATTGTCCCTCTGCTTTGTTTTTGCTGACGAGCCACTAAGCAAGGGTGGAGGTTGATCTGCAAGGGCAACATGATTTGCATTTGTAAGCCAGGGTAAACCTGGGGGGAGGATTTTTGTATCACTGAAAGTGTACAAAAGCAGAGGTCTCCATGAAAGAAAGTAATTTGTTCTTGGCATTTCTCAGAACGCACAGCAGGATGGCTTCTGGATCACAGCCACACAGGAGGAACCTCAACGCGCAACAGGGTTTGGCCGTGCTTCAGGAAATGGACGAAGCAGAGTCTGATGGAGGAGAGGTTTCAGTTTTTCTCCAGGTCACTGATACCTCATCTGATGAATCAGAGAGCGAGACGGAAGAACTCAAAACGCCTAAACGGAAAATGCCCCGTGGTATTGGTAGTAGTGGTGGGAAGCCCTGTCTGAGCCAGATGGCAAAAGACGGCACTTTGTGGGTAGAGGAGGACATTGGAACGCCCAGTACAACAGCAGATCACCAGTGCTTCACTGCGCAGGCTGGACCTACAGAGTCTGCAAAGGTATGTCATTGTTATAGCACATATGACATTTATATAAACCCATATATTGTTTATATAAACCCATTTACAGTGAGGTTCATGTAAATTAATTATCTATTTGTTTATCTTCCGACAGCGTAAAATTACCAGCGTGCTTCAAAGCTTCCTCTGCCTGATAGATGTGGGAATGTTGCTGACCATCAGAGAGTGTACAGTCCTTCAAGCCCGCAGAACAGAGCCGGACTGGAAGTTGGCTCTTCATGAACTTATGGCATTCATTTCCATTCTGTTTGTGAGAGCAATTATGTGTCCCGTTGGTGCCATTGTGGATTGCTGGTCAGAAAACTTTCTGGTGCCAGTAATCAAAGACACAATGCCCCGAGATAGATTCCTTTCCATTATGCAACACCTTCGCTTTGATAACAAGGATACTAGGGCAGAACGGGTGAAAACAGATAGATTTGCTGCTATCTCAGACATCTGGACACGCTTCATCAAGAATTGTTTTGACAGTTTCACTCCAGGACGACACATGACCATAGATGAACAGCTGTTCCCTACAAAGGTTCGTTGTCCATTCACTCAGTATATCGCAACAAAGCCGGACAAATTTGGGATCAAGTTCTGGGTGGCCACGGATTTGGAGACCAAATATGTCTGCAATGCAGCACCTTACTTGGGAAAGGATCCGAGTCGTCCGAAGGGGGAGCGGCTGGCAGAGAATGTGGTCATGAAACTCCTGGAGCCATTTCTTGATGCTGGGAGAAATGTAACTACGGACAATTTCTTCACCTCACTGGCACTGTCACACAGACTGCTTCATCGCAAAACAACCCTACTGGGCACCATAAATAAAGTTCGCCGTGAACTTCCGAATGAGGATTTTTAATGTGATTAAATGTTTTATGCTTGCTGAAAGTTGCAAAAGGCCTTAGAGGAAGTAGTATCTGATATGAGATACCAGGCGCCGCCAGGTACCCGTTATCTCGCAACCAGTAACTGAATGTGTGTTTGGGGAAATAAATCAGCAAATGTATTGGTGTGTATGTGCTGTGAGCCATCATGTGGATTGAATAAAGCAAGCCTGTCTGCAGAAGAGAGGCAGAACGCCTGGGACTCAGACTACTGGGGACAGGCCTTCTCCACACTCTGCAGAGGTGAAACTAAATTAAGTCTCAGCCAGGTTTTTCTCCACTGAAGATGTTTTACTCTAAGTACTCCTGAACTGGGGGTGGTATTATTGACCATGACATTCCTCAGCAAGTTAAACAAACTGGACAACGGGAGGTATTCTCCACTTCTGTCCTTAGAAGTGGAGGTGTCTCCTTGACAATTTATGCACCCAAAAAAAACAAGACAGTGTGTGTTCTGAGTTCATTTCACCAAGCTGTTACGATCGATGCTGGCACAAAGAGAAAGCCCAACACAATAATAGACTACAACCACATGAAGGTATGTGAATGTGTGTATAATTTTACAACAGTGATACAATTTTTATGATATGTACTATACAAGCTTATAGAAAAAATAATATATACTCATGATTGTCTCTCTCACTCTCTACTTTTACAGTGTGGTGTCGATGTGTTGGACCAAATGGCACGGATTTATTCCGTTAGAAGAGCAACACGGAGGTGGCCAGTAGCCGTGTTCTACAATATCCTGGACCTGGCGGCGGTGAACGCCTACATTCTGTACAAGGCATGTACAGGATGGGACGGCAAAAGAAGATTATTTTTGAGTCTTCTTGCGAAGGAACTCCGTTGCCGTTTCATGCAGCTCAAAGAACTAGAGGCACAGAACAAGGCTCTGAAGCTCCCGAGGGCTCCTGTTGGCTCTGAGGCTTCTGCAGCTGCTGAACCAGGGAAGGTCTGGACAACCCAGTGTCAAGTGCTGAAGGCATGCAAGAGGAATCGCAGCAAGTTTACCTGTGCAGCATGTCAAAGATTCACCTGTGCCAAATGCAGGGATGATGGACACTGGGTTTGCAAAGACTACAAAGTCTGAAACATATGTTTCTGCTGTTGAAACTTGTATATAGTTGTTATTTTTGTATATAGTTGTTGTTTTTGAGGTGTTTTTGACAGTTTTCATGTTCAAACTTTGAACATGAAAACTGTTTCTAGTGTTGGAACTTGTGTGAGAAAATAAAAATTCCAATGTTTACATTCTTTTGGACCGTTGTCTGACTTTATTCCAAGGGCCACATGGTTTCTGCATGGTAAAAAAAAATTCTATTCATTACATTGATTGTCACATTGAAACTCAGAAACTCACTTCCTCCAAAAAAATCTTATCCGAACTGGCTAAAACATCTATTCACCTGGCAAAGACATCTATTCATTACATTGACTGTCACATTGAAACTCATTGAAAACTGGGTTGTCTGCATGGTAAAAAAAAATTCTATTCATTACATTGATTGTCACATTGAAACTCAGAAACTCACTTCCTCCAAAAAAATCTTATCCGAACTGGCTAAAACATCTATTCACCTGGCAAAGACATCTATTCATTACATTGACTGTCACATTGAAACTCAGAAACTCACTTCACCCAAAACAATCTTCCCCCAACTGGCAAATGTGGCAATGTGAAATGGTACATTTCAGTTAATGGGCCATCAGCGCAACAAAAGATGAGCTCTGCAGGAATACATTTTCCAGTAAATCTAGTGTTCTTAAGAAGTAATTATGAAGAGAGCTTCTATTTGGTGGGTGGGGATCTGGTCACCCTCTTCGATAGTGATTCATCAAAGACAAATTCCAACCAATTCTTCCTCAGCTCCTCTTGCTATGCTCATTTGTATTGTTAATACCAATAATAATAATAATAATAATAATAATAATAATAATAATAATACAGAAATGAGTTCCAAACAAAACAATAGAAAAAAGTTAAAAGGAGTTAAAAGTTTGATTGAATTGATGAGATGTAATTATTTTTTGAATGTTTGGAGTGAGTCAGATGCACAAATATGTAAGCGGAGAGGACTACATAGGGTGGGAGTGGCTACAGCAAAGGCTCTGTCCCCAACGGTCCAATATTTTGAGTTGATGGTCTGAGAAAGGAGGATTGAAGTGGAGGATAATAACTCAAAAGGTTATAGATGCACATGTCTGCAAAAGGACTGGGAAAAATTGATTCGATTTTGAGTTATAGTGAGCTGCCTTGGCGAAGGTCTGCGCTTTCCCAGTTTTATTTGTGACGTAGGAGGACTGGCTTTTTCGGACTCACTCCTTTTTGGCGTCTATTTCCTTTCTGTGGTTAGAGCAGGCAATGGGAGTTGGAGAACATTTTGACATGCAGCACGGATATGCAACTCAGAGTGATTGGTTGTATTTCAGAAATAATAAGTATTTGCCTACATCGTTTCTCAGTGAATTAAATCTTTAATTTTATTACAGCACTATAAAATCTGGTAGTGATTGGTGGCAAACTGCCTCCAGCAGGGTTTAAATGACGCATTGGAAGGCCACCTTGCCATTACCCTACTCTTTAGCTTGCCCTACAGATCAGATTCTATTGGGGACTCCAAATGCACCTCTGTTAGTATTAATTCCATTCAGAAAAAGCATGTTCATGAAATTAAAACCTAATAAATCTTTTTAGAAATATGAATAATTTTGAGCTGATTTTCTTTTTTTTTTTCTTTTTTTTTTTTTTGAGCTGATTTTCTACTGCTAACAGTTGTAAGCATTTCCTCAGATAACAAATAGTTTAATGCAAGCAGTTTCTGGATCGGAGCTCCAACTTCTGAGACAAATTGACACAGCATGATTGTCGGAAAAACCAGTGGGAGCTAATTATTTCGCTGCGAACTGCTGTTACCAGTTCAACACAATAACAGGTTTCCCTCTTCTGTATTGATTCAAACACTCAAGGAACATGTTGACAAATAGAGGTTGAACTGTTTTCCGTAAGCCACCGTATTAGTAGCACAAAAAACATCAGAAAGGCTGATAAATAGTTCATTTCTGCATTTTTAACTACTAGTGTTTATGTGGAAGCTATTATCGACTTAGAGTTCTGAGCTGCTCCATGACCTCTGACTTTCCAAACTGTAAAATACTCTCACTGGTGTCCCTCTGATCTGAACCATATATATATTAAATGGGATAAATTTGGTTCTGGGAACAAAGAAGCAGTCAGTGAATGAGCTTTCCCAGAAACATCCATCCACTTCAATCCAGAAGGATTTTCTTTTCAGGGTCTTCAGTGAATTTAGACAAATACATTTCTATCTGCAACAGTAGTCGTCTGAAAATCATGTTTGTGATTGCAAAATATGTAATCAGGTAAAGAAATAAGCTCTTCAGAGGCTCACAGTAATCACATAAGAGGATTAACAATGGTTTAGTATTGATAAACAAAAAGCTGAGAAATTTTCATTATTCATTACATGAGCCAGTATGGGTTCATTAGTTTAGGTGTGTTTTTGATGCTTTATGAAATTATTTTGATCTTATGACCGCATTATTGTCTTTGTCTCAGCTTAACCACCTCAAAGATTCAGCATGAGGTGCCTTGCAAAACTATTTACACCTCAAACATGTTTTGCACCCCCCCGCCACACATTTTATCCCATTTATAATACACACTGATTTTCTTGAGCTCCAGCGGGGTTGAAAAGTGGTAGCAATGTTGACTTGCAGCAAGAAGTTCATGGGTTCGAATCCCAGCCTGAGGTCTTTCTGCATGGAGTTTGCATGTTTGCATGCAGGTGTAGGTTCTCTCTGGGTTCACCAGCTTCCTCCCAATGTCCAAAATCATGACTGTTTGGTTAGTTGGTCTTTCCAAATTACCCTTTCACTAGCCAGGAACACGCCACAGATTAAGTTAACAATTTGCAAGCAAGAATAATGCTACAAATTAAGAATTTAAACAGTTTATTGAAGGCTTGGAGGATCAAAAGGTCTGGGGAGAGGTACCGTCGGAGACCCGGAGGAAGACTCAGTGTGGGGGTGGCGTCTTCAGGAAAACTGTCTTTCCGAACCTGCTCAGGACCCCCCCCAGACGGAACATAGAAGAGAGAGATGTTAGAAGTAGTGGCACAGAAGTGAACGAAAGCGTGAAACAGGGATGCTGCGAACGGAGGAGGCTGAAGGGGGAGGGTTAGGAGGGGTGGGTCGGCAGGACCTAGCAAAAAGGGGGGGCGGGTCGCCACTCGCCCAATCATCTTTGGGGATAGGCACATGTAAGAGAAACATTGTGCTTGGTTTTCAAAATGTTTTATGAGGTGAAATCTGAAAGTGTGGCATGCATTGGCAGTGAATCCCACTTAGTCTAATAAAGATCAATAAAATCACATTAAAAAGTAATCGATTGATTCCAACTGTTTGTAATTACATCTCTGACAGAACTGTTTTGCGGAGGCCTGCGGTGTACTGTATATCCATTTAATGGTAGTCCTGAGGGCATGTAAAGTGTCACCTCTAAATACGACATTTTCTGGCACAAAACTCCTTAATTTAACCGATGTTCTGTTTTTCACAGCTACTACTATTCCTCACTGGAGTTTAAGTTTGAACAAGATCATGCTGAGGGGATGCTGAAAGAAAATGTGTTACAGGCTACAATGAACTTAAAAACCAAGTGGTTTGAAAGGATCTTGCAGGACAACAATCCCAAGCATCGAGTCAAACGTAAAATGGAACAATTTAGATTAAAACATTAACAAACGGCCCAGCCAAAGCTCTGATTCAGGGGTCTAAAAGAACATGCACCAAGCCAAGTTTGCAAATAATAATACTAATAATACTAATTATAATAATAATAATAATAATTTTCCTTTCACATCACAATTATACACTACTTTGTCTTTATTTATCACGTAAAATCCGAATAAAACGGGGAAATTTGTGGTCCGAACGAGACAAATTTTTAGAAAGTTAAAATATAAGCCTACTAAATGAATGATGCGGGACTCTGTATCATCAGCTCAGGTCCCGATCTAAAACAGAAGCGTCCCTCCCAGAGCCAGAGAAGCGCAGATCTCTCCTCTTTTCTGTTACGCTGTGCGCCCCCTCCTTTCGTGTCTCTGGGCGAACCGTGAGCGCACCGGTTGGACGGAGCCATCACGGTTCCATTTCTCCTGTTTCAACTTTCAACAAAGTAACACTTTCAGCAAAAATCACCATAAAATCCAAAGGACAGGCAAATCCAGCCTGGAAAACGGAAACAAAGGGCAGGCAGACGGCTTTACGCGGACTGTTTTGAGCAGTGGACACAGACTTTGTATTTGGATATCAGCGACATGTCAGCGGGAATAAAGACCTAAGTGAAGCACGGCGCAGAGCCCGCAGCATCAGCGAGGTGCTTTGGTGAGAAACAATAATATAAGACAAGATGAAATCCAGGAGTCAGGATCAGAGTCTCTCTGATTCAAGAGAGCTGGACAGATCCTACGATCCGCTCACAGGTAAGCGTGCTATACTCATCATCAGCATGAGTTTGGTCGATTTACTCTTGTTGAAAAACACAATAAACACATCAGCTCATGTTTAAAAAAAGATGCATCATGTTCAAGAAGGAACTTTCCATCAAATGTTATGAACAACAGCAGTTTCAAGGATTTCATCTCCATGCTGTTTTATGCCTCCAGCTGGAGCCTGAAGAGTTAAACAGCGAATAATTAGTGACATAGAGTAACGATAGAGGCATAATAACCATTAGAGGATGTGAAGTTTGAAGAGAATAAATGACCAATAGTTACTTAACTTAAGATGATGATGCAATTTTTACTATTTACAAGTTTTATTCTCATTCACTGTCTCTTGCTGGAATACAGTAAGTCTAAGACATCGAGTTTGATCGCCGCAATATGATATGCCTTCGTCATATCATTTCGATGAGAGGGATAACAATACATAATAATAGAACAGATTTTTTTTCTGTACTTGACAACCCAAAGACGTCCATCGCTCTGCCGCTGATTAACTGATTCTGGTTATATCCACTCTGGTATGAACATGCAGAGATGGGTAGTACCTAGTTACATTTACTCAGTTACATTTACTTGAGTAACTTTTGGAGTAGTTTAACTAGACTTTTCACTTTTATGAGTGATATTTCTATGAAGTATCGCCACTTGACTAAAGTTTCTGGCAACTCCAAACAGTGATTAACTACTGAATGAAACCAAATGCTTGACAATGAATGAGATTCGCCCATAGAGTTTATGGTGAACTAAGACCTCAGGTTTGTTCATAAGCTTAATCTTTTTAGCATTATTCTCTGTCTGCTGATGTGCCTTATACGCCTTGGTCTAATATACGTGTGGTTGGTTTAATTGGTTTAGCTTTGAAAAAAAAAAGGAAAATGTTTCTTAGTGAATATATATTACAACTATGTCATATACTTCTATTTATTTTAGTCTTTAGAATTTACAAATTACTTTACATTTTTGTCCAATTACATAATTTTTTAAAAAAAAATCCTTTGCTATGGTCTCAGAACAAGTACTGAAGTGCTCAGTACATGGGTGGTCTTTTTAGCGAATACTTGTTTACTCTTCTTGAGAATTTTTTTTCGGATGACTAGTTTAGTACTTTTATCTGCATAAAGATATGTTGAAGTACTGCTACTTTTGCTTGAGTGCAATTTTTGGTTACTCTACGCACCTAGGGAACATGTGAGGGTAAAAGACATATTAAGCTGCTTTGAACGCTTCAGAGAATGTTTTAAGGGCAGTCGTTTATTTTCAACATCAGTGCCTTTAAAAAACCCCACAAAAAAACGTTCACATCGTTTGAACCTTTATAGATCTTTGTCACATCTCAACCAGGGGAGTAACTACCTACTTTACATGCAGCCATATAACAGCAGCGGCCCCCTGACTCCACCAAAACAGATTTAAAATATTTTTTTTTTTGTTTAGATGTCTTATTTATTTGAATATAAACAGCTTTTATTACAGACTTATTTTATGTTACATATTGATCAATTAAATAAATAAAAAACTAGGCTTTGATGGCCTCACTAGTTTAAATATTTAGACCTAATGTTGTCACTGTTCTCAGTGTTCTAGGCACTTTATTAATACCAATAATAACACGTTGCTGTGTGTCCTGATTCTTTTGCTCTGTTTTCTTCTTTTCACCACCCTCATAGCTGAATGACATGAACTTTGTGTTAAGGAATTTCCCAAAACACAGGAGTTAAACTATATTTGGGTGTTGTATTATCCATTACCCCCCATATTTAAACTTTTTTTTTCCAACTGTGACAGAAAAATCTGAAGTCCAACAGTCATTTTAGATTGCAGATTGCAATAGGCACGCCTGACCACTTGGGGCAGACACGCAGAGATTTTCAACTGTATGCACTGAGTTAAAGCAAAAACAGATGCCCATGAGAGCATCTGAGCATCTTCTCAAACCTGGTCACCATATCCAAATCATCTCGTCATTGGGGAGCTTACAGCACATTGGAGAGTTACTGAGAATTACGAGCGCGTCTGTGGCTGTAGTAGACGCAGACTGGAGGTGACAGATGACTGCAGCTGCAAGGCGATTTCTGCTGAAACGATCAGAAAGACTATTATCAGAGAGTCTTGCCAAATGTTTATAACTTCATTTAGAGAAATATTCCCTGATTTTAACATTTCCAGTCTCCTTTATGTAAACATAGCATGAATTTGGCTTCCCTTACACACAGGCATGTCAGCTCCATGCCAAGCATTCAGGCGACAGCAGATGAAATATTTGTAAATAACATATGTATCTTAATAATCTGCTCGATGTGTGATGACACAATGTAGATTCTCTGTTCAGTTAGTTCAGCTTGAATGTTGAATGCTGATAAAATCAATGAGTCAAATATTACTGAATTTGTTGTTATCATTTATAAAACTGGCAGGTAAAAATAAATGACTAGATTGTTTTGACTGCGTCAGTCAAAATGACCAACAACAAAAAGATTGTAAAAAAGAAAAAAAGTCTTATTGCACCACCACTGAGATACATATAAATAACATTGAATTTGAGTTCGAAATAAAATTTTTGTTTTGAATCAGCTATTGATTAAAATCTGCTCATAAGCATCTTCTGTTATTAATCATATCATTTCCAAACACATACAGGCCCAAAAAATTTTCCCATCATCGCTTTGGCGCCTCCTCTTGTTCAGCTTCCCCTATGCACTGCATATAGTGCATACCTACTTTTTGCGCCATGGATCTGAACCATAAACTCCATTGTATCTTATAAAGATTTTATGAGATTGAAGTCCATAAAATACACAGACATAAGCACAAAATAGAAAACAAGACAGGGTCCAAAAACAGAGTTTTGTGGCACATGTTGAAAGGGGGGGACTCGTGACTTGTGACCCATTTCCTCAGTATGATGCTGCCACTACCTTTGGTCTACCTTTAGGATGAGGTGATATTTTCCGTCTAGACATAGCACCTTCCAAGTAAAACAAAATGTCGCTTTACTGGTCTCATCTGACCAGAGCACACATTTCCACTTGTTTACTGTGTCTTCGAGATATCTTGTGATAAACTGCTTTTCAGATTTTTTTTCTGTGGCGTTCTTTAAACCATGTCTTTTGTCTGGGCACTTTCTACCGTTTGGTGTGGAAACAATCATCTTACCTTGAATGTGAACAAAACAAAGGAGATGGTTGTAGATTTCAGAAGAAACAGGGATAAGCCAAAGACTGTCTCCATTAAGAGAGAAGAAGTGGTTAGTACAGATACCTCAAAGTTCACCTGGACAACAGACTGGACTGGAGAATCTACAGTGAAGCTGTCTACAAAAAGGGACAGAGCACACTGTACTTTTTGACGAAGCTGAGGTCCTTCAAGGTTTGCAGCATGATACTGCAAATCTTCTACAAGTCTGTGGTGGAGAGTGTTGTCTCTTCATCTTCATTCTCCCCACAGCTATCATGGTCTATAACAACTCCTTGAAAAAGATTTTGTAATGAGCTACAACAACACTTAATTTCCCTCTGGGATCAATAAAGTATTTTTGAATTGAATTTGAATTATAGGTCTAATTTAGAAAGCTTGCTTATGCACAAAACAAGTTCTAAAAATTGTGTAAGAAACTTTCCATGCAAATTTTCTAATGAACAAATGTGTGCAATTTTAAGGACCTTGCTCACGCATGTTTTGGACACTTTGGCTGTGGAGGCAGTGAGAGGGCAAAATGGTGAATTAAAGACACTTTTTTAGACTTGTAGAGCTTCGTGCACACATGAACACCACCAACAGTCAGCCCCCATCCCCGTCTCTGAACTGAGAATAAAAATGAGAATCTGAAATAAAAATATGTTTTATTTAGGAATTATATCACAGTATGTTCATATGTATGTCTTCATATTATATAGCAATTGCATGTTTTGGAGCATTATTGTGATTAGTGGAAATATAAAGGTGGCACTAATGTATAATGCTGCACAATGAATGCTGGCGCTCCTTGAAAATCAGCCACTGGAAGCATTTAGGGGGAGGACATTTTTTAGAGATTTCCTGGCCCTTGATGATGAGTAGCTGAAAAGCTGATTTGGATTCTCTAAAGCTGTCCTAATGGAGCTATGTGCTGAACAATGATAGATCTACCGACCTGCATGAACCGTGTGTAACAAGTATCCGGTCCACATATTCTCCCACCTGAACTGTGGATCTCTACAGTTAGTGTTGCCATGGGCCTCTTGGCTGCGTTTCTGAATAAATTCAAATGCACATCACACTTTTAAAATGTTCTATTTGTAAAAAGATTTTGTAAAGTTCGCCCTTCCCATTTATGCTCTAGTGTGCTCAAGTCTCAATAAATTACGATTTTTGTGGTTGTAAACTAGCAAAAGGTGTGTAAAAACATGCTAATATTTAATTGTGTGGTACATGCTATCACTTTAGCCTTGGTTTATAAGACATATTTTAGTCTATTTTCTATAGTCTGTCTTGGTCTTGGTGTCCTTGGGCAAGATGTTGCCTGCTGGTGTTGGTCAGAGGACCTGGTGGCGCCTGTGTCCAGCAGCTTCGCCTCTATCAGTGTGCCCCAGGGCAGCTGTGGCTCTAATCTAGTAGCTTACCACTATCAGCGTGTAAATGTCTGTGTGAATTGGTGAATCACTGAATGTAAAAGTGCTTTGTGGTCCTCTGACTGAAAAAACGCAATGCAAATGCAGGCCATTTATTTCAAAGCATATCTTAAACTTTAGTTTTTGTTTCTCTACTGTATACTGGGGAAAACTGAGAGAGGCAGAGATTTTTATGGGAAAAAATGGATAATCTGTCAGCTGAAGTTATACCTGTCAACATGAGCCTTTGTAGCCTGAGATGGGTGCTTCTCATCTTTGTGTGTTTGTTTTCTGCTGATTTATTTTTCTCCTATGCGGAGACTGCACACTGATTTCTCTGTGCTTTTCACAGCCGCTCTGTCATTCTTCTGAAGACTCCCAAGAATATATATATATTTTTTGTAAATCAAACTGAAGTAACAAATAAAAATAACCAAGAAGCCAGTTTTAATGCTGTTTCCATTAAAGTTTTAGAATCTTCGTAGACTATTTTAGGGACTGAAGATGACGGCCTATCATAGGCAGAGTGGTACATCCATTCAGCTCCAGCTTAACCAAACAGTGAACAGAAGTGAGGCAATATAAACGTTTAAAAAAAAAAAAAAAAAATCAGGCTTGGGGCACAAAACCTATTCATATTAAAACTAAAGTCCAGCTCTTATGGAAAAGTTTATTTAAAATGTTAATCAGCTTTTCAGAAATAAGGCTGCTGAAAACCTTTTTTTGTTTGTGTTCTTACATTATAGATCCTGTAGACATTTGTCAAGCCTTAATTTCAATCTCTGTCATCACATGCCACAGTGACCCTGAGGTTAAAGTAATTCAATGGAAAACTAGTCCAGTTGCTCTATAGTCAGATCCTGCTGTACACTACAAAACAGTTAGCACTGTAGTGCTAATGGTTAACACATCTTTAGAATACTAACAAATACAGTTAGCAGTCTAAATATCCTTTTTTATCCGGATTTGATGCTTATAAAGCAGGTCAATAGTTGCTTTTAATAACAAAGATACATCCTTGCTTTAACTACAATGTGAATATTGAAATATGAAAAAATGTAAAGTTAAAATGTTAGAAGCAAATCTAAGTAGTAACCAAACCCCTAAAAAATAAAGCACAAATCAGAAAGTTGTCATACACAAGCTAACTACCTTGAGACATTTTATCATCCTTGCGAATTTACTTTTTGAAAACAATAAAAAACTAAAAGAAGAAATGTAGTTTATTTTGCAGATATTTTTATGATTATTCAAGCATTTGTCAAAAGACAGTGTTGCATTGTGGCACATGTTTTCCCTGTGCATGTGTTGGTCTTCCCCGCGTACTCCTGCTACCTCTATTGCATCAATTAATCGCAATTTAAAAGTATAAAATTTTTGCCCATGAAAGCAAAGATATTTAAATATGAATGGCTTTTGGAGCACGACAATCAAATAAACATCCCAGGTGTGAATACTGTTATTTTAAGGTCTTTTAATATTTGGAAAATGCAGTGAAATGCAAGTCCATTCAGAAGAGTAGTAAAAGAAATAATACACATCCTTGGTAAAAACTGAACAGACTTAGAACCAAATTGTGTTATTTTAAGTATATTTTCAGAATGTTGTCTTTAAAAAAAACAATAGCAAAAAAGATTCTTAATTTTGGGTGACCATATTTGGATGATGAAAAAAATTTTATAAACTCAGTTTCATTTTCAAATTCATCCTCCTCAGTCAGTTTATAAATGAACTCTCACTTTCCCAGTATTGTTAAACTTTCTGCGTCTATGTGACCTGCGGGATCTTTGCAACTTTTTTTCACACACAGAGACCCACATGCCAACTATGGGAATAATGGCCTCCGCCACTCATTTTTTGCAGCCAGACGGATTATCTTATGTGATTCGTACGTAAAGCTTGCGCTTTGACTTCATGTACATAGCAGCAAGACATTAGGGCACAACTTTGTGCACAGCCGGCTGTCTGTTCAATCTGAACAAATCAGAAACCGCCACTTGTGGAGGATGGATCATGGAGGGCTGTCATTCTGAAAACATCGCACCGGTCAGTCAAGGGCTCACTCTCAGCCTAGCTCTCACGTGTGCATCATTGTAATCTACGTACCAGGAACTCATGCTCAAACAAATTTTCTGCATTGATTGTAATGCAAACTGTGATTAAATGCGTTCTTTTTTTTTAGCGTGCTAATTCTTCGATAATTAATCAATCATAATTAACTCGTTAAATTCCCGGCCCTAGTTTTCTATATAAGGAGACCTAGCAGATTGCATCGTCATTGATTTGCAGCATTCACTCCTGAACAAATAATAGACAGTCGCCTACATTGTGTCGTTGACTTCACAGGAATCCCTCAAGCTGAGCAAGCACATAGCAACAGTAAAGAGGGAAACCTCCCCTCCAACAGGAAGAAACCTCCAGCAGAACCTGGTTCAGTACAAGCAGCCATCAGGAAGAAGTGTTGCAAACAACTCTTAACCAGGAGCCAAGTTTCTCTTTCCAAAGTGATATTGGTGATAAAAGGCATCTTAGGTCATCTTAGAGGCATATGGGGGTTTGAAAAGACAGCAAAAATATAGAAAGGAAAGAAGACTGGATGTAAGAGTACTTTATATGTTCAAGGCGGTAAAAAGCCAATAAAGGAGAAAGAGAAAGTTCAGTTACTGGGTGCATCATCCCATCACAGCCAAACAGAACATCAGACCAGATTTCAGTTACATGGGGAGAGAAACAGTGAGAGAAAACAAAAACAACAGCAAATAATGCAAATGGAGAGTAGTAGAAGAGAAAAGTAGTAGAGTGAAGAAAAGTGGTCATTTTGTAGTCCAATGCCCCTTTTTTACAAGATTCAGCTCATCCTGGACTGCCTTGGGTCAGCCCCTCTTTAACACATATCCATTTGTTTTGTCTGGCAAAGCTGAAACTTTTTTTTGGACTACCGTATGTCTGGCTCAGTCAACAATGGGCGGATGCAACCCAACACGGTGTAAACACCGCTGTAGGCCATAATCATCAACATTAATGTTCATGTAATGAGTCTATATCATATATTAGTTTTGCCTTTTAAGTTTTATAACTGAAATAAATTAACTTTAGCATGATATTCTATTTTTTTTTTTTTGCTTCGCATGTAAATCAGTTAGTAGCCTGTTCAAAACTTTTATTCTGAAGTGTAGTGAAGGAACTAAATTAAAAGTAACTGGTGTACAGTTGACGCTTGCCACTGGGTGTCGGTCAGGTCACAAAAAGTTGAAGACTGTAGTTGTTTTTTGTCTTCTTTATTGCAAGAATGAATGAGTGTGTGTATGTGTGTGTGTGTGTGATCCTAAAACACAATACAGAAATAACAATGTAAAACTAGTAAGCTCTTACAGGTAATGTTTTATACATTCATTAACTGACTAATATGAACAAATGGCAAAGTAAATATTCAGATGAACAAATCACTTAGTTGAGCTAATTTACACACCATGAGCAGCAAATTACTCAGCACTTTTGTTCTCAACTAGCAGTGACCAAGACTTCAAATTTAGCAGACAAAGCTAGCTTAAAATTGTAGGCTATATATTTAGCATAATTAAGGTTAAACACACTCTTCCAGAGATATCAAGTTTCACAGAGATAAGAAATAATAGCACCAAATACAACTGAGGGAATTACTTACATTGGTCATTAACACACACCTCCAAACTGGTTTAAAGCAGCTACACCATTAATAACCTTCCTATTTGCCATTCCTAAGTTTTATTTCTATGCACCAATAGGTGGCCCCTCTGAACCACAAATATAAATAAAAGAAATGCAACCTGAATCCAATAAATAGCACTTTAACTGAATTGAATCAGTTATAAACTCAGAAATATGATCAGTAGACCCATCTCTGTAGAAACCTTCGTAACATGTAGAGATGATCTTTCATTCATGTGTCTTATTTATTGCGATTTACTGAAGCCAGTGGGTGAACTTGAATATTACTTAACCTGTAGTTGTTAAATCCTTACAGATTGACTCCAGCAGTCAATTGAGACTGACATTTGAGGCTAGTTATTTGTTCATACTGAGCAGCAGACAATGCCCGTAGCTATTAATTTTATCAATAGTTATAATAATATAATGATGATTAATATATGTCTTCTAAACACTATTAGAGTAGCTGATTACTAAGTAACTTGTTTTGCATCAGTTATTTAAATGGTTCTCTAGAAGAGGTGCAATTAAATATGAGAAGATGATAAATCACTCATAGACCTGAAAATGTGTTCCCTTAACTTCTGAGATGATAATGGTCCCTGGTGTTAGTCCCTGATTGATCTAGCGGTGTGTGTGTGTAAAATGATGTCACAGATAATGGCGACACATGGCGTCCAGCGAGTTCAAAACATTGCCGGGGGAAACTACAAAAACTAAAGTGTGAACATTGTGCTGTAAAGGACCACAACAGCCAGAGTAAGGCAGACCGCACGCACTGGAAGTGTTTTGCAGAAATGGACAGCATTTATGGTGAAAGGCCAGAAGCAATGGGAGAGAGAGTGGGCTAGATACCGGCTGCAGCATCGGCATCTGCAATGCCAATGCTGTTTGTCAGTACAAAGAGTATGGTGACTAGAGTGGGTGGGTCCCTGTACGTTTTGAGTAAAGCCAAATGAGACTAAGATAGCATTAAAAGCTGCATTTAGGCTATTACTTTCAGTGTCAACATGAATATTGAAATCTCCCACTCTAATGACTTTATTAGTATTTAACACTAAATCAGAGTAAAAAAAAAATCAGATATCTGATCTAAAAACTGACAGTAAGAGCCTGGTGGACGATACAAAACCCCAAATAAAAGGAGTTTTAGTGCTTTGCAACTTGGATGAGGAATAGTAAGGGCAAGCAAGACATTCAGTAGAACTGTAGTTACTACACCTATTCACCCATTTCTGTCTGGAATGTGACATTTGAAAAGTTGGAGAGAGTTGACTCATTTATACTGACGTGATCGTCTTGCTGCAACCGGGTTTTGGTTATTGCTGTGGAAAAACAATATATAGTCCACAGACCCTATTTATTGAACAATATACAGTTTGTAACAGCTGTAAATACACTGCAGTACATATTGTAAGGAGACGTCAAATGGATAAGTTATTTTAAATGAATAATTATTGTTACCACCAATCTTCAAACTATACAATGTATGGTTATTGTCCACAGCAATTTTAAAAACCAACCAACGCTGTTGTGCATGGCCGAACTGGAACTAACTTTCAGAAAACTGCAAAACTGCTGAATCTCTGAGTTACTTTAAATCAAGGCTGGCCCCCCCTTTTTTAGAGCTGCTTTTTTTAATGACAATGGAAACATCATAAATTGTAGTATGCTTGTAAGTACTCCTAAATAAGTAAAATCATAGTATATCTGTAATTTGGCTCCGTACATTTGCCTATGAATTTGGAAAATTTTGATTCATTTTTAGTGATCTGCAAACATTGGTTTGAGACTTCAGGACTTTGTTGCTTTCTTGTATCCATCATAGCATTTTTTCCCCACTTTTTCCAACCTTCAGATCTTATAGCTATCTTGGCTGCCTCTAGAATTACTTCAGAAATGCAACTATTTAAATCATTAAATTCCTGATTAATAGTCGATTTACTCATTTATTTAGCACTAATATGTGTAAATGAATTCCAAATGACCTTAAGTAAAAGCATCACAGTATTTCTTCTTTTTTGCAAGTTTCCAAAGTCAATTGTTGTTACCATCGGATAATGATCACCTCCTACTGCTTTGTCTGAAGCAACCTCTGAAGTGCTTTCAGCTGATAATGAAACTAAAGTGAGATCATTAGCTGCTCCTAAACCAGTTCTTACATTAATTCTTGTTTGATGCCCATCATTAAGACCTACTAAAGTCTTACTCACCAGAGGTTCATCACTGTCAGTTTCCCTAAGTGTTCTGTATACATTTAAACTAAAGTAACATATCATTCCCTTCTTTGACTCGACATCCTAGATATTCTCCAATAAGCTTGGTTCTGCTCAATAAGGGTAAAGTTTGGATTGTATTTTTATATAAACACTTACATATAAACACCAACGGTGGGTAGAGTACCCAAAAATTGTACTCAAGTGATAGTTGCACTATTTTAACTTATTTTTACTCAACTAAGTGAAAAGTAGCAGTCCAAAGAATTACTCGACTAAGAATAAAAAAGTATCTGGTAAGAAGTCTACTATAGTACTGTTTAACATCTTATCTAATATTTTTTTAAATAATGTGATCAGACAGACAATAATCTAAAAATTTTGGCAAATTCTAGTGTTTTGAATACAAAAAGCACAAAATAATAATACATATGGCAATTACATAACACATTTTAAGTAGAAGAAAGTCATTTTTAATACAGTAGATAATGAATAAATATATCTTAGAATATAAAATATATCTTACAAGGTAAAAAGTACTTCAAGTGATAATTTATGGTGATTACTATATATACTTGACCTCAAAATGCAACAAGCTCAACAGATGGAAGTTTACACTAGAAAACATAACGCTTGTAGAGAAACAGGTGTTCTCTATTATTAAGCTTTATATTTGTGTCTGGTGTATTTTGGTTAAAATATGTTTGCACTTCATTCAGTGGATTTACTCACATCTGGTAAGGTATCCAGAAATTCTACTGAAGTAAGAGTAGTGATACTTTATAATATTACTCAAAAGTAAAAAGAATGTCAAAGCAAAACTACTTTTAAAAGTCCAACCCCCCCCAAAAAAAAGTTACTCAAGTAAATGTACCCGAGCAAATGTCACTAGTTACTACCCACCTCTGTAGTTTAATTTAGTGTGTGCTCTGCTTTGCTGTTCAGGTAACCCTTTTTCCAAACCCAACAAAAAGACAATTAAGCAACGCTTACTCAAACTGCTGCCCTGCTATCACTCCGGGTCCAGTGCTTCAATTAATCAAAGCAAGTATCATTACACACACATACACATATCGTCATTAAATTACCCTTTTTCCAACCTTTTAGATACAACACTCCGGTGTGGATTTCTGTAGGTAACATCTTGCTGTGTTTGTGTTTCTCTGTGCAGGAAGTATAAGTGATGAGGGGGAACTATCCACAGTGTGTTACAGACCTGAGGGACTTGACAGTCTTGTTCAACAGACTAAATTCAGCAAAAAGGAGCTGCAGGTTCTCTACCGAGGATTCAAAAATGTCAGTTTGAAGACAGCTGGGAACTATCAATTGTCTTACATTCATTAACAGTGAGAGTGTGTTACTATTAACGCTGCACGGCGTCAGCTCTGCATCTGTTATATGCTGTATGTATGTAGACTGGTGTGAGGTTTCTCTGACTTGTATTTCCCTAATATCTGCAGGAGTGTCCCAGGGGCGTTGTGAACGAGGACATGTTTAAAACTATCTACGCCCAGTTCTTCCCACAAGGAGGTCAGTCAGTCTCTTCTATTTGTTAATGTTTAGAGATATTTTTAATTTACTGGGATTTTTCTGTCTTCAGTAGGTTTTGGGCTCTTTTTGTTGTTTGTAGGTAAAGAAAAAACATTCTTAAGTGCAGTTTTACAATCAGATGTGTACTGAATAGTAAAATTTTAAGAAAATACGTAGCACCGGCTCTGAAAAAACATGGCTGTCAAGGTTACAAACAGCCGACCACTTCATCTGTAACTAAATCTAATTCCTACTCCGTAAAAAACATGTCAGATATTATATATATAATTAATCCCCACTCATTGTGGATAAGAATTAGCTTCAGCTACAGTTAAAATCCTACCAGGCTGTTTAGAAAGACCTAGAGGAGGCTGTTCTTTGGGTTAAAGCTGACATCTAAACTAAAAATATAAATATACCATAAATGTAAACAGATCAAATATTAGATTTTCTAGTAAATTTGAAAATTCACTTTTGACCAGGAACCTAGTTTAAAAGTATAATTTTGTACACCGCTTAGGCTGTCATTTTGTTGAACATTTAGATTGTCGGTGTCTCTTTTTTTCCCTAGATTCAAGTATGTACGCACATTTCCTGTTTGAAGCTTTTGACAGCCACAACAATGGACTGGTTAGCTTTGAAGTGAGACATTTCTCTTCGTTGTCATAATTGTTTCTGTACTCAAACATTAAATTGGTTTTCAATGACGGCTCCATAAAAATCTTTAGTCAGTCTTAGTCAGAGATGTTTTAACTTTTCAACTTTTTGTATAGATCAAATTCACATGTATTTTTTTTCTGCTCCCTGTTTTAGGACTTTGTAGTAAGTCTGTCCATCATTCTAAGAGGGTCCATCACCGACAAACTCAACTGGGCCTTCAATCTGTATGATCTGAACAAGGACGGCTGCATCACCAGGGAGGTACCTGAACTCCTCACTGTTTGCATCAGCTGCCCTAATCTGTTTTAACATTTCTTGTGACTGGTAGCTGTCTTCATTCGGTTCAGGAAATGACAGATATAATGCACTCTATCTATAACATGATGGGGAAGAATACATGCCCCAACATGAGGGACAGCGCTCCAAAGGATCACGTCGACAGCTTCTTCAAGGTAAAACTCTGAAATGGTCAAACTGTTAACCTAAAGAACAGTGAAACTAGGTTTATCGACTTAGAAATTATCTTTGACACGTATTACATTGAAAACAATACAACAGCATATTATTTCATGTGTTCTTCGTGAATTTTTATGGATTTTTTTTCAAAATAAACCTATTCCAATTTTGGTCCTAGCAACACATTTAAAAAGTAGTGGGATCAGCAATGCATTTACCACTTTGTAATGTTGCTATTCCTTTTCACAGCCCTTAAAAGACATTTGAGGACTGAAGATACCAAGTGACGAAGGGTTTCAGGTGTAATTTTGTCCCATTGTTCCTATCAAGTCTTGTAGCAGCAACTACCCTGGGGTACACTGCTAAACACTGGCTACAAGGACACAGCAACCGAGACAGAAAGGGCCAGGGCTCAAACCAGCAACCCTCCAGTTACCAGATGAGTTCTAACATCCTGAGCTGCCAGTGCTGCCTCAGGGATCAGAGATCACGGTTGTTGCGCTTAGGCTTGCGCCCTTGTCCTTTACACACTAAAATTCCACCAGATTCCTTGAATCTTTCAATTATGTCATGCACTGTTAAAGGTGAAATATCCAAATCCCTTCCCATATTTCTTTGAAGAACATTGTTTTTAAACGTTTAAATAATTTTCTGACCTATATTTGCATATTGCAAACTGATAATGCTCGGCTCATCTTTGCTCTTAGAAGACTAGACATTTCTTAGGTGCTATTTTTGTACCAAATCATAACTACAATCACCTATTTACTATCCCATCATCAACCGGTTTACCTTATTACTAACCCTAAATTACTCCTGTCCCAAACTTTTCTTTGGAATGTGGTGCAGGTCTGCATAACAGGACCGGATGTATGTTATAGATGAAATGAAATTGATTGTGTTCATATTTTCTGCAATAAAATACAAGTCAAAGTAAACTTAGAAATAACTGATTTCTTTTTTTTATTTGAGTTTTCCATACTGTCCCAACTTTCCCTGATTTGGTGTTGTATATTTAATCTATAAGGAAAAATGTATCAACCCAGTAAAAGTGCGTCAGTGTTCCTCAGGGCAGCTGTGGCTACAATGTAGTAGGTTGCCACCATCACAATCTCAATGAGTGTATGAATGGGTGAATGACTGAATTTGATGTAAAGTGCTTTGTGGTTCTCTACTTTAAAGCACCATAGTAATGTAGCCGATTAAGATACCATAACGGTGGGGTGTTGTGCAGCGCAGTGGTTAGAGCAGGTGCCCCATGTACCAAGGCTTTCATCCACAACACAGGCCGCTCCTGGTTCAAGTCCTGTCCTAGGCATCCTTTGGTGCATGTTTCATCTTTCTCACCTTCACAATCTACCCACTGTCAATTCACCTTGGCCCAAAAAACCTTTAAAAAAAGATGCCGTAATAGCTCATTTTGCTTTACTTTACTTAGGATTACCTCAATCTTTCTTTATTTTTAGATATTTTTTAATTTAGTTTTAGGTACTGTCTGTTATGAATAGTGATATATGAAATCAGGAAAATATCAGATTGCGATAAGATTACTGATATTTGTGAAAGTAAAAAACATATGCTATGACCCCCACCCTCTTAGCTCCTCTTTGTCTACAGTTTTTTAATATTTCCTCTCCCATATTGCAGTTTAGCGTTGAGTGACGAAAATACATATATTAACCACAATCTTTTCATTATAAAGAGAATAACAAATAAATTATTTATTTCAAGATTGGCATTTCTGGTGAGAAATCTATTTTTAGGTGAAGACATGTAGAAGGAATGTTAACCTAATATTCTTAAATTGTGAAATATTTTTATACAGTGAACATTTTATAGTTTTGTGAATTTTGGTGGGTGTACTATGTAGTTGATTTGTTTCTTGAGGTAGGTTACGCCATCTGCTGGCACAAAATTATAAGAGCATTTGTTTAAAGTCCACAGGTCTGTTCTAACCCTTCCAATATCTCTAAAGGACATTGTTTATGACAAAAAAAAATTGTGTTGTAACGCCACAACTTGATTCAGGGCATTTATATTACCATGTTTCTGTATATGTTTGAACTTGTCTATATAGTGCTGCATGTACTGGTTATCACAAAAGGGGACAACGATACTGAACTTAAAGGTGTTTTACCTGTTACAGAATAATAAAATAAACCCACACCTTAATGGATATCCAGAGTACTTATTTTAGAAATACAAGGAAAAAGTGTGAAAAAAAGTTCTTTTTGATAATGCAGACCCAATCAGATTGTAGCTCCTCGGATTTCCTCTTTGAACCATTTATGTCTGTGCCTCATGTTTTCCCAGAAAATGGACAAGAACAAAGATGGAGTTGTCACCATTGAGGAATTCTTGGAGACATGCCAAAAGGTTTGAAGTTCAACTTCTGTTAGGGTCTGCACATTAAATTCACACCTGCAGTTATTAAAATGCATCACATTTGTTCTCTTATCTACCCCAAATACAGGATGAGAACATCATGCAGTCCATGCACTTGTTTGACAATGTCATCTGAATCCTGATGGATAGAAGAGCACGGATTGTTTTCGGCTCTGTCGTCATTAAACAGTTCCCCACCGGAGTGCGGGTGCCGTTTCCCTTCCCGCAACAATAACCTTCGGGGATTCACTCCACAGCTACCTTCCAGAAAACTATACAGAACAGACTGAGCAGAACGTGCAGAAGTTTTATTTGTTCAAATTTAAAAGCTACATAATTAGGAAATAGCTCAATGGTTTAGCTTTAATGTAGAAAGAGGATGACAGTACTTGTAAATACGCCAAAGTAATTTAGAGAAAATCCTACATGGAAAGGATGAGAACATTTTTCTTTATGCACATATTCTACATTGGAAACAGAACTGCAGACACTCTTCAGCAATGCTATTGAACTCAAAATGTAGAGTTTACAAACTTTTTGAGCTCACTGTCAAAACTGAGATGCTTGGAAGCATGAAATAATTAGCAATAATCTTAGAATAACCTTTGTATCCTTACAAAACATAACACGTTAACTCTGTTGATCGCATCTGCATGATATATGTATTTTACAACACAATGAAATATTCATCGAAACCGTTTTATAAATGGAGGTTGTTACACTGGAGGTGGTCTTCTGAATAAAACAGATTCTGTTAAAAAGCATGCATTTTATTTCCTATGTCAATTGTTTAAAAAAAAGCAATGAATCATTTCAGTGCTCATTGTTATCTTGGGAAAAATTACAGATAGTTTTTTTTCTGCATGTAGCTGATGTAAATTTGTACATGAACATGGGAGGGGACAAATCATCTTTTTTTCACAAACAGATGTTTATTTTTATTTAAACAAACCATACCATCACCCACTCCTGTTCACAATATTTTGCAACAAAATAATTTCATGTCTCTACCTCCAAAAAATAGGGTTCAATCAGGATAAAAACAACTTCTTTGAGAACACAGAACCTCATAAAATGCTTACAGCTTCTCAAAGTCGAGTTTAAAAGCCTGTTCTAATTTAAACAACCCTTCTTTAGGAAGAATGCAGACTTCTCATTTCCTACTGTATCAAGATGAAGAATGGACATTTTAACAAAATATTTTTTCTAAAGTGTTCTTTATTTCGTCACAATACATCAGAGGTTATGATGTAGTAATTACTATAGTGTTTATTGACAACTACACTCACCTAAAGGATTATTAGGAACACCTGTTAAATTTCTCCGTAATGCAATTATCTAATCAACCAATCACATGGCAGTTGCTTCAATGCATTTAGGGGTGTGGTCCTGGTCAAGACAATCTCCTGAACTCTAAACTGAAAGTCAGAATGGGAAAGAAAGGTGATTTAAGCAATTTTGAGCGCGGCATGGTTGTTGGAGCCAGACGGGCCGGTCTGAGTATTTCACAATCTGCTCAGTTATTGGGATTTTCACGCACAACCATTTCTAGGGTTTACAAAGAATGGTGTGGAAAGGGAAAAACATCCAGTATACAGCAGTCCTGTGGGTGAAAATGCCGTGTTGATGCTAGAGGTCAGTGGTGAATGGGCAGAGCTGATTGAAGAGCAACTTTGTCTGAAATAACCACTCGTTACAACCGAGGAATGCAGCATTTGTGAAGCATTTGTGAAGCCACAACACACACAACCTTGAGGCGGATGAGCTACAACAGCAGAAGACTCCACCGGGTACCACTCATCTCCACTACAAATAGGAAAAAGAGGCTACAATTTGCACAAGCTTACCAAAATTGGATAGTTGAAGACTGGAAAAATGTTGCCTGGTCTGATGAGTCTCGATTTCTGTTGATACATTCAAATGGTAGAGTCAGAATTTGGCGTAAACAGAATGAGAACATTGATCCATCATGCCTTGTTACCACTGTGCAGGCTGCTGGTGGTGTAATGGTGTGGGGGATGCTTTCTTGGAACACCTTAGGCCCCTTAGTGCCAACTGGGCATCGTTTAAATGCCACTGGCTACCTGAACATTGTTTCTGACCATGTCCATCCCTTCATGACAACCATGTACCAATCCTCTGATGGCTACTTCCAGCAGGACAATGCACCATGTCATAGAGCTCGAATCATTTCAAATTAGTTTATTGAACATGACAATGAGTTCACTGTACTACAATGGCCGCCACAGTCACCAGATCTCAACCCAATAGAGTATCTTCGTGCCCTGGATGTGCATCCTACAAATCTCCATCAACTGAAAGATGCTTTCCTATTAATATGGGCCAACATATAAATGCCACGTAGAATTAAGGCGGTTCCTAATAATCCTTCAGGTGAGTGTATATCTATATTCTAATGGTTAATGACTTATTTATTAGTTTTGAATGTTTGGATACATTAAATGGTGAAAAGTAGTGTTATCGATAGATGAGACAATGTTTGCATGCTAATTTGTTTTGAAATTGCAATATACCATCTGTACACATATACCTAACAAATACAGCATAGTTTTATATATACAGACATGCAAAAGCTTTTTGTGGAACTAGGTGCACAATGCAACCTTCCACAGGGGAGCTTAAAAAAGTGACACCAGGACCCTCAGCCTGGGCTTCAATCCGGTCCCTTATAAATCAATCAAATTTTATTTATATAGCGCCTTACAACAGCCAGAAAGGTGCCCAGGGCGCTTTCTAAAATAAAAACACAAATAAAAACAAGAACCACAGTAGACGGCGATATAAAAAAAAGCACAAAATTACGTAAAAACAGCAATCGATTCAGTGGCTACGTGTCGAAAGCTTGTCTGAAAAGATGTGTCTTCAACTGTGATTTAAAAAAGGTGAACTCAGTGTACTTTTGAAACTGTACCGGAAGTGCGTTCCACAGCTTTGGGCCTTGGACGGCAAAAGACCGGCCTCCAAACTTTTTATATTTGTACTTGGGCGTGACCAGCGAGGTATGTTCAGAGGAGCGCAAAGTTCTGCATGGTTGGTAAACCGTTACCAACTCAGCGAGATAGGCAGGGGCTAGACCATTTATAGCATTGAACACAATCATCATGGTTCTTAAACTCCACCCGGAACCGCACTGGGAGCCAGTGGAGAGAGCTGAGGACTGAGCTGATGTGAGAGTGTTTTGAAGTGTTGGAGGGGAGACGTGCTGCAGCGTTTTGTACCAGCTGAAGCCGATTGAGGAGTGATTGATTAAGTCCAGTGTAGAGGGCATGACAATAGTCAATTCGCGAGCTGATTAAGTCATGGACAGCCTTTTCGAGGTCAGCTCGGGACAGGAATGGTTTGATATTACTGAGTAGCCTTAGCTGGTAAAAGATTGCCTTCACAACTGCACTTATCTGTTTTTCAAACAACATACCACTGTCAAAAATAACACCTAGGTTGCGCACTGCCGAAGCAAAACTGGGGGAGCTGTTAGTTGAGTCAGTGTTTAACAGGATGTACTCTGTCTTTGCTTCATTCAGGTGAAGGAAATTCTGGGAAAGCCATTGTTTGATGCAATGAATGCAGTTATGGAGAGGGTCCAGTGCAGTGCAGTTACTCAGAACCACGGGAAGGTAGATCTGGAGGTCGTCTGCATAAAAGTGAAAGCAGACATTGTGATTTTTGAGATTGAGACTGTTCACATTGAGATGAGTTGACCAAGTGGCAGCATGTAGAGCGAAAACAGAATAGGACCAAGAATGGATCATTGAGGGACACCGGATGACAGAGGGGCAGCTGAAGATAAAAAGTCATTAAGCATAACTGAAAAAGTTCTATTTGTAAGGTATGATGAAAACCATCTAAGAACCATGCCCTGTAGACCGACAGTGTGTTCGAGTCGGGAAATGAGGACGGCATGATCCACGGTGTCAAAAGCAGCGGTCAGGTCTAGTAAAACCAAAACCACAGAGCTTTTTCTGTCCAGGGCTGCAAGAATGTCATTGTGGACCCAAAGTAATGCTGATTCAGTGCTGTGTCTGGACCTGAAACCAGACTGAAATGTATCAGCAATGGCATGCAGCTGAAGATGAGATTGAAGCTGGGAGACAACGAGCTTCTCCATCAGCCTAGAAAGAAATGGTAGATGAGAAATTGGGCGGAAGTTGAACAGAAAGGAAGGATCGAGGTTAGGTTTCTTGAGCAGCGGTCGAACAATGGCATGCTTGAGAGCAGTGGGAACAGTGCCCAAACTAAGACAACTGTTTATAAAGGAGACAAGGCAGGGGTCCACGATGTCAATGGCCTCCTTCATACTCCTAACAGGAACAGCATCTAGGGGGCAGGTGGTAGCCTTCAACTCATGGACAGCTTTTTTGAGGCCCACAAGGGTAACTGCCTCAAAGTTCTCCAGCACACATTGCACCGCTTGTGAGGGCATGACAGCAGCAGGGACTTGTGTGATGGCTTGCCTAACAGACAAAACCTTGTCCAAAAAGTACTGTTTAAATGCGCTGCAGGTGTGTTCAGAAAAATCACTCAAACCAGTAGACACCGGATTTAACACAGAGTTGTAGTAGTGTTGAAGAGGAATCCAGGGCAATTGCTATTGCTGTTGATGAGATTGGAAAGGTACCGTCCTTTAGCTTCCTTCACTGCTCTCTGATAGGTGGAAAGACTGTCTCTGAACATCTCCAGTGACACCTGTAGCCTATCCTTCTTCCATTTACACTCAGCCTGTCTACACCGATGCCTGAGGGCTCTAGTTGTGTCATTGAGCCAGGGCTCTGATGGGCTTTTGGTACCCATTACCTTGTAAGGGGCAACAGAGTCCATAATCTGGGAGCAGACGGTTTGAAAGGAGGAGAAGAAGAAGTCAGGAATGGAGGCGACGCCAAGACAGTAGTAGAGCAGAGGCAGAATTTTTTTTTTTTTTTTTATTGTTAAGATTTTGTGGCCACAGGGACCTTTATTTAAAGCGGACAGTACAGAAATATGAGAGAAGTATGGGAGAGGCAAATATCCTGGAGCGGGAGTCGAACCCAGCTTTAAGGGCTGAGGCCACTGTATATGGCCATAAGCACTGCACACGTGACACACAAGGACATCAATTTCTAAACAGCTAAGGTGAGATCATTCCCAGATTATCCAAAAAAAGGCTTAACAAGTCAGGCTTATGTACATCAATGCTACATTAAAGGCAGCCCCTGTCAATCGATGCAAGATAAGTGAAAATAAAAGGAAAGAGCTTTGTTCTTCTCCCACTCTGAGAAAGAAATAATGGCGCCTATGAGAACAATTACATCATGACCAATAAGGGGAACACCAGCTGCACATCAAAGGTGATGTTGCTTATGGACGGCTTAGAATGTGACACTGAGCGCTGAGAAACGCTTTTAACTGTAAACTTCTAAATTCATGTTAATAAATCATATTACCTCATTGGGTACAGCAAGATAATCTGGAGTCTATTGTGAATTATTAAAACCAGAATATAACACTTGACAGAAAATAACTGACAGATTAAATGTGTTAGAACATTATTTAAGAAAGGAAGTAAAAATCAGTTTCAAATATTTAAAATGTAAAGTTACATTAATACAATATTTTAATTCAAATGTGTATTTTTTTTTAACCAATTTCAAGGTACTATAAGGCTTTTTTAACACATTTAGACAGGACAGCATGATGAATTATGGGTCCATCTTTGACAAAAGTGATTTATTTGTAATTATTATGCTTTGTGTCAGGAGCGACATTGGCGGAAAAATTTTTTTCTGGCAGTAAGAAACGATTAAATACAGTAATGCTCTTCAAACTGGTAAAAGTAAAATCTAATTAGAACTACATTTTAAAAATGAAACCTACATTCTGTTGCGTAATTTAACCTCTAAAAAGAAAACTGCAGCTGCTGCACTGCTGTAATAACTTTATATTGGAGGGTGGGTGTGGTGACGGAGATATCGCCTGGAACGCCCAATCATTTGATCAAGCTAAAGTGGGCCTCACAACTAGCTTGCCATGGAGCAGGCTCATCCATGAGCATTTGTTGCCATGGTGAATAAGGGGGGCTTCAGGTTAGTCTCATTCATTGAACCAAATCTGAGGAAATTGAGCCAGGATTGTAAAAGTAAGCCTTGCTTTTGGAATTAGCTCGCTTTGTGGAATACCCCACTAGCGTGATTATCCAGGTGTCTATTTAGACTTACTTTCTGGCTAAATGTTTTACCACACATATCACAACAGAAAGGTTTCTCTCCAGTGTGGATTCTCATGTGCACTTTTACACTTCTTTTCTCTGTAAATCTTTTCCCACATAGATGGCAACAGAAAGGTTTTTCTCCTGAGTGGATTCTCCTGTGTCTGAATAAGTTTGATTTACTTCCAAATTTTTTGTCGCACAGATCACAACAAAAAGGTTTCTGTCCTGTGTGAATTCTCATGTGTGCCATAAGAATTCCTTTCTGGCTAAACCTTTGTCCACAATCTCCACAACAGAAAGGTTTATGTCCTGTGTGACTCGTCATGTGTTTCTTTACACTTTCCTTATACTTAAATCTTTGTCCACACACATCACAACAGAAAGGTTTCTGTCCTGTGTGAATTATCATGTGTTTTTTTACACTTTCCTTACAGATAAATCTTTGTCCACAAAGCTCACAATGGAAAGGTTTCTGTCTTGTGTGGCTTCTCATATGATTTGTTAGGCTAACTTTTTGAGTAAATGTTCTGTCACAGAGATCACAACAGAAAGGTTTCTGTCCCGTGTGGATTCTCATGTGTACGCTTACACTTTTTTTCTCTGTAAATCTGTTTCCACATAGATGACAACGGAAAGGTTTCTCTCCTGAGTGGATTTTCCTGTGTCTGATTAAGTTTGATTTACTGCCAAATGTTTTGTCACAAAGATCACAACGGAATGGTTTCTGTCCTGTGTGAATTCTCATGTGTGTTCTTAGACTTCCTTTCTGGGTAAATCTTTGTCCACAATCTTCACAACAGAAAGGTTTCTGTCCTGTGTGACTTCTCATGTGCACGTTTAATAACCATTTTTTCTTAAATCTCTTTCCGCAGTCCTCGCAACAGAAACTTCCAAGCTTTTCATGAATTCTCTTATGCTCGTTTAATGCGTCTTTTCCGGTAAATGTTTCACCACAGTCTTCGCAACTAAACTTCACTTTCGTCTGTAATTTCTTATTATCCAGAGAGCTTGAAGGCCCCATTTCTGAATCTGTCATGTCTCTCTGAAGAGAGCTATGATGCACCAACTGTTCAGCAAACTCAAAGGAGCTAAAAGGTTTAATGTTTCCATCTGACTCAGGAGCTCTGCTCTCCTTCCAGTCATCGTTCATGTCCTCAGTTTTTATTATAGAGACTGATACATGTTTTAGCTCAGAGTTACAGTACTTGACATCATTGTCCTCTTCATCCTTCTCAGTCTTTAAGAAAATGGCGCCATCTCCATGATCTTGTATCCTGAAGAATTCTTCTTCTTTGCTGTCCTCTGGAAGCTCTCCATCTTTGGTTTGGTCTTGATAAAGGTACGATAACGGAGGGGACTGTTCATCATCCTCACTTTTTATGGGAGTAGCAGTGACTAGCGAACCGATGGGATCAATCTCCTCCTTCACATTGACCTGCTCTTCTCCCAGACTGATGCAGATTCCCTCCTGTTCCTCCTTTATTTGGACGGGCTCTGGATCATGCAGACAAACACAAGGTCTGTGGTCGTCAGGAGATTCTTCTTTAACCATCAGCATCTGCTTATCATCTGCAAGAAACATGGAAACATTATTTGTATTGGAATATCTTTAAACCGGAGCAATGAATGCGCTAAAAAGGCCTATTGTTTTTAGAATAAAAGATTGTCTATAGATTAGGGGTTTGGAGCACTAATAACCAATTAATTGTAAAAAAAAAACAACAGCCCTCAAACTTGGAAAAAAAATCAGCCCCATTAGATTTTTTTTCTTCAGTTTTGTATGAAAAAAATAAAAATGAAAAATGGCTGTGGCCAAACGGCATGACAGCACCGTCTTAACTCATTCAGTCCAATTAGCAACATGCAAAGCTGATTGATCCTTCCAAAACAAGAGAAAAAATGTCTATTGGAGCATTGCCCTAAAATCAACAGTGAATTGACAAGATTTGAGCAAAAAAACAATTTTATACATATAAAGGTTTGAAAAAATGTTAGGGATTTTGGCTTCAGAAATAGGTCAGTAACCACCTTAAAGGGGACATATTATGCAAATTTCACCTTTTTCATTCTTTTCTGTTGTCACGTTGGTATGTGCTGCCTGAATAAAATCTCCAAACATGAATATTAACCATCCATCCATCTTTTTTTTGTTGTTGCATTTTTTTTATTTTTTTATTGTGCAAACTAAAACTACCAAACCGACATAAGGAAATTAATAATATATGAAACTAATCAAAAAACAACAAACAATTATTCAGAATTCACTTCAAAACCTGCATTTTATCATATAAAAAAGGGGTGTGTGGATGCGTGTATGAGTGTGTGTGTGGGACAAATGGAGCTCATGTGTCTATCAGCTGGCGCAATCATGCCAGCTTTGCAGGAAGGCCTGAGGCACCAACACGGACAAGACAGATACGGGAGAAAGCCCAATGGGGTCAGCTTTGGCTAATATTGGAGCTGAGCAGCAGGGTGTGTGTTTTCCTCACTTCAGAGTGCTCAAATAACAGACAACAGTGCTAGTTTGGGCTAACAATGGAAGGGCCCAGCTGGCAGCTGAAAAAAAATAAATAAATAATCGATATGCTACACGAAACATAATCAAACGTCTAAGAGTGTGAGAAGAGAGGCGAAGTAGAGAGATGAAAACACAGAGCATCCGCTTCAGAATACAACCAGTTTAAAAGACACAGCAAAGTGAACTGTTCACAAACTCATGAGTCCGGCGACACAAGACAATATCAGCGCTTAAAACTACTCAAACCAATATCGAACGATGTCTAAGATCATTCTGATTTATCTCTATGACTAGGCACTATAAGAATAATAAAAGTAGAGTAAATTAAACAGTTCATCCTAATTTGCATTGAGTGATCAGATCAAGTTCACAAAGAAGGGAGCAAAGCGTTTCTGCAGCTGGGCAGGAGCCGGTGGCCTCGGCACGGTCCATGCAGACCGCAAGCACTGCGAATCAATATCGGAAGACCTGCATTAGCACAGTTCTGCTGGCAATCAAGCTCTTCTGGATACACACAAAAGCCTTGAAAGCTGGACAGCGGCACATCGAAGGGTAAAGGGGATTTCTTTCCTGCCAAGGAGGTCAGAAGTAAAGGGATTCACCTGTAGTAGCCTCTCCTTCCACTAAAGAGAACACTATTTAAGATAATTATTGATAAAAAACACAAAATGTAAAAAATATATTTTAAGTCATTTTGTTATACTTCAATGAACTAATTTTAACAACTAATTAAATTACTTACATTTTCAAATACTTCTTTTTATCATAAGTTTGTAAGACACAGAAACAAACCAAGAGACCTGAGTAACGTCGGTAAATACAAAGAAAAGTAGTATTTTTAACCATTATATTATTTATTTTTTATCATGTTAGTAATTTAAATTAAAGGCTTATTTTTATTCTTTTTAATCTTTTAAACATTTTATGACACTTTATAATATTAATGGCTGAAACCCTTGGTTTAGTTTGTTAATAAAGCTTGTTCAAATTTACTTAAGCTCTTCAGCTGTAGGCTAAAGTTAAAGCTAACTAGCTACTCACCAGTGTTGATGGGCTCCAACATTGTAGCTCAGTCACTAGGAGCCGAAGCCAGCAGGTCTATCCAACCCGTTGTGTTTTTTAATGCGTTTTTACGCTTCTGAGGACCGGCAACAGAAACGAGGGGAGATTTTAAGACCCACAGATGTTAGCAATGCGACGCGACCAGGGTAAGTTTCCTGTGTCTCTCTGTAAGAGATTCGTCGCGAGCTGGGAGAGGAGAGTCCAGCGTAAAACAGCTGATCGTAGTTTTATATTTCGTTCATTATTGCTACGTTTAGTGTTTTAGTGCGTGGAGGATCGGTTCAAAAGGGGACGTAACCTTTACCGTAGCCACTGAAACATTTATCCGGAACAACGTCCTCCGCTGCTGCCTTATTGTGACGTCTCAGTGCAGCAAAGTTACGGTGATGGTTCGCTTCAGGACTATTAAAAAATTCAGTTTCAGCTCAAATTATTTCATCCTTTTTGTGGTTTGAAGAAGAGAGGGTGGCTGACAGAGCTGCGTGGGTCATTGTTAATGAGTCGTTTGGAGTAAGTAATGATTGTAGTATTAAGCTGCCTGATAGGCTATAGTGAAAAAATTAGGGAAACTTGTTTTCTATTGCACCATGCGTCTATCTATCGATATATAGTGCTATAGAATTATAATCCAGCCCTACAGTATATAGTCTTATTCATAGTATCGTGATGTTTTGCATATATTATACTCTCCCCTTTGTATTGTGTATCGCACCAGATTCTTGCAAATTTACATCCCTACTGCTTATACAGTGAGGAACACCAGTATTGGAACACAAACACTGCAACAGAGATTTTGGCCCACTCCTTCAAACAGATCTTTTCTAGATTAGTCAGGTTATAGAGCAGTCGCTGAGCAAGATGGAGTTGATGCTCTTTACCAAGATTTTCTTTGTCTTTAGGTCTGGAGACTGGCTAGGCTACTCCAGAACATTTATATGCATCTTACAGAACCACTCCTTGGGTAATCCTGGTTGTGTGCTTTGGGTCATTGTCATGTTGGAAAACCCAGCTACGACCAATCTTCAATGCTCTGACTGAAGGAGGAAGCTTTTTCCTCAGAATCTCATAATACATGGCCCCAGTCATCCTCTCTTTAATACAGTGCTGTTGTCTTGTCTACTTTGCAGAAAAGAACCCCCAAAGCATGATGTTTCCACTCCCATGCTTCACAATAGGGATGGTGTTCTTGGGATGCAACTCAGCATTCTTTTTCCTCCAAACACAGTGAGTGAAATTTAGACCAAAAAGTTTTATATTATTCTCATCTGATCACATGACTTTCTACCATGCCTCCTCTGGATCATTCAGATGGTCATTGGCAAACTTCAGACGGGCCTGGACATGTAATGACTTGAGCAGGGGGACCTTCGGTACAATGTGAGATTTTGCATGGAGACCCAGTCCGAGGGAGACTGACAGTCACCTTTAGCCGCTTACATTTTCAAACAATTGCTCCATCAGTTAATCAATTTTCCCCAGGCTGCACAGCAATTGCCCTGTAGCCTTTTCACAAAGCCTTGTAACCAGCCGCTACAAGACCTCAAAGCACTGATGTCACGACAAATGTGTGGCAGAGTGCAACGTGCACATAACTGACTTAATTGGTTTAGAGTAGTATCTCTCAAACTTTTTACAGTGGGTACCACCTGAGAAAATGTCGAGCTCTCCAAGTACCACGATTGTGAACGACCTAAACATCCAGTACAGATTTATTTGACCATAGACAATTAACAAAGGAGGCTTATTTACTCCTTAAAAGGATTATTTATTGGTAATTGTTGCCAGCCACAGCCAGACTGTGTGTGAATTATACATTTTTTAAATAATTTTATTTTGAAAAAAATATTTAGAACTTTCTTTCTAGTACCACTAGGGAAAGCTTGAGTACCACGGGTGGTACACGTACCACAGTTTGAGAATCATGGGTTTAGAGTATGCAAGGTGCCTAGGATGCCGTTGGTCACATGGACACAAAAACTGCGAAAAGGCTGAGCAAAGTGAGCTTATTGCTTAAATGAAAAACAAAAGACTGGAGTTTCATTTTTTGGATACGATCTACACGTCTGACAGTCTGTCATTATTGAGAGATCGTTTTATCATGATTGACAGTTTAGCTGCTGTATTGCTGCAACTGGATGAGAAGCCGCTGCTTTAAGCATGGCGTCGGCCACCGCTGAGTCCGTAAACGAGGACTTCATTCGGAAGTAAAACTCTTCGTCAACTGTATGGAAATGGCTTGGCTTTTCACCAAAGGACAAAGAGCAACGAGACAATTTACAAAGTCTGCAAGGAGAACATCATTGCAAGTGATGGCAACACCATGAAGTTGTTTAATCACTTGAAAAGAAGGCATCCTAAACAATACAATGAGAGCCAGCTGGCAGCTCAGCAGGAGTGTTGTCCAGCGCTTTTTCCACACAGCAAACGCTAGCAGAAACAATCAAAAAAATGAATTACTACGACAGAGGCTGCAAATGATCCGTGTTACAAGTTGCCCAGCTGCAAGTTTTTTTTATATATATTTTTTAAACACATTCCATGCATGTACGCAGAAAGCGAGAGTTACAGGAATTATTGACAATATGTTTGGATGGAAGGAAAAATACTATTTTTTTTCACAATGCTATTGCACTCTACCTTCATTATCTCATGCCCCATTTCCACTTGTGCTAGTACGGGACGGAATGGGACATTTTGGCGTGTTTCCATTACCTGTGTCCGTACCGAGCCGATCCCTTTTTCGGACTACCTTTGCCTTGGTTCCAAGCGTGCCGAAGCGACACGAAACACCCACCTATGGACTGATTGGTCCAGTTACATGATAACCCTCTCACTCCTACACAGCAGCTGTAGCCGCTGATTGGTCTGGAGTTGTTTGTCTCAGAGTAAGCTATAGTTTAAAGTTTCAAATAAGCAGAACACTGCAGTAAACTGAAAGCAGCCTAAAATTAAAATCAGTGTGAGTCGCAAATTATATAAGTCTTAAACAATACGGGGATCTTCTATGTATATATATATATATATATATATAACTGAATCCATGTGTTTTATCATGTTGTCATTTTGGCTGAATGGTTAGTGTTGGTGACTCCCGTTCAGTAGGTCCAGGTTCACGTCCTGCTACTGCGGTTTTTAAAGTTAGGTTTGTTTTAGGTTTTGTATTTCAATAAATGAAACCAAAAACATGATTTTAATAGCAGAGCAGTACTTTTAATTTGAGATTTTTTAATGCAGTATTTCTTCTATTTAGTATGTGTCAAAATATGATTCCCCTGACTAACATTATTAAGCAAGGGACAAACAGGATTAAAGGTTCAGAATAGAGAGTCAATTTTTACAGAAACACTAAGAGGTAGGGCTGGGCGATATGGATTTAAAATTAAATCTCAGATTTTTTTTTTTATACCAAATCTGAATCTTTCAGAATTCAATCAATTTTTTCCTACCTGATGGTTTTTTTTTTCTTAAAAAGAAATTGCAAGTGATAAAAATATTTTCAAAAACCTGCTTTTACTGGAATCATCCTGTCCTGGAGCCGACTAGAATTTAATGTCCAACTAAAAACACGCTGCAAAAGTACCGTATGGGGTGCCTAAATCACACCCTTCCACTTCCGGTCCATGGGTCACCAAATGCCCAAAAAAATGAATGAGAGTCAAAGGAGCGATTAAAGTTATTTTCTGATCCAGTTTGAAATGCGCCGTGGATCGAACATATGATATCCGTGAATTTTAAAAAGAAATTTTGATGCAGAAAAAACGTAGATTTTCGACCAGAGGTAAAAGTTACTTTAGGTTTTGTGTAAAAACGCTTAGCGGACGGACTAAAACTGCAGAAGAAGAAGGAGAGTAATGGCCGTAGCCTCCAGGACGAAGAAAGTAGTATTAAACACAGACAAAACCTCTATAAATCTGACCATGTTCAAAGTAGCAGCTATGTCAGGGGTAAAGCAGTCGGTGGACTGAGAGCCAGCATGGAGGAGAAGCTCTACAAGCTCTAGGTGAGTGTTTTACGTGATATAGCTAGTGCTAGCTCCCGTTAGCAAAATTACATCATATATGCGACTTCTGACTTCTGATTTGTAGGCATTTCACATGCGAATTTTTACAATCAAATAAATCCCAAATCACTTGACAAACACAGACGAAACGTACATCATTAGTTATGATAGAAGAAGAATATATTAAGAAGAAGATATTATTAAGACAAAGCGGACCAGAAAATAACTTATCGCTCCATTGACTTCCATTCATTATTTTTTCGGTTTGGGGACCAGTGGGCAGACCGGAAGGGGAGGAGACTTAGGCTCCCCATTGACCCTAGTGGAAACGAGGCATTATATAGCAGCACCATTTGGTATCCTTTTCCGTGTTTACATTACATTGTTAACTCCGTTTTAGGTACCAAATTTGCTCGGTGGCCTGTACCTAGTTATTACAAAGCATTACATGATTAGCTGACAATAGAATCAATGTGGTTTAAAAAAAAGATAACTTTATTAAACAACTAGAAAGTATTAAAAACACGAACGAATAAAGTATATATTGAGGAATTCAATACAAATAAGATGGGGTGTTATATAAATACTGTACACGCAAAATGTATGTAATATGAATTCTTTTGACAGCCTTCTTCTTGATAGCCTGATATGGATTTGATGTATGGTTAAATGTGTAATCTCTTTGGACATTTCTAAATAAATAAACAAAAGAAAACATTTTACATCATAGGAAAATCTGTCAAAATACGGTAATTAACAACCAACCAAAATCTTTCCAAAGCCCATGCATAAAAGAGCAGTACCAGAAAAGATGTCATGTTTTTTTTTAATGTTCCCAGAGGATCTGTTATTAACATTTATGTCTCTTTTAAATTTAACCATATAGTGATTGCAAGGTAGTTTGTCCAACTTAAGTTGCCGTAGTGTGACGTTTGGGCAGGCGCAGGTCCTCCCGAGCAAATTGGGTAACCAGAGCCCGTCTATGGAGAGCCGTGTCACTCTCTATCAAGTCCCATTTTAACGAAATTTGGTTGCAGTTCCACCAGAGTTCCACTGGGGGCGATCACCATGAGTGCGATATTGATGGGAGTCTATGGAGCTAGACGGCTAAATTTGTCTCTTTCACTCGATTGCCGTAGAGAAATCTCAGATTTGATTGTAGGTTTCACAAGTTCAACATGGGTTACAGGAGAAAAGTTGAATGAACTGTTTTTTAATGCAGACCCAATCAGACTGTACAATGTTCAAGAAGTCATTGACATTTTAAAATACTTTTTAAAGTAAATAAGTGACTCTAAGAAATCTAACACCCAGCAATGTGTAATTTCTTTGCATCTGCTTTTGAATACAATATTCAAATAACTAGATAAAACTTATATCCTGAGAAAAGTGGATTCTGAGGGGTATTGCTCCATATACCTCCGTTCATTCTGTACCTGTAGTGAGAGCGCCCTCATAAGGAATCAGACTGGAACTGCAACCAGTTCAGAAGCTGGAAGCAGAATGAGAATGGGAGTTCTCCCCTTATTAGACATTCTCTGTGGTAACCCAAGCAGATCTGGTACCTACACAGTCACCTTTTTATTAGGCAACTTTTCCGTATGCCTGTTTATAACATCAGCATTTTGGACAAGTTGCAAAAAACCCCCCAAAAAAATCACCAAAACATTTGAACCATTTAAAGCTGTATTTACCTTCTTGTTTGGGGGAGCCATAGTTTTAATTGTGCACTGATTTCCAAATTCACGTGCACACCCCTGCATATTTATGCCACAATGGTCAAAAGCATAAAAAATATAAAAAATTGGTAGTTTGATAGGTTCTGAGCAAACAAAAAGCAACAGGGGATCCACATGCAATCCAACATATTCAATAACAACAAATCACTCAACAACTTAGATCAGAAATACCATCATTATAATTATCATCACCATTAACAAAACCAAAACAATTGATAAACCAAGAACTAATATCAGCCCAGTAGGATATATTATTTTTAAATCAGTAGGGATAAGACCGATTTGTGACCAAATTTCTTAAATATTTTTAAGAAACCTCAGATTTGATTGGCAATTTTCCCTATTATTTCAGCACACTTTAGCGCCATTACGTTTTTTTAGGCTTTTAAGGCTGGGGGCTTTCTTAAAGCCATTTTGAATTCGCAATAAGTCTGAAAGACGTATTGGTTTCTTGCAATAGATGAGGGTTCATTTTCTCTTCTGTCTGACATTTCAACTCCTCTGTTTTTAGCTAAACTGTATCAATGCAACATTTTTTTAGGTTATTCTGTAATTCACTTCCAACGTCTCCATTCATCCACTGCACACCAGTTTTGATTTGGCAATCTGCAGAGTTTATGCATTGATACATACTGTACCTACTAACTTCCCACTAAAGAGGCAGGTATTCCTACCTTTTCACTGCTTTTGCGTCCAATTAAAAGGACAGGCATGACCTGATTCAGTAAGACTCATGAACTACCAGGGTCTGGGTGCACGTGTCCTCCTCACTGCTCAGTTTTTGGGTGTATAAAACTGAAATGATCCAGTTTACTTTAAGACATCATGTCCAAAATTTGAGTAAAACTTTGTTCAATATAATCTCAGAAAGTTTCGTTCCAAGTGTGCTTGATTAGCAAGAAAACAATTCAAACAGAGGCAAAACACTGCCACCTCTTATGATCAAAGAAAGAATTACGTTAAAGTTTTTTTTAAAGGAAGTCAGTGTTCGGGTAATTTAATGTGAGAAATTTAACACTCAAAATGGACAAATTAGTATTTTATTCTAATCTGACACGACCTTGTGGAGGCAAAAAAAGCTGAAGTAAAATAAGACTGGATTATTTTTAGAGCTCCCCCTCACTGCTGTCATGCTATGTGCGCTTCAAAATTCGAGTGCCCGTCTACATCGCTTGTACGGTAAAGCCTGTAAGCACAACCAATCGCCCATCCAGATTCAGTTCTGTATAGTCAGATTATAAAAATTAATAAGAAAAAAAAATCTAAATGTTTTCAGTAAACTCCACTGCATTCTTCTTCCACATCTCCCCAGGTACCTCTGAGGATATTTCGAAGCCCTTTGACTGTACCATCTTCTAATAGTCCTATGCTAAAATCAGACCTAATACTCACTGTATGGCTAACCAAGCAGTTTTTAAAAAGTCAGAAAAAATAATTATCACAGTGTTTTCACCAAACTCCACGACATTGTTGTTCTACATGTCCTCAGGTACCTCCGTGTGTAAGTGTGTATTACGTCTGACTTTAGCATAGGATTACCAGAAAATGATACAGTCAAAAGGCTTCAGAAGAGACATGGAGGTACCAGAGGACATGTAGAACAAGAATGCAGTGGAGTTTGCTGAAAACATTTTGATTTGTGTTGTTAATGATTTTTTATTATCATACTATGCAGAACTTAATCTGGATGGGCAATTGGTTTTGCTTCAATAGTGTTATTTTATTTTGATCATTAAAAGGTATGTAGCCTAGTATACAGCAAAACAAAGTAACGACAGATGAATGTATTGCAAAAAGTGGAAGTAAAAACAATAAGTAACTTCTATTGACTTCCAAGTTCACGAGATGCACTTGAATGCACCATGAAGCCGCACAGACGCATTGCCGTACAAGCGATGTAGACGGGAACTAGAATTTCGAAGTGCAGTTACCGTGACCGCAGTCTCTAACTGGGTCTGTGAGTTGTGGGCTTTCAGGGGAGCCGAGCTCTCCCATAATTTGAACCCTGTAGGTTAGAATTAAACATTTATGTGTGCCTCAGACTTCGTCTTTATGTAATTGCTTTCGCCTACAAGGCCTATCCCAATGCTGTTACCGTAATGCACCATGTATGCACGAAACTAATCATCATTAACAGCCCTATCATCGGCTGACTGACCGCGGTTTGTGCTTTAAGAAGACGATCCACCAGCAGGCTTAAAATGTTCCTTAACTGTACCGACCTAATCTGCGCTGCAGAACGTCGCGGTTGAAACCAGCCTCCAGGATTTGGTGCTGCAGCTCATTTGCTTCCTCCTCTTTCTTAGCTGTTCCGGAAATCTCTCCCAGAGCTGCTCTCTGTTTGAGCTGCTGTCTCCACATCTCTGCAGTCAGCTTCTCCTCTGATGCTCCTGTAAGTGAGCACTTATACCTCAGCTTTCGTTTAAACCCAGAGAAGCAAACTGAATGCTTCCTCTTCAGGAGGAGAAGTGTTGTTTATCTGCCGTTCTCAGTCTTCTTCTTTTCGCGATATTAATAGGTGCATTACTGCTACCTACCGGTAAGGAGTGTTGATGATGTTTTATATTTACTCTAAAAAAGTACACGTTATACACAAGTTAATTACATTCTCAAAAAGAAAACCAGTAGGCTACATCTAAGAATGTGAAAGAATAGGATATCATTTATCCCCCCCAGCACGTCTGATAACTTATGATTGCAATATTCACAATTACCTGTATGAATGTTTCCCTGTTAAACGATAAGCTATTTAATCCAGTGTGACCAAATCACAATCTTGATATTGTATCCTCCTCCTCCCTGTTTATCCCTTCTTCTCAACCAGTTTATTTGTATTATATCAAATCATTTTCCTGTTCCCTCTTGTTCTATTCCCTCTGGAAGACAAGTTTTAGTCTCTTCTCTGATTGTTGGAAAGAATGATGGTAAATTAGATTAAAAATAAAATATTACTAACAATGACCACAAAACTACAATTTAAAGTGAAAATGTTACATCTTCTGTGAAATTATTGCTGAGTTTTCACATTTTATGTATTGGTTTCTGGTATTTGTTAACTTTAACCGATACCAATACAGTACATAAGAGCGATATCAGGCCCGATACCTGATACCAGTATTGGTATCGGTGCATCCCTACAGTATACATTCATTTCAACATGAGTGCACACCTCCAAAATTGTTCTTTACAACCCATCTTTCTCAACAATATTGGAATTTGTATTCTGTACAAATAATTGTTTACAGCTATATGAACCATGACAAATTAAATAAAATGTAAAAAATATCAAAAACTTTAAATTAAAGGACAAAAGTAAAATAAAAGTGTTGCTATTACTAATAATACTATCTCTTTTTTCCTTTGCAAGTAAACAGTTAAAGGAAATGTAAGTTAAAGAGCAAATATCCAACATTCTTCGTTCAATCAGAATGTATTTTTTTCAGAATCAAAAAGAATTATATAATAATTATGAATAAAAAATAAATTGCGCAGTAGTCTGCAAATGTTATTGTAAAACATAACTTTCTTCTAATGATGTCATCATCGTGTTTTTCCTCTGTATAACAGGATTTTTACAGAAATATATCCAATCCTCATTTGGGCATATTGAGTAGTTAAATTAAAAAATAATAATTGCTTGTTTTCAGTAGCCCACCTGTTCCTTCCATACTGACATTATCTGCCACAAAACTCTTTCATTTCACCAATGTTTTGTAATGAATCACTGACAATATTCCCCATGTGACGTTGGAGCTTCTTAGAGGTGGTTTTTTTTGCTGTCTGCAGGGGGTTTTACGAGCTTTTAATCCAACCGATTTTAATTTACACAAAACAGGCAATTTGACGTTGCAAAATGGCTTTTGCCATTACAGCTGTAGTCTGAGCAGGTTGTGGAAAGCGAGCCTGTGGAAGCTGAACTTAGTCCACTTCAGTGGCGTGTCCAGACTTTATTTTCAGGGTTGGCACAGGAGGGGCAGCTAGTTCTGTTTGGGTGGCACCTATAAATCAAGGATCCACAGTGAAAAATAAAATAAATGTATCTCTCGCGCCTTCTTTCTGATAAATGTTTTAAAATAAAACACATTTTTTCCTCTTGTAAAATAGTTGTTGAACCTAATGTATTCTAAAGCATTGAGCAACAGCATCAGACAATCAGGGTCCGTGTACATTCAGGCAGTTCGTTTTTTCATTTACACATTTAACAATGGAGGATACGATGGTGATGTTCAACATACTGCTTAGTCTGCGGCTTTTCAGACTCCAAAGCCAACCTACACAGATAAGGAGTAATATTCTGAAGAAGTGAAGGAGAGTGGAGGACGCCATAAAGCAGGCAGACAGGAGACCAGCTGGACCAATTATATGGTAAGCTAATGCTGAAGTAGGCTAAAAATAAGCTAAAGCCAAATGTAAAACTGTGTAAATGCTGATGTATTAAGGTTTATTTATATGTATGCTGTGTGTATTTCAGATAAAGTCAGCTCAGAATCATAAAATCTGTCCTATAAACTACAAAGCATTAATGTTACTCATAAAAAATACATGCAAATTCTGTACGCATTTTACACTATTCTGGTCCATTTTAAATTTTTGTCTAGGCAGTAAGAAGAGGGTATCCATCCATCCATCTATTATCTATACCCAGAGGTGTCCTACTTGGGTAGAATTTTTGAGTATTTATACTTTACTGGAATAATTACAGATTGGCCTAGTTTTTACTTCTACTACTTACATTTTCACGTAATTATCTGTGCTTTCTACTTCTTGCATTTTCTAAAATAGCCTTGTTATTTCAGTTTAATTTGGTCATTTTTTATTAATTTTTTTAAAATTAAAAATAAACACAAAAACTATACAAAATACTCCACCACACACCATTATAAATAGGCAACTAATCATATCTGCTGCTTAATGAAACATGTATTAATGCTCAGTAGGGCACATGCAGTTCTTTGATGTATTTGCATTACACTAAAATGCATTAATTTTGATGGACACATGCAGCCAAAATACGGTGCCTAGTCTATCCCCAATGTATAAATATGAGGATTTTTATATAACAGTCATTATGGCCTTTAGTAAAAGTGTGTTTTTTGGGGAGGTGTGGTATGTAGTATCTATACTAATACCTGAGTACTGAATGTAAATACTTTCGACACCTGTCTATCCTACAGGGTTGGTATCTCTAGCAGTCATCAGGCGAGAGGCTGGTACACCCTGGACACACCTCAGAGAGACTCCAAAGACAGCTAATCATTTATCAGTGATCCACAGGAACAGGAAGTTTGCTTATAAAGGGAGATTACACAGAATGTTGCCTTCAATCAAATATTCCTGAGGATGGTTGGACAGATTCTACATGCCATGACCCACAGACACCTGAAACAGCATCCTGTACAATAAAATGTGTCGGCTAAATTATTTGTTTACTTTGTGATTTGTAATTTTTATCCGAACATACACTGGCTGGTAGAATCAATAGTAAAACCTAAACATTTGCCTTGTTGATATTAACGGCTCATCACTGAAACAACTGAAGGGTTCTTAATTAAATTTTCTAAAATAATTTCTGACAGATCAGGGGTGAGGAACTTTTCTAAATCAGATAACTTTTGCCCTGACAGTTATGAAGTAAAAATTGTATAGAACTGCAAAATAAAAATGAATTTCCTAAATATTTAAGATTATTGCATCTATTCAATAATCTATTTTTATATTATTAAGCATGCAGTCACAGTTTGTGGTCCCCTGGGATAAATCATAAGACAAAAGATTAGAAGGCAGTAAAGTTTGCTAAGTGCTATGGATTCAACAAACCCTTGTCAAAGTTAAACCAATTACTCAAATCTAAAGCAGTTGTCGAAACTACACTGATAATTATATCACTCATAACTCAAATCTTTAACTATAGTATTTGTCTTGTTATTTGAACATACATTGTTGTAGTGCTTTATCTGGACACAATAGAGAAGACATTTAAAATCATGTCAAGTTTATTTACATCATTAACATCCATAATATATATTTATTAGGATCACCTCATGAGTTCTCATAAGTTTCATGCAGAGCAGCCCAGCACACCAATAGACTTTCATAAGATGGATATCAGTCATAATTTTTCATTTAAGGAATAAAAAAGTTGCGACTTTTCAGAAAGCAGTGTCATCTTCCCTTCAGTCTGCCCAAATAATTTTCTGACAGCGCAGGGACAAGCTCGTACCACAGAGAGGCTGGTTAAACGCTGACACCTGCTGCGATGACTTTACGGATATTTACAGACGTGGACAAAATTGTTGGTACCCTTCATTAAATCAAAGAAAAACTAATAATGGTCCCAGAAATAACTTTAATCTGACAAAAGTAATAATAAATAAAAATTATATAAATGTTGACCAATGAAAGTCAGACATTGCTTTTCATCCATGCTTCAACAGAATTATTTAAAAAATAAATGCATGAAACAGGCCTGGACAAAAATGATGGTACCCACAACTTAATATTTGGTTGCACAACCTTTTGAGGCAATCACTGCAATCAAATGATTCCTGTAACTGTCAATGAGACTTCTGCACCTCTCAGCAGGTATTTTGGCCCACTCCTCATGAGCAAACTGTTCTAGTTGTTTCCGGTTTGAAGGGCGCCTTTTCCAGACAGCACGTTTCAGCTCCTTCCAAAGATGCTCAATAGGATTGAGATCAGGGCTCATAGAAGGCCAGTGTTTTCCTCTTAGCCCTTCTTGGGTGTTTTTAGCTGTGTGTTTTGGGTCATTTTCCTGTTGTAAGACCCGTGACCTGCGACTGAGACCATGCTTTCTGACACTGGCCAGCACATTTCTCTCTAGAATCCCCTGATAGTCTTGAGATTTCATTGTACCCTGCACAGATTCAAGACACCCTGTGTCAGATGCAGCAAATCAGCCCCAGAACATAACCGAGCCTCCCCCATGTTTCACAGTAGGGACCGTGTTCTTTTCTAGATATGCTTCATTTTTCCGTCTGTGAACATAGAGCTGATGTGCCTTGGCAAAAAGTAAAATTTTTGTCTCATCTGTCCACAGGACATTCTCCCAGAAGCTTTGTGGCTCGTCAGCATGTAGTTTGGCATACTCCAGTCTGTTTTTTTTAATGATTTGTCCTCTGGCTCAAACAGCGAAGGATGTTCCGATCTGACACTGATGTTCCTTGAGCATAAAGTTCAGCTTGGATCTATTTTGAAGTCTTTCTAGGCTCTTTTGTTACCATTTGGATTATCCGTCTCTTTGATCTGTCATCAATTTTCCTCCTGCAGCCACGTCCAGGGAGGTTGGCTACAGTCCCATGGATCGTACATTACTGAATGACATGTGCAGCTGTAGTCACAGAAACATCTAGCTGCTTGGAGATGGTCTTATAGCCTTTACAGTTAACATGCTTGTCTATGATTTTCTTTCTCATCTCCTGAGACAACTCTTTCCTTTGCTTCCTCTGGTTTATATTGAGTGTGGTACACACCACGTCACCAAACAACACAGTGACTACCTGGAGTCCTATATATAGGCCCACTGAGTGATTACAGGATTGTAGACACCTAGGATGCTGATTAGTGGACATACCTTGGATTAACATGTGCCTTTGGTCACATTATTTTCATTCTTTTCTAGGGGTACCATCATTTTTGTCCAGGCCTGTTTCATGCATTTATTTTTTAAATAATTCCGTTGAAGCATGGATGAAAAGCAATGTCTGACTTTCATTGGTCAACATTTATATAATTTTTATTTATTATTACTTTTGTCAGATTAAAGTTATTTCTGTGACCATTATGAGTTTTTCTTTTATTTAATGAAGGGTACCAACAATTTTGTCCATGTCTGTATCTGAAATACACACAGCATACATATAAATAAACCTTAATACATCAGCATTTACACAGTTTTACATTTGGCTTTAGCTTATTTTTAGCTTACTTTAGCATTAGCTCACCATATAAGTGGTCCAGCTGGTCTCCTGTCTGCCTGCTTTATGGCGTCCTCCACTCTCCTTCACTTCTTCAGAATATTACTCCTGATCTGTGTAGGTTGGTTTTGGAGTCTGAAAAGCCGCAGACTAAGCAGTATGTTGAACATCACCATCGTATCCTCCATTGTTAAATATGTAGCCTAGCAACATACATCCTACTCACTAAAGCAGATCGTAAACTGGCTATCAGTGAAATAAAACACCCATCTCTAACGCTTTTGTATTCTTGCGTTGTCCTTAATTCAATTTGAAAAGTCAGGCTGTCTGTCTGTTGTGGCAGTGTGTATATAAACCAAGGGGCAAACTCCGCCCGCAGAATGTGAAGCCAACGCAGAAGTGACAAAAATTGCAGTTCAGCCCTCATCCGCTGGGGGCTGGCTGCAAAAAGGAGCAACTTCCCATTGACTCCCATGTTAAAAAGGCCAACTTTACAGCAAAAATAAACATGTTTACAGCCTGGTTCAAAAAACCATTTTAGGTTAGATAGTTCAGGTTTACCATCATGACAACTCTGAGGGGGGTGAATTTTTTTCTAACTCCTCCGTTTATTTGTAATTTAATTTTGAAATTATGAATAATTAGGGGCGTGTCCTTTTGATTGACAGGTCCGTCTAGGCTAACGCTGGTGGCTAATGGTGGCTAACTGTAGCTAATAGCTTGCTCCGTAGTCTGCTTGCGGAGCTCTTCACAGCCTGGGACTAACGTAAAGACTTCAGTCATTTGGTGTTTCTGAACTCCACTATCAGTTGCCTCTGCAGTTTTTATTCGGTTTTGGATGTTAATCTGCAATTATTGGGCAAAGATGGCTTGCTGTGGTTTTGATTACAGTAACAGACCGTCCAAGAAGTCTCTGCTTTGGGGGGAGGCTTTATACCGGCTAATGCTTAACCAGCTTGGGGGGTCTCTGTCAGGTGGCAGAGAGGAATGCTGTTCTGGTCGGAGCTTTTATCTCTTTCTACACGCGAGTTGGAGCAGGCGATCGGTCGGGTAGCAGCAGAGCAGCAACGTCGGCAGGACCGGGACGCCGCGGCAGACCCGGTCAGGTAGAGCACCTCGAGACTCAAGAGCGGGAGACGGTTACATCAGGCTGGAAGACTACAGAGTTGGACTCTAGACAGACTGGATGATCGCTGGTTAGATCAGTACTGGTGTGAGGAACACAGCTGGAGGCATAAACTAATGGATGTCTGATGTGAGGTGAGTCAAAAGCCTTTTATTTTTTTTAGGGGATCTGAATTTTCATGATGACTTTGTGACTACTTTTTGCTGGATGTGTTGTTAAGATAAGCCGACTAAGTCCTCACCCTCCTCCGATGGTAATGGAAATAACACAATATCAGGCCGTATTGATCCGACCCATTTTGGTCTTATTATATTGATCTGTTTTCTCTACTCGAGATGTTTCTGCGTCTAAAGGGATCGTTGTTGAAAAACGGGGTAAAAGTCTCTCAACCGCGGTCTTCTGGCTGAAACTGGCTGCAGCCTACGTTAGCTTCAGTTAGCTCCCGACTAGCTTCTGACTAGCTTGTAGCTACGTCGGCTCGGAGCGTTAACCCTCCGCCCCCAGCCTCACAGCGCCACTCTCAGCTCCACCTCTTTGCCCATTTTTGGAGTGTCTGAGAGCGACGAGGCGAGTGACGTGAAAAACATGGCGGCGGTGGGATCCGCCCAAATGGCCTCATTTTTGCTATTCAGAACCTATGGGGGATGTACTGGAAGGTTAGTCCATTGTTTTGTACAGTCTATGGTATAAATGAACAGCTCTGTACACAAAATGTTTGCCTCGACCTCAGAGAGAACTTCCGGGTCAGGTCACTCGCCTCAAACATAAATACCAAAATTAAAAATCGTTATCCGTTTTTTCCATTTTCGTTTTGTGATCCAAAACGAAAAATCAGATAAGGGTTTGTGATCCGTTTTTTCGTGTGAAACAAAAAATGAAAAAACGAAAAAAAAGTGTGTTTTTGTTTTTTCATTTTTTGTTTGAAACGAAAAAACGAACTGCCTAAATGTACACGGACCATCTTCGGGATGTGGTGGAACGGGAGCTTCAGGCCCTGACATGTGCATCCCAAAAATCTGTATCAGCTAAAAGATGCTATCCTATTAATATGGGCCAACATTTCTAAAGAATGCTTTCAGGACCTTGTTGAATCAATGTCACGTAGAATTAAAGCGGTTCTGAAGGCAAAATGGGGTTAAACACCGTATTAGTATGGTGTTCCTCATAATCCTTCAGGCATGTGTATATCTATATTCAAATGGTTAATGACTTATTTACTAGTTTTGAATGTTGTGTTTTTATCCCAGTTTCTCATTTATATGAAAATATTTGGATACATTAAATGGTGAAAAGTAGTCTTATCGACAGATGAGACAATTTTTGCATACTAATTTGTTTTGAAATTGCTATATACCATCTGTACACATGTACCAAACAAATACAGTGTAGTTTTATATATAAAGAGACATGCAAAAGATTTTTGTGGAACTAGGTGCACAATGAAACCTTCCACAGTGGAGCTTAAAAAAGTGACACCAAAACCAAGTGGGAGGACCCTCAGCCTGGGCTAAGTTCAGTCCAGTCCCTTATGAACTGAACACATTCTTCAACAGGTTCAGTTCAGGAACAAGCTCAGCATCATCCTCTCCTGTTTCCAGCCAAAGACACATCCCACTGTCCTCTGACCCACACGTGTCCTCTCACACCTCAGATGTTTTATCTTCCACCTCACTGTGTGTCCACACCAAAAGTGTCAAAACGCGCCACATGCCCCCAGCTGGATGGTTGAACATTCGCACCTTGAAGTGTGTACAACGCGAACTGGTCGCGCTTCAAATATTGTATTTTCACGTGCGAACTGGCCTTCAGCGGAGCAGAGGCTACAGTGCAGCTGGCGGTGGATTATGGACCCAGCTGATGGAGGACAGAGTGGATTATGTGTTCGGCCTGGCCTCTGGTAGAGCTGGGACCGCTGCACTGGGGGTTTGGTGAGTTACGGATACGTGGTGCGGGAGCTGCTACCAGGAAACCAGGTGAGGAGGCTGTTTCAAGGCTCAGTTCTAGGCCGAGAGGTGCATTCCTGTCTAAATATTTTTTTTTTCTGTCTCTATATTGAAAACTGCTTGTGTCATGAAGCTTGGGGTGATTAGCCACGGTGTTTATCAGTATTTCCTCCATGTCCTGCTGAGGCTGTGACTCCATGACAGTCACAGAATCACTGAAACTCTGTACCCTGATTGGTTGTCGCGGCCCGATTTGATGCTGGAGTTCAGAGTTTTCCAACTCAAGCGATAGACGCCATGAGCGCGAATGCACAAAATGCACCACATAAAATGCAGCGCAAATTTTCCATCGCATCTGTAGCGCGAATTGTTCGCGCAAATCAGGCAGAAAAAAGCTTTTTTCGCGATGCAAATCTGCTGCTGAAGTGTCGGGGGACACCAAGTCGCGCTTCATCGCGCTCCTCCATTGATTTTACATGTAAACCTGAAGCTCTAGTCGCTCCTATTGCGTTTGCCTGGACACACAGTCAGTCATGAAGTCTTCTACTTCCACAACTTTGTCTTCAACCAAGTCAGGAGATGCTGCTACCCCTTTATCTCACTTTCCCACCTGTCCGTCTATAGAAGTCAGGTGAAGAGGCAGTTGGAGAAACTGAACCGGAGCAAGGTTGCAGGTCCATATGGGGTCAGCCCCCCGAGTCCTGAAGACCTGTGCAGAGCAGCTCTGTGGGATTCTGCAGCATCTCTTCACCTTAGCCTGACCCAGAAGAAGGTTCCAGTGTTGTGGAAGACATCCTGCCTTGTTCCAGTACCAAAGAAAACTCACCCATTAGTCATCAATGACTATAGACCTGTTGCCCTGACATCTCACATCATGAAGGTCCTGGAGAGACTCCTGTTGCCCCACCTAAGTAAGTAAACTAGAACCTATCAGGACCCCATGTAGTTTGCTTATTGCCATGGAAGTAGCGATTGAAGATGCCATCATCAACCTACTTCAACCAACTCACAGTTATCTGGACAAAGCAGGAAGCACTGTGAGGATCATGTTCTTTGATTTCTCCAGTGCATTTAACACAATTCAGCCTGATTTGCTTAGTCAGAAACTCTTGAAGACACAGGTGGAGGCCTCAACAATCAGCTGGATCAATAACTACCTGACAAACAGACAACAGTTTGTGAGACTGAAGGAAATCCCCACCATCCACAGCAGCTACACGAGGAGCACCCAGGCCGCCGCCGCCCACCCGAGGCAGAGGGCTCCACAGAGGAAACACTGGAAGGATTAAAATACATAAAAAGTAAAATGACAAAAGCTAATATGGATAATAAAATAACTAATAAAATGTGATAATGGAGAAAGTAAAACTGTAAAACATAAATTGTGTATTAAAACTTAACTATAATAAAAAAAACAATAAATAAATACATTAAGCAAGCAGTGCAGCTAAACAAGCTGAATAAGTAGTAATCATTTAAAAGCTAGACTAAAAAGTTGAGTCTTGAGCCTGTTCTTAAAAACATGAACGTTCCTTCATGTCTTCTGCTTTAAAAAGATTTACATTTTTACTGATGTTAAACACATTTCTGCCCCTTTTTAACTGAGCTTAGTTAAGACTTTCCTTGTGAAGCTTTTTAAAAAATGATCAAAGAGAAAGAAGCATCTCAATAAAATATAGAGTATCATTAGAATGAATATTCAATAAGTTAATTATTATTTTCAATCTCACTTGGTTTATTATATAGCACTAGCAGAACACTTTATAACACAAACATAAAATTTATATCCAGAATTATTATGTCAGGTCAACAACTGGTCACATAAAGGGACTTTATTCATAGACATGAAAAATATCTCAAACCTAGTTGTAACATAATAAAGTGGAACTCAAGATAAATCAGCAATTGGTAAAAAGTTGTCCTTTCAAGGAAGCCTGGCAAACTTCAGGAAGGCAATCCCTCATGCTTGACAAGCATTTAGAGACAACAGGAAGAAAATACTCTGAACAGGACGACAATTCCAGCAGAACCCAGATCTGTATGAACACCTATTGCCTGGTGTCCACTGAGCGGCGCGGCTCACCCAGGTGTGGTTTAGAACGTAATTTTATGGTCCGCGTATTCAGGAGTGTATTTCTACTGCCAGCTGGACTCTCACTGGGTGGATGGGTTGGTGGGGTTTAAATCTAAAAACGGAGCACTTATTCATACTAGTGCAACAACAAAAGTGACATAATTCAATGTAAGAAATAAGACAACACAGCAGCGCATGCTTGGCTTCGGCTCTTTCTTTGCACAAACCGTACTGCAGTGTTCATGACAGGGCTCTGTGCAGCAAAGAGAAACATATTTTGTGTACAATGAGGTCAGAAGAAACAACAGCACTTTGCTGTGCAGTGTTTGTCGCCAGTAGTGATCTTTTTCATAACCCCTATCAAAGAACTAATGTGTGACAGTCGTATCTCCGCCCTAACTATATCGGACCACTGTCCTATGAACTAATAGCGTGTGAACATTTGGATCACCCCGGTCGGTCTGGGTCAACTCGAACCAACCCGTGCCAGACCGAGCTGACCCAAGTGTAAAAGGGCTATAAAACTGAAGAGGGGCCATAAATGGACCGATACAGGCCTGTTGAATGGGCCGCTTTTTTGCAACAGACAAAAAAAAACCCGGAATCTTTAGTCAAAAACTAGAGTAATTACAAATATTCTGTTCTTTGAGCAGATTCCTCAATTGTTTTCTTTACTTTAACTTTTTTGACCATGGTGTATCCAAAAGGTAACAATGACCCCTCTGCAACTTACACATTTGTACAGCCTTGCAAAAAGTAACAGAGATGACCTTCAATTTGCAAATAAATTTTAACTTCAGAAGTTTAAACACAGAATGAAACAATCTTGGCCTCTTTTTCTGCATTATTTCACCAATTTTTTTTTATTATTAAAGATTTTGTGGCCACAGGGGCCTTTGTTTAAAGTGGACAGTACAGAAATATGAGAGAAGTATGGGAGAGGCAAATATCCTGGAGCGGGAGTCGAACCCAGCTTTAAGGGCTGAGGCCACTGTATATGGCCATAAGCACTGCACACGTGACACACAAGGACATCAATTTCTAAACAGCTAAGGTGAGATCATTCTCAGGTGATTCAAGCAAGGTTTAACAAGTCAGGCTTATGTACATCAATGCTACATTAAAGGCAGCCCCTGTCAATCGATGCAAGATAAGTGAAAATAGAAGGAAAGAGCTTTGTTCTTCTCCCACTCTGAGAAAGAAATAATGCCGCCTATGAGCACAATTACATCATGAATCAATAAGGGGAACACCAGCTGCATATCAAAGGTGATGTTGCTTATGGACGGCTTAGAGTGTGATACTGAGCGCTGAGAAACGCTTTTAACTGTAAACTTCTAAATTCATGTTAATAAATCATATTACCTCATTGGGTACGGCAAGATAATCTGAAGTCTATTGTGAATTATTAAAACCAGAATATAACACTTGACAGAAAATAACTGACAGATTAAATGTGTTAGAACATTTTTTAAGAAAGGAAGTAAAAATCAGTTTCAAATATTTAAAATGTAAAGTTACATTAATACAATATTTTAATTTCATCCATCCATCAATCTTCTTCCGCTTATCCGGGGTCGGGTCGCGGGGGCAGTAGCAGAGAGACCCAGACTTCCCTCTCCCCAGCCACTTGGGCGAACTCCTCGGGAGGAATCCCGAGGCGTTCCCTGGCCAGCCATGAGACATAATCCCTCCAGCGAGTCCTGGGTCTTCCCCTGGGCCTCCTCCCAGTGGGAAATGCCCGGAACACCTCACCAGGGAGGCGTCCAGGAGGCATCCTGACCAGATGCCCGAGCCACCTCAACTGGCTCCTCTCGATGTGGAGGAGCAGCGGCTCTACTCTGAGCCCCCTCCGGATGACCGAGCTTCTCACCCTATCTTTAAGGGAGAGCCCAACCGCTTTGCGGAGGAAACTCATTTCAGCCGCCTGTATCCATGATGAGGGTAGGAATGTAGATCGACCTGTAAATCGAGAGCTTTGCCTTTTGGCTCAGCTCTCTATTTACCACGACAGACCGGTACAGCGCCCGCATAACTGCAGACGCCTTACCAATCCGCCTATCGAGCTCCCCATCCATTTTACCCTAATTCGTGAACACGAGCCCTAGATACTTTAACTCCTCCACTTGAGGAAGGACCCCATCCCCGACCCGGAGAAGGCACTCTACCCTTTTCCGGCTCAAGACCATGGTCTCGGATTTGGAGGTGCTGATCCTCATCCCAGCCGCTTCACACTCGGCTGCGAACCGCTCCAGCGAAAGCCGTAGATCACGTTCAGATGAAGCCAACAGGACCACATCATCTGCAAAAAGCAGCGACCGGATCCTGAGGTCACCAAAACGGTTCCCCTCAACACCTTTAATTCAAATGTGTTGTTTTTTTTTCAAGTTTCAAGGTACTATAAGGCTATTTTAACACATTTAGACAGGACAGCATGATGAACTATGGGTCCATCTTTGACAAAAGTGATTTATTTGTAATTATTATGCTTTGTGTCAGGAGTAACATTGGTGGAACAAAAATTTTCCTGCAGTAAGAAACGATTAAATACAGTAATGCTCTTTTAAATGGTAAAAGTAAAATCTAATTAGAACTACATTTTAAAAGATAAAACCTACATTCCGTTGGATGTGGTGATGGAGATATCGCCTGGATCGTCCAATCATTTGATCAAGCTAAAGTAAGCCTCACAACTAGCTTGCCAGGGAGCAGACTCATCCATGAGCATCTGTTGCCATGGTGAATGAGCAGGTCTTCAGGTTAGTCTCGTTCATGGAACCAAATCTGAGGAAATTGAGCCAGGATTGTAAAAGTAAGCCTGGCTTTTGGAATTAGCTCGCTTTGTGGAATACCCCACTAGCGTGATTATCCAGGTGTCTATTTAGACTTACTTTCTGGGTAAATGCTTTGCCACACATATCACAACAGAAAGGTTTCTCTCCAGTGTGGATTCTCATGTGCACTTTTACACTTCTTTTCTCTGTAAATCTTTTCCCACATAGATGGCAACAGAAAGGTTTTTCTCCTGAGTGGATTCGCCTGTGTCTGATTAAGTTTGATTTACTTCCAAATCTTTTGTCACACAGATCACAACAAAAAGGTTTCTGTCCTGTGTGAATTCTCATGTGTGCCATAAGAATTCCTTTCTGGCTAAATCTTTGTCCACAATCTCCACAACAGAAAGGTTTATGTCCTGTGTGACTCGTCATGTGTTTCTTTACACTTTCCTTATACTTAAATCTTTGTCCACACACATCACAACAGAAAGGTTTCTGTCCTGTGTGAATTATCATGTGTTTTTTTACACTTTCCTTACAGATAAATCTTTGTCCACAAAACTCACAATGGAAAGGTTTCTGTCTTGTGTGGCTTCTCATATGTTTTGTTAGGCTAACTTTTTGAGTAAATGTTCTGTCACAGAGATCACAACAGAAAGGTTTCTGTCCCGTGTGGATTCTCATGTGTACGCTTACACTTTTTTTCTCTGTAAATCTGTTTCCACATAGATGACAACGGAAAGGTTTCTCTCCTGAGTGGATTTTCCTGTGTCTGATTAAGTTTGATTTACTGCCAAATGTTTTGTCACAAAGATCACAACGGAATGGTTTCTGTCCTGTGTGAATTCTCATGTGTGTTCTTAGACTTCCTTTCTGGGTAAATCTTTGTCCACAATCATCACAACAGAAAGGTTTCTGTCCTGTGTGACTTCTCATGTGCACGTTTAATACCCATTTTTTCTTAAATCTCTTTCCGCAGTCCTCGCAACAGAAACTTCCAAGCTTTTCATGAATTCTCTTATGCTCGTTTAATGCGTCTTTTCCCGTAAATGTTTCACCACAGTCTTCGCAACTAAACTTCACTTTTGTCTGTAATTTCTTATTATCCAGAGAGCTTGAAGGCCCCATTTCTGAATCTGTCATGTCTCTCTGAAGAGAGCTATGATGCACCAACTGTTCAGCAAACTCAAAGGAGCTAAAAGGTTTAATGTTTCCATCTGACTCAGGAGCTCTGCTCTCCTTCCAGTCATCGTTCATGTCCTCAGTTTTTATTATAGAGACTGATACATGTTTTAGCTCAGAGTTACAGTACTTGACATTGTCCTCTTCATCCTTGTCAGTCCTTAAGAAAATGGCACCATCTCCATGATCTTGTATTCTGAAGAATTCTTCTTCTTTGCTGTCCTCTGGAAGCTCTCCATCTTTAAATTGGTCTTGATAAAGGTACGATAACGGAGGGGACTGTTCATCATCCTCACTTTTTATGGGAGTAGCAGTGACTAGCGAACCGATGGGATCAATCTCCTCCTTCACATTGACCTGCTCTTCTCCCAGACTGATGCAGATTCCCTCCTGTTCCTCCTTTATTTGGACGGGCTCTGGATCATGCAGACAAACACAAGGTCTGTGGTCGTCAGGAGATTCTTCTTTAACCATCAGCATCTGCTTATCATCTGCAAGAAACATGGAAACATTATTTGTATTAGAATATCTTTAAACCGGAGGAATGAATGCGCTAAAAAGGCCTATTGTTTTTACAATAAAAGATTGTCTATAGATTAGGGGTTTGGAGCACTAGAAACCAATTTATTGTAAAAAAACAACAAACCTCAAACTTGGAAAAAATTCAGCCCCATTAGATTTTTTTTTTCTTCAGTTTTGTATGAAAAAATAAAAATGAAAAATGGCCGTGGCCAAACGGCACGACAACACCGTCTTAACTCATTCAGTCAAATTTGCTTAACATGGAAAGCTAAATGATCCTTCCAAGGCAAGAGAAAAAATGTTTATTGGAGCATTGCCCTAAAATCAACAGTGAATTGACAAGATTTTAGAGAAAAAACAATTTTATACATGTAAAGGTTTGAAAAAATGTTAGGGATTTTGCCTTCAGAAACAGGTCAGTAACCACCTTAAGGGGGACATATTATGCAAATTTCACCTTTTTCATTCTTTTCTGTTGTCACGTTGGTATGTGTTGCCTGAATAAAATCTCCAAACATGAATATTAACCATTCATCCATCTCTTTTTTTTTTTTTGCAATTTTTTTTTTTAAATTGTGCAAACTAAAACTACCAAACCGATATAAGGAAATGAATAATATATGAAACTAATCAAAAAAGAACAAACAATTATTCAGAATTCCCTTCAAAACCTGCATTTTATCATATAAAAGAGGGGTGTGTGGATGTGTTATGAGTGTGTGTGTGGGACAAATGTTGATCCACTGGAACAAAGAAGGTGAAAACAGCCACCAACCAACATTCATACTTTAATTTCATGATAAATATTTATATATTGGCATATCTATATTTTCTCACATCCCTAATATTTTATCGATTTCAAATAAAGTATAGATTTTTTTTTAATTAAGAATTTGAATTGAACCATTAATAATTACATCAATTTTTGTCATAAAATTAGACGAATGACTGGTAGTTGTCGGCTGTTTTCAACTTATTTGTTCCAGTGGATCAACTGGATCCAATAATAAAACTGGATATGTTGTGCAGAAAACAGGTTGGAGTGTTTAGAAAGCTAAGACAGACTTTCTATATCCAAATTCAGTTTTAAAAATCCCAATATATAGTCTTACTCATAGTATCGTGATGTATTGCATATATTATACTGTCCCCTTTGTATCGTGTATCGCACCAGATTCTTGCCAATACACATCCCTACTGCTTATACAGTGAGGAGCACCAGTATTGGAACACACGAGTTTGCAAGTTCTCCCACTAAGAAATTATGGAGGGGTCTGAGATTCACATCATAGATACTTTTCCACTGTCAGAGACTGCATTACATTTTTTTTTTAAATCAGGAAATCTCATAGTATGGTTTTGAAAGAATTTCTTTGTATTTTATGGCTGCACATAAGTATTTGAACATCTGAGAAAATCAGTGTGCCTTTGTTTGCAATTACAGAAGACAAACGTTTCATTTAGTTTTTGACCAGGTTTGCACACACTGCAACAGGGATTTTGGCCCACTCCTTCAAACAGATCTTTTCTAGAAAAGTCAGGTTGTAGAGCAGTCGCTGAGCAACAAGAAGTTTATGCTACTTACCAAGATTTTCTTTGTCTTTATGTCTGGAGACTGGCTAGGCTACTCAATAACATTTATATGCATCTTACAGAACCACTCCTTGGGTAATCCTGGTTGTGTGCTGTGGGTCATTGTCATGTTGGAAAACCCAGCTACGACCAATCTTCAATGCTCTGACTGAAGGAGGAAGCTTTTTCCTCAGAATCTCATAATACATGGCCCCAGTCATCCTCTCTTTAATAAAGTGCAGTTGTCCTGTCTACTTTGCAGAAAAGAACCCCCAAAGCATGATGTTTCCACTCCCATGCTTCACAATAGGGATGGTGTTCTTGGGATGCAACTCAGCATTCTTTTTCCTCCAAACACGGTGAGTGAAATTTAGACCAAAGAGTTTTATATTATTCTCATCTGATCACATGACTTTCTACCATGCCTCCTCTTGAACATTCAGATGGTCACTTCAGACGGGCCTGGACATGTAATGACTTGAGCAGGGGGACCTTCGGTACAATGTATAATTTTAAACCATGACAACATAGTGTTCTACCAATAGTAACCTTTGAAACTGTGGTCTCAGCTCTTTTCATGTCACTCACAAGCACCTTAGACGGAGTTCTGGGCTAATTCCTCACCTTTCTTATCATCAGTGATAGCCTACGAGGTGAGATTTTGCATGGAGACCCAGTCCTAGGGAGACTGACAGTCACCTTTAGCCGCTTCCATTTTCTAACAATTGCTCCATCAGTTAATCAATTTTCCCCAGGCTGCACAGCAATTGCCCTGTAGCCTTTTCACACAGCCTTGTAACCAGCCGCTACAAGACCTCAAAGCACTGATGTCACGACAAATTTGTGGCAGAATGCAACGTGCACATAACTGGCTTAATTGGTTTAGAATATGCAAGGTACCCAGGATGCCGTTGGTCACATGGACACAAAAACTACAAAAAGGCTGAGCAAAGTGAGCTGATTGTTTAAATGAAAAACGAAAGACTGAGCGTGTAAACTCCTCATCAACCGTATTGAACTGGCTTGGCTTTTCACCAAAGGACACAGAGCAAAGAAACATAATTTGCAAAGTCTGCAAGGAGAACGTCATTGCAAGTGATCGCAACGCCATGAACTTGTTTAATCACTTGAAAAGAAGGCATCCTAAAAAATACAATGAGAGCCAGCTGGCAGCTCAGCAGGAGTGGTGTCCAGCGCTTTTTCCACGTAGCAAACGCTAGCAGAAACAATCACAAAACTCACTCGCTACGACAGAGGCCACAAATGATCCGCACTACAAGTTGCCCAGCTGCAAGTTATAGTTTTTTTCCCCCAAACACATTAGAGAGTTACAGGAAATATTAAGAATCTGTTTGGATGGAAAAAATAATATTTTTCTTCACAATGCTTTTGCAGTGCTAGAACTGCTTACACTACACTCTACCTTCATTATCTCATGCCCCCTTTCCACTAGTGCTAGTACGTTACGGAACGTTTTGGCGCGTTTCCATTACCTGCGTCCGTTCCGAGCCGACCCCTTTTTTTTGGACTACCTCTGCCTTAGTTCCAAGCGTGCCGAAGCGACCCGAAACGCCCACCTATGGAGTGATTGTCCCTGTAACCTGATATCCCTCTCACTCCTACACAGCAGGTGTAGCCGCAGATTAGTCTGGAATTGTTTGTTTGTCTCAGAGTAAGCTATAGTTTAAAGTTTCAAATAAGAAGCACACTGCAGTAAACTGCAAGCAGAATAAAATTAAAATCAGTGTGAGCCGCAAATTATATAAGTTTTAAACAATACGGGGATCTTGTATGTATATATATTATTGAATCCATGTGTTTCATCATGTTGGCTGAATGGTTAGTGTTGGTGACTCCCGTTCAGTAGGTCCAGGTTCACGTCCTGCTACTGCGGTGCTTAAAGTTAGGTTTGTTTTAGGTTTTGTATTTCAATAAATGAAACCAAAAACACAATTTTAATGGCAAAGCAGTACTTTTAATTTGAGATTTTTTAATGCAGTATTTCTTCTACTTATTTTTGTGTCAAAATATGATTCCCCTGACTAACATTATTAAGCAAGGGACAAACAGGATTACAGGTTCAGAATAGAGGGTCAATATTTACAGAAACACTAAGAGGTAGGGCTGGGCGATATGGATTTAAAATTAAATCTCTGCTTTTTTTTTATACCAAATCTGAATCTTTCAGAATTCAATCATTTTTTTTACTGCCTGATTTATTTTTGTAAAAAGAAATTGCAAATGATAAACCTGCTTTTACTGTAATCATCCTGTCCTGGAGCCGACTAGAATTTAATGTCAAACTAAAAACAAGCTGCAAAAGTATCCTTGTAAAACAAGATGGCTAGATTGACATCAGTCTAAGCTATGGAAGTCTAAGTAGTGCATTGGTTAAAAAAAATCTCAGTTTTCCTAAAATTTAATCTGCATAAACAAAAGAGAGATGCTTTTTGCTGGAGCTTTTGTTAAGCTAAGCCCGCCCATGTCCTCACCCACTACAGTTCTTCTGATATGGTAATGGGAACACACAACTTACCCGTTCCATTCTGTACTGTACTGGCCCTATTGGAAACGAGGCATTTACAGTGTTTACATTACATTGTTAACTCCGTTTTAGGTACCAGATTTGCTCGGTGGCCTGTACCTAGTTATTACAAAGCATTACATGATTAGCTGACAATAGAATCAATGTGCTTTTAAAAAAATAACTTTATTAAACAACTAGAATGTATTAAAAACACGAACGAATGAAGTATATATTGAGGAATTCAATACAAATAAGATGGAGTGTTACATAAATACTGTACACGCAAAATGTATGTAATATGAATTCTTTTGACAGCCTTCTTCTTGATAGCCTGATATGGATTTGATGTATGGTTAAATGTATAATCTCTTTGGACATTTCTAAATAAATAAACAAAAGAAAACATTTTACATCATAGGAAAATCTGTCAAAATACGGTAATTAACAACCAACCAAAATCTTTCCAAAGCCCATGCATGAAAGAGCAGTACCAGAAAAGATGTCATGTTTTTTTTTATGTTCCCAGAGGATCTGTTATTAACATTTATGTCTCTTTTAAATTTAACCATATAGTGATTGCAAGGTAGTTTGTCCAACTTAAGTTGCCGTAGTGTGACGTTTGGGCAAGCATAGGCCCTCCCGAGCAGATTGGGTAACCAGAGCCAGAGCCCATCTACGGAGAGCCGTGTCACTCTCTATTAAGTCCCATTTTAACGAATTTTGGTTGCAGTTCCACCAGAGTTCCACTGGGGGCGATCACCATGAGTGCGATATTAATGGGAGTCTATGGAGCTAGACGGCTAAATTTGTCTCTTTCACCCGATTGCTGTTGAGAAATCTCAGATTTGATTGTAGGTTTCACAAGTTCAACATGGGTCACAGGAGGAAAGTTGAATGAATGAGAACCCATGCCCTTTTGTTTTCTTACATGTTGAATTGTTGTTGCCCATAACACGCTAGTATTTTGCTAATGACCGCTGATTGGTCAGTGAAGGACTGATTATGACCAGAGATACCGCTTGATGGCATCAAAGCATCTGAAGCAGCACCTTTATTTGGATCTCCTTTCGATTACAATATTCAAATTACTAGACAAAAAATTATATCCTGAGAAAAGTGGATTCTGAGGGGTATTGTTCCATATACCTCCGTTCATTCTGCACCTGTAGTGAGAGTGCTCTCATAAGGAATCAGACTGGAACTGCAACCAGTTCAGAAGCTGGAAGTAGAATGAGAGTGGGAGTTCTCCCCTTCTTAGACATTCTCTATGGTAACCCAAGCAGATCTGGTACATACACAGTCACCTTTTTATTAGGCAACTTTACCATATGGCTGTTTATAACATCAGCATTTTGGACAAGTTGCAAAAAAAAACAACAACAAAAAAATCACCAAAACATTTGAACCATTTAAAGCTGTATTTACCTTCTTGTATGAGGATTATTTATTGCTTTATTATAGAGTGCACAATACATCTTACACTATATTTGCAGCTGAATGTTGGTTTTTTATTTTAAAAGATTTTATATTTCATTCTATTTGTTCAATATATTTTTAAAGTAAAGTAAGTTCATTTGTGCTCTCTGTTTTCTGTAGCTTCATTAGACAAGTCAAGATAAAAATTGTATATATTTGGACTTAAATATGTTTATTATGATGTATTTTTCAGTGAAGCTATTCAAAAAACTAAAATATTCTGACTTTCATAATTGTTTCCCTTAGGACTTTCATAAAATTTTTGTCATCTCTGGTGTGAGTAAACAATACAGTATTTTAGCACTGTGTTGATTATCCCCAATTTGAAATAATTTAATTATTCAATGTTTCTCTTCTTTCATATGTAATTTAAGTTATGTTGGTCATCATTTAAAGAGACACCAGGGAACGTTTTCATGTTAATTAATCATATTCGTAAGTTGTTATATGCTTAAATGACTCACTACAGGGCGAATGAAGACTGTCTCGCCCGCCCCTACTGCCTTTAGGAAGAATATCCCACTTGCAAGTTCCGTGTACCATACCCGGGTCCTTCAGTCTCGCAAAGTCTCAGACATCGCGAGAAGCAGGATCAGTTTTCGGCACGCATCCCCAACACTGAGGCAGGCTAACGAAACCCGGCTAGCGAGTGTGGCAAACTGATGGCAGAGCCGGCTGAGAAGCAGCGAAAGCCCTTGACGGAAGATGCCAAGAAAAGAAAAGGAGCTTCAGACCGAGCAAGGGCTCATACACGTATCAATATTGGTCACGCTTTTACCGAATGGCGAGAGCTAAAAGACACCGAAGGCTCCAAGTCGGATAAAGACCTCGCAATATCTCACTTACTTTACAGAAATGATTGAATTACGATGGCCTACACTTTTATATTATGTCACTAAGTCAACGCGTATGATAATAGGAAATAACAATCACGTTGCACATATCATGATCGAGGTACAAAAACATTTCTGACTGGGCAATGTTGGCAAATGCCACTGGTCTCGTCATTACTTGTGGCCATCACAAACAAATAAATATGCTAAATAAATAAAGCGGAGATGTGGCCGCCTTTTGGCGCATCTCCGCTGTAATTTGCCGCGTAACTAGCTGCTCACTCGCTGCTCACTCGCTGCTCATCATAACTTGTGGCGCATCACAACCATATGAAAAGACTAAATAAATAAAGCGGAATGGCTGCAACAATATGCGGCCACAAATCAATACAATAAGTATATGAATAGAATAATAATAGTAAATGAAGCAGAGCTGCAGGCAGCAACAAAGAATAAAAAATGCAAACAAAGTAACACAACGGCCTGACTCCGCGGTGGGGGGGATAACAGTTTGTTTTTACGACAGTGTGTTTGAAAGCAAAATTTACTAACGGACGCTAGCGGGAGCATCATAGAGAAAACATTCAGACTTGCCTGGTATCCCTTTAAAAAATACAGTGATACAATCGAAATTATGGTAACTGCGTTTGTTTGACAGTTACATCCCAACCATTGAGCACATAGACCAGACAGACATCCCCATCGTGAGCCAGTGGCAGCCGTGACTCAGATCTCTATGTAGGAAAAATCCTGGTACCATAATCATTATCCAGGTAATCCTCATCGAGGTTTTTTTTGTGTTTTTTTCCCCATTCGTGCAGTAATTTCACATAGAACTGTAATATGTTCGAGTGCTAGTGTTACCAAGCAATAATAATTTTAATACAGTGAACAAGATAAAAAAAAAAAAAAAAGTCAGCCAATTTATTTTTCAAGAATACATTCTGTAAAAGTGGCTTTGGAGTAAAGTGGTGAATGAGAAACATACTGAGGGACTAAAGCATGAATTATCACCATTATCCACACTAGAGCAGAAGATCGTTGCCCGAACCCGAATTTCTATCATTCTCCACGGTCTTGGATCAGGCATTAGCGGTCAGCTGATCATCTCGTTAGCGTGACAATTTATAATAAAATGCTGCAGTGAACATTATTCCGAATCTACCAGTCAAGATGTATCAGGCAATACATATGCATCACGATCAAAACAGAAAACATGCTCCGATGGTGTTGACGCAAACATGCTCTCACAGAAAATGCTTAAGTGTAAATGCACTATTATCCCAAGTTTCAAGTTGCAGAAGTCTCCTGCATTTATGTAGCAGCTCCCTGATGTCCACAAGTCAGATAAAATCTCCTGAAATCTAGAGGAAGCGGTCAAGAGCGCACACAGAAATGCACGCAGGCGAGACAAAATTTTACGCAACACAAGCAAGCGGTTAAAGCTTCATATAGCTGCAGACTAAAAAATAGAGATCATAAATCAACATGCCTTGAAATTGTTTATTTATCATTTTAAGCTTCAGATAAAAGGCCTATTTGACCAGAGTTTCAAACATTTGTCCATTAAATTGAAAACCTGCAGGTCACGTTGTCCGGTGCAAGTTTTTTCTAGGGGAAAAATGTCGAGCTTAATCGGGTTCGGGCTTTAATAAGAAGTCTTTATGGGTTTTATTGTCCTTACAAAGAAAAAAAATGTATTATCATTTTCAGAACTAAGCCTTCTAACGGCGGTCTGGATTTTAAATTCCTATTTTAGCTGGAAAAAAGGAAAAACTATGTTAAAAAAAAATTTTTTTTGAACTTGTTAATCGTTTTGATTCTTAGAATTTTTATAATAATCGATTGAGAATAGTTTGTTTTTTTTCAACAAAGCCATAACGTGATAGCTAAAGTTGGTTGTAACATTTGTAACGTCTGTAGATGAATGCAGCTGAACTGATGGGTCTAAATCGAAAATAGAGGGACTACCTGTTGTCTCAATGCGAGGTCTATTTAGTAGTTTAAGACGTTTATTCTGCCTTGTCAAAGATATCCAAAAAAAATTTATATTGAAAACTTTGTTTCAAAAAAACATTCATAAAGGACTTCTGCTACTATTAATATTTGCACAAATTGTCTTGCCAGTAAGGGTTGACATGAAATTCACGTTTTAATAAGCAACAGCTGGAAAAACCTAAATGAGCATTACCTGGATAATGATAAACTACACCTGGGTCTGTCTCCGAGAATTTACAGTAAAATGATGAAATATTTATTCTGAGTGTATTCTAGGTAAACTTTTTACATAATCTAAGGACAGTTTGTTGTCACTCGTCATGATTTTGGAGAAATAAATTCCTGAAAATAACACAAATATCTTGGCAATCCATTATGTTGTACTTGGATTTGGTATTTCTGACAGTAAAATGGTAAAATACTTGGTTATGTTATGGACAAAGTTTGTCGTCACCTCAACATTTTGGGGAAATACATGTAAATGACACAAATTCCTATCTTATACAGGCATTAAGAGGTAGTTTTACCGTTTTGTTTTTTTACATTTTACAGTAAAATTTGGAAATATTCTGGTTATATTACAGGTGACTTTACTGGAAACCAAATAAATATTTTATTCACCTCAGTATTTTGGAGAAATAAAATTCCTGAAAGTGACAAACGGCTAACCTAGGTAGGCATAATGAGCTACACTGATTTATCCTAAAATTTACAGTAAAATCATGAAATATTTACTTTGTATATAGCCAGGAAAACTAGTATGTAGGTTAGAATTAAACATTGATGTGTGCCTCAGACATTGCTTTCGCCTACAAGGCCTATCCCAATGCTGTTACCGTAATGCACCATGTATGCACGAAACTAATCATCATTAACAGCCCTATCATCGGCTGACTGACCGCGGTTTGTGCTTTAAGAAGACGATCCACCAGCAGGCTTAAAATGTTCCTTAACTGTACCGACCTAATCTGCGCTGCAGAACGTCGCGGTTGAAACCAGCCTCCAGGATTTGGTGCTGCAGCTCATTTTCTTCCTCCTCTTTCTTAGCTGTTCCGGAAATCTCTCCCAGAGCTGCTCTCTGTTTGAGCTGCTGTCTCCACATCTCTGCAGTCAGCTTCTCCTCTGATGCTCCTGTAAGTGAGCACTTATACCTCAGCTTTCGTTTAAACCCAGAGAAGCAAACTGAATGCTTCCTCTTCAGGAGGAGAAGTGTTGTTTATCTGCCGTTCTCAGTCTTCTTCTTTTCGCGATATTAATAGGTGCATTACTGCTACCTACCGGTAAGGAGTGTTGATGATGTTTTATATTTACTCTAAAAAAGTACACGTTATACACAAGTTAATTACATTCTCAAAAAGAAAACCAGTAGGCTACATCTAAGAATGTGAAAGAATAGGATATCATTCATCCCCCCCCCCCCCCAGCACGTCTGATAACTTATGATTGCAATATTCACAATTACCTGTATGAATGTTTCCCTGTTAAACGATAAGCTATTTAATCCAGTGTGACCAAATCACAATCTTGATATTGTATCCTCCTCCTCCCTGTTTATCCCTTCTTCTCAACCAGTTTATTTGTATTATATCAAATCATTTTCCTGTTCCCTCTTGTTCTATTCCCTCTGGAAGACAAGTTTTAGTCTCTTCTCTGATTGTTGGAAAGAATGATGGTAAATTAGATTAAAAATAAAATATTACTAACAATGACCACAAAACTACAATTTAAAGTGAAAATGTTACATCTTCTGTGAAATTATTGCTGAGTTTTCACATTTTATGTATTGGTTTCTGGTATTTGTTAACTTTAACCGATACCAATACAGTACATAAGAGCGATATCAGGCCCGATACCTGATACCAGTATTGGTATTGGTGCATCCCTACAGTATACATTCATTTCAACATGAGTGCACACCTCCAAAATTGTTCTTTACAACCCATCTTTCTCAACAATATTGGAATTTGTATTCTGTACAAATAAGTGTTTACAGCTATATGAACCATGACAAATTAAATAAAATGTAAAAAATATCAAAAACTTTAAATTAAAGGACAAAAGTAAAATAAAAATGTTGCTATTACTAATAATACTATCTCTTTTTTCCTTTGCAAGTAAACAGTTAAAGGAAATGTAAGTTAAAGAGCAAATATCCAACATTCTTCGTTCAATCAGAATGTATTTTTTTCAGAATCAAAAAGAATTATATAATAATTATGAATAAAAAATAAATTGCGCAGTAGTCTGCAAATGTTATTGTAAAACATAACTTTCTTCTAATGATGTCATCATTGTGTTTTTCCTCTGTATAACAGGATTTTTACAGAAATATATCCAATCCTCATTTGGGCATATTGAGTAGTTAAATTAAAAAATAATAATTGCTTGTTTTCAGTAGCCCACCTGTTCCTTCCATACTGACATTATCTGCCACAAAACTCTTTCATTTCACCAATGTTTTGTAATGAATCACTGACAATATTCCCCATGTGACGTTGGAGCTTCTCAGAGGTGGTTTTTTTTGCTGTCTGCAGGGGGTTTTACGAGTTTTTAATCCAACCGATTTTAATTTACATAAAACAGGCAATTTGACGTTGCAAAATGGCTTTTGCCATTACAGCTGTAGTCTGAGCAGGTTGTGAAAAGCGAGCCTGTGGAAGCTGAACTTAGTCCACTTCAGTGGCGTGTCCAGACTTTATTTTCAGGGTTGGCACAGGAGGGGCAGCTAGTTCTGTTTGGGTGGCACCTGTAAATCAAGGATCCACAGTGAAAAGAAAAAGAAATGTATGTCTTTCTGATAAATGTTTTCAACATAAAAAATACATTTTTTCCTGTTGTAAAACAATTGCTGAGCCTAAAGTATTCTAAAGCATTGAGTTAAAACTTCAGACAATCGGGGTTGCAGTGATCAGATTCTAGGGGTGGCACATGCCACCCCAGGCCACCCCCCAGACACGCCACTCGTCCACTTGGTCTCTCTGTATGTGCAATTTGGAAACACGCAAATGTGAACAATGTTGATGTTTGTAGTGGCAAGTTCTGTCAGACCAACTCCAATAGAGCACAGAGTGAAAATGATTACAATAGGGATGCCAAACAACAGTGATGTCATTGAAATAGCGTGTTAGTGTAGTTGAATTAAAAGCCTCTAAAACACCACAGGGACTCCCTCCGAGATGCCCTGAACTCACAGTGGAATAGTATTGTGATTAATGACAAAAAATTTTGTGGCATATAATGCCTTATTTAAAGGCAACACTTGACGGACCCCCGTGACTCCCATTATATGGATATATGCTGATTGCAGCTGGATATTTACTTCTCCCGAAGGACTCCAAGGGGCTCCAAACTTGTCTGGGTGAGTAGCTTAATGTCGGCTATAAATAAGGTCCAGGTTGAAATAAAATAAAAAAACTTAATTTCTTTTCCAACCCCCATACATTTCTTTAAAGCCATGATTGATTTTGGGTTTCCTATTTAGAATATATGCAGTAATACTTAACAGTAATTCCTTTAAGCTCTATCAAATTACACATTGTTTGTACCCATTTGGGTGGTTTGCCCTCCAACAAATCCTCATTAGTGGTTTTAAGGAAATATACGAACTTCTCTTTTAAGTATTTGTTCTACGATGATATTCTTGGGAAGGAAACATCTGCTGGTGATAGTGTCATTTGAAGAAAGAACAAAAGTCCATCTTACAGTTATGCTACATGTTTTGCCTTCATATTCAGAGTTTTCAGGTTGTATATTTTGCAGCCAGGAAACGAGGGACTATGTCTCTCTGCTGGCCTGGGAACACCTTGGGATTCCTCTGCTCAAACTGCTACCCCTACGACCCGATGCGGTATAAGAGAAAGATATTGGATGCATGGATGGTGTTGAGGCAAAATTAGTGTAGTGTTTCATTAAGATGTCAATGTATCGTATTAGTGCAACTCAAAATTAAAATGACAATTTTTCAGAAATGGAGAGACACGCCGAGATACTGCGCTACTGTTCATTTTTGGGAAGGGGGGGGGGGGGTGTAACACAGAGCGTTTGTGCTTCGGGCAGCCAAATGGCTAGCACCGGCCCTGGGAATAGCCAACATTGTTCTTTGTAATTATTCTTCCTAATGATGATTTTCAGAGCCTGTTAAAGAACAAAATAAAAACACTTCTGGCTTTTCACTGTTAATTGAAGATTTTTTTAAAACATCAGTTAATACACCGTAGTGTATATTGTAATGAAACATCTGATGATAACAGATTAATACTTTTAAATGAATACCATTTACCATGAATAATATTTATTGTCCCCAGCAATCTTAAAGCAACACCTAAGTTTATAGTTGTTCCTGGCTATTTTTAGAATAAAACCAATGCCTTTGGGCCTGGGTATCAACTACGCTGTTAACCTGGAGGCTACAGCACCTCAATTCCTTATTTCTAAATTGATCCTTTCCATTTTTGTTGTGGTGTTTTAGGATCATCGTCTCCTCCTTCACACTGAGCTGCTCTCTTTCCAGATTGAGGCAGACTCCCTCCTGTACGTCCTTTAGTTGGAGGGGCTTTGGATCATGCAGGTCAGCAAAAGGTCTGTGATCTTTAGGAGATTCTTCTTTAACCATCAGCATCTGCTTCTCATCTCAAGGACAAACTGAAATACATTAGATTAATTAGAAAGTATCTAGACTGTAGCTTGGGGTGAGTCAGCTTTTTGGAAACCTAAGAGTTTGTTTCTCATTGATCTTATTTAATATTTTGAAAATAGGACATTTATCATCAGGTTTAAAACCCATCCCAGCAATTCCACTCCAAATGCTAATTTTGGCAAAACAAAGTTCGAGCTACAACTGCCAGCCTTAATTACAAACTTTGCAAATATTAACATTGCAACTAAACATAGAACTGATTTTCTAGTTTCTGGCTTCATGCAAAACATTTGCTGAATGTTTAAGCCCTCATCAGACAAGGAAATGGGTCAGAGTTAAAAAAGGTGATGAAGGCAGCCCTTGTCTAGTGTCATGCTTGTCCCAATAACATTTTGGGACATTTTATATTCAAAAGCATCAATCTGGTGCACTTTGAGAGAGAAAAAAAGTCAAGGGAAGTTGCAGACCTAAATGAATGTATATTAGCATATCTATTTTTGGGATGAATTATATAGATATGAGGACTATTGATTAAATAGTTAAATTGATTCTTATCGATAACATAAAAATCCAATAAATATAACTGCAGCCCTGGCTATTTGATGCTATTCCATAATAACCTACTTTTAATAAAGAAAATTATCAATTTCTTCAATTTAACCCTTAGTTCAATGGCATTTTTTAACCAAATTATTAAGAAAAAGAAAAATCAACTTAAGGGTTGTGGTTTCTTACCAAATACGTGACTTGTCCGATTTTTGCTACATCAGTTAATTTTAATTTCAGTCCAAGTAAATATAAAAATACTTTACATTATTTTTACATTCCAGAACTGAAACTATTTTTTTTTAATTATTTATCTTATATTATTACTTTGGTAATCAATCAATAAATAAAAATATGTTACATAATTAGCCAATTTAAGAGGCTACATTTTCACATAAATCTTAACAAAATAAAACGACTCTTTAAATGTAATAACATGAAAAATCTAAAATGAGATCAGCTCACTAAACAAAACAACTCTGCTTTTATTTTGGTGGGACAGCTTCATAGCCACTCTGTCCCCCATTTTCTATTTTGAAAGAGTTAATTGTTTCTATTATTTATAGTCAGAGGTTTTTCAGTTATTTTTGTACTTGTTGACTTGTGAAAGTCTATATGAAACTTATTTTTACTCATTCTCTCAAACCAATTGGAGAATGCACACTTTAAATATGTTAAAAATCAGAATTTTTGGGCCAATCTTGAAAGCATCTCGACTCTGGTCCAAGTGTTTTTTGAAACTCAACATATTGTCACAATGCTTAATATCTATGGGCTACATTCAATCTTTGATAGGATAATCAATTAGTTGCCTTAGGTTTCTAAAATATAGCTGAAATAATCACTTATTAACCTAATCTGTGTAGCAGAACACTGGGATTGATCAAGCCACTAGGATGTTGTGTGGCAGCTAATTTTCTTTGCAATCTTTTCAAGCTGCTCCAAAAATCTCTCCCACTGCTGCACTCGTCTCCTGTTTGAGTGGTTTCCTCACCTCTGCTTCCTTCCGATGCTTCTTTAATTAAGCAGTTAGACTTCGGCTTTCATCGAGTTAGCGAAGCAAAGTTATATTACTTAGTTCTTCCTGAGACGGAGCAGTATCCCTTTACACGTGATCTCCTCACTCTTCCTCGGTAAGGAAGAAGAAAATGAAAATACCAATAACTTATTAAATATGCCCTTTTCTTTTACAGAACTAATTCATGCTCTCAGAAAATCAGAAAACACATTTCTTACATTATGATAAATCACCCTAGTGATACATCTAAAAAGATTTTATTGGAATTATATAATAAGATCTGGGAAGTAGGATGTATGCCTGAAGTGTTGAAATAAGCAATTTCACATTTCCAATTCTAAAACCAGGATAGAATGGAATAGTCCTTTAATATCAAACAAATGGGAAATTCAGCTGAAGCAATAGCAAAGTGACAGGCAATAGAAGCATTTAGATTTACACAGATATAAAAGTATAAAAACAGAATTAAGAATATGTTCAGTAAAGATAAATAGCGAAACTAAAGTAAAGTGCAGTTATATTTTAATTGGCATACTCAGATTTTACTGTGAAACTGAGAAGTAGTAGCATTTGATATTTTTCCCCTGTGCTAGTGAGAACATCTAGGACAGGGACTGTATAATGTTCTGTCAAGTAATGTATCAGAAGGCCAGGCAGACATCTGCAAGCATCAGATATCAACAGTATGTTCGGACCTTATCAGACCGGTTTGCTATCAGAGGTGGCTGGCTCCCGCCTGGCAGGAAGAAGAAACACTCTGGACACCAAGACTGAGCTCATGCGGTTAGAAGATAATCATTGATTGCTCCATGTTTGGCCAAATGTGCTCTATTAAATTAATGCTTAAAGGACTTGGTTTGGTGATTGGCCAGGTTTTTGGAGAATAGCTATATTCATAACCACAACATGTAGACTTTCAGTTGTATTTTGAAAATGTCATTTGAAGTTATCTGTCTGAACATTTCCAAACCAGTAATCAGATTGTAACTACTGGTCACTTTCCATTACTCAGAGTCAGATCTACAAAATACCAGTCAGATGATGATTTGCTGGGGATCATTGAGAATAAGTAATCGATTCTTGCCAAATCCATTGTTTTCATTGAAGGAACCCTTTCTAGAAGTGATATGGATAAAGATTTCTACCAAGCAAGATCTTATTTCAAGATCCTTTTCCTTAAATTGGGATGAGAGTTAGTCGTTATGTAAATATGCAGGCCTAGAAAAAACATTAATACCCAAATGTGTCATATTTTCATACTGTAATTGTGTTGTCATGGATTTTTTTGGAAAAAGCATTTAATTGGAGGAACTGCAAACTGATTGTATCAAGTAATCTCAAACTCCTAATTTTATAATCGCAAATACATGAGATGGAAGAATGGAGAAACTGGAGAAAAATACACGATTAACATAAAGACTCATTTGATGTTCTACGTTCTTTCATTTTGTGCCTTTATTATCTTTAGTATTATCTAGCTTTTGATCCCTTTTGTTCTTTAATTCCTTAAGACTTTGTCATCTTGAAGTCCAAGTGGGAGGTCCAAGTTCTAAGTCCTGCAATGTTCTGACCATGGTTCCAAGAGACTTATAATTATCAGAAAGAAAAAAAAGTCTTAGATTAAAACAAGTTTTTTAATTCTCATGTTCAATTTGGTTTAAATTGGATAATACGTGGAGACATTGGAGCCAAAGGTAAGGCCATTGTGTGCCATCAGATTTCATTATACCACCACCGTTGCACCCTCTGATATCACTAATCTGAGGTGGAAACCAAATGAGATCAGGTTAACAGTCTTCTGACTTAGTTACATGATGGTTAGGTCAAAGAGGTCAGCTATCAATCTTCCAGAGTTAAAAAAAATTAAATAAAAAGAGTTCTATGCTTAGTTGGAAACTAGATGTGGACCAATAGTTGGTGGCTCCATGGTAAAATGAATTTCTTTAAAAAGGCACAGTAATTTCACTTTTCGTACCAAGATGTCAATCTTCAAGGTCTGGCCACCCGCTCTAGCACAAACTCTAGAGTTTGATGAATTCAGATCTTAACCCCCCCACACCCACCATCTCCAAAAATTTCAAGCCAAACAATCCAAATTTCTGGGAGGAGTTTGATCAAACACAAATGTTATAAACCCACAGAAATGTTTCAAAATATAATCCAAGATGGGCAATTTACTGTTTGTTGGAGAACAGACGCAATACATTTTTGTGTATGTCTTAAATTCTACAAGTGTACCAAATTTGAAACCTCTGAAAAAGTAAGGTAAATTAGGTGGGTGTGGTGAAAAGTTACAGGTGGTGCCACTTCCATTGCAACTTTGGTGAAAACCGTAAAATTTTAGACGTGCACAATCTGGTTAGTGTAGGTGGCCTTTAAACCTTCAAAATGGCTATTCAGATCAGAGAAGAATAAACTTTCATGTTATATTTGTTGGGACTGTATAATAGTTACTGTATAAGCGGGAATAAAATAATCCTGGATTAATCTTGTGAGGTTAGATAATCTAATATAGTATTTATGGCTGTAGTCCCAGCATAGAGAATTAAAAAGTAAGGTTACTGAAAAAAAATTTGGACACTGCTGCATTTTTAATATATCCTTTATTTTATTAAACAAACTTTCAGTAGAAACTTTTTATGAAATAGAAAGAGATTTCCCTGTCAGTAGTTCGCTGGCAGCTGTGGGACCAGACTCCATCATGTTATCTCCAACAATCCTTCTGTTGTGACTTGAACCACAGCTAAAGATCAGTTTCTCTTTAAATCCACTACAAAAATCAAAAGACATCTCTGCTAATTTCCTGGAGAATATATGCTAAACTCTCCGAGTCAAAAACTTATAAAATGACAGATGATCAGAAAGAGATATTGTCTGTAGTTCTAGCAAAACAGCTGATTACATAAGATCCGCTCCGGACACTAAGCATCTTTGTTCCCTTCTGTTGATTTATCACCTGAAGAACATGTTAATGAAATCAATCTCTGGCTCAGAGCGGGAAAAACATCAACGGTACAAAGTGTTAAAACTATAGCGAGGACAGTGACGTTTGTTAGAAAAAAAAAAAAAAGGCCTAAAACAGTAATGAGTAGGTGCACTGTGCACATTGAGCCACCACTGGCAGTGTTCACAAATATTTTCTTAATTGTTAAAAAAGAAAGAAAAAAAATTAAGCTACATGATTATCGTCACAAAATAAAAATCTCTTTGGCATAGACCACCCACCCAGAAGCATAAACACGCACACACTTTTTTTTTTTTTTAAATCAAAAAAATTAAAATCTGTCATTATTAAAAATCAAATTCTTTTCTATAAAAAAACAAAGTCGAGCCCTGTTAAGATTATGAGTCCCATACTTGATAATTGCATATTTTACAGCAGGTGGACAGCAGAGGATGTTCTCTCTGCTGCTGAATCTTCTCTCTACCATATAATCCCACTTAAGGTCCTCAGCCACCTCCTCTTCTCTTTCTACATCCTGTGACACAGCAAAAAGGAGAACATGATTAGAAAAATTATCTAATTAAATCATTTATATAAAATTTCTGCAGCAATCCAGTTCCTTAAAACCTAATCTCATTGAATGTGTTATCCATGTTATTGTGAGTGAAATATAGTTTTAGACTAGTTGTATCCCATAGCTGCCTGAAAATACTGTTGAAGTGGTTGTACCATGCTAATCTGACAGCAATACACCTCAATTTAATGAAGTGCCTAAAAACTGATACCTAAACTCTTAATTTTGAGCACCTGCTCTATATGGTAGTGGGAGATGTCCTAAGGAAAGTAGAGGGGAACATCATTATGATGGAAAGAAATTCAACAGATGACAATAAAGCATATTTATTTTTGTAGATTCTCAGTCCTCCATAGTAGTCTTGAGAGTGAAAAAACTAAAGGAAACTGGACTTCTCTTGTTGTCTTGTATGTATTTCACTTCTCATCCAAAAGGCTTCTTCAGTTCTAAAACGTGGTTGGGAGTATCAGTCTTATAAGGACTGGAACAGTCATACTAAAGGGCAAAGTCACATGACACCTTCTATTCAAATGCCATAGAAGTTTTTTGGCACCAACAATCCTGACGCACCCCCCTCCCAACGATCCCGGGTTGTTTTGGTTAGGGATGCACCGATACAGATACTGGTATCGGCCCCGATACTGTCTAATGTACATGTGTCGTATTGGTTAAACTTAACAGATACCTTGAACCGATACTGAAAATGTAGAAAATCTGCAAAAAATTCCCCAAAAAATATTACTTTTATTTTTGTGATAATTTTATATTTTAAATCAGTTATTTTGTCTTAGTTATGTTTAGTTAGTAAAGTCTGGTGCCTTCAGACTCTTCAAAAAAGGTATAAGGTGGAAGTTATACAGTTTATTAATTTAACGGATCGGTATCGTGTATTGACAGACAAACAAAATCCAGGTATCGGTATCGGGACTGAAAAAGTCGGATCGGTGCACCCCTAGTTTTGGTCACATGTCCCAAGGTTTGAGTTTCTGTGAAACTGTCTGGGGAGCCGAGTCAAGGCAGCACTACAGACACTAGCGCCCCTTTTCCACTAGAGTCTGCTAGGCCTGTTTCCATTACGTTTTTTCTGGGCTGAGCTGATCCCTTTTTTTCTGACTACCTCTGACTCTGTCTGAAGCGGGGGGGCCGAGGCGACCCAACATACGCACCTGGGTACTGACTGCTCTGGCAAAGTGATATAACTCTCACTCCTGCGTACATAGTGGTAGTCAGTTATTGGTCAGATGGTATTAGTTTGAAGTGCTTTCACATAAAATGGTGAAGCACGACTTCCAGCAAGTTCAGAACAATGCTGGGGGAAACAGAAACAAATTAAAGGTGGAATAACGGGCGGTTGAGGACTGTGATGGTCACGGTGGGGCGGACCACAAAGACTGGGAGTGCTTTACAGAAATGGTCAGCTTTATGGTGAAAGGGTTAAACATTTAATGACACTTTATAACGTTAATGGCTGAAACCTTTGGTTTAGTTTGTGAAAAAAAGTTGATTAAATTTCAGATCAGCCCTGGTTCAGCTGTTGGCTAAAGCTAACCAGATAGTCACCAGAGTGAAGACAGCTGAAGCCAGCTTCTGACGACCGGAAGCAGAACCAAGGGGAAATTTTTAAAACCACAGGTGTTGTTAGCAGCATGAGCCACAAGTGTTGTTAGCCCCTGGGTAAGTTTCATGTTTCTCTCTGTAACAGATTCGTAGTGAGCCGTGAGAGGGTAGTCCTGCTTTAAGACAGCTGATCGTAGTATTATATTTCGTTTATTATCGCTATGTTTCGTGTTTTCGTGCGTCGAGGATCGGTTCAAAATGAAATGCGACATTTACCTGAGCAACATTCATCCTAAACAACGTCCTCTGCTGCTCCATTGTTGTGACATCTGACTGCGGCAAAGTTACACCGATGGTTCGCTTAGGTACTATGAAAAAATTCGGTTTCAGCTCAAATCATTTCTTCCTTTTTGTGGTTTGAAAGGAGAGAGATGTGGCTGACAGAGCTGTGTGGGTCAGCGTTAATGATTTGTTTAGAGTAAGTAATGGTTGTTGTATTAAGCTACCAGATATGCTATAGTGAAAAGATGAGGGGAAACATTTTTTTTCTATCAAACTTTTTTGAATTGACCCCTTTTTTTTTTCCCTATCGCACCACACGTCTATAGATCGATATATACTGTTATCGAGTTATCGTCCAGCCCTACTTTGCCCACTGCCGATTTCCTGAGATGGCAATGGAGAAACAACCAGCCTATTTTGGTTTGGGCTGACAAGGCCCAGGATGAGCCGACCCTAGGAGAAAAGTGGCATAATAGGGTCTCAAAGAAACTCAATCTTCACCGTCCTAATTAAGAAAGGCATCCACATAGCATTATGCTGCCAGTGCAACTATAGGTGATAATTTACAGCACACAAAGCGTTTTGCATTTACCCTAAAAATGTACATTTTTGTCTTGTTTAGCCAAAGCCCCATTTTCCACACTTTTGCCAAGTCTACTAAATGGCTTAAAGGAAACTTCAGAGGGGACTTTGTATGCCACCCCCTCTCAACTACTCTACAATACTATCACCCCTCCATAAGGAATAGATTTTAGATGTGTACGGCTAATATATGTAAGCAGTTCTGTATACTTTTTGCTGGTATATCTTGCAACCTAATAAAACACAGTGAAGAAAAAATGTCAAAACAATGTGCATTAGTCACCAACCATTAATAAGGTTCATTGTACTGTCTGTCGTAACCCATGTTCTGCTGATATTCATCCTGTAGCAAGTGTCCATCAAAGCTGTCCATTGGTACGTCAGCTTGGTATCCGTAGCCCTGGAAACCACCGTCTATTTCTGCAAGGAGTTAAAACATTTTGTGTTTTCATTAGTTTCCTGTTGGAGTCACAATGCTGATAATAGCTCTAAATACAACAATGGTGGGTATTACTCCACATATTTAGAAAACTAGTCAAAAACCCCACAAAGAAAAACAGAAGAGCAGCAGCTGCTGAGACGATGTGATCATAAAAGGAAAAAGAGAAACAGAAAAGGAACGTAGAAAAATGCCAAGTTCCGCTTATAGAGATGGACGTTTTTAAAAAGCCATATTTTTACCTTGTAAATACTGCTATAAATTAGTTTGTTAAAAAAAGTCTGCAGGCAGCTGCAGTGTTTAAGTGCTAACATGTTGGTGCCCTGCTGCAGCTGCACCATGTGCTGCAGTGACCCCAGTGCTGCAGAATGTGCTGTATGTGCACATTTATGGTCAGTTACTCACCATCTGAATAGCCACCTTCAAGGATGGTGTTGTGGGCCTGTCGAAAGAGGCCAACAGTAAGTTACAACGTACAGCTTTACCTTTTTTTCAATTTGTTCAAGACCATAGATTACAATAAAAAGGCAAGAGTGTCCCCATTTAGGTTCTATTGGTTCTATTGTGTTTGATATAAAAATTTGACATTCAGGCAGCAGAGGGCGCAGCACACTCACCGCCTCCCAGGCTCCAGGGTCGTGTTTGAACAGAGTGTGTGTGAGCTCTACAGAGACACGCTTCTTGAAGTCTGGGTTCTTGTCCTCAGAAATGCGGAAGAGCACAGCGGCAGCGTAGGTAGCTGGAGAGAAAGAATTATTGAACGATCAGTGATGCACAAATGAACAAAATATAAATATATGAACAGAAACAAACGTTAGGAATGACTATGCAAACGTTTAGAGGGAACTTTAGGTCTGAAAGGGTTTGAAATGTAGTGATTACATTCATCTTAAAAATGTCAAGAGAAAATGCAAAGCAGAACCCTTAATCTCTGCATGAAATAAAAAGTATAAAGATTAAATAAATTTTATAGAAATGTTTGTATAAGAGGTGGAAAGGCATTAAAGTTGGTAGGATATTTTACACTCATTTTATTTTTATGGCTTGTGGCTTTTCGTATTGTGGCTACGTATTGGGGATTAGGATCTGGCGGGAAATGTTCTGAGATTCAGTATTGGTCTCTGGTCTTGCTCACTGATGATTGAAGTAGGGCTACTGCATCTCAAAGTCTGCCAGTTATTCAAAGGCAACACATTTGCATTTAAAACAGGAACTGTTGAGTTTTCTCAAATTATAAATCTTCAGAATCATTTCAATCCGATGGCCATCTTTACTTCCCACATTAAAAGGACGCCCTGTACTGTAAGTCTTAGTCAAGTCTTTCCTGTAAAAATAAGAACCCTGAAACCATGATCATATCTCAAAAATATATGTAAGGATATATGTAAGGGATAATGCCGCTTCTCGTCGGACGGTTCACGCCTACGTGTCGTCCATTAATTTCTGGACACCTCGAAGGGTACTATCCCGCTTATACCATGGTCATTTACAAAAGAAAGAAATATTTAATCAATTAATAATATTCTAATGTATTTTAGAGTTAAAATTGTGACTTTTTTAATAGAAATCAAGCGCACTAACTAATATCTCCCGTACACAGGCGTTGCCTAGCAACATGGCCACAGCGAGCCGACCACAGCAGTTGATCAGTGATGGGAATTGAGATGATGGCTTTACTTTACGTTACGTGATACAAAGTAGCATTTCAGAAGGCCAGTGCACTACTTACTGCTTGTGTGTGTCCAGAGGATAATGCAAAACTTTGCGAATAATTTAGAACTGTCATCTGGCAGTTTGACGGAACACCTTTCCTAGGTGTACATTATCACTTTTTAACCTACACCCTCCAGCCAATCACGATTGAGTATTCACCCAGACCATGGTATAAATATAAATAAACCATATACTTTTGTAGTATCTCTCCTTTCAAGTTGCACTAATAAACTTCAGCCAACGTTACTTCTGCTTCACAGAACTTGAAACACATTTTTGGTGGGCGGGAAAACCCCAGATGTTTTGAGGGATGTGGACGTAATTAGGGTTTTAAAGGAGCGCAGTCACTGCAGTGCAGAAGGGGGACATAATTTGGACATGAGTCATTAACAAAGTTTCTGCTCAGTAACACAACAGGAATATGAGTGAATTATCTGATGAACAATGAAAACAGTAGGGCTAGGCTTGGGAAAAAAAAAACAGAACATATTTGAATTACTTTGATTTTTTTTTGCTCGGGATAAAAAAAACCTAAATAAAAAAAACCTAAATAGAGTTTTCGTGTAATGGCAGATTTTTGGCTCCCTGGAGCTACCGTAACGGAATTTGTATGGGTTTGTTACAACAGATGTGGAGCAAAAAACCCCACGCTGTTACATTTGCCTAAAGCCCATCACAGTTAAAGGCAGCAGCGCCACAAACGAATTCCAACACCTGAAACAGAGGCATCCAGTCAAATATGAAAAAATACCAAACAAAAAAAAATGACGAACAAAACCATAGTGACCGACAAACCTTGGCTAAAAAAAAAGCTCAACAAAGCCTTCGCACAAGTTCATGGGGGTTAAAAAAAAAAAAAAATCATAAATCGAATTCAAAATAAAATCTGAGATAAAAAGTTTACATAAGACAATAGAACAACATTTTCTACAATGCTAATAATAGACTTAAACCAATATCCATCTTAAAAAGAGAATTTTAAAGGCAGATTAAGCAGTTTAACTGGTGTTAAGATACCCTAAATAGCTTGGTTAGTTTCCAACCACTGAGCTAACTCAGTTTAGTTAACCTCAAAAAGCAAACTAGCTTGGTTTAATAACACTGCATTCAATCGGAATAGGAAATCGGAGCTTGGTTCTGGAAATTACAGCAAAGCCAACTTGAGAAGACTCTCCCCGCAAGATGGTGCGGGATGCAATCACGTCTCCAACTAAACGTAACAACCCGATCAGTTCAGAAATTAAATGTTTTGCATTTTCCCTGTGGCTAAATAGCTTAGTTTCGCTACTTTGCAACACGGACGACTGGTTTATATCCCAACCATCTATCAGCCGATCAATCCACCAAACTCTTAAAGCGCTCTGTCGACCACACATTTTCCAACAATTCATCCGTTTCCCATTAGACATCCAGCAACTGCATCAAATTAAAGCCAATTTAATTAAAGCCCTTAAATGCATGTAAAAGTGTATTTTGGGTGTTTAGGAGTGCAGACAACTTACATTTATTCTCTTCTGGTGCTGTGTTTATATCTTTACATTCTTTTTTGGTCATATTTTTCAGTCTGTTTAGTTTTCTCTATTCGCTATTACGTTTTCTTGTCTATTACGTCACAGCATTTGTTGTTGAACTGCCAAATAAGGTAATGGACTTCCGGGTAACCAATTTCGTGAAGCCGCCATTTTTTCTCCCCCACAGCGATTTTGTAGTCCAAGGTCAGTCATGTCGAAATTACAAGAAAGCAGGTCAAAATGTTCAGTTAAGGGGTGTATTAACCCACACAAATCCCTACACCGACCCCCAGCATCAGAGCCTCTGAGAAGTGCCTGGTTAAATTTTATTTTTAGTGGAAATATACCGACATCCAAGGGGAAAGTTCTCCTCGTTTGCGCAAAGCACTTCGAGGAAGAGTGCTTCAGCAACCTCGGTCTGTATCAGGAGGGATTTGCTGAAAGACTTGGTCTGATTGAGGCGTCAGTTCCTTCTCTCCACGGAAACGACGGACAAAGCAAAGCGGTAAGCTTCAAATAACACTAAAATGACAGTAAACTTTATTTTAGACATGAATGTTGTGTGTTGATATGTCTAAACTTCACCCTCTCTGTAAGTAGGCAATTTTGTGTAAGTTGTATGAAGCGTCAGTCTCGTGGCCGACACAAAGATGTCAACGTGCATTATTTCTGCTATTTGCGCTGTTCATAATTACGCTTTTATTGACATTGAAGTTTTCCATTTCCTGGTTTCACACGTGTCATTCAACAACCAATCACACTGCTGTCCGTTTATTTACCCCTGCATAGGAAATTACATTTTCCATAGCAACAGGACGACACACTTACTTTTAGGGATTTGTGCTGCGTAAAAGTAGCTCTTAGTGCGTTTGTGAATTGGGTTTAGACGACAAGTCCTACGTAAGACCTTTTAGCGCGAGTTAGGATTAACACCTAGTGGTAAGATAAGAGTCTTTGTGAATACGGCCCCTGATTTACTGAAGTGCAGTAGTTTATCCATATAAGCGGTAGCCATATTGAGTCTACGCCTGCCATTAGAAGAGAAGCTCTGACCTTTTAAATAGGCATTCTACATTTCAGGGATTGTTGCATTTGATTTAATTCAATATAAAACTAAAACAAACTGTAGTAGACAAATACCAAGAGTTTAGCTGTTGGAAAGCTATGACAACTAGTTCTGTGAGCTGGTAGTCAGCTGCACTACCTGGCTTTGTGACCTTAGCTGGTTTAGAGATATGCCAACTAACATTTTCAGGTTGGTTGATGTTCTGTCAAACCATCAGCTATTATCATTTAAGCAGACTACTTGGTTTAGCATATAAACCTTGGAAAAGGTAAATGAGAAAAAAAAATGGCATGACTTTAACATCTTTTATATTAATTTCTTGACTTTTTTGTTCTCTCCAACTATGACTCATAGCAACATTACAAAAAGCCGATTGAGCTGTGATGTAAATCCTACCGATGCCCTCGTTGTTAGAGTGCAGTAGCTCCATCAGTGGAGCCTGTGCTCCCTCTGCATCAATAGCCTCGGCAGCTCGTTTATCCAGGGCCAGCTCACACAGAACGCCTGCTGCCACACGCTTCAAGTTGTCCACTGGAGAGTATAGGAGCTGCAGAGACAAAGGTTTGAGGGTAAATAACTAAAGACTATGTTTAAAGGGATTTAGTTAAGAATAGTCATCGGCCAGCTACCGGTATCAGGGTTTAACACAAAGTTTTTACAAAGGTTTTCTACATACCGTTCCTATGGGTTACCATGATCTTAATGTGATATCTTAGATGAACAGTAACGCAGCACTGTCCTTTTCCAACTTGTAGTCATACACTATAGGTTAACTGGCTAAAAGAAGGTTAATACTCTTTTACACACTTTTACTTCTATATTTTTGCTCAAGTCTGTTTATGAAAGATACCAAAATGAACGTTATAGGGAACTAATAATTCTAACCAATAATAATTGTCTTTTGAGCAGAACAAATAGTCTGTTTTTATGAAAAAAATTGGATAGTATTTACAGTTTGGTTCGTAATTTCGTGTAGGTATCATGATAATGGGATATTTTTACTTGAGGTTAAACTGTGAGAATTCAGTGTTTGTTACCTGGACAAAGAGTGGAATTGTGTCCAAGTTGGCAATTTCATCTCTGTTGGTGGGATCTCTTGCCAGGATGTGCAGAGCTCCTGTGCAACCCTCCACAATCTCCTCCATCCTTACTCCATCCTATAGTTGAAATATTAATGATTATTTCTGGGGGAATAAAATCGACAGATGCTGGTGTATTTTACAATGATGAGTATTTTTAAAGAAACCATACAGATACCTGGTATGTCTGCTGACTGGAAGAACCGTGTTTTTGATTGTCATTGTGGGCTTTGAGCAGCAAGTTGACCAGACGGGGAATGGCTCCGGCATCTCTGAGGGGGGTCTGGTTTTCTGGGCACAAGGCCAGGTTACGGATCAGGCCAACGGTGGCCTACAGACAGGGTGAAAAAAATAAAATAATAAAATAAAAAAAGAGACAGCAAATCCTTAGCACAGGATATACATAATCATACATAAAGAAGGGTTCAAAAAATAGTCTACTTTTGTTTTTAGCTGAACTGCTTCCTTCAGAGATGCTCCATTAGGCTGAGCAACACTTTTAACACCCTTTATAAAGTCATTACCCATCTGCCCCAACGTTTACATTGGAATCCCTTGATTGAGATGCATTTCAAAATCAAAATGTTTCCCTTTCATTTAAGACCACCAGCCTTTTGTCTTCCCCTTCAAAAGGTGATTTATGGCACATTTCTAACCAAACAAGCTTCAGCAGGCGGACTCTGCTCCCGTTAAATCCATTTGTCTACCTTGATGACTGGCCAGTAGTAAGGAGTGTTGAGCAGCTTGACGATAGCCGGGATGCCGTAGTGGTTCCTCACGGCGTGCTGCGCCATCTCGGCCTGCTGGTGGCGTGAGGTCAGATGGCGCAGAGCGCAGACTGCCGGCTCGGTCACGTCCTCCTTTTCCCCGGCGCGCAGTATGGCGTGGATCAGCTTCTCCACGCCGTTGCTCTGGGTGACCAGAGATTTGTTGCTGCTGTTGTTGCACGTTAGGTTGGACAGGATGCCGGTGGCACAGGTGAGCATGTTGAGGTCGTCTCCACTGAGGAGGCCCACCAGAACCTGCAGCAGGTGTTCAACTCCTTCCTGAAAAATGTAGAAGATGGCGCCGGTTTAGATTAGTTGCGTGCCGGGTTAGCGGAATGGAGAATGAGGTGCTTAGGAAGGGAATTTTCACCTGCTTTGTTGCTGCATCAGACAGGTTTCTGAGAGTCCACAGGCAGTTCTGCTGCAAACGCTGGCTGGAGCCCTGCAGGTGTTTACCCAGAGCTTGCATCCCACCTGAGAAGACAAAGGGGGAAAAAAACAACAACCCAGCTCTCAGCAATGTTTCATAAAGTCAGCTGTTATGTGCTTGGGGCTTCATTCAGTACAGGTGTGTCTCTGACATGCTGCACATATTACATACCAGCCTCTACAATGGCTGGTTTGTTGCTGGGGCACACGGAGAGGACTTTGAGGACACGGCTCGTTGTCCAAAGCAGCTTCTCGTAGTTGTAGTTCTGCATGATGTGAACCAGACCCTCAGGACCTCCGTTGGCGAGAATGATCAGCTGTTTGCACAGAGACACAGTGTTAGGAAGAACTGCTTTATAAACTGTTCAGAACCACTTTAATCTCTGCATGAAGAAAAAAAAAAGGCTCTATTCTACAAAACTATAGCCTAACAGATTAACCCCAATTAAACTGTTTATTACTTTAATCGGAAAAAAATTTAACCGCACCCATATAGTCGACTTAACAGCTCTGTTCACATGCCACACCCAGCGCTACAAGGCCGTCCCACTGCAGCATTTGGCAGCTCTCTAAGCAGGTGTCCCAGCTGCGGGAGAACACAATGTAATAGGTGGACACACACCTTGCTCTCCTGGTTGCCGTAGGACAGCAGCTGCAGACAGTCAGTGGTGATGGCCAGGAACTTAGGGTTGCTCTTCTTCAGCAGAGGGACCATCCTCTGCAGTCCATCAGCCAGACGCACGGCCATCTTGGCTCCTTCCTGGTGCAGCAGCAGGTTGTGAAGTGTGGTGATGGCATAGAAGAGCACAGACTCCATGGGAGAGCTGAAGAACACAAAACAAACCAAAAATGTCAAAATCTTATAGTTTAGTCAACCAATTTTTCCTTGAACTATAATAAAGAGAAAAAAGAAAAATGGAACTCAGAGGGATGCCTATTTACGTCATGTTACAACCTAAAGAAAGAAACGTTTATTAGAGCTAGAAGAAATATGTATCAAATTATGGAGTTGGTTATAAATAACTATTTCTACATTTTTTATATACAAATAAAATTAGATCTAATTGAATTCTAATTTTGTACAATATTATTGCTGTAGAAAATTGTCCATAGTAATGGTTCTCCATCTGAATGTAAAAGGTAGATTTGCTCTAATTTTAATATATGGAAAAAAGCTGATGGCAAAATATTTTCGTCACAGTTTAGGTCGAAAAACATCTCAGATTTTTAATTGAACTCGGGAACAGATCAGGGAAAAAGGGAGATTTTCAACTTGGGGGATTTTTCCCAAAAAGAGATGGATACAAGCTGCATACCTAAGCTGTCTGAGAAAAACCAGTTGGGGATGAAAAAGAGTGTCTCGCCGGTTGTGGGTTCTTTTTAATATCTGTGAAATTATGGAGGGTTTAGGCATACAATAACTTCCAACTTTAAATCAGACCAACAAGCTGACAGCCTTTGAAGAAAGATGCATCTGACTCTGCAGTTCATTCTATTCCTAGCACTGCAATTAAATCAAATAGTTCGGTTTTGAATTTGTAAATTATGCATTTTGTTTTCTTGCCCGGGGCTGAAGATGGGAATTAGCCAGTGCCTAAATGTGGTAGAAAGCATTTCTCTGAAACAATGCTCTTATACTGAAGAGAATTTTAAATGGAGTCCCTGAATAAACTGAACAACTTATCTTTATTGTTGTGCTGTCTGTGATTTTATGCCAGCTCGAACTATATTGTTAGCCAGCGAGCTGTGTTGCAGATTTTAAAAAGTGCATCAAAGAAAAAGTCAGCCCATTTTTGGGCACATATCTTTATTATACTCTATGCACAGCGCTTTGTAGAGGGAACGAATTTGGGTTTTCCCTACCAATCTGTGACCTTTTAAGCCTTCTAAATAACACCAAGAGAGACTGTACTGGCTGCATGTGCCTCAGGTCTGTAATAGGCCCTCAGCTCTCCCTGTTGTCCTCAAATATCCTCAGAGTAAAGGAGACTTTCGCAAAACCAGGCTGAAACAGTAGTCATTACATTTTATGACTTTCAAAGAAGCACATTGCATTTATGAAGCAGCAGAGCAACTTTTACCTTTTGTTCTATTCACACGACTTACGAGAGCCGCATTGCATTATGGGCCAAATTGTCCAAAATTCATTAAAACAGTGTAAATATACCACTGCTAGTCTACTTGTTCAGTAAAAGCAAACCACAAATAGCAAGTTATAAGTTTATTGAAACTGTAGCTATATTTGCTGAATGAGAGCTGTTTTTATACAAACTATGAGCAGTTCAGGTACCATTAGAACTTTATAACAACTCGGCCCATGTTGGAGCAGCTAATAAGGGCTGCAGAACATTTGGTTGGAACAAAATCAATTACTGCCAAGAAAACATAACAGACAATAGCAAGGCAAAAGGCAATGGTACATGGGTTAAGTGAGAAGCACTACTTCTTAAGTGCACTAAAAATTAACTTTCTTCAGAATGCCAGCTTGGAGTCTAGAAAATATTGGTAGTTTAACTCATCTCTTAAAAACACCCAAAACAAACAAATAAAAACGTATTTCTTTGTGTACCAAATAGGGATGTAAGAAAATACTCATGCCAGTATACCGCAATATTTTATCAATATTCCAAAGCATTGTATACATTTTTACTTCCTTTTTTTATTTGAATTGAAACATTAATGATGACAGTAATTTTTGAAGTAAAATTAAATGTACGACCACTAGTTGGTGGCTGTTTTCACCTCTTTTCTTCCAGTGGATCAACTAGATCTAAAAATAAGATTGTTTAAAGTATGAAACAAGGTTAGAGTGTTATGAATGCTGTGAAAGATTTCTACACTTAAATTCCGTTTTTAAAATCACATTATACAGCCTTACTGATGGTATTGCAATACATCCCAATATATATCGTATCGTCCCGTATTGTGATAAAAATCCTATCACTAGATTACTGCCAATACTAGTGCCAAACCAAGAGTAAAGATAAGGAAATGAAGCCTGTTTTAAACGTGGGTCCAGCAGTACCTCAGCATGCGAACGAGAGCCGGGATCCCTCCAGACTTGAAGATGGCGAGCAGACCCTCCCTCTGGTGGGACAGGTTGTGGAGGATGCTGGCCGTGGCCCTGGTGGTCTCCATGTCGTTTGTGTTCTGCATGGCCCGCACCACCGCCGCCACCATCTGAGGGGACTGCATCAGGGCACGCCGAGAGGCCTCCTTACGGGTGAGCTGGTTCACAATCTGTGCCGCCTTGCCGACCACCACCTGTTAAGAGATGAACAGTTGGAAAGGGGAGCGTTTTTAATTTTACTGTGGTAATGATAACTGATTAAATTTTTTTAATAAAAAACATCTAACCAAATATAACTTCAATTCTTGTGCAACAATATTTCAGCCTAGCCATTGGTTTTGCAGAAATGCATGGGTGCATGTTCTTGTGTTCTCATTTTTAATCACCTGATCTTCATCGTTGAGCAGTTTAGTGAGCTCTGGGATGGCCCTTGTGGCCAGCTCTGCGTCGTCCTGGTAGTTGATGAGATGGATGATGGCGGTTTTGAGCATCTGTGAGGGCTCGGCCAGCCTCTGGACGTTTGTCATTTGGGACGGGTCTGTCTGGGTCGACAGGATAGTGGTGCTTTCCTCCAGCGTCTCAGGGAACATCGCAGCCCGAACACGCTGAGCTCTGCTCAGTGTGTACTGGCTCTCCAACTCTAGAATGAAAGAAAGGGGTTATCAAACTAGACGGGACACATTTTCACAAAAACTGGTCAATCTGAGGATTGGCTTCATCTCACCTGGTTCCTCTCTGGTGACGGTGGTGGTCTTGACATAACGCGTGGTTGTGTACTCGCCGTCATCGTCTCTAATGGTTGTGGCTCCAGACTGGATGCCCGAGTCGAGCCCGTACGTCGTCTGCTGCCACTCTTTAACCCTTTTAATGCCACTATCCATCTCACCCACTAGAAAGCACAAAAAAGGAATGGAAGGTCAGAAATGATATAAGTAAATTTAAATGAATCAGTTAAAAAGCTTAAATCGACATTTAACAGGAAAATAACATTGATTTAGCCCCTTTTTTCATTGAATTCTCATAAATCTAAAATATTAAAATCATGACAAAAAAACTTTGATGACAAAGTGAGATCATTCAAAAATCAAGTTTATACTAGATTTTTTTTACCAGTTTAGCCAGAGTAGACTCTGATAACATGAAGGCTGACATGTTGGCACTACAATCTTAAAGAAAAAGTTATCATTGTACTTGAATGTGATCTGTTAGGATGACCTCTATGCGAATACAAAACACAGTAGTTTAAAGTTGGACAGGTCATAACAATGAAACCCATTTCATTCATAAAGCCATTTAAAATATAAATTCTGGGGTTTAATTAGTTAAACATTTAATGTAAAGAGGCCATTTCACTGTAGTTTGAAGAAATATTTTGAGAGTCTCCCCTCTCATTCTAATATTTTTTTTACCTTCTCAGGTAAATAAATCTAGAGATAGAATTAATAGATTAATAGAATTATTAGCCACATGTATATTAAAATAAGAAAAAAAAATGAAATTTCAGATATCAGTTTTTAATAGAGCCCAATCTGCCTCATATAAAATGCAAACAAATTTTTCTAGGATGCAATAGTGTTGTACCAAAGCTTTAAAAAGGATAAATGCTATCCTTTTATTTCTTGAAACCTTCCCTCATAGGCAATTTGGATTTTTTAAAATGCATTTAAACAGCATCTTTGGGGAAACTAAATAAATAAATCTGTTAATTATCAACTAGTTAATCTGGCTAGTTAATTTACTTGATTAGAAATCTGTTAAAAATACATTTTAACATCAGATATTGTTAAATGTTGGTTAAAATTATTTGCATTCATCATATTTGAACCACTTATGACTTGGAAACATCACAGATACCAACAAAAGGAGCACATATTAGCTCCATATAATATTCTATTCTCTACTTTTGCCTTAATGGGTTTAAGTGACAAATATCAGAGACCTGCAGGATGTAGCATTATGCGACTAGCAATTTACGGTGCCGTTTTAATAAATCTGTCCAAAATTTTGAAAATGGGTTTGCAAATCCAAGCCATTTTACAGGACTATACAAGCCAGAGAAATTAGAAAACAAACAGCATGAGATAGCTAGAGGGAAAAAAACTACAGTAAATAAACATCACTGAAACAGACAGAAGGAGAAAAAAAATGGGTAAAATGCAGAGAACAGATGAAAATAGGAGCTGAATCGCTTACTTTGCATCGCCATCCTTGTCCGTTGTTATCAAAGGAGCAACGGTAGAGCCAACCTGAAATATGCGGAGAAATAAAGTAATGATTTCCCCAGATTTCCTTCACTCCAAAGGATCAAGACACATCTGACTACATGCCCATCCTTTCATGAATTACTCAGCATTTTGGCACACTCTCTTGCACCAGCCCTGTCGTTTTGCTTTCTCGTCTGCCACCGTGACAGAGCCAGAGTTGGACCCTCCTACCCTGCAGCCAGGCACTCTGACCTGAAAACGACAACACAAAGCAGCAGCGGCGGCAGCAGCAGCAGTGTCGTAGTTTCAGGAGCAGGGAGGGCGAAGTGGGCGGAGAGACAGCAGCGTGTCAGAAATTCTCAGCACCGACCTTTAACCCCAAGTCCCCACCCAAACAGCCTCCTGCTGACGAATGACAATCAACTTGCCTGTCAGGTTTAGATTCTGGTAAGCCAGTCTGTGTGTGTATTCAGTGAGCGGACACCTCATCATACACAAAACAAAACATAAGAAAATACTAAATCCTCCACATGCATGCAGCTTTAACATGTTCCCAGTTATCGAAACAATTTCAAACGGCTCTAAATGTGTTATTTGGCAACATCTCTCCAGGTTGCGTGTTTAAGATTTTACTTGTAGGTGCATGTTCATTCTACACCCCTTGACACGGTGTAATTTCCCTGACAGTCATCCTTCCTGCTTCATTAGTTATTCAAACGAGATTTAGCTTCACGCTACTATGTTTCATTTGTATGCAATTCCCTCCCCAAAAAAACCCGCAATGCACCCCTTTATGAAACAGTGCAGTAGAACAGCATCTCCATAGAGTCTCCTGGTCAATTTAAATGTCTTTTTTTTCTTTCTGCACCAAGATTCTGTAGGAAGAAACATTCCCAGTGCAGGGTCTTTATTTTCCGGAGTAAACAGCCACTGTCGGGACACGCACGGAAACGTTCGCCACATTTCTGCAGCTCAGACGACATTCACCACAGAAACTCCCTTGAAAAATCTGCATCCATAATAGCTGCCTGCCACTGGCTGTGACACATGACTAACCAGCACAATGTGTACACTGTGCTGCTTTCAAGTACTTTCAGATGTTTGGCTGTTAGAGAAAGCTTTGTTAGGCAAATTGCTGGGCCACATTGTGCGCATCTTACACAAGCACAGATGATGGACTTGAGGTATACAAAGATTTCAAAGAACACCATGATGCATAAAAATAAAAAAATAATAAATAAAAGAAGAGACTATCCCTGAAGCTGTTGTGAGACATCTGTTCTTTGCACAGGAATAAGCATCTATGTGAATCCTCTGTTATTACAACCAATGAAGCAAGCACTGGCAAAAGTACATAATGTCTAGCTGCGGCGTTGGCAGAAAGTGAGCCATAAAAACTGAGTCAGGGCAACAGAGATCAAAGTACGGGCATTTAAGAGGGCTGAAATGAAGCTTTTACAAAAGTATATTGTGTCTTCCAAATGAATCCCTTGGTACCCTTGTTTGGGAACCACTTTAGTACTCCTTAATTGTCAATTTGAGGTTAGAAGAATGCATGGTTTTATTCTATTAATGAAAATCTGAAAGAGTTTATCAATATCAAACCACCTTTTGCTGCAGTTACAGCTAGGCCTTCCACTATAACAAATTCTGCTGGAGGATAAATTGCCCTAGATATTATTGCGATAAATCATAATATTGCCGTTTTGAGGATTTTCAACTAATGTAATAATAAGGCATGTAGCACCCTCTTGAAAATCTTTAGACTTTAATTTCTAAAGAACATTTGCCAATGAAAGTGGAAGACACTTAATATACAGTATAAATCAACAAAACAACCGAGACAAACGTCTGGCAAAAAGATGCGTGCAAACAACGCTTGAGTCCAAAAATGGCTTATGCACTAGCTTTGCACATCTAGAGACTCAAATATTTGACCAGTTTTATTTGCAAAGTAGCTCAAACCCTGAAAAGTTTGCTATGAGAATTCATCAAAAGAAATGTATCAATTTCCACAAATTGTACATTGTGGTTACATCTTGAATTTTTCTGGGCCGTTCTTCTACATGAATATGGTTTGATCTAATTCGTCCATGATAAGTCTGCTATGGTGCCTGAAATTCTGCTCATGATGGAGGGAGAACTTTAAAGAGATTTTAGTCTCCTGCAGATTACTTCCAGAATGAAGCTGTATTTAGCTCTGACCACCTTCTTGTTGACTAGCTTTTCCTACTCCGCTGAAAAAAGCATCCCCACAGCATCATGCTGCCATCACCCTGTTACACTTTGGGAATGGTGTGTTCAACATGGTGTGCAGTGTTGGTTCTCCTGCATACATAGCATTTATCATGCATAACGGCGATTTTTCGGCTCAGCTGACCAAAGGATCGCACTTTCAATGTTCGATGTGCCTCCTTTCTTCTTACCACTTTTCCTTGAAGACCAGATTAGGAGATTGCACAACAAACACCCGTCCTGTCATACAAATTCTCCCACCTGCACACAGTTACTAGAGACCTATTAGCTGATTCTCTGGTCATTCTCTCCTTTCCCTCAGTTTAGGTGGCAGCCTCGGCAGTTGTGCCCGTTTTCAGATGACCTGAAAGTTATTCTGTGATATGTCTGCTATGTCTTTTGATTTTTAATTGGGACCGTTTGTTCACCAACAGTCTCTAATGAACCTCTGAGGCCTTCACAGAACAGCCGGACTAATACTGAGATAAAAAAAAAAAAAAAAAAAAAAGGTGAAATCTATTTAGGCTGTAGTGGACTTCATTTGTTGGCAGCAGAGTAGAAAGGCCTGAAAAGAAACCAATTCAAAACGGTTCCAGTTTTATTTGCTACAAAAAAACAAAAACAAAATTAAAACTAAAGCCATGCTCTTTTTTTCTCTCTCTCTCTCTCACTTAAAACAAGCAGGACTTTCACAATAAAAACCACAGATGTTTGTGGTGGTAACATGAGAAAAAGGGAATAAGGTCAAGGGGTATGGATATTGTTCCTTAGTGTGGCATATGTAAAGTATTATTATAAATGCAGTATATGAATTGGATTCTAAAGTGACTCCAACAGAGGTTACCACAGCTCATTTTTCATCAGCGTGTCCTTCAAAATGTTTGTGCGTTTTCTTTAACAGATGTTCTGTTATGCCTTATTCCCCCATCCCCCTTTCTTTCAAAACGAAAGACTTTCACCTAAACCTGATAGTTTTGTGATGTTTCAACATTTTTTCTTTATCGCTGTTCACCTTCAGAGATTAGCATAGAGAGTTTCAGCTGCAGTAAGTCTGGCATGAAATCCCCGCAGGACCAGGCCCCGAAGGTCTGTCAGTACTTGCAGCTACATGATGCACTGACTCATCAAGCGTCTGCTGACAAGTGCTCTTACAGTCAACGTTCATGCTCACCATTCTGACGAAAAAAAAAGAAAAAGGAGCGGCTTCTCTAAAAAACATATAGGAATCTAACTCATCTTTCAACCAACTGTGGGAATAAATCGACAGATGTTACAAACAGCTCTGGTTAGAGTTTTAGAGAGGCTGTGGTGGTTTGAAACATTCAACCTGTGTGATTTGTTTTTCCTCCACACAGAGAGTTCCCATGCTCTGCTTTGTTACTGCTAGGCGAGGCAGTGGGTTCAGTCAACTGACACGCCTTGCTGATCGCCTTGGTAACATCCACGGCTCTGTTTTGCTCAAAGTTTTATCTCTTGGCCCATCTGATGTCTGGAACTGCAGACATTTTGTTTTTGATAAGTGTTGCTCCTTCCATCGCGGGCCTATTTCTCTTTCTCTACTCTGAAACCCAGATGAAACAATTAAACCTTTTAATAAAGTTCAAATACGAAGATTAAGGTAAAAAAAAAACCCCAGAGTAAATATGGACCTAAAATCTGTTTTATATTCCTCCTGCTGAGTTTCAAGGCTTATCAACCAGTTTCCAGTTAAATGCGCCGCCATATCGGGAACATCAGGCTGGACTTTGCTCTCTTCTAGTTAATAAGTGATGCCTTCTTTTCACTCCCACTGTATCGTTCTTTATTACTGTCTACACTGAAACAGTATCATGGGGGCCTAGCTTTGGGAGAAACCCGGGCACCTCCCACCAGTCTTGTTAGGCAATAGGATGACTTCAGGCTTCTTTAAAAAAAAGAAAAAAAAAAGAAAACAAGCTTCACAGTAAAACCAGGAATGTGCATCAGTGAAAAGCTGACAGAGAGCAAGTTGAAACAGACAAAGAAGACGTGGATGCTTTCCAACCCTCGCTGCTGAAACATTAGTGTGACATTCCACGCTAACGCTGCATATTCGATCCATCCGAGTGCAAATACGTCTTTCAAAGTCTCCCTGCTTTTAATTTAACAACGCTCGTGACTCATCCGTTGTGCCAAAACTGTTGAAATTTTTGAGATAAGAGGAGGACATCTCTGCTGTGACAAAAGGGATGAGGGAAGGCTGCTGTCACTGGTGAGAACATGGAGTCCTACCCCCGTCCACAGGCATGTCAAACAGGGAGTGTCTCCACAGCAACAACAGGTTCTCAAAAAGGGTGTGGTGGAGGACTGTGTGGGTGTAGGTAAATTCACCTTCAGGCCAGGGAACATCAACATTTACTAACATCTCCCACTTAAGGTTTTCAGTTGTTAAACGAGTGAGTGTGGTAATGAAAACCATTCCAGCAGATCTCAACTTTGCGGGCTTTGTATCACAGCAGGCATAAATCAGGTCAGAGAAAAGGCTCTGCGGGCCCTGGGATGAACTCTGCTCATATTCCAGTCGTATCCAAGAGGTCCCAACCAAGCACCATGGAGTTAGTGCTGCCGTCTTATTTAGGTTTAATCCTTTTACGCAGGCAGGTCGCTAAGTAAAAGATCGGAGATGTTGCTTCTCTCTCTGGCAACCTTTACACACCTGCTACAGAGCATTAGACCCGAACAAACCTAATAAAACTGACGTTTAAGGAAATATGCTCATTTGTCTTTTTGCCAACAGCTACATCAGGAAACTGATCCCCATTTGGACTAGTTTACAGGCAAGCAGCCAACTAGGCTACCAGAGATCAGCATGTTAGAAAAGGAGGAAAGAGCTTCTTAAAAGCAGCTCATTTTCTTTTACTCTGCACCACACTGAAAATATGTTCTTTTTTTTTTTTAATTACTTTTTCGGCACGTCATCCAATATACATCGAGGTAATTGGGTCGTGTATTTGTTGTTTAAAAGACAGACAAGAAAATCCCCATCTGGTATAAATCTGATTTTCAATAGACTTGCTGTTTTTCTGTTTGGGATGACAAACAAATAAAATAGATTATTCCAGCACACATCTGTAAAGCTTCTTGCACCATCTGGATCAGAGAAGTATGTGACTTAAAGGCCAACCCCCCCCCCCAATCATGAACCACACTTCTTTTACCAACACCAGTTTCCCAACAGGACATTACCCAATATCCAGCACTTGGAGCCCCAATCCTCTATCATTATTATCTAAAGTAGGGTGGAATATCCACACAATTGTATTGTAGGCTGACCACTGGGATACATTTTGAATACACTAGACTCGATTAACATAACTTGAACTTACACATTTTGCTAAAGCATTTTTAGCCAACATAGCTGTAGAAAGTCAGTCTGTTTAGATCATAGTTAGGCTATATTTTGTTAACCCTTGCTGATGTAGTACAACTACTTTTACCACAAAATGAATTTCTCGGGCACTATGTAGCCGATTAAAACTGATGGGGGAAAATGGTAAGGTTTTACTTGACTGGCAAAAATACATTTTGTTTTAGCTTATTTGTAAAATTAGGCTACAAAACTGCATAGTGTAACATAATGTTCAACCTCTGTAAATGCCTTTTCCTGTATCATGTGAGGAACATAATGCACTACAATGTAAAAGTAAAATAACATAAAGTACAGCGGAAACTTGAAACTCATTTATCTTAGCATTAGAACGCTAATGTTAGCACCCTATTAGCTAGTTTGGCTAGCTAAAGTTGTCCAATATGGCTGACATTTTTAATCTTTCATGGATGCTAAACCAAAAGTTTGCCTCTCTGGTCGTCTTAGGCCACAAACCTGAATACTTCATATTAAATTAATTTACTGAGAACTATCTGTACTATTTACAACAACTCTTTGCAGTGTTTTCCAACAGATCTGGAGAACATTGGTCTTGGTAAAAATAAATCTTAACACCTACAATTCTCAAGTCTCTCGCCTGCTTAGACAACTACGTATAACTGTTCAGGCACTGCAAAGGCTGCGAGGGCACACTGAGTTGTAGCACACTGCGCATCAATAAGTGAGGATCTGAGAACAGCTAATGGATTTAATGTGGTGGGTGACAGGAAGTTGTGGTCAACCTTATCTGACACACTAAAGCTGTGAGACAGTCTGATTAGAGAACGGAAGTTTGTTTAGAGAAGTTAAACTGCTCGTCAATTACTACGAAATGGGTAAAATGTTGCAGAGAAGTCTCTGTATGCGCTACTAACACAGATAAAGAGGAACACAGCGTGAAGGGCATATTTTTAGTGTTTTTAAGCGACTGTAACTGGCGGGTGATAAAAACCAGTGCATTACAGTGTCAGGGTTAATACAGGCCCCCACAGAGAAATGACAGGCAGCATATTACAGCTGTTTTCTTCTGTAATATGTAAACTGAATACATCTGAATGTAGCATATGCTGCGCTTCCTCAATTTATCTGGATATAAACCAAACAACTCACGCGACCCCTGCCATAGAGTAAAATGGGCAGGCGCAGAAACGCTGAGAGCCCTTGTTCTGTCAGTTTCTTCACTGCCGCTACTTTCATGAGTCAAATTAGGCCAGTGGATATACTACGGTGGCTGTAAACTGGAACGTAGCTGTTTACTCCCTCTGGGATCTCACTCTGAATTAAAGGAAATGTGAGAGGTCTCGGAGGAGGCGCTTGAGCGCACAGCAGATTCACATTACACGGACCTGATAACAGAAGGGGGAAGGAGTAAAAGGCCACAATAAGTGCTCATTTGCAAGGCCTCCACTGGAATAAAGTTCAAAAATATGAGGAGCGGAGGCATGTCCATAGGCTGTCTTCTGTTAATGACCAAGAAAATGCATGAATCAGGGATTCATAGTTGGGCCCTGTTTTGAGTTAATACACGGACATCCTACCCCATCCATGGTGTTTGGCTGGTGGTAGGAAGGAAGAAGGTGAACTGACACCACAGCGTGTGTCTTTGATGCTTTGTTTTAGACAGATAAAAAAAAAAAAAAAATAGAAGTAGCACATTGTCCCTCTAACTTCTGTTATATTGAAAAGGAAACTACTCAAGAGTTCCCCACTGGGTGCAAACAAAAAAGGACCGAAGCACATCACGATGGCTCTGTGTGTTCACAAGCCAAGATTGGTGGACAGATCTGCACCCAAGGCTTACACGAAAGGGGAATTTCAGCATAAAACACCAATGCTGTGCATCAGTGTGTGCCTGAACTATGAGGCAATGTGAAAGAATCAATCTTTTAAGTAGATCTGAGACACATGGGAGGAGGAGGGTTCTGCTCAGGTTAGCAGGGCAAAGGAATAAAGACATCCAGAAGAATACAGCCAATTCATCTACACACTAGATTTAATAAATAGATAAGTCATGAATAAAGGTTGCTTGTTTTTCCATTTTGAAATCTACTCAAAGGAGTGTTACTTTTTTATTGACATATGCACTTAATCATGAACCCCTAGTGTCTACAGCATTTAGTAAGTTTTAAAATAGTCTTCTACTTAGAATTGAAGAAAACAAAAATCATGAAAACCCTCCTCAGGGTCAGCATAGAGAAAGAGTTTGTGCACACAGGAATTTCAATAATAATAAAAGTTGTGTGCACTATGATTAATGTATTGAAGTTGGCGTCAACTCGGGCTTACTGTCTTTTCGCACCGATAATGTGAAGAAACTTTTTTTTTACAGTATCAGGCGGAAAAATGAATTATGTGGTATGCATACCACATTAAAACAAAACCAAACCACATCTTATAAATGTTTTCACTTTCATGCTCAGGTTAGTATGAGCTTGCTTAACTAATGACACAAGGAAGTGTTGTCTATTCATATATGTGTAAAAAACAAAAAGCCTAGCATTACTTTAAAATATATACAATGTGATGACTTATTGTGCACCCCATCAAGTTAATGCAAAAAATATGGCAAAAATACTTTATCAATGTTAGTTTTACCATGTCAGTGCTATTGTTAACTTATTTAGTCAAGTCACAGAGCTGCATAATCCCCTTTGACCAATGTTATGAACCTCTGTACTAGTTTTGTACCTGTACCATAATTAATTTAGGCTGCAGTAGCAGCTCTGAAATTAAGGCAAAGTTTTAAATATTTAATGTAAGGAAGCATGAGCCATCTAAAGACTGCTTGCTCATGCAAGTAGTTTTTAGATTGTTCATGATAATCTCAAATCAGAGAGATGTACAGTCTTTTTTGACCAATGTCAAACACAAACCTCTCTACACTACATTTCTGATATGATTGTGAACTGAAAGTTACAGTTGTAATTTTAAACATTACAACTCAGCAACTGTAAATTTCACAATGATTATGTAAATAGGAAATTAAGAAATTAAAGAAAAACAGAAACCCTGACTCAGACGACCCCCCATGTATTGTTCATCATGCACTCCATTTTCTGAATTACTCATAGATGTCAGAGTTACACAATATTCTCAACCCATGACTCCCTCGAAGTCTCAGTTGACAAAAAAAAGGACTTAATGCTTTTTTTCCTAACTGTGAAAGCAGATCTGTTTTTTTTTATGATGCCTATCTACCAAGTGAAGCGTTACAGTTAATTTCTTTCTTTCTTAGCCACACCCTAGCTGTTCTGACTTTCCTCAATATTACATGGAAGTGTAATTAAAGGGACATGGAGGGGGGTGTAGAAAAACAGCCATAAGCCCATCCCTGCCAGATCATCCAGTGAAACATTTCTCATGAATAAGATTTGGAATGTAGATCCCTCCCTTCTCACCAGTGTAATGAATAAAAAAGAAAGATCAGCTGTTAGCTAACGTATTTAGTGGAATTACTGCAAAACTCCACTACTTTCAGTAAGCTGCTGGACCTGACCTGAACTTGGTAGACCTTAGTGTGGTTTTCAAAGCTGCCACATACCGAACAAAAAAAAAAAAAAAAATCATTGTTATTGGTTATGACATTTTTAACATGCAACTTTTCTTTACCCTTATTTGAATACTAAGAACTGCTGATAGTAAATAATTTCCTTAAGGACTTTATGGGAAAGGCTCTGTTGAAACTTGTCAACCATAACTGACTAAATAAAACTGGTAGGACGGTCCAACTTAATGCTTCTGTGAAAAACTGCAGAGATCTGTTTAATAACTGGATTCTTTTTTTGCAAGCGGCTTGGTTCTTGTTAATGACAAATGAAAGAAAAGTTAGATTGCTTATAGTCTTGAAGGGATTCTTTAGTCATTTTAAAGTTGGACTGTTTTGCTGGTCTGATTCAGTGCTAAAAAATAAAGAAAACTACGAGAGTTTTGATAATTATTTGGACTGACGGCTCTATTACTCAATAAATATTGGCGAAAGGTACATTTGCGGAAATTTTAATGTAGATAAATTAGTTCTATTACTTTGACCAAACTAACCTATGTGGAAAAAAACTCTCTGTTGCTTCCTCTCAATAGAAGTACTACAATGCTTTAGCACGATGCATTCACGGACAATGAGTGTGATGAAAAGCTGTAACTGAGCCTTTGGAAAGTTCACCGCTGGGCACCATTGGAAACAGACAGAAGCAGGTCCAAAAATTCAGATGAGGAGAAACAAAAAACAACCCAGAAACAAAGCAGGGGGTCAGGATATGTGTCATTTTGTAATCCCCTTTAAAAAGTGTAATGATCGCTAAACTACAGGACCTCCTGGCCCTTTGCTCCGCTAATGTAGGACAGAATCAGGGTATTAGATGGAAGGGGGTAGGGATTAGCACTGTGCACTGGCAAAATCTACGGTACGTCAACCCCGCCCCCGGGGGCGTCCCACCACCCTTCCACCCTCATCCCTGAGGGCAGACAGGAACAGCTTCCCAAACACGCTGCTGTGTGGTACGGGACTATAAACCAGATTGGTGTCGAGGATGGAGGACCATCGCCTAGTCGATCCTTGGCACATTAAGCAGCCTCAGTAGAAAGTATTTGTGTAAACCCAGCAGGATTTCACATAGTCTGTTTGCCCTGATCCGGTTGAGTTGTAATGAGTGGTGTTGACCCCGACTCGGGAATGAAAAATAAAACATTACAGTTAATGATCCAATATAAATATGTTTAAATCCTAAATGTAAATTAAAGTTGTTTACAAAGATTAGTAACAAACAACTGGATCTCATCAAAAGTAAAAAGCACATGGGAAAGCTTAAAAAAAAAAAAAAAAAAAAAAAAAAAAAAAAAAAAAGAGTAAACTATTGAACTGTGGGCTTGGAGTGTGAATCTGCTTCTGAATAAAGGACATCTACAACAAACAAACACACCGGAAACCAACATGGTAGCAAACTAAACATGTACCTGCATAAGTTTGAAACCCTCCTGAAATGTCTTCTTCACAAGATCAGTCTGAACAAGTCAAGAACTTCATTGTAATAGACTGCTTCCAAGTGCTTTGCATTCAAGTGCTCGTAAAAGTAGCGTTCTTGCCATGTGGGAGGACGTTAGCCCCTAGCAGTGACCCTACCTGCGTATCTTTAGTTGCTGAAGCATTTGAGTAGTACTAGAGACATGGATGTGAATTTCAGGAAAATATGGATCAATCATAACCGATAACATAACTGCATTTTTCAGCAATTGTACTGCAACTGATATTTTCCTAATATAGGAACCAATTTCAAATTATGTTTCCTAAAAACTGGCGGTCAAAACCACAGGGAAACAAGTCTGTGATAGAAAACTTTGTTTAAAAACAGAAAAATACAGCAACAGCATTTCTAATTTCCTTCATAAGGTGCTGGTAATTTTGCTCCTTTGTCATAATCTTCTTTTGCAGTTTTGCTCATCGGGTACATGACTATTTTTAGCACAAAGGGAGGCCAGCGCTTCTTACTGACTAAGCGTCAGTTTTGTAACCCCCTTGAGGACGTTTCACAGTGACTGTTGATTGAACTGTACCAACCTTCGGGATGTTACATACTCCGTAAATATAAACTCATACCTGCCTCTATGAGGTTTATAGTGGGGGACATTTATGCCCCTTTTCCACTAGGGCCAGTATGGTCTGGAACGGATAGCATCAGAACTGTTCTGCCGTGTTTCCATTACCTGTGTCCGGTCCAAGCCGACCCCTTTTTTTTGTGTGCCTTGGTCCAAAGCATGCCGAAGCGACCCAACCTATGGACTGATTGGTCTGATAATGTGATATCCCCCTCACTCCTACCCAGCAGCTGCTGATTGGCCTGGCGCTTTGTTTGAAGTGATGTATCAGAATGTAAAAAAAGTAACAGCACCAAAATCAGAAATGGTCTAAATAAAATTTGAAATATTGAAAGTGTCAGAGAATTCTAGATTTTTCTTTGCTTTAAGTAGCTCCACATATAAAAACGGAGTGCTTTATAAACTGTTTTATAGTGTTATTGAGGGTTTTGGTTTTGATAAAACTGAAGCCGAAAGGTGACGAGGAGAATCCACATTGATACCGGCTGCAGCTTCGGCATTTGGAACATCAAAAAAAAAAAAACTTTACGTGATTGCAGATTTTTGTCTGGTCGCCAAGAGGAATGGAGCTCAATCGGGGCTGTTATCACCTTCCACACACGGGTTGGAGCAATGAAGTCGGCGTGTGGCAGCAGGGAGAAGCCGCGGTGTCAGGAAGGAAGAAGCCGGTATAGCAGCAGAGAAGCAGGAGGTCTCCGCGGTGATCAGAGAGCTGGAGTCGGCTAGATCTGGCTTGAAGGCTGCAGATTTGGAGTCTCAACAGACTGGGTGATCGCTGGTAAGATCAGTACTTGTGTGAAGAACACCGATCAAGAGCTGGATGCATGTATGGATCGATGTCTGAGAGATGTGAGGAGAGTCAAAACTCTTGAAACTTTTGAGAGGATTGGTGTCGTCAGGATGACTTTGTGACTGCTTTTTGCTGGAGTTAAGCCCGCCTATGTCCGTACCCACTACCGTTCTTCTGAATTGGTAATGGAATCCAACCTACCCGTTCTAGGCCATACTGACCCAACCTGTTTGGGTCTAAAGTGACCCAGTGGAAAAGGGTAATTACTGATTTTTTAAAATCAGTTATGGTGACGCTCTGCAGGTACGTTCACAACTGATGATCAAGAAAGATTTTTAGTGAACTTTGCTCAAAGTCTGTTAGAAATTTCAATTTGTGACAAAATACATTTACCAACAGGAAATCACTGATAGTTTCAGTATCAGGGGTCATAATAATCCATCACATTTCTTAGAGTCATCTGGCACTCGTCCAATTTTATTGGAAACAGATCAAAATAATTAAATGATCAATTATATTCACAATTTATTTAAATCCTAATTTATAAACCTATAAAGTCAAATAAACTGATATGTAGTGAAGTACAGAATGTAACCTAAAACATTCTTGTTTGCTTTCAAGAAGCCATTATCTTCGTTTTGAAAGTGGGGAAATAATGAGATTATACTCAAAGGAAACTATAAAAATACACATTCGGAGAATATGAAAAAATATCGATCAAGACCATTTAAAAGAGCACCACTGTTCTGGCTCATTGGGAGTAATTATAGGGGAGGAGGGGGAAAAAAAGCAGAAATAAATGAAGGCTTTTTCAGAGCAGATCAAAAGGTGGTCTATAGTGTGGGGTCCTCTTTCTAATGCGGTCTAATCCAATGAACTCTCAGCAAGGGAGCCCAAGATTACACAATGCTCTACACATCTAAACTACATTTAACAATGTTTGACGTTGGGAAAGCAGCCAAGTTATCACACGTGAGTAAAGTTTTCAAAGCCCGTTCTAAAACTGAACCTATTTCCACCCTAATACCGCATCAACTCTCACCTGCCACTTTCGGACGCGAACAGACAACAAAAGCGCATAAACCAAATTACATAGAGGTTTAGATGGATACAGACAACCTAAAATATATCACACGGATTATTCAGAACCAGTCATCGAATAGTTGATTGTAAAAAATAACTTTAAACACCAGAAAAATAACCTGTGGTCGCAGTAAACTTCGCAGCAGCAGACAAGAGGATCGCAGTAGTTTGAGGCATGCGGAAATGAACTTCAAATATTATCAAGCTGGTATTTAATCAACGGAAAGGGAGTTTTGGTAACACGATATCAAAATAATATTCAGGCATTTGTGTACACTTCTAAGCAAAATGCACATTGCTTTAAGTAAGCACGCATACAAACAAAGGAAATGGGGGGAGAAACACATTGGGAGCTGTTAAGAAGTAAAACCAGTTAGAAAATCTCACCTTTAGAAATCACACAAAGATTTTTAGATTATCCCAAGCCGACGTCTTTCTGGGAGCCACTTGTCCGTCTTTCTACTCACTTCTCTACCCCTGCAAATGTTGCTCGTCGACAGCGCTCTGAGAAGAAGAAGAAAAAACGTAGTGAAAGGAGCGTCGCCTCCAACAGGCTCCACCCTGCATGGTGACCCCACCCGGCTGGGCTCTGCTTCGTCTCCGCACAGCTTCAGGCGCTGCGTGATTGTTTTATTGATAGGGACAGATCTGCAGTTTACTTCTCTATTGTCGACCGAGAGAAGCATTTTTGTGTTCTGTCTTACTGCTAGCGTACACATTGCTTTCTACACAAAAACCTCAACAGAAAAGCCAGATGGTTTTCCTTTTTAATATGTTTCTGGTCAGTGGAGACTGATATACATACTAGGCGAGATTATTTCTTGCGTTAAAACCGTATGGTGTTCATTGCTTGCTCTGGTTTATTTTTCACTCACCTGTATGACGGCCGACCACACCTTGTAACAGAACGAAACCAGACAGCTGGATGAGTCACTGCTGCCACCAGGAAGAGAAGCGCACCAGCTCTCATCAACAGATACCCGCCATTGTGTCCCCTTCTCGCGAAAATGTCTCTTTTGTCCAGACATTTAAGGTGCCCCGTACTTATATGAAGAGAGAAGCAATTACACATGACATATGAGTTGGTGATCACGTCTCTCTTGAGGTGGGGAGATTTTTTTAGATGCAAACAACAAAGCAAAATCTATGGAACGCCAAAGTGCTCAAAATTAAATAAATAAATCGATATGAATAAATAATAGACAAATATATAATGTGAAAGTAAAATTGTGAAAAAAAGCTGAATTCATATGCAAGTCTAAACTCATTAATATTAAACGTTTCATTTTTTTTCGGAAAATACATTTATGAATATAAACCATTGATGAATTGTAAAAAAAAAAAAAAAGGTTTAATAATATATTTTATTTTTAGTCATTTGATTTAATTTCTTTCATTTTTATTCCAAAATGTCTCATTCACAAAATCGGCTTTTATTTCATAATTGTGTTTTCCCCAATGGCTTATATATTTCAAAAGGCAATTTATCATCTGAATGAGATTATCAGCCAACCAGGGTCAAGCGGGTGGGACCTGCATGCTCATTTCATAATAATGAACTTTTCCTTTCACATGAATTCATTTCCCCCCCACAATTTCATTGTAAAACTGAATTGTTTGCTAAGAAAGTTGAGAAAAATAAATCCAAATGTAAATAATATTGCCAAATATGATCTTTTTGGCATTCTATCTGGTTGCCTATCAAAATAACAAAAATGTAAGTGACTAAAAGTCCACAAATGCACCAAGAAAAAGTCTGCACTAAAAATGAATGACTGGTGGCTCTAATTTATTCAGAAGCACCTTCCATATTGGTTGGATTCCCCAGGTAAAGATATACAAAGCCTAAAAATTATCCATTATTTGTTACAATTGCATAATCTCACTAAAGAGTTGCAGTCTTTCTCTAACAGCAAGCAATTTAGGAGACAATTTACCTCATTTATAATTGCCCTCACTATGTGTGGTGAACATTTGACTCAGGTCTCATAAATTGTTTTTCATATTTTATCACTTTTCCAGTTTTAAGTTTTTCATTATTGCTGTGACTTTGGATATAACATTTCTGTTTCAGATTATTAATAGATGTTAATGTTAGGAAAAAATACCCAGAGTAAAAATAACAGGCATTTTCAACTTAATTTACTTTATTATTTAAAAAAAAACTGTCTAGGACAACCTGGTGCTTAGTGTGGGAGTAGTAGCTTCACCTATAGGTCTGATAATGTGGAATGAAGATCTGGTATAGAACCTTTAGGAAGTAGGCTAATAGATCTTAAAAGCAACACATCATGCAATGATATTAAGAAATCTTGGAACAAGCGAGGAGCAAAGTTTTTTTGTCTGGAAAGAAAAGCAAACCACAGATAAAGAAAGCATGAAACAGTTGTGAGCCTTCCCCGGCTCATCCAGGTGGTCAAAAAAGAACCCTAAAACAACATCTAAAGCACTCTGGGTCTAACCTGGGTTGGTCAAGTTTCATTATTCGGCAATCACAAAAGATAGGGGGAAAATGCAATGGAAGTGTTTTGAGACCAAAACCAGTGCCAACCAAAATGATAAAGGCCCAGTTCACAATTGCCCAAAAAATACATTAATGTTCCCTAAGATTTCTGAGAAACTGTGGGTAGCAAGTTAGACAAAGAGAAACTTTTTGCATTTTTCCCACCTATAAAAATAGCACATAATTTCAGAACAATCACAGCACACCTCTAGTCAGACGTGGTGGTGGAAATGATCTAGAGCTGCTTGGCTACTTTTGAAAGTTGGCAACTTGGTATAATTCAGTATAATTCAGAAGTAAATTGATTCCACTCTATAAAAGAAAACCCTGAAGGGGAATGTGATCAATTTGTCACTTTAAGTTCATTTGGGTTATGCAAAAACACAATAATCAAAATTGTACCAGGGCGTGCAGCTCTGAATGACTCAAAAGTAATTAAACAAATGTTTTGATCGGCCTAATCAAAGTCTGGACTTAAATCGAATTAAAAGTGCTGTTACATGACCTTAAAAGGCGCAGGTCAGTCTTAAAAACCCATCAGTGTGACTGAGTATTACAATTCTGCAAAGCAGAGTGAGTTATCAATCCTCTACACTTGAAGTTTGGTTGTCAGTAATTACATAGGTTTAATGACAGCTATTGGACCATGACTTTTTCCACATGCAGGAGGACAGGGTTGGCTTTGATAGTTTGGTTCTTTTAATAATTGAGATTTAAATCGTTAGAAACAATCTTTTCCAATTATTGAAGTTATTTTGTCTGATATTCAAATTTGTTTGATGATCTAAAAAATGTAAACGAGAAAACAAAGCAAAAAGAAAGAAGCTGAACCACATACACAAATAAAAGTAGTATTTAACCTAACCAAAATACTAGTGTCATAGGAACGAAATACGAAGTAATCCAAACACCAAAACTAGGGATGCAATGATACCATTTTTTTCAAACCAATACAATAACAATACTTGGATTTGAGTACTTGATACTGAGTACCACTACCGATACCTTTAACACAAAAGAAACACTGAATTTGAAGACAGGTTTTATTTTCTTCTCTGCTTGTGACAACAAATGATGGGGGATTAGACAAAAAAAAAAAAAAAATTAACCACAAAACTAAAATTTCAAGTGAAAATAAACATTTTCAGTGAAGTTATTGCAGACTTTACACATTTGAAGTATTGGTTCATGCATCGGTCGATACTGATACAGTACATAAGAATGGTATCGGCCCCCGATACCTAAAACCAGTATCGGTATTGTATGGAATGCCAAAGTGTTCAAAATTAAATAAATAAATAAAACATTATGAAATAAATATCAGCATGAATTAATATTAAGTAAAAATATAATGTGACAATGAAATAGTCAAAAAAGGAATTCTGTTAAAATGCAATGCCCAATATTTATATAATATATTTTAATTTTAGAATATATATTAGTATTATTTTATATCTATTTATTTAAATATTTATTCCACTGCCATTTTTTTCATACTATAATTTATTTTGAGTTATATTATTATGAAGTAAATTGCAGTGAAATAAATATTTAATGAAATAGATATATATATATATATATTTTTTTTTTCAGTTGTCACATTATATTTTCATTCAATATTTATTCATGCTGATATTTATTTCATAATGTTTTATTTATTTAATTAATTTCGAACACTTTAGCGTTCCATAGTATTGGTGCATCCCTAACCAAAATGATATACATGTCACATTTATTACCCTTAGCTGCACCTTTTTTGGGATATTTTTCTTAACATTACAAGTATTTTCCCAACTATTTTGGCTCCTTGAAGCTTCCCAACCTTTGTGTGCTGTTACGTTGAATGTGTAGGTCACTTCTAAACAGTTTCACTTGTAATACTTTTTTTTTTTAAGTGTTCATGTCTTCTGTTATCAAATAACTAAAGTACTGACAAAAAAAAGAAAATGATTAATCAAATCTTTGTTTTTATTCCTTGTGTCCCTGTAAGTAATTTTTACAGAAGCAGCTTCACCTCCGGCAGGCAGTGACAACCCACGGATGCTTCAACATTAATAATATATCAATGGCTTATATAAAAGCACATTAGTAGGATCAAACCCTAAATTGAGCTCCTCTTATGTTTGCTGTTTCACTTTTTTTGGTGGATTTTTGTCTCTCTTATGCTGCTCCACTAGCTCTGTACACTGTTCAGCTGTATTATTATGCCTGAAGGTGTAGTGATGCATGACGACGAGGAAGAACTGTTTATTTCAGCCCTGATTTTTCTCCAGCAGCCTCTGTGGCAGAGGTTAAGGAGCCAGCGTTATACCCTGTCATATGCAGTTGAACAAAATTCAGGCCGGCTGTTTTTGCACTCTGTTGCATGTGTCCGTATGCTTGACATCAAACAGTAAAAGGTCAGAACGAGATTAATGCCCTAATTACTCGCTGACTCACAGAGAGCAACAGCATTTATTTGCCAGCAATGCACACATTAAAATGCATTATTTAGATGGTAAGATCCTTGTTGTACATATAAAAAAAAAGCAATAAGCACACTGAGAGAAGATTTATATTGAACGCAGAGGAGGTAAAATACATCAGCGCAGTGTGCAGAAGAGCTTCTCTAACTGCCTGTATGATACACTCATGCTGGATGATAGACGCAGATAGGTCAGCCTGTTCTCTATGTCCCGCCTCGGGCTGTATCATCACTGCTCTCTCCTGTTCTGCCATTGTGACAGTCATCATCTGCGCCAAACCAAATGAAAGGGACAGAGAAAGAACAGGAACGGGCCAGGCCGGGTCACCACTGGTTATGTAGGCCATTATATTTGTCAGAGCGAATGTGTGGGCTTTTAAAAATAGCTCTGGCTCCAATAGACACTTTTGGGTTTTAATGTGTTGCTTCATGGGAGCCAGAAAGGGGTAAAGAGGGGTTTCAGTGACTAGGCTGTTCTCTGAACGGAACAGTGCAGTCGTGTTGCCAACCTGGAACATTTTAATCTAAAATTTGTTAGCTTTGACTTCTGGTTCATCAGATACCCCTGAGTAGTGGACACCCGGGCAGCACTGGCTTGAATGGAGTCATTGTTTGAACAAAGCTGCTTCTTTATTATGAGAAGTTGACAGGAATTAAACGAATGGGTTTTTAGCTCATGATTACTCTGATTATAAACTCTATTTAGGGTTCACAACTGGATTATCTAGCTGTTTCTGATGTCATTTTCTTTTATTAGACAGTGAAGAGGTTGTGTGTATACAGCGCCTTGCAACAGTATTAAAACCCCTCTAACTTTGCCGGATTTTGTCACACCATACCCACAAGCTTCAATGTATTTTTTGAGCTTTCTTAAGGTACTGCATCATTTTAAAGTAGTTGTAAAATGATGCATTATTTTCAAAACTATATTTCTTATAATGAACAACCTGAAAAGTGTGGCATGGATATGTATTAATCCCCTCCTTAGTTTGATACCAGTTTGATTCAGATGACACCTAATTCACCTCAGGCAGGAGGTATATGTTTCTGTGCCAGTCTGTCTGTTTGTTAGCGAGATAACTTCAAAATTTATGCACAGATTTAGGTGACATTTTCAGGATATGTTCACAGTGGGACGATAAACCACTGGTTATATTTTCGGGCTGATCCAGGGATGATTCTAGGATCAGAAGTTTAGAGCTGCTGAGCACCCACAGAGCTGGCCAAAATAAATTTTACTGTTGTGTACATATTAACACATCTGCACACACAACAAGAGATATGCTAATGGCCATTCAGTCACTTAATCAGTCAGTAGCACCTTGGCTTTAATATTAGCACATCTAACATAAGGTTTGGACAGTCACTGCTCATAAAATTATAAACTAACAACAGGAATTATCTTTTAAGAAACTAGAAAAGCAGATTTAGGCGAGCTTAGACCTCTATCAAGTAGTTCAATACAGTTTAGATACCTTCATAATACCTGGTCATCCCCAGAATTTAATCACTTGTTTCGTGGCCCATTTCCGAAATTTCCTGGATATGGCATCCAAATCTGTTACTCAGTAGCTTACTGTCTAGGTTTTTACTTACGCTGTATTCTCTTACATTTTATGTGTGTGATATGGGAGAATTCTATAGAGATGGAAATAAGGATGAGGATGATTCCATCTCTATTGGAGTTTGAACATATTCATTCAGACAGTTCAGGCTAACATAGTGTCTCTGCCTGCCTGTGTCTCTCATCCACCTGTGTCTGTGTGTGTGTGTGTGTGTGTGTGTGTGTGTGTGTGTGTGTGTGTGTGTGTGTGTGTGTGTCTGTCTGTCTGTTATAACAGAGTTACGGAACTAATGTTGAAATAATTTTCCCACAATAGTGTGTGCTGCCTTGTGAATTTCCAGACAATGGGATCAATAATCTGGTCATTCATTCATTCATTCATTCATTCATTCATTCATTCATTCATTCATTCATTCAGAGATGAAGAGAAAAACGGCAGCAAAAAAATAACCTCTTTAATTTGGTATTATGATGCAATTATTAGTGATTATAAAAATATCTGCAACACATGAAAACATTAGATAACATTTTGAAATATTGAGACATGAGTTTATTTAATCTTCTTCTGCAGTTTGATCGACTTCTGATGCCTAAAACCATTCTTTTCTTTTTCCCCCCTGAATTAACTAAAACAAATAGGCCTAATGAATAAAAAGCTTTGTTCTTCTGGAGTGTGATAATTTTATTTTCTAATAGAAAATACATTAACACATCCATTAAACGCATTAATTAATGTTTTTAATGTATGTATTTTTACAAAATCAATGCAACGTTTTTACAAAATTTTCTGTAGGTAATAACTAAAACAACCAAGGTAACTCCGCTGCAGTCCAAGGTAGCAGACATAACTCAACTTTATGAGAGGCATGAAACAGGAACTCATACAGGTCCTGTTTGTTTAGATAAATTCATGTTCGGGATTCAGAAATATATATTTTTGCAGGTTTGCTGGACATGCTGCTGGCCCGACCAAGGAAGTACCAAGTACGAGTATGATGCGTTTAAAGAAGGGTTCGGAAAATACATTAGGCTACTGCATAAAAACTGATAAAAAAAAAGGATTTGCTGTATTTTTTAAATTTAATTCTTGCATTTCAAGCAACTTCTGTATTTCTCACACCTTTCTAGTATGTTAAAAAAAGCAGTAAAATAAAAGTAATTCTCCAACTTTAGGAGGCGCTTTAAAAATGTGCTAAAAACCCTTATGTGCTGATCTGACATGAAGCGCATATCCAACCACCGACCAGCGGCGCTATCTTGGACTCCTCTCTGTCTGAGAGTTCCTAGATGGCTGAGCTTGTGCAGAAGAAAAATTCCAGTCTCCTTCTGCCATATGTTGATGTGTCCCTATAGGCAAGGCACTCAATTAAAAATTTCCTACCAATCTGTGTATAGGTGTATGAATATATGTGTGTTTTTGGAGCGTATGACTCAGGGAATGTGACGCAATTGTAAAGTGCTTTGAGTTGTCAGTATGACCAGAAAACAATTACACAGATTCAGTTGAACTCTGTAGACTTTTTTATTTTCATTTTATTGTTTTTTTAAAAGAGTGTCTACATTTTTTTCCTGTGATGAACTAGTGCCCTGTCCAAGTTGTCAACCAGGGAAAGCTGGAGACAGGTACCGATGCTACTCGACAGGGGGCATGTAATAGACGGTGGATGAATGGATATATCATTTTCCTTCCACTTTAAAATGACATGTTTAATTTTGTTGTTAATTTATGAAAGGTGTACACATGTGGCTCCTTCAGGCCTTCCAAAGTAGCTCTAAAAAATAACAAAAAACTGCTGGCAATTTTTGTTTCTTGTATTTACATGAAAAAATCTGGAGGGTCATTTAGGTTTAAGGCTTCAGAGTCATTTATTAGAGATAGGCCGAGGGTAAAAAAAAAGGTTCTTCGGTTTGTAAAGGTTGCTTGAAAAAAAGTCAAATCGGTTTGAATATTTTTGCAAGGCACAATCAGCCTCCAGTAAAATACCTTAACACTCACTTAACAGACTCAGGTATGTTACTGAGTGTGTTATCTGTTGCTTCTGTTGACTGGCTGTTTGTCTTGTCTCCATTCTAGCCGGGTAAAAAGATCATGAATCCCAGTCTGTCTTTTACTCTTCGCCAAGATGAAGTGATGTAAAGCCTCTTCTTTACAATACTTGTCTGTTTCTGCTGGTCTCTCTGGTACTTGGTTTCATGCCCCACAGGAAATGGCCCCATTGTTCCTGGGAGAGGAAGTGGCCTGAACCAGACCGGCCGCTCACTGGATGGAAACTGTGGTAAATTATTAATCACCATTAACAAAGAGAAGAGACAGATATACAGTTTGATGGTGGATGTCTTCACAAGATTATTTTGAGAACAATGAACAGTAGAGCTCTGGCCGAACACCTGTCTGAGCACAGTAGGACTGTGAATATAGACAAGACAAGTAGACCAGTATCAGTGTTAGGAACATGTATGTGCGACACAATAACAAATAATCTTTTTGATTTAACAGTTTTATTCAAGCACGAAGTACGGAAAGTATCTAAATGTAGGTTCAGAGTGCTGCTGTGGACCAAAGCTATAAAGATATTCATAAAACCCTAAAATGCACCATAAAACTGCTGAGTTACCTACTTTTACAATATAAATATTGTCATAGTTTTGTTCTATTATTACTACTTTTGCCTTTGGATATGGATCACTCACACCCTTACTAGCCTCATCGCTGTGTGTGACTCCTTGTCCAGCCTAGTTTGTCAAAGTATTAGCTGTTTCAAGCTTTTTTATTTATCACTCTGTAGATGTTTCGGGCATATTAAGGCAGAAGTCTATTTTCATGTAGCCAGTTATTAAATTATGGAGATCAAATACGAACTGATTTACTTGAATAGCACGTTTTCTCGTCTTTCCCATTTTGAAGAGTGGCTCAGAGAAATGGGCCTCTTTGCCATGTCATGTTTTATACTTCAGGAACAAGAAGTCATGTATGAACTCTTTAAAGGCACAGTGTGTAATTTTCGGCCAGTATGGGGCAGTGCATATCTAAATTATCACAAGCATACGGTATCTGTGTCTTCAAGTAAGAAACTCAACAACGGAGGTCCAACTAGTGCTGTTTTCAAACGCTCAATTCCCTGAGAATTATCTATTTGCAGCAACATGACGAGCACATCAGTCTCTCTTTCATCGCTTAGAACTAGCGAAGAGGTAAAAATGTATTTATGATGAAACTTTTTGCAATTTGAGGGGAAATCAATGTTTTAATAGCGGGCGTGTTCCGAGCGCTTTGTCCGTCCAGGCTCTTGTAGAAGTAAAGACATCATCTAATATGGCTCCCTCCTGAAAAGAGGACCCGCGCCTATGTATTTTAAAACAGATTTTTTCAGTCATATTTTACAATATCTCCAATATTTTGCTATTAATGTGCTTTACGTGATGATACATAATATTTTAATTTGCCCTAAATTGCGCTTTCTCATCACTATTTGATTGTCCTGGTTCAAGTTTTATTCTTATTTTTTAATTTCCTTTTTAACCTATTGTGTTCTATGTGTTTTTAATCTATATTGCATACATTTGTTCCTTACATCATCTTTTAAAATCCTAGAAAAAATCGTCTCTTTTCAACTTCATGCTCATCTCACCCTCAATAGCCTCTACGAACCCTTCCAGTCTGTTTTTCAGCCTGGCCACAGTACAGAAACTGCCCTGTCACTACCGGTGTCCCCCAAGGTTCTGTCCTCAGCCCGCTTCTTTTCATCACTTACCTTCTTCCCCTTGGAAATATCTCCCGTAAATTTAACATCCATTTTCATTGTTACGCGGATGACACCCAGCTCTATGTCTCCTCCAAACCCTCATCTTCACCCCCCCTCCTCCCTCACCAACTGTTTATCTGAAATTAAAGACTGGTTTAGGTTTGGTTTATGGCTGCACGGTGGTTAGCACTGTTGCCTTGCAGCAAGAAAGTTGTGGGTTCGTATCCCGGCCCAGGGCCTTTCTGCATGGAGTTTGCATGTTCTCCCTGTGCATGCGTGGGTTCCCTCCGGGTACTCCGGCTTCCTCCCACAGTCCAAAAACATGACTGTCAGGTTAATTGATCTCTCCAAATTGTCCTTAGGTGTGAGTGTGTGCATGGTTGTTTGTCCTGTCTGTCTCTATGTGGTTCTGTGATGGACTGGCGACCTGTCCAGGGTGTTCCCTGCCTCTTGACCGTTGACAGCTGGAGATAGGCACCAGATAGGCGACCCATTAAGGATTAAGCGGTTAAGAAAATGGATGGATGAATAAAGACTGGTTTACCTCAAACTTAACAGTGATAAAACAGAAATGTTGTTTGCCGGCACTAAATCCTTGTTATCCAAAATGAACAGCTTTAATCTCCCTGTCGACAACTCCTTAGTCTCCCCCTCCCCTCTGTTCAAGAGTCTGGGTGTCATCCTCGATTCTTCACTATCCTTCCAGTCCTACATAAACAATATTACCCGGGCTTCATACTTCCATCTAGGTAACATTAACCGCCTCAGCCCCTCCCTCACCACTCATAGCCTCATCACTTCCCGTCTTGACTACTCTAACTCCCTTCTCTTCCGTCTTCCCCATCAATCCCTCCATAAACTCCATGTTCTTCTGAACTTGGCCGCCTGCATCATTACTAGAACTCCCTCCTTCCATCTTATCACCCCTGTCCTTCAGCACCTCCACTGGCACCCGGTTACTTCCAGAATCCAATTCAAAATTCTTCTCTTTACATTCAAAGCCATCCATAACCTAGCCGCCGGGTATCTATCAGACCTCCTTCATCTCTCCACTTCCACCCGTTCCCTCAGGTCCTCCTCCTCCTCCATCCACCTCACTGTCCCACCTGTCCGTTTGGTCACCATGGGGAGCAGGGCCTTTAGCCGCTCTGCTCCCCAGCTCTGGAACTCACTCCCCCCTGATATCCGTAACATTAACTCCCTGCCTCTCTTTAAAACTAGACTCAAAACCCACCTGTTCCGTCTAGCATTCCAATAACTACTCCATTTGCTCCACTCTGTTTGTTTGCTTTATATAGTTCTGTCTGTTATTGTTGTGTATTTTATCTATGAATGTAAAGTGACCTTCAGTGTTTAGAAAGGCGCTGTTTAAATAAATTATTATTATTATTATTATTATTATTATTATTATTATTATTATCTTTTCTTATTGATTGATTGTGTCTATCCGTTAAACCTATATATTTCTGTTTTTCTCTAATCATGCTTCTGTATTCATTTATTTGTTATCATTATCACTGAATCATGTAAAGCACCTTGAATTGCCTTGTGTTGAAAGTGTGCTATATCAATAAAATTGCCTTGCCTTGCCATGCCTAATGGCTATTTTCAAAGATGTACTACAAAAAGTACACACTTAAATGTTCCTTGACAATCTCAACAACAAAAATAATTATTATTATTTTGAATGCTTTAGTTTTATTTTATAGGCCTGAGTGTTAGAGATTTTAATAAAAAATGTGTGTAATTAGTGATTTTGTAAAAACAAAATAAAACAAAAACATTAATATGGTAATCCCCCTCCCCCCTCGCTGAACACATTCTTACCAGTTGTGCCAATAATTGTGAATGGAGTTGTTTCTGAAGAAGCCTTTTACATTATTTACCACTCACTATCAAACTGTTATTTTTCTAATCCCGTTGTTAGTGTGAATATTAAACTATTAAAACACCCGTTACATTTAACAATTTACGCTGATAGCAGCACATTTGTTCGTAAAAGATTATGCCGTTTCATTCAGTGGTTTAACACTAGAGGGAGACAGAGTCTAACATGAAAAAAACTCTGCGGTCGTTGTTTTGTTTTCATGTCCGGAGTGTTGGCTTTCAGGTGGGTTAAAATAGCTCAGCAGTATTTGCTACACTCACACATTGGGGCCCTTAATGGTTTGATGCTGATAAAGTCAGAGAGGCGGCTAAAATTAACATCCACTCTCCAGGTGTTGTTTTAAAGGCACATCCAAAAAAAAAAGGCCATATGAAGAGTTTCAATATGAGCTGTACAAATGTGTTTGTAAATCTAAATAAAACTATAAGATTCTTCATTTCACAAAACCACCGACAGAAAGCCTTCAATTCCATGTATTTTGCCATGCATAGGCGTCGTGGACTACATTACCCAAGATGCCTCGCTTCCGAGCTGACCAGATGGAACCAAAGAGCGGACAAGCCGTGTGTGACAGCTGAACAAGTTTAATGTGGAAACTTCAGAGGAGAACACGACCTTGAACTGAGGAGAACCGAGTTAACATGTGAGTTGGGCGTTTTACTCATTTCTTTATGTCCACCTCACTCTGCACAGACCGCTCTGTATTTGCTCTACCGCTTCGAGGTTTCTTCGTATTTATACCGTCCAAACTAAAAAGCGAGAAGGGAAACGTCCACAGAAAGCTCAGGAAGCAGAAGAAGCTGGCATGACAGCAACATTACTCTGTGGGAGGATGAATGGATGCTGCCATTCAAGCTGTCATCTTTCCAACAGTGTGTGTGTGTAAAAACCTAACTTTAGTAATACGGTCTTTGAACATTGTATTAAAGCTTACATTAACTTCCTGCTTATGGTCTGGATTGCTACTATTTAAGGCGTAGCTTCTTGAAGTTTTCATGACATTTTATTTATTTATCGAGCTGCAGATGCAAAAATTTCCTCAAAACAGTAAAAGCCGAAGAAAGGACACTCATAGCAAAGATAAAGTCAACATTATAACTTTAAACATAGCAGAGTGATCAAAATAGATTGCAACAGTGGCAATTGGCGCATTAATCCATTGCATTTACAATGTATGCATGTCTGAAATAATTTTTAAACGTTGATTCTCAGTTATTTCACCTTGTGATAACCATAACCCCTACCCATGTGATGCCATTTTGTATCCTACCCGTTCCATTTTCTACACCTGCAGAGTTTCAGCAAGGTACAGAAAAGTATAGAAATAAACTGCAAATTTCAGGCTAATTTCACTCTTTAGAAAGTGTAAAATATATATCCAGATATTCAAGTCATTTGAAAATCTTAAGTCACTTTTTATCCCTGTTAATTTTGCACGTATTCTAGCATTTGCTCTGTGATTTGTAGTTCTTTCTGAGGCCTTTGATGTCGGACAGACTTTAGGATAAAACTAAGAGGTCCCACTACACAGGATAACCTGTTAAAATGGTTGAAACCTAACTATTTTGAAGTTCACCACATACTTTAGCTATTGAAACAGGTTAACATAGGTGTAAAAGCATCTAAGTCACTTGTTGATAGACCATTTTCAGTTTTACAAAATTGTGTTTGACTTAGATTATTTTCAACGTGTTGTTTATTGTAGTTCTTAAATTCTTTGGCCGATGTACTTTAGTTCACATTTTCTTTTGGTTAACTATCTATGAATTAAATACTCAAATCTCACTTACACGTTATGCATTATTTTCTTAAACTTTGTCCTATCAAACTTGTATTACATTTATATTTAATATTTCATTACTGCTTAGACCAGTTTACTTTAAAAACACTTTTTAATTGATTTAAATTGTATTGAATGATTCCATTCCATTTCTAACCATCTCTGGAAAGGATTCAAAGTGCAAAATTTATCTAAATCTATTACATGCTCTAATTTTTAACAATCAGGTTATAGAAGTCTCTTTGCTCCAACACAGCGGATTCTCGTGGCTTTCTTACCGTCTCCTCATCTCATCTTGTTCTGCACATTCCTGCTAATGAAAAAGTGATTTGATTCAGGCGTCCTGAAGCAGGGAAATGTTTCAAACGTGTAATGGACTGGCACACGATGACTTGGGGTCCAACTGGTGAATACATATTCAAAATGAAGAAAAAAAATATCTTCTGGCATTTCCCTGGCATTTTTTGTTGTTTCTGTATATAGGAAGGATGTATATCAAGAATATTTGTGCTCATACTGTGTTCATTTAGTAAAAATCTCAGTTCTTTAGCTATCTATAACATTCGTAAAGTCTCTCTGTCAACATTTATTGCAGTCGCCAAAACCTACTTTACATACACATGAGGCAGCTTTGTTTAGTTCATTTGACACAAATCGAGAGTAAAATACTTGGGGTTAAAATGTATAGATGCCTTCGCTTTACTGTTGCGTTGTGTGCTTCAGACGTAACAACTGACACCTGGATAGAGATTTGTTTTTTGACTTGCAGTTCCCGTAAGATAAATTGTGTTTTCACAAATGTTTCATGATTTTACAGAGGAAATGGTCGTCTCTCAGTCTTCACAAGCAGACAAAAGTGGAAGAAATCTGACTTGTTTTGCTTATACGTGTTCTAAACCTGATATTGTTTCAAATAAACCTCAATCTGAAGTGTCAAGCTGCAGTTCATCCATTTACTATGTTACATTTACTTGAGTAACTTTTTTGGGAAAAAAATACTTTTAAGAGTAGTTTTGCTACAATATACTTTTTACTTTTACTCGAGTATACTCGATGTTATTACAAAGAATCGCTACTCTTTCTTGAGTAAAATTTCGGCATACTCTACCCACTGTGAGTAAATTTACTGAATAAAAAACATATGTTCACCAAAAATACACCAGACACAGACACAAAAGTAAAGTTGAGTAAAGGAGACCACCTCTTTCTAGACAAACTTTAGTAATCTTCTGTGTTGAGCTTGTTGCATTTTGAGGTCAAGTGAATGTATTGTAAACACCCTAAATTGTCAGTGGAAGTACTTTTTTTGCCTTACTCTATCATATATTTATTAATTACTACTGATAGTATTGGTATTCAAAAAAATGACCTTGAAAAGTCTTTCTTGTGCTTAACACTTATGTAATGATATATTTGTATAAATGTTTTATTATGAACCAATGAAAGCACTTTGAAGTCTATTCTCTGAGCTACAGGGAGCCAGTGTAAGGACTTTAGAACTGGGGTGATGTGTTCTACTTTCCTGGTTCTAATGAGAACACAAGCAGTAGCGTTCTGGATCAGCTGCAGCTGTCTGATTGATTTTTTTTTTTTTTTTTAGGTAGACCTGTGAAGACACTGTTACAGTAATCTAGGCAGCTAGAGATAAATGCATGGATGAGTTTTTTCTAGGTCTTCTTGTGTCATCATTCCTTTAATCCTAGAAATGTTCCTCAGTTGATAGAAAGCTGACCTTGTTATTGCCTTTATGTGACTCTGGAGGTTCAGGTCTGAAGCCAGATTTGTTGTGTTTTCCACAGGATTGACTCCACATGCTCAATGTTCTTTTCTCTTTCACTGGCAGTGTCACAGTGCCACCAATAGTCCTGGCACAGGTACTACAGCAGTTTCGGCAGTATTTGTAGACAATTTTGTTTTTTACTTTTAGTGCTATTTTTTTTTACAGACTGTTTTTGATACTGTATTCGTTTTTTTTCTGTGTAAAGAGGACCTTAGACCCAAGATCTAGGATTTGAGTGTTACTGGTTGTTTTCTAGAGCAAACAGTGAGAGGAAATCACATGCATCTGATGAGAGAATTTTAGTTTCAGCCTTTTGAGAGTTGGACTTGGGAGCAACTGTGTTTGAGGTTTTTCACATCGTTTTGTAAATGCTTAAAAGAAAATACAATTATCCTATGTACAATGTCTTTGGTATGAGGACCAAAATATGTATTTTCTTGTTCTAAAAATGTTTCCTTTTGCAAAATGTATCGGATGCTTCTTTATTCAAGTCTGTGTCTGTGTTAATTATATAAAGTGTTGTTTTTTTCCAAGATTGTGCCAAAGAAATTATTTAATTTAGCTTAGCTTCCAAGACACAATTTCTACCTAAACTTAGTGTTGCGTTCACTTCTGAGTTTTGTTGAGTCTAACCACTGTGACTCATAGAGGGTTTCTAATGTTTCTCTGTACACAACCCAGTGGGATATGAATAGCACCTTTGTGTGTTATCCTCTTTAATTCCCTGTGTATTCAACAGTGTTGAATGAGCTGTCAAATGGAGGTATTATCCAGAGGCAGAATGGAATGAAATACCCAAGTCCAGGCGTGGTAGATGAAGTAGAGCTCAAGGTTAAGCAAGGCAATGTTAAAAAATAATAGCTAATCATTTTCAGTCTCTCTTTTGGTTCTTTGATTGTTTGCTATAATTCTACAGCAGCTCTTTGTATCAGTAGAGTCATCAGTTCAAAAGAATACAGACGACAAGAAGTGTGAAATTGTTGAAAATGAAATATGTACTCTATCTTTATTGCTCATTTTATGCAGTGTGACTTTACACAACCTGACAAACAAATTGTTCCAGCTGGAAACTTTGGAGTAATTATACGCTGCTAATGATTAACCAAACATTTCATGTAATTTAAGACGGGTCAAAGAGGAGACGGATGGTTCAGGGAACATTCACTTCCTACATTATGTCATTTAATTGGACTCTGTTCATTTGAATACACCAGTTTCACTTTGGACTGTTCTGCATACGTAGCTCTTGTTTGGTTACTATCGTTTCCTTACAAACAGTGTGTGAAGACAACTGATGAAACTGCTGAAGCGTACATAAATTTTAGCTCTGACCCCTTAAAGCTTAGGTAATAGTAATCTTAAATGTGTGTCAATTATTTTTCTTTATGCTTTGCCTCTTTAAAACCCAAATAAAAACTTGTATATTGTATTTTCTAGATTTATTACAGACACAGTATTAAAGTGACTGTGTGTAATTTTTGCAGTACATCTTTGAAAATAGCCATTAAAATATTATGAAATAATAATTACGTAAAGCACATTAATTGTAAAATATTGGCGATATTGTAAATTATGACTTTAAAATCAGTTTTAAAATACATAGGCACGGGTCCTCTTTTAAGGGGGGGAGCAATATTAGACGCAATCTTTACTTCTACTAGAGCCTGGACGGACAAAGCGCACAGAACAAGCAGCTTTTTTTTTAAACACAATTTTGGTGACAACTATGTTTTGAGTCAAGCTCTCTCCCCCCCCCCGGCTACAGGAATTTTGAATCAGAAGCTAACCTGGAGCTCACACACCGGGTGCTACCTAATCACGGAGTGAAATGGCTGACCACACGTATACTTCTCACGGGCTTCCGTTGTTGAGTTTCTTACGCAAAGACACAGATACTGCATGCTTGTGATAATTTAGGTATGCACTGCCCCCTAATGGCCGAAAATTACACACTGTGCCTTTAATATTAAATCAGTAATATCTTAATTTTGATGATTATGACTGCCTGCTTATGAAGTTTAAGCCCTCAGAAAATTTGAACATTGCAGCAGACCAATAGATAGCATTTTTTTTTTTTTATTCAAAATTGTCAGGCAGCTGAATAGTACCGCTCTACAGCCTGCATTGTTGGTTCTGGGGTATTTTATCTTCCTCTCAAGAATACTTCACAGACCCTCTATGGTGTTTAAGTCATGAAAGTTTGCTGGCTTATTCAGCAGAGTGATATCACAGTCATTTGAGCAGAAATGGTACCTTTGGTGGTGTTGGCAGGTGTCAAGTCCTGCTAAAGAATTAAATCAGCATCTCACTAAAGCTCTTTTGGACGGGAAAGAATTTCAAGGTCTAAAATTATTTCATGAAATTGCTGCAGGGGCTTTGGATCAACTCCAGTGGAAATTGTTCCCCAAATGTGAAAATTCCAAACTAGGGTTGGAGCCGAACCCGAATACAGTATTCAGAAAGGCACAAATACGTGTTTATCACGAATACTTATTTCAGATAAATACTTTAGACAATATTTGTATTTGGGAGCAAGAAAAACGTTGTATTAAAAGTTGCATGTCGTCATTAGACGGCAGTGCCTGGACGTCGGATGAGTGAGTCAGTGAAGTTCAGGGGAGGGTATAATAGGTGACTGACAAAGGCTGCTCCACACGGCAACGAGAAGGTTTGGCTGAGCGAAAAACGACTTTACTAGATCAGTATTTTTGTTGAATAGATTTTTGTAACTTAACTGGGTTCCAGAGGCCGTTTATAACTTTTGAAAAGCTGAGTTTGATCGGGACATTATTCCATTACGCTGCATTAGTATTAACGTCTCCACTCTGGTGCTCTGATGTTCGCTCTCTTTGCAGACAGCAAGACAGAGGCTGTATAGTTAACCGTAGTATAGCTTCCTGTCACTTATTAACTTAGGTGAAACTCCACACACGGATTTGGGCAACCACATAGAAAAGAGTGTTGTGCTGCTGAGCCATTTCTTGGTCCTCCACCTGCCACAAAAACTAGCTCAAGTTCTGTGTGGAGTGCATTTTACAGTCAGTGGTACAGATAAAACCGAAGTGAAATGTGTGAAAGAAGCAGATATATCAAACATCTGTCAATATCTGCCATGCATAATCACGGGCACTTAAAGCGTCCTCTCCTGGTGCTGTCTGCCCACCCACAAGCACCAATCCCCCCACAAGCACCAATTCATCATCAGACCCATGATCTGCCCCTGTTCGTTTAAACATGGATGACCTAATGACTGTTAGGTTATTTTCTTTTCAATGACATTCATTGTTACATCTTTATTGCTGGATTCATGGAGAAACATCAACCAATATTGCGTATAATTATTATAATGATAATTAAATATAACATAAATTAGAGGTGTAATGTGAAAAAAAAAGGATTTCGTACACCTATTTTGAATTTTACTCGAGTACAAATAGAGATACAAATACTGCTTGCTTTGCACATCCCTACTTCAAACTGGAGCTTAAGCAGCTTTGATTCGGTGCCTCTTCACTCTTCCTTCAGACTCTGGAACTTTTGATTTCCAAATTCAGTTCAGTTCACTTTTATTTATATAGCACCAAATTCACAACAAAGGTAATCTCAGGGCACTTTACAACAAAAGTAATTTAAATACAGTTATACAAACAATCCAATTAGTTAAAAGTTTTCTATGTAAGTATTCCCAGCAGAGTTCAAGAAGTTGTTGACATGGGGTCTCTGAATATTTTTGGATATGGGTCTCTTTGAAGAAGCCAGCATTTTTACTAATGAGCTTTTCCAATTTTCCTAGACACTGGATTTTATTGGGTATTTTTAAGAAATAATGATCAAAATTACAAGAAATAAAAGCTAGAAACAAATCACTGTGTGCAATTAAGAAAAATAATATAGCGGTCACTGTTTAATAGGAATGAAGAAATACATAATATTTTATGTTTCTCATTCTTCAGCAGCATATTGTGTTTAATGTTACTGAATGGCTTAGTCGTCTGCTGCAGTATCACGACTGTGACAACTTTAATATTTGATGGAATTGGGTACAGGACATTTTTTCTTTGCACATTGAATCAGTTTGCCATACCATTCGTTGTTGTTCCTAACAGGTTTAACTAGATTTAACAAACAGCAGTGGCCTCCTTAAGCTTCTTAATAAACTACTTAATTACTCCACATTCTCCTACTTTTGTCCCGTGAATAAATGGTTTTATTGCAATGGTATGTTTTTTAGAAAGATCAATGCAAGCTAAATTGAAAGAAATTGTAGATTTCTGTTCCCTTTTTTTAAAAAGTGGTCTGTTGCTCTATTTGGGCATATAAAACAACAGCAGTAGCTGACAGAGAGATTCGTCTTCAAAATACTACTAGTGTATTTCAGGACGGTGTGTCATTAATCAGTGATAACACTCTGTAAATCAGTGACGAGCACACCCAGGTTTGGCACAGTGATAAAGGTTGAACAACAGCATAGTATATAATTTGAATAATACAGCTGAGACCTGAGCCTGCTTTGTGGATGGATGCAAATAAACACGAGGAAGAGGGAAGCTGTGACTTGCTCTGTCACAGCTTCTGACCAGCGCAGACTTCCACCCTCTCCTGGTTTTATGTAGCTTCACTTTGTCCATTGTGTCTCCAGCCCAGGGCGAGATAAAGCAGCACGCCTTCCCCCCCTCTGCCGGCCGGTCCTCCTCCTCTCGTTCCCATGTTGGCCCCGCCTCCAACCCTGCCTCACTGTTGCTTTCTCTCTTTCTGGCAGGACACAGTCGGTGCAGGGGAGGAACTGGCCGGTAAAGACAACAGCAGCTGTAGAGAGCCTGTGTTTTGATGCGAATACGCTGAAGGAAGCTGCGGCACACCAAATGCAAAGATAACTACTTTGGCCGGACAGTAAGTTATTGTTTCTACTTCTACATTATCAGCTCAATCTAGTGCATTGTATGCACTTTTCTTCTCTTGGTCGCTATGTATTAATATCGGCTTGCACCAAAAGCATCTACCTGCTTGTTTTCTCACTCTTGGAAGTTCTAAATACAACAAAACCAGCCACGTAAATCTAATTTTGTAGCAGATGTATGAATCTGTATGTAGTCTTATTAATATGATTGTTGTTCTTAATTATTGCTATAGGCATGTTTTTATTTTTTCAAAAAAGTTAGCTGATTACTTTAAATAATTTTATTTATTAAATGAATTATTACATGTAATATGCCCAGTCTTTAAAAGGACTTCATTAGTTGTATGATTGGGCCTGTGAATAATTTAGGTTTTAAAATCAAGTTGGTGTACAATGTCACCCTTTTCCAGTATAATCAATTTTTCCTCAACTGTTAACTCTCAAAGTGTAAAAACTGTATGGTGGAGAGTAAATGTAATTAGCTATATTTGTGCTTTTAGTTACCCATTCGGAGTTTAGTCATTGTATGGCAGGTCAGATAATATGATAGATACCCATATCAATCTCCTCATATTTCAGGGGTAGAAAGATCAATGCGTCATTTAATCGTAATTCACAGATTAAAGTACTCAACATAACATTAATTAAACCCTAAATCTGGCTTAAGTTTTGAGACTGGATTTTGGATAGATTTGTTTGAAAATTCAGGTTTAAGATAAAATTAAATGTTTTAAGCTGCATCCATTGAGCAAGTTTTTTTTATTTTGCACCTTAAAGGTCAGTAACTGAGAGAAGCTTTTTTTTCTTTTGCCAGATCTCATGGTTCAACATTGTGATTCTGTTGGTTTTTGATGCATTAAAGTTAATTTTCCTGTTTTTTTAAAACCACAAACTAGATATACCCCATGCTGGTTGACCGTATTTCTCTTTAGAAGGTTGAGCGTCTTGGTAGTTTGGATTTTGGGACCACTTTCTTTTTTTGTGGAGTCGCTGTCCAGATTTAGCTCTGCCAGTTGTCAGGGTGACATTCTTGCTCTCACTAAAACCCTTCCGTTGTTTCCCATGCTCTTTTTGCAGTTTTATTCCTGTTTAATCTCTGTGTCTTGTGGATGGTATTAATTTGAGTAAATCACAAGTATCAGTAGTCAGAAGCATAGAGAATAGCTAGATTATAATTACATGGTAGACACAGACTTCTCCAAACCTTGCTGCATTGTATTTAGGATCTTTTATCATAATGTTGATTTTTTTTGGACCATTTTCTGGCATTTTTAAACACATGCAATGTTATTAATGCAACAGATTATTGTTGATATCATGTCACAATCTCCCTCTGCTGAATGACATTGATATTTGACCATGTGATTAGATGATTCAATCTTTATTTCCTCTTCCTGTAAGTTTGAAAGCACACCTTGAATCTTTGCTCGTGCAGGAGTATTTTTTATGAGGGATATCAGTGTAACTGCCGAATGCTTCCTTCTGGAAACCTTCTAGTGTATGTAATGAATGATTTACTGAACGGTTCTTGCAATTTAAAGGAAGCCAAGGAGGAGTTTGATGTCTCGGGGAAAATCTGTTTGATGGATGATGATGTCAGCTTGAATACGATAGTTTCATTTCAAAGCACTTGACTTATGCTTCTATTTATGGTGATTTTTCTGTTTTGCATCAATACATCCAATTCATTTTTCCATCCATTTTCTAAACCGCTTAATCCTCAGGGGGTCACGGGGGGCTGGTGCCTATCTCCAGCTGTCAACGCGCAAGAAGCGGGGTACATCCTGGGGAACAGACTAACAAACAACCATGCACACACAAAAACATACACACACACACACACCTAAGGACAATTTAGAGAAGCCAATTAACCTAACAGTCATGTTTTTGGACTGGAGGAAGCCGGAGTACCCGGAGATAACCCACGCATGCACAGGGAGAACATGCAAACTGCAGAGAGATCCTGGGCCGGTATACAAACCCACAACCTTCTTTCTGAAAGGCAACGGTGCATCCCACTGCTCCCCCGTGTAGCCAATCAATATAATTATAATAAAATGGTAATTGGTAAAACAGCAGAAGGAAATTCGAATTTATGTATAACATTTTTCAGCTCGGATTTTTCCTGTTTTTAACATTATTATTTCTACACAATTTCTTAAAATTATGTCAGACTTCAATGAATTGAGATGTACTTAACTTTCGATTGCCCCGTTGATTTAAATATTGTCGACGTTCAATTAACCTTGCAACTGCTGCACTCTTTGCTAATGCCTTTTTTGTGCTTTATCGGCCTTCTCCTCGTCAGTTAAGCCGTATTGATTTAATTTCTCATTTTAATGCTACATGTCTTTCAGCTTTAAATTGTGTAACCCTTTTTAAGTCTGCTACCCTTAAACACATATCTGACCCATGGCTTAACTCGTGTACAAGTCATTTCAGGAAATTATGCAGGCGGGCAGTTTGTAACTGAAAGAAAGACTACCTCTTCGCAAATCCTGCAAGACTACTGGTCCAAATATCAAGAAGTAGTTACTCATGCTAGACGTTATTATTTCTCCAACTTAATCTCAGCAAACCAGTTCAATTAAAATGTTATCTATAAATGCAATTAATGCTGTTCTTATTGCCTATGAACCTTAATGTCTATCCACCTCTCCAGATCTCCCTGATAAGTTCTCTTAACTTTAACTCTTCCCTTTCTTCTGACTTTAAACATGCTATGGTACGCCTTCTCCTGAATAAACTTGGCGTCACTCCCGTAGTTTTCTCTAACTTCCAACCAATTTCTGAGCTTACATTTCTGTGGAAAGTCCTGGAGAAGGTGATTTATGATCAACATTTTTTTTTACCTAGCATAACACAAGGTTCTGGATGATTTTCAGTCTGACTTCCGGTCCTTGCATAGTACTAAGTCTTCTCTCTTATGTATTTTAAACAACATTTTCATAGCAAAATACGCTGGCTTCTATGTTGTGTTGTTACTTCTGGACTTCTCAGCTGCTTTTGACACTATCAACCACATCATTCTTCAAGCACACCTAGAGAAAACTGTCGCTATAAGTGGTCCAGCCTTAAACTGGTTTAAGTCATACTTACTTAATAGGACACAGCATGTGGTGCTGGAGGGTGTGTAGTCCTGTGCGGCTCTGCTTTCTTGTGGGGTCCCTCAGGGCTCCAATTTGGGCCCCTTTCTGTTTTGTCTTTACTTCCTTCCACTGAGCTCCATCTTCATACAACATTCTGTTCACTACCATCTATATGCTGACGAATGTCAAGTTTACATTTCCATAAAACCTCATCAATCCATTGCGCTCCTTCTCAACTGCCTTCATGATGTGAAGTGTTTGCTGGCGACAAATTTTCTTCATCTCAGTGACTCTAGAATAGAACTAATTATGTTTAAACCTGCTGGGCATAGGTCAAACCAGCTCCTGGACCTCTGATCTCTCTCCCTTCAACTCAATATCAATGTAATAAACTTAGGTGTGAATATGGACTCCTCCTTAAAAATGGACCTCCAGGTCAATGCCATTATGAAGTGCTGCTTTTTCACCTCCGCTATTCTCTGCAGAAAGCATCTCACATCAATAATACATGCCTTCATCACATCTACACTGGACTTCTCAAATACGATCCTGCTGGGTTTTAATAAAACCACTCTTGCTTGACTCCAGTTTGTGCACAGACAGACAAAACATGACACTAGCACTGAACTCCCTTCCCTCATTAAGGGTTCAATACAAGCTGTTCCTTGTCATTTTTAAATAGTTACATGGTCTTGCATCCTACTACCTGTCTGATGCTAAGGTAGATGCTGGGCAAAAGTGCTTTCTCTGTCTGCGGCCAAAAAGTGTGGAACAAACTCCTTCTTGCGGTTCCCTGTAGCTATTTTGAAATCTTTATTGAAGACCTGTTATTTCTCTCTTGCTTGTAAATCTTAGCTGTGGGTCGGTTTTTGCTCTTTCATGAACATTCTCTCTTTTTTCCTTTTTTTATTTGCTGGGTTACTTTTGCTCTTAACCTTTTATTGGTTTGTGGTTATTTATTTATTTGATGTATCTTTCCCTTTACAGTTTAAACACATTTTTCAACCATATAGCTGTGTATTCATACAAATAAAAGTAGTATGGTATAGTAGTTAAATGGTGAGATGTTCATCTGTGTTACGTTTATGTTGGTAATCAGAGAAATGAAGTGGTTGGGTTTCTTGGCAACCCGTATACGCCTCCATCACTTTTCAAACAGTGTTCTGCACTTTAATTGCACCATAAAAGTCTTGTGATCTGTGTCTAATCAGGCTGCAGTCTGGGGATTTTTTTGTGTGGACTTGATGGTGTACTGTAGTCGTGAGTTGATGCACGTTGTCTTATCTGTTAAATATTGCATATTGTAAACGAACTGCTGTGTCGTTGCTGCTAACTGATAACGGACAAATATTTAGTCCAGGAATAAACTGAGGATCCTGGATCATTTTGAAAATGAGGTAAAATCAGGCTGATGAAATCAGCTGAAAGCTTATAAGTATTTTTATAATTAAAGTTGTCTTATTTATCTTTTACAATTAAGGCTAAAAAGAAGAATGAAAATAGAAAAAACAACAATCCTTTATTGCCCCAAAAGGGGAAATTCGGGTGTAAGGGCAGCAAAATGGCAGGAAATACAAACATTAATTAAGGGTCAGTGGAAAGGTATAAAAAACATTTAAATCTGTCCGTCTATCTATCTATGCTTTTTGCGCATCTAGAAAACTAAAAATTGACTTTATTGAAGATTCACAAATCAAATAAAGGTTTCAAAAATCACAGACTTAGTTTAACTATTCTGCTATTAATGCAGAATAATCTAGTCCCAGTTTTAAATGTATTAAGTTATGTAGTTTTTAAACGAGAGCAGGTCAAAGATGCTCAGCATAGATGGAAAATGTGTAATTGCCCTTTAGCCATTTCCCACATCAGCAGTTAGAAAACTGAAACCACCTTAAGGTTCTTTAAGAATAAATTAATATATAAATATAAATGTCATCCTTAGTTTAACTACCGAGTTATTCTGTAGATTTTAGTGCTACAGAATAACATATTAGTTGTTTTTTTGTCTGCCTAGTAAGTACTCATCAGGTCGTCACATTTACTGTCAGCAGTTTGACAACTGGCAGCAGTGCTCAAACTAATCGACTGTCTGCCTATTCAACCTAATTGGAGAAGTCGTCTATACAGATACACTGGTGTACAGAGTTGACGAAGAAGACGGGATGGAGGAGACGTTTTTGACAGTGAGAAGAAAAACAGCGGAGGTGGCAGAGGCAAGTAAAGCAAGTGAGGGTAGCTGGCAGAAAAAGACCAGAAAATGCAGCAAAGCCCACGCGGCACTTTAGGGTTACTGTGTGAATGCAAAATGTCATAGGCTTTTTATGTCTTCCGATATGCTAAAATGTCTGCAATATTTTTAAAAGTTTTGCTCAAAAATGTTAAAAAATTCTGTACCTTGTGGGAAAGAAATAAGGTGATCAAAGGGATAAATAACCAATGTTTACGGTTTTAAAAAGTTTTGAATTTTACTGTATTTTGTCTAAAAATTCAGTTTTTGGACACTAATTTGCACTTTTTCTCTTTAGAGAATCACATAGATTGAGCAGTTTTGATTAAATGTTACACGTTGCTTTAATAGACTTGGAAAGGGTTCTAAGATGAAAAACAACGGAATGAGCTGCAACACCATAAAATTTAAGTTGATGCCACTCATTTTGTTAATCTGTTTTGATAATTAGGTGATTGTATGCAAAACGTTGGTGCCAGTTGTTTTGTACAGGAAAATAATTAAATATCAGGTTCTCACTAGTATTTCGGTTTGGGCGTGGTGGACTAAGGGGGTATGAGAATAATTGAAAACCCATGGGTTATGGAAAGTAAACATATAACTAAATAGATGCCAGTAATTGTTTTCTTATTTTTAAATTGGCCTTATTGCTTGTTCATTAAACAGCTGAATAAATATTTTATTTTAAAAGATTGGTCTTTTGGTGAAAATATCAATTAGTATGTTATTTGCAGCAGAGGGTATTCAGATCTCCATTTTGAAAATCAAGAATGCACTGATATGAAAATAAGTGGCAATAGTAATACTGCAGCTATGGCTGATTACAAATATTGTTTTTCCTTCCTTTTTTAAACCCTCCTTCATCCTGCGCTGCCTTTGTTTGCCATGTGTCCAAACAAATAATACATGACCAACCGATTCCCCTTCAGAAACACATACATAAATGGCAATAAGGTGGAAATAAACATTGTTATTAATATCAGCCAAGTTTTACTCACCAGGTTGATACAAATATGTTATAGTGACTTAAAATGGCTGATAGTGTCTATGCTGTGCATCCCTATTTTAAAGTTGAATCTGTTGATTTAAAACAAAAACTCTGAACATCATAGATATATGCATACTCTGAACTGCTTCAGCTAGATATTATTATGCAAAATTGACTTTTTTATGTGACATCCAGATAACATGTTTTTCCCTCCTTAAAAACCTGCCTGAAGAGTTGCTTTGACTCATCCACTTATGTATGACTAATCTTTGAGTCTCTGCTGGTGGTCATTAGGGGTGCTGTAACGTATCTTCATATTTATCTGCTTTTATCGTTGCAATGTAAAACGTAGCTTCATATTTGTTTGAATTTATGGTTTCAGTGCAAAACGTAGCTTCATTTCTCTTTACATTTGTGATTTCAAGTGCAGGATGTAACTTCATATTTCTGTGCTTTGATGGTTTCAATGCAAAACGTAGCTTCATAGTGATTATTATTTATAAAAGGTTAAATATTACAAAGCCAAAATGTGTTGTAAAAGCCTCTGAATTCTCTGGTTCTTTAAAAACCCCACTTTGAGGGTTGGAAATCGAATCATTTGGGTGTCGTCTTACAATGTCCCGCATTGCCATTGTTTACCAATGTAATTTTTTCCCCCTACATACTGAAATGCAACACACTGAAAACTTTTGTAAACTATCTGAGTCCGACTCCATGCACATGATGTGATAATGGTCGGTATATGGCGTTCGGCAGGAGTTTCTCAAAGGATAGAAGGGCTTAGAGAGGCTCAGGCGAATATCAAGGCGTCAAATACGGAAGTGATGAGAAGGGAAATTTCTTTAAGGCATACCTGTCAACTGATACGGTTTGCCCGTATTTAATACGTTTTTTGCTATCTTTTAAATGGATACGGCGTACTACAACATATAATACGGGAAAACACCCAGACCGAAACGGGGTATTTTTGCCGAATTAAGCTCCATCACGCATGCGTCGCTTTATAACTTCCGCTTCCTTCTTGATTGCAACACAACACGAGGAAATCGATATAATTTAAACACGAAACTCTCACCAGTGAAGATGTCTGAACCCTTGAAAAAGAAGTGGAAAGTTAAGTCAACTGGAAAGCATCAGAAAGTGTGGGAACATCTGCAAGGAGAGTATAGTGGATGGATAAAATCTTCGTCCAAAGGCCCGGAATATTCGTTTTGTGTACCGTGTTGGAAAGACGTGAAAGTTGCTGCCAGTGGTTTTTATGACTTGAAAAGCCATTTCAAAACATCGTCACACGTGGATAGTGTCGCAAGAAGTAAGACATACGTTCCTTTGAGTCAACAGTTTGCCAGTGCGAACCCTGCATCGTCACAAAGCAACAAGGTGCTCAAAGCAGAAATCCTCATGTGCCAGTTTTTTGCCGAGCACAACATTCCACTCGCCGCTGCAGATACATTCACCAAGTTGGTACCAGAAATGTTCATCGATTCACAAGTTGCAAAGGTATGTAAGACAGATTAAAATGTTCTTTGTCACTCAAGCAATTAATCTTTTTGAAAATAATGCAAACAATGTAGATCGAGATGATTTATATTAAAGACTGTAATCTTCAATGCAAACTGATAATATCATCAACAGATTATGATTCAAAGTGTGTTTGATGAAAAATATTCAGAGATGTTTACATGCGTTGAAGTTTTTAATGCTATGAAATTATACTCTGAACATCGATTCTTCAAACATCCACATGTAACGAATATAATCTCTATGTTGCAGGATTTTGTATGCAGAAGGACAAAGGCAACCATGATTATCAAGGAGTCTCTCGCACCAGCCTACACAGATCCTATCATAGCACGCTGCAGGACTCAACCGTTCACATTGATGATCGACGAGAGCAATGATCGGAGCACCAAAAAGCGTCTTGCTATTCTCGCCCACTTCATGGAAGATGATGTTGCAAAAACTAGACTCTTGGACCTGCCCGAATTAAGTGATGGAACCAGTGCTGGTATATTTGAAGTTTTAGACAAATATATGACAGAGAACAATATTCCTTGGATCAACGTTGTCGGTTTCGCAAGCGATAATTGCAACACAATGGTCGGAAAGAAAAATTCAGTGCTGTCACGGATTATTGAAAAAAACCCTAGAGTATTCAGTGTAGGTTGTATCTGCCATCTCGGAAATTTATGTGTCAAAGATGGACTAAAAGTTCTGCCAGTGAAAGTAGATGATTTGCTTGTTGACATATTCTACTTCTTTAAACATAGTGCAAAACGGATAACAGAGTTCAAAGAGTTCCAGGACTTTACGCAATCAGAGGAGCAACAAATCCTAAAACATTGTCCTACTCGCTGGCTTTCGCTTGAAAAGGTGGTTGTGCGCACGCTTTCTCAGTGGAATGCTTTGAAGAGCTACTTTGCCAGCCATCAAGATGTAGAAAAGGCAGGCAAAGTCAAATCAATTCACAGCAGACTTCAGGACCCACTGACTGAATTGATCCTGCATTTCCTGCAATTCATCTTGCCAGTGATAAACAAATTCAATACTCTTTTCCAGGCCGAACAGTGCATGATTGGCGATCTATTACCCGAGATGGATAGACTGTTGAGAGTATTTATTTTCAAGTTTGTCCAGATGAAGCAGATCAAGGATGCTGCAAACCTCCTGACGCTGGACTTCAAAGACAGAGCACTGCAGCACGAAGACCACAGGCTTGCTGTTGGTTTGACAACAACAGCACTGCTTTTGGATGAGGATAAAGGTATCCCTCCAGAGATACAATCAAAGTTCTTTGCCTCAGTGAGATTGTTTTATGAGGCTGTTGTGGCAAAGATGATCGCCAAATTTCCCTTTGAAAATGACGTGCTGGGTGATCTTGTCGTCCTGGATCCACGAAGGAGAAAGGAACTGGACTACATCCATATTCTCAGATTGGCGGAGCGGTTTGGGCCCAGTCATCTAGATCAAGAGGCCATCAAAGAAGAATGGGATGACTTCCAATTGATCCCAGACGAACAGATGCCACCATTCACCACAGAGGGACCAATGCATCCAGAAACATTTTGGTCTAAGATTTTTGAGTTGAGAACAGCATTTGGTGGGCCAAGGTTCCCAACAATGAAGAGCGTTTTCTTGGCCTTGCTATGCCTTCCTCACAGCAACGCAGACAGTGAAAGAGTATTCAGCCATGTCAGGAAACTCAATACAGAGTATAGGAAATCGATGGGGGTGGACACTCTGACAGCTTTACTACAAGTAAAACTGAATACTGACAGTAAATCGTATCAGCTAAAACCAACACGTGAGATGTTGCAATCAGCAAAGGCCGCAACTTCCAAGTACAACAACAATCACAAATGATGTCATTTAGGCTTTTAAGGGCATTGTGTGATATGTGAACACATCATTATATGGTAGTGATGTATTGAATAAAGAATTGAATAATGCAAATTGATGGTGCAGTTTTCCATGTTGTTCTTTGGTAAACACGGCATTTACGGCGCGAATACAGTTTTTGGTCATTGAGTAAGGGAAATTTAAATTGTTAGTAAGGGCAGTCATGGTTGATGGTTGACAGGTATGTTAAGGTGGATTTTAATATATAGGCTACAGGATTTTAAGAATGATTTAGGGTAACGATTATATAGAATGGTACTGTGCCTGGAAGAAGCATAATATCCACCCTTTAAATGCCAAAACAGCAGACGTAAAGCAACTTTTTCCAAAGAATCATGTTACTCAGATGGAAACTGGGCTGCATCTTTGAAACTAGTCCCATTTATTTGAATCCTTCTCACAGTTGTTGATGTGTAATGAAGAAAAAAAAAAACAACAACTTTCTGGGTTGCTTTGAACTCACTTAATGTTGTTCCCTATCCTTTTGTGATGAATTAGTAAACTAGCAGACTGGTTTAACTAGGTGCTACAGAACTCTATTTCAAATTGCAGTGAGTTTAGCTAACTTTTTTAATAAAGTTTATTTTTCAAATTGAGGGCTAATCAGACTTATTTTATAAAACTTCCTTAGTGGACGAGTATCTAAAACATGTATCATCTTTGCCAAATGCTACTCGTTACTTTGTTAAACATTAAATCAATGGCACTCTACCTTTTTGGCTTGCGACCCTTGACAAACAAAGCAGTACAAAGTTGTAGTCTTAATTTGTGCATTAGGAATGTTGTTGTGAGGGAGTTAACTTGGTAGAAAATGTATTTACCAAACAGGAAAGTCGCATGTTTTTCAAGTTAAATTCTAAACATTCTCACAAACCTTTGTTTCAAATAATTAAAAAGTTGGTTTAACAAAATAGTTTTTTTTTATTTCAATTTCCCCATTTTAAGATGGTAGTTGTATTTGAGTTAATCTTGTTTACTTTGATGATAATATGAAAAGTAGTTAATTGCCTTCAGAATTTGCCTAATTAGTGAATATTTTTCTGTGTGTGTTAATCTCAGTATGAATTCAGCTGTTGTATGAAGGCCTCAGAGATTTGTTAGAGAACAAAAAGCATCATGAAGTCAGAGGAACAGAGCAGCCAGGACAGGGAGGAAGAGTAAAGACGAGTTAGGTTATAAAATAGTATTCCAAGCTTTGAACTTCTGACAGAGGAAAGTTCAATCCATCATGAAATGTCTAACCTACATGCAAACCTGTCAAGACATTGGCGTATTCTTTGACCCGACATGTCAGGAAATGAAACCATTATTCAGAGGAACATGTAGAAGTCAGTCACTCCACCAGAGTAAGAAAAATCAAATTGAACTGAACCCATCATTCATTTAAAGAAAAACTCGTTAGGAAGCTGAGTCCAAGGCTTGAGCCACTAAAGGAAGATATTTGTTCTAGTCAAGGATAGGTCAGGAGAGTGTGAACAAAGATTAGCCGCTGCAGGCTAGATGAGATAAATGAGGGGGCTGATTGACATATGTATATGAAGTTAATTTTAGAAATATAATATTGCTATTAACGTTTTGAAGATTAAAGTTCTCTGACGATGGGTATAAATCATCTTGATTTGCCCCGAAGCTGAGGATTATTTAGATTCAGCTTTAAGATGAATCATCATTTATAGGTTCGCGGTTTTAATGACCTCTCTGTCTCTAAAAGATCAGAGTAGATACTGTTCTCAGCGTGCAGACTGTGTGGAAATTTTCAGTGAGAGCGGTGAATAAAGTCTTTTCTCCCTTCATATTAAAATCACCCCTCCTCAAAATCTTTGAATGTGTGCGTCCTCGTCTCCCTCCCCTTCCCGTCTGTTTGTCTCTCTGCGTCCTGTGTGCCTTGTCTCACGTACACACCCTCCTGGAAGGGCATTGTTTGCAGAGAGTTTCTGTGCGGAGCATTGTACCTCTGTTGCTCAAGTTCAAACCCCAAGGTCGCCCAAATGCTTTGCTGCCCGGGTTTTACAGGTTCAGCTCTGATATGACTTAAGGCCGGCTTCACGAACCACCAGCTGTCTTACATGCGATACATAAACTATTATTAATATCATCATATAATGAAATTAAATATCAAACTAAGCCTTCTGGTGGGATATGCTTTTGAAATTCCCTGACCTTTTCCTTGGAACTCCTTTTTTTTTTTTGGCTAGACAGATGTCCGAACTTTTTTATTAGCTGACTTTTTTTATCTGCTGTCCTGCCTAGAAGAGTAAAGAGGCAGAAATAGTAGAACTTATGGATAATAACCTTTCCCTTCCAGTTTGTTTCTCATTTGGCTGCATTTTTATTGAATTATCTGTGAGAGTTATCAACCACTAGATCAAAGCTGACATTGTACTGATGTGGAAGCATTAGATATTTCCTGTTTTTTAGCTTCTGTGTTAATTACTTGAAATTAATTAGAAAAGGCACTGCTATCATTTCAAACCTCTGTATAGGTCCATATAGAAAGATTAGAGTGAACGGGTAAATGCAAGAGCCTAAACCTGTGGTGTCGGCTGTCGGACCTCGCTCAAGAGAGACAGAATTAATGATGTTGGCCACAAACCAGAACACTCAGCTGATTGAAAGTATGTACAAAGGGGGCCAGGAGTGACAAAGCAAAAAGAGCTTCTACAGGACAAGCTGATACTGATATCTAATGATCTAGGGCGATTAAATACTGGCAAATCAAATCGGCTGTGTAAAATGCACACAACTGCTTTGTAGTTGTCATGTGCGTATGCATGTGTTTCTACATAGACTGCATGTACCCTGATAGCAATGCAGCAGCTGCTTAAATTAGGCCTGTTCCCTTTTGGCCAGCAAGTTTTATTGACTGCAATAACTGGGTCGAGCTATCAAGTGTCCTTTTGTTACCTGCCTGGGTAAAGCTTCAAGTTTTTATGTAACTTCAATTAATAAGAGACATCGTTTTAATAATAAGACACGGCTAAGTTCTCGACTGTGTGAGAATAGAGTGGTGGGTGGGCACAGTTCATGCATGGAAATAAAAAGTATGAAATAAATTTGATTTAAAAATAACACAGTTTTACACTATTACTGGATTTATGCACTGCTAAGTAATAAAAAAATAAAACATTGCTTGGATAATCAGTTTTACCAAAAAAAGACAATGGAAAAAAGATTGGAGGTTATTTTCGAAATGGTTAAAAGTTAATTTATATGATATGGTTTATGTAAAAATGCTTGTTTGTGCCTGTCTAAATAGACCAAATCTAGGTTAAATGTTTTGTGTAGGGGTGTGCAAAAGTCTTAAACACCCTTTATATTTTCAATATTTGTTACCTTGTAGCCAAAGTTTCATATGATTTATGGGCCAACACATGGGCTAATCTTAGTTTAGCTCCCTGTAACACACGTGGGCGTTTGGAGCTGCTCAAAATACATTTTTTAAACATTTAACAAAAAGAGGAAAACTCCTGTCTGATTGAGTAGCTCAAATTACAGGATTTAAAACGACTCTTTGTCAGGAAAAGTTCTTTAAAAACACTGATTTAAGTTTTAGGGAGAGGGGCCTGTATTACCAAAAGATAGCAGAATGAAAACTTATGCAGAATGAAAACTTATACAAGTTAACAATAAAAAGGAAACTCCTTTAAAATTAGTTAATGTAACCAATTTGCCACTGACCAAACAGAACGTTATGAACCTTTAAAGTTTCCAGTTTTCTCCGTAGTCGATGAAGGGGGTCTCCAAATGCCGTTAGCCAGCAGGCTAACAAAGGATTGTTAATTTGATTAGTGGCCGGACAGCGCTGGGAACTCCTGGATTTGGTCGCCGGCTCCCTCTGGCTGGCTGCGTAGCCCCTGCGCTCACCTCTGGCCAGTACCTTTCCTGGGCGAGAGTCTTGCCAGCGTCAACCTCGGCCAAGAGGAGGCTCCTTGGCTAAGGAAGAACGGCACCTCTATTTGTAGGTTCTGCTGGCAGTTCTTCTGGTGGAAGAGAGCAGGTTAGCACCACCTGATGGCTGTGTGTGTGACTCAACAATGCATTAGCACAGCATGTCTTTGATTAAAAGATTATGTTTTGGGATATGCAAATATCCCAAAGGAGATATCTTGCGTTTCAAAAGCTACAAATTTGTGGATTCAGGTGTTTACAGATAAACTCTGTGTAAGGATGCGGTTGCCTCTTATTTCTCTTATATTAATCAGAGCTGTGAGCTTTTCAGTGAATATGCAGTTATTTGCTCTTTGTCGCTTTTGGATCTCGTTTTTTGTTGTTGTCTCTCTTTCTGCAAGTGTAGAAGCAGACTTCTAGGGTGCTGTCTTGTATTTTTTATCGTTCTTCCTCTCTTCTATTCCTAACTCACTCTTTCTCTTTAACCCTTTGTTCTCCATCTCTCTTTATTTCTTTTTTATCCTTTCTTTTCCATCTCTATTTCCATGCTGTCTGAAACAAGCGAAAAGCAATGCCCACTAAAAGTTTTCATCCATCCATCCATCCATTTTCTGAACCGCTTAATCCTCAATGGGTCGCGGGGGGGCTTTAAAACATATCTATATATAAAAAGGAGCATTACAGCAAAAGCTGTAATGAAAATTAATACATAAACTACTTTAGCCTTCATAAAAAATAATAAAACTCAAATGTATATGTTAAGAAGTATATCTTTAAATCCCTGTTTCCAGAAGCGTCTACTTCTGTATAAGCACTTCTGACGAGATCTTGACTTTTAAAGCTGACCATAGCTTTAGGCAGCAAAAGTTGTGTTTATAATTCATACAGCAGCTTCTACATCTGGCTTTGCATTGTGTTTACAGTGGTGAAATGCTCTGTTTAATAACGTGATCTATTTTGCTCCAGGCTGTTGTAACTATATTTTTGACCCTGAAACCCACACCTGAATCAAGGCATCGCTTTGTTAATAGTAAAGGACTATTCAGTCCAACAAAAGGTTTGATATCTGGAGAGACTTGGATCAGGATCACAATAAGAATATTCTAGCTGCTTACAGTTTTAACACATGAGAAATATTGCAGACGATTAAATATTCAACAAAAAATAAATAACAGTTATATACAATATTGAACAATTGTTTTTTTATGAAAACTAAACTACAGTCATTTCTCTGTAACAGCTGAATCAGAGACCGCCCAGTGCTTTAATTCAATTTTATTACAGTCAAGCCAAATGTTTGTGAAGTTGTTTGTATTTATTTTAATCACAGTCAGTGCTGTGCTTGATTCGACAAATGGGAAATGTTACAAAGACCTGCAAGAAAGAAAAAATATATTAAACAACTTACCTGTTGTGACTGCATGTATCATAGTGATTTTATTAAAGGGTTTAAACTGGAAGAAACCAACGGATGACAGTATACTTCTGCAGAAGAAATATGGAAGGGTTAATTGCCTATTTTCTGTGACTCAGGATGTTTGGTCACTATGTTTAAAGAATTGATGTTTGATATTGTTTTGTGGCTCATTAAACAAAATTGAAAATTGTTGGGCCACTTAGGAGAGGGAAAAATACAAGTTCATTGTCTACCTCCATGTAAATAACTCCTAAATCACTCTAATCGTTGGTCTTTGTTTTGTTTCTTTCTTCTTCTCTTGTTCTTCCTGGTGTAGACTCCACCTGCAGGTTCACCGAGACTCCAATGACCTACATGTTTTTATTTGGCCCCTAAGCGACCAACAGGGCACCCAACTCTAAGTTCCTGTTCACCCTGAACCTTCCACCACACGGCAAGCTGTCCCAACCTGCGTCCTCTCCTTCCTCACCTCCTCCGACTTGTCCTTCTCCTCCCCCCTGGGATCCGCAGGCCCATCTGGACCCCCAGTCAGCCCTCTACCCCAATGAGGGGCAGGAGGAGGAACTGTGCGTCCTGGTCGGTGACCCCCAGCCTCTTCAGCATTCTACACCCATGAATGTATGTGACTCAGGGCAGCCGTCCCACCACGATGCATCCACTATAACAGGTACACAGTTTTATTTTATTTTGAAAGGCTGGACGTTTGTATGTACAGGTATGGCCAAACGTGTATGTTTATATTTATGGACATGTATCTATGGGAACCCTAAAACCATTCCCACCACCCACTCTGTTTCAGTCACATGGTCCTGTGTTGTGTTTTTGCACCCGTCTGTTTTGCACTCATTGTTACACTGTCAGAAATAGGTTTGGAGAATAGATACATTACTGTGACCGAAGGTACAAAAAAAGACAAGAACAAATATTGGACCTCGTGGTAACTCTCTGTACCTTTCTACACATACATGTTCCTCCTTACTAAAAGAACATTTTTGTTCCATTTCTTGAATAGGTAATCATTTCTGATGATTATCTTTGCTAAAAAATACATCCATTAGCAACACCAGATTTATATAAATGGACTTCATAGTTTTAATGTTAACCCTCTAGGCGCCGGGTTTTTTTCTATAAAATATTCCATTTTGATATCACTAGTTCAAAATGTTGTAGCTTTAATATGGTTATAGATAAAGGTACACTGTAAATTAGAAAAATATTCAGTATGATCCAAAGTTTGTGATAGGAGCAACATCACACATCTAATTTGCATATTATGACGTCATCAGGCATTGGCACTATTGGATTGCATGACTTTTACAATTTTTTGCTTTTTTTCATTGTTTAAAACTTTTTTTTCATCAATAATTACATTTTTTTATTTAGATTTTTCTATATATGTATTTTCTAAATCTATGTTTCATTTTTTTGACTTTCTTTCAAGAACAGGTGGATATATCTGTTTATGTCCTTTCTTATGTGGCTCCGTTACTCTATTCACTATATAAAATCAACAGAAAGAAAATATTGGCCACAGAAATTTACAGATCCGTCCCAAAAATAACTAACAGGCTCATCAAATTGTCTAATCCACTGGTGATTCTACTCTTCCTCATCTGTCAAGCAAACTTCGCCAAAATCATCATCATCATCATCATCCTCACTTGCAGCAGGACAGATAACTTTACTGCTGTTTACTCGCTTATAAGCGGTCTTTTTTCTCTCGTGTTTTCGATCGCATCTGCTATTATTTCCACTGATTTTTACATCCCTCCCACCTCGGTCACAATTAGCGTTGTGATGACCACCTTGGTACCCAAACACATACCTTTCTCTCACCGGGAGAACGTGATGCAGAGCTGGAATATGCCGCTTGTGGAGCGTCATGGCGAAACGGGACTGGCTGTTGCTGCAGGACATTTTAGTTTCACTTTTTCCCGGGACAACTGAACAGATCAGAGGTAAATATTTCTCTTCAGAATCTGAATAAGCCAATACTTCCTGGCGGGGAACTCCGACGTCTCGGCCTCATTAGTTTTATCTTTCCAAAAGTTTCCATGGTAACACACCCAAAAATGTGTCCAAGATTAAAGGTACACATGTCCGCCATCTCCTGGTGTAAAGTAGTAATTAAATTAGTCTCCCTATCTCCAGCTGTGGCTCGTTAAAGTCGCAATGTTGCTTGTCGCAATATTGCGACTTTGGCGCCTAGAGCGTTAACACAATTTAAAACTTTATTTTTGCTTTTTTTTTTAAATCAGACAAATAAACAAATGACCGACAATTGGCTACATCGTGGTCAGGTGATACGTCAATCTTGTCAAGGTAGCACTGATAAAAGCTACAGACTATAGGGGTACAAAGGGGTACCTACAGTTAAAGATACAAAATAGTAACTTTTAGGGTCCCCCTCAGCGACAAAACATTGGACCCCTAAACAGACAATTCTGTATTTCAGTTTCTGAATTTGTACCTGCCCTGTCATGTATAGATTCATCTTTCTAATTCATCATATAATCTGGGGGTGTTTCTCAATGCTAAGGAACCTCGCCTTGATGCCTTGGTCCCGCCCCGGTTGCCTAGGAGATACGTCATCGGGGACCGCCAAGGCGTTTTCCAATGTTCATGTGCTACCGAGGAATCTGTCCTCCGTTTGGTTGTTAGCCGTTTAGCTAACTGACCAACGATACATCAAAGGTGTCTTTATGCCTTCTCTCGGTCAAAAATTTCCCAGAATACAGCGCGGTAGGTGCCGACAGCAGCTACTTCGGGGGTAAATTTCAAGTTTAAATGTAAGCCAATAAATTGTAGCGATCGGGTTTATATCTAAAATGTTTGTTTTATTTTTCTATTGTTATTTTTAATTTTTAGATCCAAGGCAGTTATATAGTACAGACCAAAAGTTTGGACACACCTTCTCATTCATTGCATTTTCTTTATTTTCATGACTATTCACATTGTAGAGTTTCACTGAAGGAATCAAAACTATGAATTAACACACTGTGAAATAACCTGGCCTCCAAAGTCACTGGACCTAAAACCAATCGAGATGATTTGAGGTGAGCTGAACCGCAGAGTGAAGGCAAAAGGGCCAACAAGTACTGAGCATCTCTGGGAACTCCTTCAAGACTGTCGGAAAACCATTTTGGGTGACTATCTCTTGAAGCTCAAGAGAGCTTCGAGCCAGTCCCCCTAGTGGAGTCTTTCAGGTTCCTAGGATCAACCATCACACGGGACCTGAAGTGGACCTCCCACATTGACTCTATAAGGAAGAAGGCCCAGCAAAGGCTGTACTTTCTGTGTCAGCTCAGAAAGTTCAACCTGCCTTAGGAACTGCTGACCATATTCTACACAGCAATAGTCCAGTCTGTCCTGACCTCATCCATCTCTGTCTGGTTAGGATCCGCCACCAGGCAAGACAAGGACAGACTGCAGAGAACAGTCAGGTCCTCAGAGAGGATCATAGGTAATGATCTTCCCTCCATTGAGGACCTATTCCGGGCCAGGGTCAGGAAGCGGGCCAGAAAAATCACCACTGACCCCTCACACCCTGGCCACAACCTGTTTAGGCTCCTCCCCTCAGGCCGGCGTTCCTTTTTTATTTCACTTATTTAAGTTCTGTACTGGAGAGAAAAGTTGCCAGGAGTCAAATTCCTTGTATGTGTCATACTTGGCCATTAAAGCTGATTCTGATTCTGATTCTGAATGCAAAGCAACAATCAGAACATAGGGTGGCTACTTTGAAAAATCTAAAATATAACCCATATTCAGTTATTTCACCTTTTTTGTTTAAGTACATACAGTAATTCCATACATTATTCCATACATTAGTGTTCATTCATAGTTTTGATCACTTAATTGAGAATCTACAATGTAGTCATGAAAATAAAGAATGCATTGAATGAGAAGGTGTGTCCAAACTTTTGATCTGTACTGTACATGGTTAGTTAGTTGCTTAGTAGTTGCAGCTTCGGTGGCTACCAGGTACTAATTCACTTACACATTTGATTTGATCAACATATACACAGTTAAAATAAGTAAAAAGCTCATTATACATTTTCAGTTCCATGGCAGAAGTAACATTACTACGATATTTTGCCACTACAACAAACGGGGTAAACTGAGAACCTAAGCCGGCAGTCGTGGTCACATGAGGCAAGCCTGTTCCATTTAACCGTTTTCTTTGACCAAGGAAGGACAGTGTGCTCATAAGCAAGGCGCCTCGCCTACCGAGGCATGGCCTGGGTAGGCGAGGCACCCTGACATTGAGAAACACTCTGGAGTTTATTTATCACTAGTCACTTTACTACACCCTGCTGGTTAAGTGTTGCATTAGAATGGTTATAACATCTCATGTATATTTTTGTACTTTTTTGTTACAATATAGAGTTAACGTATTCTATTTTTATTTTAGTTATTGTATGCTTTGAAGTGTTTGATGTCTGCAAAAGTATCGCAGCAATTACTTAATTTTGTGAAGCAGTTCACTCATATGGAAAAAAAACCCAACAACTTTCTGATTGTGTTTTTGTGGTAAACTGTAAGTAACTATCTTGAATGAGAAGTAACTCTTATAGGGCTGGCCGATATGGCCCCAAATTTATATTGCGATACAATCTAAAGTATGTGCGGTAACGATATGTATTGCGTTATGTTCTCTTTTTCTTCATATATGTCAAAATGACTGCTTATGAACATTCTCACTATCCAGATACATAGTAGTAAAATAACTTCAAAAAGGTTTAGAATGCCATTTAAAGAATCTTCAATTCCTTTTCCAAAATAATGAAACACAAAAATTCTCACAACACAAAAAATGAAGGTATTTTAAATAAAGGAAAAGCTTAATATTAATGCAATAAGGTTCAAAATGGTCTGCTTTGTTAATTTTTAATGATTTAATAATTATATGTCACAAATAAATAAATAATAAATAATATTGCACAAAAAGAAACCTGCATGTATTTTAATTAAAAGTGCTTCAACTTCAACAGGTTTCTTTTCCGTTAAATGAAAAACAACTAACTTTAAACTTTGAATATCTAGTGTGAAGACAAACACTGATCATCAGTATCCTTGCGTACCGGGAACAGGTACACGGTATGGCCAAGTATGGACAAATGATTTAACCAGTGGTCCTTCATCAGAGAAAACAACCTGCAGCAGTGTTCTGGTGTTCATCTTTGTGCTTCCCTGTCATTAGGTTGTTTTCCAAACATTCTTGGCTGCTGGTGTTAAACTCTGCACTGGTGGTAACACGATTCAGTACTGAAGTCTTAAATGTTACTCTTAAATGGGCTGTGTTTTTCTCCGGTCCATCAATCCTGTATGGATGATCAGAAAAACTGTTCTCTCGGAAGTCTCCTTAACTTTAGACGTTTGGCTATTCTTGATGCAAAATGATGATCCATTGGTAATCTTTCTAACTTTTGACCCCTGCTAACCATACTGAAATGACGTCATGATGAAATGTGTTTTTGGTTTATTGTTATTCAGATAATTCAGCTCTTTGCAATAAAATATGTATTTTATAATTTTTCACGGTAATCTAACAACAGTTTAGCATGAAAACATCCAACATAATGTATTTCTCACTGTCCACACTTCCAAAACCTCAGGCCATGACTGTTCAAATGGTAATAATGGATTACTATAAATGTATACATCCACCACTAGAAGGCAGTGTAACACCAGTTGACTGATCACCTCTACTGTTTATTTAAATGTTTCTTTCTTTTTCTTCCTTCTTTTTCCCCTCATTCCTAAACCTCTACATTGACGAATCACCTGAACCATTGGCACGCCCAGACCTTTGCTCAGACCTGCCAGAGCTGGAGATAGTGAGTCTGCTGTCAGAAGGTCAGCCCAAGTACACCCTTCGAGCAGACACTGTGTTTGGATATGACAACGACGACTGGCTGCACACCCCTCTGGTCCCAGCAGAGGTCGTACTGGGACTCACAAATGAACAGATCGAAGAGACGTTCAAATATTTCTGTGAGTGCTGCTCCTTTTATTTCATGTTGTGCGTAGGGTGACAGCAGGTTAGGTCTCAGAAATTATTAAAGCAAGGTCTTTACATGACGTTTGACATTCAGATAATCCTTCTGTTTTCAGCTGCTGTTTTCTACCAAGAGGTTTTAGTACAGAGCTGGATATATCACATGTATTTATTTTTCTAAAAGCTTTGGTCTGGTTATTTGTGGTAATATGGACGGTTTAAAGTTATAAAGAACTTTGAATGTGTTAAAATGCTGCAGTTTTCCACTGTGATTGTTTCATGTAGTCTGTGTGTCCATTGGTCGTTTTTAATATTTATGAATGATCTGCACCAATTATATTGTAAGACTTTTAATAACTAAATTGTTTTAAATACAGGAAAGTTTCATTTTTTTCAATTTGACTTTTCTGTTAAATATTAGTTAAACATATTGTGATATTTAAAAATAAATTCTATACAGATGGTTTCTCACATTTTTACTTTTTGGTCACAATTCAGTGTTTGAGTTCATTAAGTCAATTTTGATGTCAGAGAAAGGTAACATGAGTAAATCAAGACAATCGTTTTTATTTAAGGGGGAAACAATTCAAGCCAACCTGTCCTTATGCAGAGGTGGCTTGAGTATCCAAAATTTGTAGTCATGTCAGAGTAGTAGTTCTTCAACATATCTTTTACTGAAGTAGAAGTATAAAAGTAGCCGTCCCAAAAAATTACTGAAAGGTAAAAAGGCTACATGAGTACTGAGTAGTATCTGATTTAGTTTATTTTTTTAAATATCGTCAGACAGACAAAAATATGAAGTTATTGACTAACTTTGGTATTTGATCAAAGACCAAAATGGAAAAAAAAACAATTAACATTTACAAAATAACAAATTTTAAGTAGAAAAAAACCCTTCTAAGTCAGTTTTTAAAAATACAGTCACAGTTGGTAATGTACGTATATATATCTTAGAACAATGTAAAAACTATTTCCAGTGAAAAGCAGGGATGCACCGATACTTACATCGTTCGATATCAATGCCGTTCTATTGTACTGTACAAGAATCGATACTTAAGAAAATGTTTATTTTTCACTTAAAATTTTAGTTTTGTGGTTGGTCATTTTTTATTAAGATTTCTTTATTTATCTAATTCACCATCATTTGTTGTAACGAACAGAGAATAAAATAAAACCTGTATTGCAATTTATTGCATTTTTGTGTGCGGTAGAAGTATCACCATTAGTACTCGGCATCGACAAGTTCTCAGATCCAAGTATTGGTATCGTAGCGGTTTGAAAAAAAGTGGTATCGTGGCATCCCTAGTGGCCTTTCCTCACGGCACACAGTTTATGTAATTCAGTACTGTTTGGATCGGTATCAGATTGGTATTGGCAGATTACGAACCTCAGATATCTGTATCGGTATTGGAAATTAAAGAAGTTGATCGCTGCATCTCTAGTGAAAAGGTATAAAATCATAGTGTTTACTATAAATTCTCTTGACCTCAAAATACAATAAGCTCAACAGCTAGAAAATTAGATTTAAAAAAAAATCAAAGTTTTTTGTAGAAACATGAAGTCTCTTTGAAAACTTTAGTTGAGTGTCTATCTCTGGTGTCTTAAAAAAAACCTTGTTTCATTATGCAGTGAATTTACTCACTGTAGGTACAGCATCTAGAATTTTTCTCAAGTACCTAATAATTTATAATATTACTCATGTAAAAGTTAAAGTACTTTGTAGTAGAACCCCTCTTAAAAGTATTTTTTCTCCAGAAAGGTACTCAAGTAAATCAAATTTTTTACGACCCACCACATATCAAAAATTTACTTCTCCCCTTTGTTAATCCATGAATTAACTTTAAAGATTTTGAAAAGCAACACATTTTGACCCAAAATAAGTAAATGTAAGAACAGACGAGAAACATAGTCACTGACATATGTCAGTCTGGAAAGGTTTACCAGCCGTTTTCTTTGGGACTCTCTGCTCGCCAAAGTGAGAAATCGACTCACATATCTCAGTAAAGTCTTACTTAATTTAGTTTGAGGATAAAAAATACTACACACGTTTTGTTGTGGGCTCCTTTTCAAACCCACCTCTCCAGGTTAAAAGCTTCATATTGAAGTCATTGATGTCAAATGTCATCAAGCCAATTACCCTACTGTGCCTTGTCCTCTTAAGCAGTTTATGCTGAAGATGAGCAGACTGTGTATCCCAGAGGCCGCTCTGACATCATGATGCCAGGCCTGGCATACCGGCTGCTGCAGCACCTCAGAGACGGTTTATTTTTAGATGCACAGGTTGTCTAGACTTTGTAGGGTGATGAACGGATGTGCGGAACAAGGTCAGGTGCGCTTTATGTACTTTTTTATAACATGATTTCCATTCTGCCATGATAAAAAAAGTTCTGTGAAAGACTATTCTTTAAAATAAAGGGGATGTTTTCTCTTTTTTACCTGCTCATTGCAACTAATCAGTCATTTTCTAGATTATTCAGAGACCTGAGTATTTTTGTTTCAAACATTGGAGTCATGCAAGTAAAAATCAAGAGTATTTCAAATTTGGAGTTAACCCAGGTTTTATATAGGCTTTCAGAAAATATATTTGGTGTGAATTGACTATGATTTATGTGTTTTTAGGAGAAATGGCTCACTAAGGAAATTGGCTTAAAGTGAGGATTAAGTGAGATTGTAGGGGTATGTCCTTTTATCACCAAACCGGCTGTACCAGGCGGATGGAAAGCCGCATGTTGCTCTTAGGAACAGGACAGACTAATCTGATTGATGCAAATTGTGCCACTCAGTGACACTTTGAATTATTTAGCCAAGAGACATATGGAGGTGTTTGTCAGTGCTACAGAATCCTTTGGTATCCTGTTTCCCCTTTTGTTTTTTGTACTCTGCTTTTATATTTGTATTACTAGATAATGAAAAACTGTTTTTTTCACACAGTGGAACTAATGATTTGAGTCATGTATCAGTGCCTCGTCTTTAGTATTGCTTTTTTTCTGATGGCATCCTCAATGTTCATTGTATAACAAAATGGCATGATTTTTGTTACTATAATATATTTCTAGATCTGTTACTAAAACTAAATTAGCATAAAGAACTTCAGTTCAAGTTGTCAATCAACAGGAAATCCTTTCTAAGAGATATGGTTTTGTTAAACAGTCCATTTCATTCAGAGATTGATTAATATATCTTAAGATTGATTCAGTAATACATTTATTCATACATGCATTTGTGCTATGAAAATAAACTAAATGTAAGCATATTTCTTAAATCCTTAAAACTATCTTTGTGTAGAAATATCAGTATTAGTATTGATTTTCATGTCTAAAAATGTAGACTTATATTTTCAGCTTATTATATTTGTAAAACGAAATCTTCTCTCTAGATTACATGAAAATGGTGATCTAGATCTCAAATGGTGGTGTGTATAACATGCCTACAGTGAATCGAAGCAAATCTAACTTTTTTATACATAATTAGTAGCGGTGTCACGATTCTCCAAATCCTCATTTCCATTAGATTTTGGATTTTAGGGTCACTATTTGAGTCTCAATGTTTTTTTTTCTTTTTTCTTACAGAGCCCTATGCCATTTTTAGTCTAGTCTAGATCAGTGGTCTTATTCATTACATTTTCTACAGTAAATCTTATTTCATTTTACATATAAGTGATGCAATTTCCATTATTCTTTATAATGTATAACATTAGGCCTTAAATGGCCAAATTGAAATTATTTACATATTGTATTTACAATAAATTATTACACTTATAAGTGTAAAAATCTTCTTTAAATAAATAACAGAAATAATTAGTAACAGAGGGTGGCTCCCATCTAGTGACTCTTTTTAGTTACTTCAGCTATACTACTCTGAGCTCCGGCTGCCTCCGAGAAACCAGCTAACATGGAGCAAGAAGTTGCCCTCTAGTTTCCAACGAGAATATCGACTTAACTCAGGGGGAACTTAAAATTGCCTCACTGATGATAGCCGGGTAAGATCCAAAATAGGCAGTGTTGTCGCTGGCTGACGAAACTTGACGAAGACAGACCTGACACCCCCCCTGTGCTCTACGATTTGCTCGCGGTGTAGGTACCAGATCGGCTCGGGTTACCAGATCGGCTTGGGTTAGGTAATGGTGATGGGATACTGCAAGGGACGGGACGGGACCCCTGCCCCGCCACAATCTCACGCCAAGCAATTTTGCAAACTTGAGAGCCCTGTGCTAACGTTTTAAACGCTTTCCTCTCGACTCAGTTCAAGTTGGTCACTTGGCGTATCAGAATTTTTGTTGTAAATTTTTGTTGTAAATACAACCTAGATAAACTAGATGTCGCTGTTGTGTTGATGTTCCATATCCAACCTTTAAAATTCCATCTAATGATCACGTGTATGCAGTTTTTCTAATACTTAAAGTTCCTGAGTTCTGCTGGATGTATTTGTTTGTTGTTAGTTTATCACATGGACCTTTGTAATAAGCCACTGTTTAATTCATGTTAGCATATTTTACATCTACATTATGCGCTAGAGAAAAAAAAAATTTGATTAGAACTTTTATGTTAACCTCTTTGAGAAAATGAGCATGAACCAGTCATTTCTGGTCAGATTTAACTTTTAAAATAATTTCCCTAAAAACACATTTGCTTAAAATATGTCAAATAAAACCTTTCCCTAATTTTCTTTATACTCAAACAGGCAAACTGAGTGTATCAAAAGTACAAGATTTTGTATGAAGGTAGCATTTGATGAGATTTTGACAAAATCAACAGCTATTGTTTTAATGGAAACAGAGGTATGCAGCACAGCAAAAGGAGCTCTGTCTTCTGCTTCAATCCCAACCCTTATCGTGCTGGGTGTTTTTGCTTATTAAATTGGGAGTTGACTGCAGGTGAAGGTAGATCTTTAACAAGTTTTAACTGGTTACAGATTAAGTTTATTAAAAGCACATACCAGCTCTGTGTGTTTTTCTTTTGATTCCTTAGACAAGGAAGAAAAGCACCTTCCTGATTTCCCCCTCACAGTAAAATATTGATTTCAACAAAGGCGATTGTTTGAACTTGTGGCAGTGAAAGCGGCTGAAAGTAAATATTGATAAATTGCTAAATGAGTTGTGCGGTTTTTCAGAAAACCGTGTTGAGTGAATGTTTAATAATACCATCATTCTTTGGAAAATACCTGTGATTGATTTGTTTTATCTTGCTTTGCAATATGTTTTTGAAGATAAAAATCTGGAAGGTTTGTGGTGCATTTCGATACATTGATTTTGTCTCAAGTTATCCTGCTGACAGGTGAACCTCCACTCCAGCCTCAAATCTTTTGCAGCCTCAAATGCTGCATTCAGACCAAGGACTTTGTCAGCGTCAGCAACGTCACGATTACATGTTAAGTCTATGGCGGAGGCCGTTGGAGGAGCGCCACGGTCTCTGCGGTGCTTTGTGAGCTTTGGCTCTGTCAACTTTTCAAGCTTTTCCTGCTTTTCATGCTTCAAAGCTCATAAAGCCAGCAGCGCAGAAGTTAAGCTAGTTGAACTTTTAGCGGTGCTGACGGCCCTGAAGCGGGTCGTTAACCAATCAGAGCTTATAATTGTAGCGATGTCCCTACACGTATTTTGAATGTAGCGGGAGCAGGAAAAACCTACATTTTAAGTCTAGAAAATGCAGATTTAAAAAATCATAAATAACACTTACCGAAGACAGATGGACAGGCGCTCTTCGGGAGGAATAGAGTTGGTGTCCTGGTAGGAGAGTTGAGCTCCGATGCGGCCCAGGCGGTCGTAAAATTGGGCGCGGGACATACTGAAGTACCGCTGAAAGCGAACCTCATCCATACGTAGCTCCTGGAACAAATGGTTAAACTCCCCAAACTCAGAACGCATCCGTAGAATAGGGTGTATCCACAACGGCACTGATGTTGCAGAAGTCGACGCTGTCTAGCTTTATTTAGCAAATAAGGCCAAGCCACACTCTCAGTACTATCTGACATAGTTCAGAACGTACAACAACAGAAGAAGCCCCGCCCATGCGCTCAGAAGTGGCAGACTTTGCAAGCTTCAACATAGAAGCGTCAAACTAAATGCTTTGTGAGCTTTGCCTGACGCTGATGAAGCCTGCGGTCTGAATGCAGCATAACAGGTATTCTTTTAGAATTACCCGATATTTACAGTTAAACCTACAACTCTTCATACTCCTTGCGGATTTAGGGTAAAAACAGTTTTTTAATCAAACAAGAAGTTGTTTTGTTTTGTTGAGAGTGGAAACACTCTTTGCTGTCACCCTAATCATTAGTTTTATCTCCACTGATTCTCTATTAGATTAAAGTCAGTAACAGATCATTAATAACTAATAGATATCCCTGCTGTGTGTGATGTGTTCAGAGTGCTCTGGTCTTCTCAGAAACGTTGGTACATGTGTTTATGTGTGGTATATAGTCATTGCCATGTGGCTGCACACCACAGTGTAGGACAAAAACTGTTTTTTCTTATCCCTGTGTGTGTCGTCTTTCAAGATATCATATATTTTAAAATCTTGCTGTGTGAACCAGATGTTAGTGATTTTTAAAGGCAGTTCATTGCAGTGGGCTTAATCTGGGGATATCAGAGTAAATCTGACTGCAAATGTGTGGCATTCTTTTGACACTAGAATGAAAATGTTCCATAATTTTCAGAAGTGTGCTCCAATTTGTGTTGGTCTCTGACGAAATCCTAATGAAATAAATTAACGTTTGTCGTTGCAAAGTAAAAAATGTGAACATAGTTCAAGAGGTGGGCATACTTTTAGAAGGAATTGTTTATTTTATTTCTTTTTTTATGGCTTGGATTGTTAAGGGTAGCTATGTGACTTTTGTTAATTTGATGTTAAGATCAGAGTCCTCAGTCCATTGCTTCCTTATAACCATCTGCTTCTGTAGTAGTCTTTAAATAACCTTGCTGTAATAATTAGTTTCGTGCTCCGAGGAATCATCAGGACCAGTTCAGGAACCTGTAATCTGTCCGAAACAAAGAAATACTGGCAAAGACGAGGCGAGACATACCGCCAGGTATTGGCGAAAGTTGTGTCAGTGACCCTGCAGGTTGATAAAAAAAGTTCACCAAAACATTAATGAGGAGATTAATATTTGATTGATAGAAACTCCTGTGTCTGGTTTAGGATTGTTTGTGGCACATTGGACACCCAGTGTGTTTGCTGGCAGCAATTCTGACATTTTCCAGAATGTAACATAAATGCTGACTTTAGTTTCTTGTTAAAAACAGTCTCTGATTGTTTAGATTTAAAAAAAACAACAACACTCGGTTATCAGAAGAGTTTCACCAATGAAACCCACTTTTATCAATTTGATTAATTTCTTTAGGTTTATAGATGTATTTGTTTATTCATGTTTAGGTCTTCTAATACTTCGGCTTCAGTTATTTTCTGTGAACTACAGCATCTTTATATATGAGCTCACTCATCCAGGTTAGCAGATCAGATACTTGAATTGTGTAGTAAATGGTAAATGGGGACTGGCGAGTAAATATTGGATTCCTTAAAAAAATGTCTCTACAGGCTGCGTCCTCCACCAGAACCATGTGGGTGTGTCTCTGTCTGCAGCAGAGCTACGCAGATCCTATTCTCTCTCCGTTACGTACGAGAGGAGAAAAAAAAAAGCAGCTGCTGTGATTCTGAGAGCATACCATCTTCCTCTGACCGTGGGGGAGGGTGGGCTTGGTGCAGCATCCTTTTAAAATGTATCGTCTCCTGAATTATTTCATAATCTAGATGTGCATCCCACCCGTCAAACCTCTGACCGCTTCAGGCCCAGAACCATTAAAATCCTCCTTTGTGCCTTAAGGCTCAGGGCTTAATTGGTTCTTCACTCCCTCCTCAGCTTCTCCCTCTCCTTTGCTACCCGGTAGTCCAACGTGGCCAGGTGAATGTAGGCAGGCATGACGACAGATGGCACGCACAGGCTGAGGGATTATATATTAACTCCCAGCAGCTCAGATTCTCTCACACGCAGAGCGCTTAGCATAGACTCCCACAGAAGCGAGCAGAATCATGCGACAGACGCTGCCAGGGCATCACTGCACCGCCAGCGCGCGGTTATAATTTAAACGGCAGAGAATTTAACTCATAAACAAAGTGACAGAGGGGAGTTTTTCTGCAGTCACCATGGAGGTGTGGAGCTTCTCGGCATCTGAGGAGGAGGAAGACGACAAGAGCACGTCCAGTTGTGTGGAGGAAATAGTCGAAGAGGATAAGATCTGCCTCAACAGCAATAATAACAACAACAACAACAACGACAGCCTTTGCAAGGAGGTAACACAAGGTGAGGTGCCGCAGTGGGTGATGTGACAGAGGCACGCAGGCGATGCTGATGAGTGATGTGCAGAGAGCTTATCACTGCAGGAACGATGTTCCGAACCTGCAGGATTTTAAAAAGCAGATGATTTGTTTAAACAACACTGCGTTAAATTATGCTGTTTGAAGTCCACTGTGGTGAGCTGCATCACTGTTATCTACCGTTATCTGTTATATGAAGGCTTTAAATCTTAATAGTGCTTATAGTTCAGGGTGCAGAGACGTCATTGAGACCGCATCATCTATAACCTCCTAAAAAGCATGCTTATCCTGGGAGCTTAAAATATATAAACTCTCTAAGATAGTCTAAGTTTTAAAATTAAATACAGCTGTAATATGTTTCCATGTAGTCTGTTGAAGGTCAGTGAGACAAAATATGTGTGTGTGTGTGTTGTCTGCAGCTGTGCAGGCAAGTCCTAAGCTGTATGTGTCAGCAGTTCTCTTTACTGTAAACCTATTCTCAACTAATGGTATTTGCAAATTTGGCACATTTTGTTTGAGGACAACAACTTTTATTAAAAAATCTGGAAGCCGTTCAGAAGGATGGAAAAGCTAAAACCTACTTGCTGTTTTATTAGTTGTGCTTCACTAATTGTGGTTTGATGCAGCTTTCAGTCCAATACTGAAGTAGGTTTTGTCCTTATTTGAATATTATTTTTATAATTTTATTTTTATGTAGGGATCACCACAATGTTAAATGTAATAAGCAGTTATTGAACTTCTTGCATGATGTTGAACTCTTGGTGTAGACCGCCTTTGTGATTGTTAATGCACATTTTTGGTCTAAAATGGGTTCTCGGCAATTTGTTGCTGTAATGTAGCTGTGAGGCTTCTATATTTTCCACTCTCTGGTGTCCTTTGTCTGATTAGGCAAGTGGAGGGTAAAAATACTGCAACATGCTGGCACCCCTCCAGAAACCAAGACATGTGAACCTCCTGTCATGTAAATTGTTGTGAAAATTTGTTTAGGTGCTGATATGTGTATTTCTACTGTATTTTATTAACGAGTTCACCTCCGGCGTTGCAGTTGTTTCCTCCGTTAATTCTGTGGCCACACTGATATTACTCTATAGAACGCCGCTTTCTTGTCGAGAGGTTTTTATTTTTCAAGAAATTGATAAGTTTTGCTGCAGTGATTCTCTTCGTCTCGCCATGCTCGCCTGTCTGATCCCCTCAATAAAGCAGACGTCACAAGTACACCTAGGTCAGCGAGGTTTATCTACAGGAACGGTATTAGGGTAACAGTCCAAACCACCTGCTAGGATTTAGCTTCACCCACACTGTAAAACTCGGAGCTTTATCTCTGCTCCGTGGCAGCCTGGTCAGCAGGCCACAGGTCAGGGATTTCATCTGTTGGAACCTGAAGGGATATTCACTCTGGATCATATCTAATAGGATGTATTAATCCTGAAGTAAACAAATGTGAACAGAAAAATTGTACCTGTAAAATGTAATCTCTGTATACAAAATATATTTAGGATGGCTGGAGACCGAATTTATAAATTTGTTTGTGGCTGTGTAAGATTATGCGGATTGATTTATATAGAAAAGGATGCTATTTTGAATGTGTGTGAGTAGATGTGTATACCTGCTAAAAGTTCTGCTGTAGACTGTCTTTTTAGCAAAGGAAATGCTGGAATCCACTTTGAGAACAATGGGATTAATGGAACCCTTATGTCATTAAGCTTTAGTTAATTTATAGACTCTGTCTCAGTTCAGAGTTTAGAGCTCAGGAAGACTTGTGTGTGTGATCCTAATCCTGCATAATTTAGATCTACCCTTTAATACATTAGGGTTGCTGGTTTACCTCTGAGCAGGTGGCTTCTGATTGAAAAACAGGCTTACTCTGTTTTTCCAATATGATTAAAAGTAGATCCATTTTATCAGTAGGATTTTTATATAGTTTTCATTGAATTCTCTGTTTAAATTTTAGGTTGCCTTTTGAAGGACAAATGACTCGATCAGTACCAGATCGATCCATCTTTTGGATATTGAGGGTTTTGGTGCACTGCAGCATCCCAGTGGGAAACGTCTTGTCAGAACAATGTTGATGTTTAAAAACAGATCATCTTGGCTATTTTTGTATTTTAATCATCAACACTATCTAGTGCTACTCTAGCTGGGCTGCATTCTATTAGGCTGATTAAATATAGCTACTGTATCAAATCACTGTTTCCAGACTAAATCAGACCTCAATTTAATGACTTCACTTTGTATAAAGCTTTACAGTTCAGCTTAGCTTTCTAACTGAAGTAACATATGTTCCTGCAACCTCGATTCAGAGCGTTCTATACTAAGCACAAATTCATAAACTTAATGTTTTAAACTTTGGCTGTGTTCTGTGCCCTTTCTTTTTTACTTCAAGGTTTAGAAACAAGCAGCAAACAAATGATTCACAATGTATTTTTTTAACAAATTATTTTATAATAAATATTTAAAGTTCTTTACTCGATTATGTTGCTTATGGTACTTATTTATGCAACTTTTTATGGTTTTTCTCAAATCATTTTTTACAAACCACTTACAGCAAGATTAATTTAAATTCAGAAAAAAAAGTTAAAATCAAATAGACATTCGCTAGATGTAATGATTTTACCTAAAATAAATTAATAAATGAAATATTCCGTAATATATTTTCTATTTATTTAATACTAAAATAAAAATCATATTTTTTTAACAATGTATAAAAAAATCTATATCTTTTGTCAAATTGAAGTGGAATAGTTTTAATGTGTATTTTAACATTTTTAAATGAGCTGCTCTGTCTCGGACTTCAGTTGGATGGAGGATGTTCAGCACCAATAAACAATTAACACTCAAATGAATTGTGAAGAATTACATCTGATAATTGGGACATGAATGGCTTTACTCCAAGCTCTGTTCACGTCAACGCTAAGTCTCTACCAACTAATTGTTTAATCCTTTGTTCTTGTTCCGCCATAATGACTTTAAAGTGAATTAAAAACGAACCATTGTTCAGGATGTAAACAGATTTCCACGTCAGTAGCCAGTTACTGTCCTTCCCTACGTCTACAGGTGATATGGACTCTGGGAGGTTTACCCTGCGGTCAGCTGCATGAAGCTATTCTAGTGACCAGGGGAGCGATGTCTTTATCTTAACTGGGCTAAAAGGGATCAGCCTAAGAGGATCAGTAAAGGGTGGACCACATGGAGCTGTTTTGGTGTGGCTCCTAAAACTTCAGTAGGAGGAGACAAATTAAATACTCTTCAGTTAAAAACTTAATAAAGAAAAAAAAAAGTATTCTGTTACCTCCTAATACAGTTAGAAACACACCACTCTCTACTTCAGTGGTGTCAAGCTCATCTCCATTTTGGGCCACATCAAGCTGATGAATATCCTTGGGGTCGTTTGTGGCAGAAAGTATTGATAAAACTATAATAAACCGTTTAAATCAGCATTCGCATTCCCAGAGTACGTCTTAAAATGTACTAATACTGAACATCTTTACATAATGATGTGATTTAGGACTGTTAAAATAAACAATGATATTATTTTACTGATAAAACTGTTTTGGGGTGCACAAAAATAGAACTTAAATTTTCTATCTATAGGGTCCTCTAGAGTTTAAAGGGCCACATAAATGGCCATGGAGGGCCGGATGTGGCCGTGAGTTTGACACATGTCCTCTACTTCCATTCATTAAAGTTTCCTCTTCTGCTTGTTTCCTCAGTGCTGTGCTCAGACAGAGTGGGCCAGGTCACCAAGACGTATCATGACATCAAGGCGGTCACCCACCTGCTGGAGGAGGTAAGAGAGAGACACACAGAGCAGATGACCTGGATTACAGAGGGTTAGACATGTGTTTCCTCCCTCCCCGGCTCTGCTTTTCCACCATTTTCAGGACACGTCTTTCAGTCCGTTTCGTACAAAATATCTGTATTTGTAAATCTCTTTGCAGAAAGAGCGGGATCTGGAGTTAGCGGCTCGAATCGGACAGTCCCTCCTCAAGCAGAACCAAGAGCTAACGGCTCGCAATGAAACACTGGACGAACAGCTGGAAATTGCAAAGGAAGAGGTATGAGTGATTCTTGGCATGCACATGTGTAGAGAAGAAAATCGCAAAATAAAATATATGTACATTTTAGATTGCTCAACTTCGCCACGAGCTGTCGATGCGAGATGACCTGCTGCAGTTCTACGCCAGCACAGAGGAGACGGAGATCGCTCAGGGCCTCCCACCGTGAGTCCGTCAACACACAGAAGCACACGTTAAGATGCATTGTTTTATGCTGCTTTACACACAGGGTGATGGTTAATCTAAAATACCTGCTGTTCAGTATCGTTAAGTTAAATGTCCCGCCACTTTAATTACCTTCTTTTTAAAAGCCAATTTTTTTAAACAACTCAACAACAAACCAAACTTACAATATTTTTCTACAAAGAACAACGAATTGACTTTATTTGAAAAGGAATTTGTAATTCATTGTAGATTCGAAACATAAAGTGTCTCTATTATTTGCCTTGTTAAAAAAAAAAGAATACGGTATCCACATTTTTTGCATTGATTCCTCTTTTTTCCTGGTTTAGAATATTTATTTTTGTCTAAATTTGGAAACAAAATGGCCTGTGTGTTCTTTTTTTTTTTGAAAACACTGTTTTTGTTCAGTCACTGATTTACATGGAAAAACCGCCTGTTTGAAAATCCAATGCCACCAGCAGCGCTGGCATCAGGGAGCGTTTTGGTCATTCATAAGTGGTCAGCCTGTGTCTATTAGGAGGCAAGATTATAGAGAAATTAACCCTTTTACTTTGTGGTCCAATATTAACTCCAGGATACAAGGTAAATTTCAGGACAAATTAATATTATATAACATCAACTGTAACATTTTAGCATATAAATGTCTATCCCAGAAGTTGAAAGCTGTAAAATAGCATGATATAGTCCCTTTGACCTGTTATTGCACACTGCCCATCAGCTGGTTCAGGGAAGGCTTCTTCACCTCTCCCTCATTGAGACAAAAGACCACTTTTGTTTTATGGAAATATTCGTGGTTGCAGTTAAACACAGACAGTCAGAGGGTGGAAACTAAAGGAGTACCGCCCATCGCTCTTATAAGGTATTACAGTTTAGAAACTACAGTTGTTAAATAGTCGACTCCAGGCTGGCTACCTGAGCAGATAACAGGACTAATTACAACTGAACGGTAAAAATATTCTGCACAATAAGCCCTTCAAACTTACTGCGAATCTTAAAAGGTTTCTGTCTTCTATATTTTTTTTTTCTGAAATGAAGATAAATGTCAATGGCATTATAATGAGATGTTATAAAGTTGGATGTTTTTCTTTTAAAACCATGATACCATAGTATTTTTTACTGTGATGCTGTAAAGCCAACCCACGCCTGGCTGCAGAATATGACCAAAACTTGGATCTAATACATCAGTTTTAGAACGTTTTGAGGTAGTTTTACTTTCTGTAGCCCTCCTCCTCTAATGAAATTAAATCAATCGCCGCATGTATCAACCTTGTTTGTTAGTAAACACACATCAGAGCAGCTCTTCTGATCCTCTTAATGATTCCAGCTCAGCTTTGGAGAGACTTCCTTCCTGTCAGCAATTAATCCTAGTGACTGTTTTTTGTTTTTTTCTTTCAGAGAAGAGCTTATATAAGTGATTTATATTGATTAAAAGAATGAATTCTGATAGTAAATCCATATGATTTATTCCTGCTTTGGCCAAAGCAAAGTTGTATCAATTTGCACACATTGAAACTGTGACACCCTAACAGTCTAATTGTAGACTACTAGAGCAGCTGGCTTAGTGAGAACTGTACTCATCTTGTTGGATAAAAAATAGTGGTTAACCTAGAAAGAATCACACACAAGGGTCAGAGAGAAATTGCAATCAATTGAGCTCTGCAGAGGGAGATAAAATTTAGTTTTTGCAGGGGGAGACCAGCAGAATACTGTGGTTGACCGGGTCTGTCTGTTCTCCTCCTCTCAGCTTCTCAGCTAGTCTCAAAGGCTCCTCCCCCTGCAGCCTCCCTTTATTTAGTCACAGTTCATTAACATATTAAAAGAACAGGATGTCTTGCAAAGGAGCATATGACTGAAATCAAATGAAATTTAGAAGTACATTTGAACTATGTGATAAAGAAAGGCACCCTAAGAAAATAATAATAATACAACATTATTATTTTACCTAACATTTCCCTGAAATCTAAAAGTTATGGGTTCAATTTCAGCGTCCTTCTCCAACTCCAAGTCCCCTTCTGAGTGCGATCTATCCATTTACTATTTATTCCAAGTTGTGCATTAAGGTTATGGTTGCTATCCGAATATTTAGCCGGTTAAATCGATTTTAACTGCTCTCGCGGTCCACAGCTGATAAAGAGCTTGACAGCAGAGAAAGAAAAGCTTCTGGAGCAGAGGAAGTTTTATCATAATTGAGAAAAAAATGAAAAATTAAGAAAACATTTATCATCCGTTGGGATTATGTTTTCTTTTAGTTTTTTGCTTGAAAACATGAAAATAAAAAATAAACCTGCAGGGGGCTAAAATTGTAATTACAATGACGGTATAAACGAAGTTCTCTCATTAAGAAAAATATGTGCTGATGATCACAAACTGGAGCCCTAAGAGCAGCAGGTTTTTTTTTCTTTTTTTTCTTTCGTGTAGAACTGAGAGATGATCAAAAATGCAACAACACTGCTGCGAGGTGTAACAAGAATTAGCGGGGAGCCATCCCTAAATTGGCTATAGTTTTTCTTAACAACAGTACTGTAAACTGTAAATTTACAGTAAACAGTACTCTAATTTTAATAATCTGAGTGAGTCAAATACTCATTTTTATTCAGCTTTTTGGAACCTGTCATAAACCAATAAATAAAAGGAACTTGGGTAACATTTGGCTATAATAACTTAAAGCTGGTTCTACACCATAAAACCAGATGGACACAACTTTATTTTTCACACGGCTACATTTGTTTCGAAGTTAAATGTCTTTCACTTTATCCAAGTTATATTTTAATGTAGCACATTTATCTGAAAGAAAATTGATTGAAGTTCTTCAAACGAGAATATTTTTATTTTCTGCAGAATTAAAAGAAATGAATCCAGCAGTTCTCTCAGCAGCTTCGTCCATTATGACTTCCTGCATCAGAAGCTGAAGAGTTTAGAGGAGGAGAACCGCAAACTGAGATTAGAGGTAAGCAAAAGATAGAATGAAACTCTAACAAATACACTATTTAAGAAAAAAAAGGAAATATAGGTTTCTTATATAGTATGCTGTTTTTGAAGATATGGCAATGTTAATTGTTTCCTCAGGCCACTGAGCTCTCCGCAGAGACGACCAACTATGAGGAGCAGGAACAGGAGCTGATGATGGTGTGTGTGGAGGAGCTATGTAAGTTTTTCTCCGTGTTTCCCTTGTACGTCACAGTGAAAGCACTTGTATTTATGAAGCCGATGTGTTCCAGCGTCTGCAAATAAACAGGTGGTGGACCTGTCGGATGAGCTGGCTCGAAAGGTAGAGGACACGGTCCGACAGCAGGAAGAGATCAGCTCACTGCTCGCTCAGATTGTCGATCTGCAGGCCCGCTGCAAAGCGGTGAGGCGCCAAAACACAAACTCACAGTCCACTACTGTGAAAGGTGGTGCAAAATAGTTGTTTTGAGAAAAAAAAAAACTTTCCCAGGGTTTTGCATAGGTCAAAAAAGGTCAGTGATGGTACCTACTGGAGGACTCGGAGGCACGCAGGAGTTTGTTTTTTTCTTTGGCCCATATGAATATCTGTTAGTAACATATACCGTGATTTATTAGTAATAATTATTCAACAAAGGACACACTATTTAGTAACCAAATGTATCTGCAGGACAGAGCCACTGTGGTTCAAAACCCCTGGCTCTATGTTTTTTAGATCTAGGGGATTCTGTTCAATGACATTTCTCTGTTGGGTGACATAATCAGTGTTACCAACTGTCTCCCACAGAAAGTATCTGAATTTGACCCAGAAAGTCACTAGACGTTGCCACATGATGTCACATGATAATTACCATAGTGATTACATCATCAGTGATGTGGCTGTCTTCTTTTTCTCCGTCAACATTCAATACAAATAAAACCAGTGTGTTCAGACATGTCAAAATAAAATAACCCATAGAACAGAAATAGGCAGCGTCATAAGGTCAAGGAAAGATGGCAGAAAGTATGGGATAAAAGAACCGGTAGGTGGCTTTATAACATTCAAAGGAGAGTTTTTATAATGAGGAAAAGGGAATGAAACAGAAAGGAAGAAATTATTATATCTAGATTACAATTTTTTTCATGAGGTGAATTATACATTATTTAAACAGGGGAAACATTGTAGGGAAATTGTGTTTTTGTCTTTAAGAAGAGACTGGAACATGTTAATTATTTTTTTATTATTTTTCCTGAAGCGTACTGTTGTCATAAGGGAACTGGCACAAATTTTACAACTAGAAAATTTTTTTAGTTTCTATATAAAATGAGGTATTTTAAAAAGATGAAATTATTGGAGTACGTATAGTTTTTGATTCGTTTTTTTATATAGTTTGTAAAAACAAGTAAGGCATATTTAGTATGCATCAAACATTGATTGCCAGCCGGCATTAAACATGAGAGCAAGTCGGCTCTCTAATCTGCAGGGAATATCGGCAACTTAGTTTGACAGAAAATAGATACCGGTGCTCAGAAATTTTGCTAGGTTATTTATTTGCCCTTTTTGGGGAAAAGGGTGTCTGAAAAGTAGTTAGAAACAGCGACAAAGTTGCTAAGTTGGCAATACTGGACTTAATGCAGGGCAATGTGCTGAATTTTAAGACAGCGCCACCATTGCTCTGTTTGGAGTAACTGCAGTTAAATTCTGATCAGTGAGTGCATAGACCTGACAGACAGCACTGAAAGTATTTACTTATTAACTTCCCCATAGTGAGCCGGTGGCGGCAGTAAATTAGACAGGGGCGGCTGCCACTGAGATCTCTATGTAGGAAAAACGCTGACATTCCTGGAAGCTTCAAATCTTTCTTATTTCCTTTCTTCCTGATTTTGATTCACAGATAATTATTTTCCTTTCTGTTCTGTGATTTTAAACTTTATGAAATCCTGACTCTGTTCTGTAGCTCAGTCATGAGAATGAGGAGCTGAACCACCAACTGAGTGCCTCCAGAGAGAACGAGTCAAAACTTAAATCAGAGGTAATTGGCTATAGCATCATATCATAAAGTTGGAGTGAAATGGGCTAAAATGTATATCCTGAATTTTCATCAATATCTCATTATTTAATTTTCAATTAATTCCTATTAATTATTTAATGTGCCTCCTAATTGTGTATTTTGTAGCTCAAGGACTTGCAGGACAAGTACTCTGAGTGTGAGGACATGCTGCACGAGGCACAGAAGGACATAAAAAACCTGCGAAACAAGAGTCTGCCCAACAGCACGGTGCAGAGGTACACCGCGCTGGCCTCGGTCCTCCCCATGGACTCTCTGGCTGCAGAGATAGAGGGCACCTTCCGGAAAGGTCTGGACTCTCCCACTCCTTCAGAGTACAAGTGAGTCTGTCATCACAAACAACAACCATTATAGCTGTCTGTGTTTCTCTGAAAATCCCAAAAGGAGATTATTCTGGTCGGGGTAAATATTGGCAAAGCTGTTGGATCCAGATTTGACTATTTTTTCTCCTGAGATTCTAATCATTAAGGTAACAAAATCATAAAGAGCAGCTCCTTTCTCCCTTTATGCACTTCTGAAAACTTTTGTTTTTGCAAAAAAGTGCACAAAAATGATGTCATTTGATAGGAAGGAATTTGAATTTTATTTGACCTAGAAACCAGTTTAAAAAAAAGGTTTCACAAAGAGATACATTATATCCCTTACTGCTCCTTTTGAAAGAAGGAAGGAGGAAAAAAGCTATTAAGAATGTGCATTTGCAGTTCGCCAAGGAAGCAGATCTGAGCTGATAGAAACCTGGATGGAGGTAAATACAGAACAAACCCATAGACTGTAAGGACAAACCTTGAGGAAAGCCTGTTAGAGGCTGCAAAACACTTGAGACGGGGGTGGAGGTTCGCTGTCCAGCAGGACAAACGGCAAAACTAACTGAGCTTTTAGGCAAAACTTTAACTCTACACAGACCCACAAAATATCTGCAGCTGTAAACGCTGAGGGACATATCCGTGAAAGCAAAGAACTAAAGAAATAAATAAAATAAATAAAGGAGAATCTATTTATTTAAGCTGTAAAATAAATCTATCAATATTTTAATTGATATTTAATTTTTTTCAATATGTTAAAGTGATGAGATTATGTTTTACTCAGTTCTGTCTTTAAATGTCCAGAGCTTGGATTCCAGAGTTCAGTTTTGATTAGTATTTGGTGGTTGCAGCTTGTCTGTAACGCCGTTGGTTTCTCCCGGCAGGAACCACCCGTGGCGCGTGTTTGAAACCGTGAAGGTGGTTAACAAAGCAGGGAGGATGCGCTCGCAGTGTCACTCACCAGGGCTTCCAGGGTCCAGCCCCGTGTCAACACGCTCCAGTTGCACCAGCACCCCTCGCACCAGCTACTATGGTTCTGACAATGCCAGCTTCATCCTGGAGGACAAGCCCACCTCCACTCCGGCTCAGAAAGAGGACAGCAAGTAAGCTTTCAGAGACACATGAAGTAGCTGATGCATTCTTTGTTTTATTTCATGCAAGTCACCATTGTTTTTCCCCTTCACAGTGTTAGTGGCCCCAAACGCCTGGGTCAGCCAGGCACACCTGGAGGTCAGGACCTAGAGGCTGCTCTGCGCAGCCTATCAGCTCGCCAGCAGAGCCACTCCTCTGACCGCCCTTTCTTCGACGTGGAGAGGGAACGGAAACTCCGTGCCTTGGCAGCAAACTGTGAGGAGGGCGACGGCTCCAGTGGCTTCCTGACACCAAATGACAGCCTGGCCTCCAGCTCAGCTGCGTCGACCGGCACCAACTACTCCAACGGGAGCTCGCGGCACTCCTGTGGCTCCTCAGGAGGGTCCAGGTCCTACCTGCCAGACCGCCTGCAGATTGTTAAACCTATAGAAGGTAAAAAAACAAAGGTTAAACATCCATGCATAATTTAAGGCACTCAGATGAAAAAAATAAATTAGAATGGCTTTTGTATTTATGAAGTTTATTTTGAATAATTTATTATAACAATTGTGTAAAAGGTCTAAAATAAACATTTTGGACTGAAATATTCTCTAAAATGTTCTTTTGAAGGCTCACCTCAGTAAGGAACACATACTCAAAAAAGGAAACCAAAAACCAAAAATTGCTGACTTTTGTTTGATTGGTTCTTGGGTTGCATGTCTTAAATACTTAAAGATACATTTTAATCTAAGAGCAAACTATGCTATGGTGTTTTAATTAAAAAGAGAAGAAAAAGCTATGAAAGTATCTTTAAGGGAAAACTGCATTTGGAAGATTAAAAGGTGAGGGATGCCCAAGGCTTTTATCCCGCAAGAAATTCCACTGTTGCAAACACGGCTCTTAACTTGCATTAAAATCAACAGCACAGATAGCTGTAGAATAATTCCCTTTAGGTTTGATCAAAAAATGTTAAAACATGAAAAAAATAATCAATTAAAGTCCTCAGTAATTATAAAAACCGTTAGATAGCTCTTTAAGTCAACGCTGAGGAAATGTTAGCGTGGGCTATGGATGTCAACTTTAGCACCCATAGTGTCCAACAGTTAGCTAGTCGCAGGTTTCTCACAGTGTTCATTAATTCATCATGCGATGTCTGTCTCTCTGTTAATGTTTCTGTTTGGCTACACCAAATGCTGCCTGATAAGTAGTTTATCAATCTGCTCTTTGCAATAGTCTTTATTAGTCGATGCACTCATCGCAACAAGGCAAGTCAAGAACTACTTCCTGCTTTACTTCAAAATAATAGTACCAAACCAAGATGCAACAGGATGTCGAGTGAGAAGTTCTCCCCTTCGTATTGGAGCCTTTAATAAGGGTTTCAACTAAGGATGTCCTAAAGTCATAATTGGCCGATATTGGCATTACTTTTTTTTTTTAAACATGACTTTTATATCCAACTTTCATCCCATGTTCATGTCATTCCAAGGTCCTACGGGTAGGATGTTGCGTACCTACGGATCAAAGCTGCCTTTTTTCTGAACACCCTTTCAATAAAAATACATATTATATATATTTGCAAAGCTAAGAATCTTGAGATTCAAAAGATGTATGCCAATCAAGAATACGATCATTACAACAATTGCTTTTTTCAAACTACCGGCTCACTTTTTTAGCCTCAAATTAGTGTCTTTTTACATCCACAAGGGTCTAGTTAATGTCTTCCAATGAAATAGTTTGTCCACAACAAGTCTGACATCCTCAATCCAACATAATCTGCCAGTGAAACCTTTGTCAATTCATTCCTTGAAAGCATTTCATGGTAACTTTCATTAGCATGTTCAGATTAGCCACCATGCATGGCCGGGAATGCGAGCCTTTGATTGACATCTTTACTGAGTCATTTTTAGAGGCATTTTTTAAACTAGTCGTGGCACAAAATAATGATGGTTGACACATCGAATAGCTGATGGAATGCTATAAACTCAAATATGTCACATGAGGGGTGGGCAATTTATCACAACTAAGGCATAATTGTACTTATTCAAACACAGATTTTATATTATTACACACAGATATACACCAGTAAGAGATATGTTCAGCAACTTGGTAAAATTTACTTCTAAAACAAAATACAACACAGTCCAGTTTTGTTTTTAATTAGAAGGGAACAGTGATGTGTGTTGCCTTCATCCTGGATAGGGCACATTTTCTTGCACATTTGGCCTCCCTGGACTTTTTGTTTGTCATTTTTGGGGGATATGACTATCAAATTTGTGTAGGTAAAGAGAAACCTTAAGGCCCAGTGTGTTTTAGTCCACCACTCAGTTACAAAGATTTAAAGACTAACATTTAAAGCTGTATTTTTAGAAGATAAACAGGCAAACATGCAATTTCATGTTTTCCTAAATATTAGAAATCCTATTACTTTTAGATTCTGACTGTTGTGGGGGGAAACTTTCAGACTGTTTCTTTTAGAGCCTAGCAATGCCTCAACTCCAACCTGTTCAAGAACAGCTTTAATTTCAATTTGGGTATATGTTTTTAAAACACTTTGGTTGGAAATTTGAAATGTTAACATCAAACTCATCAGCTACTTCTCCTCTCACTTAAAATGTCAAACTGTAACAGATTAGAGGTATGGTTTTTGAGTTATTGCTGTTTATTTAGCAAAACTTGCAATATGTTCAGTGGCTTTTGCATTTCTGAGCCAACCTTGAATGTCTAGGTCGATGTCCATCATTGATATCTCTTTATATCGGTATCGAGAATTAATGTTTAGACTATATTGGTATATTGTGGTGATTTAATAGTTGAGCTTTTACAACTACTAACCACCACAACAAATGATAAATACAGGCAACAAAATCACAGAAAAGACTTCAGCAAAATCAGGACCTGCTTGTTTTTTTTTTTATGATGTAGTTGTGTTTTTGTATAAGATGGTTCAGCGATAGTCCTCTCTTTCTCGCCATCAGGGTCTGTGACTCTGCATCAATGGCAGCAACTAGCTAGACCTAACCTGGGGGGCATCCTCCACCCTCGTCCTGGAGTCCTGACCAAGGACTTCAAGGAGCTGGAGGTGGATGTACAGCACGTCTACAGCCTGAACGACCTGGAGGAGGATGAGCCTGACCTGTCACAGTTTTCTGCAGCTCATGGTTTGGGTACGATGAATCTCTCTTTTTAGTTCCTTTTAAAATGTTTTTGGTATCTTCTAATGTAGGGCTGGATGATAATTCGATAGCAATATTTGTTGTTCGAGGGGTTGCTAAAAAAGTTCTTTAAAAAAAAAGTCTCCTCATTTTTTCATTACAGTTTATCAGGTAGCTTAATACAACAGTCACTACCTACTCCAAACGAATCATTAACCCTGACCCGGGCAGCCCAGTCACCCATCACTCTCTCCTTTCAAACCACAAAAAAACGCTCAAATGACTTGAGCTGCAACAGAATTTCTTCCTTACGCGATTCATAGCCATAAACTAACATCACCTCGGTCATATGTCACAGCAGGGGAACAAGGAGGAAGTTGTTCCGGGAAAACTTTTTCAAGTTCAGGTAAATGTTGCTCCCATTTTGAACTGATCGCACTAAACGTAGTAGCAATACACGAAATAAAGTACTACGGTCAGTTATCTTAAACAGAACTCTCCTCCGCCGGCTCGCAACAAATCACTGTCATGGAAAGATGAGTGAAAATTACCCAGGTTGCACTGCTAACAACACCTGTGGCTTTTAAAATATCCACCCGGTTCTTCACCCAGTCCTCAGAAGCTAAAAAACGGAATTGGAGTGGAAAGAGCTGCCGACTTTAGCGCTGCGAAAATGGACTGGGCTTCAGTGTCCTTGGCTCTGTCTACACTCTGGTATAGGTACATACATTTTGTTATATTTATCAATAATTATTGATATCGATCAATAGGACTGTTCCCTTTATCGATAGGCTCTTTTTCTATATCGTCCAGCCCTATTCTAAAGTATCAGTCCTCCTCAACTTTAATTAGTAAGACATTTGGGTTTTCCTCCATAAGAGGTTTAATATGTCTGTCTCCTCCAAAAAACTGACAGCCTCCTCATCGGGTCCCAGCCTCCCTCAGATCTTCCCCACACATCCCCAAACCACCTGCAAAGTCCTCCAACCCTCCCCTCTCATCCCTTCCTTCTCCAATCGGTAAGAACTCTGTAGAAACCACAGTCATAATGTTGCTGTCTGTCAATTATTATTTTTTTATGTTTATTTTTTACAGCTCTGATAAAATTCATTTTCATACTAAAGTTAAATGATTTCAAGAAGCAGATTAACCTTTTCTTATTCTTTGCATCAAATTGAAATGGTTGTTTCCAGATTTCCTGTCTTTTTTTCCTTCTATTCTCCCCTCTTGACTTTTTCCTCTTTACCCCTTTCCTGGTAGAAAACGTCTATCGAGAATCATTCTCAAACTTTAGAAGAAGCCTTCAGGGAAAATGTAAGAGCATTATGGAACCCCGCATAATGATTGATTTATGTCCTTCATTTTTGCTGCCATCCTAATTAATTACCACAGAGGCAAAGTGGCATGTTTGGTGGCTAAATTATGGCTTCATACAATGTTACAACTGAAGCAAAAACTTTTACAGCTAACTTAATTTCTGAATGTATCTCTCATAAATGTGATTTGACAGATTTCTTTCAATAAGTCAAAGTAATTGTTTAAAGCCTCCGATCAGACGTTTCCTTTATTGTGTATTCACAATGATTTGGGGATAATTCTGTAAGTTATTCATCGCCCCTCTAATTCCCGAAACAACATCTACCCCTGCTTAAAATCCAGATGGATTTTTCTTTTTGATTGATCTTTGATTGCTTTACCAGCTGATTTAGAGTTGCTGTCTTCAAGCTTCATCTAACTTTTTTTGGACAATTCTCCAGTTTCTCCCGATACATTTCTTCAGTCAAACTTGTTTTAATAGGGTATTTCTCTCTCATTCACTGAGGCATACAGAAACCAACCTCCATGCTTTAGAGTTCAGGTCAAGTTATTTTTGAAGTACAACCGGAGCCAGAGAGAGAGATTTTCATCCTAAAGGTTCATTTTCTGTCATGTAACTTTATATAACTTCGGGACAATGTAGTAAGACATCAAAACTCTCGAAGGCAACTTTAGGAACTACTGTTAACTTGAGTTTCTAGATTCCTTTTTTTTCCAGAAAAACCATGAAAACTGTTTTTTGAAAGCTGAAGAAATTGTTATTCAACCACTCATAGGGTCTATGTCTGACCCCTCTTCTTAAGAGAGAAACAGCAGTCGGAAAAACCGTACATTTGTTAACATTTTTCTTTGTTAAAGTGTAGTGCTGTAAGCTTGATTTTTTAAAATACTCTTATCTTTTAGTATTACTTTATTTACGGATAAATAAGATATTGTAAAATTGTAAAATTGTATTGTAAAATTAAATTAAATGTAATTCATTATTCCTCACTGTGCAACTCAATAAAACTTCCCCCAACATCCTGTGATGGTTGCAAAAAGTCTTTGACATTTAGAACAGGCTCGGTCACTTAATAAAGATGTTTTTGTTAAATTTAAAGTGGTGATTAATATTATAACGCACATGTTCTCTGCCTCTGTGTTAAACAACTTGTCTCATCTATTGCTGTGGAGATATTAAATCACTTTACGCTGATTGATTGAAGTCTTGGCTGTTGCTTCACGTAGAACATCTTTTTTCTTCTTCATTTTTCGTCATTTATCATTAAACAACCACATGCTGTCTTATTAGTGTATATACAAACTAAATGCTTCTCCATCAGAGATGAATCCCCTAACTAACCAAAGCTTGTTTTTTTTCATCTGGTTTTACAGAACTGTGTACAAGTTTTGTCTCTCAATTCTTGTTTTCCTTGAAATGAGCCAGAACTGTTTTTTTTTTTTTTTTATCTGTTAAAATTGTCTGTATTAACGTTTCCTCAGACTTTGTGGAAACTTTTAATTTGGATATCAGTTTTTAATGCAAAAAATAGTTTTGTATTGATTGATAGATTTGTTTATTGTAGTTATACTGCTATTTTGTAATATACAAAAAAACTCCTTCATTTTATAATTATAATTGTTCTTTTGGGAAAAATATTAAGAAAATGTATCTAATTGTATCTTATAATCATTTGTTTTATCAACAGATAGGACTTACTAATTATTTGATTTATATATTAGATTTGAGTGAAAATTATGTTATTTTTATCAATATTATTTATCTAAAATTCGACCAAAATTATATTTCCCATTGTACCTTATTTTAAAACTATATTATTAGTTATTACAAAGTAGATTTTATTTTATTACAGGTTTATTACTTTGATAATCAATGATAATACTGATTAAATGAGATTTTTCAGTATATTAATATTAATAGCAACCATTGAAAAGCAAATCTATTTTTACTTACTTTAATTTTATGAACTTTAGATCAAGTTTTAAAAGATCTGGCTCCTTGAAATCAAAATATAAAGAATATTGTGGATTTGAAACTTTTGCATAGTTCTGTTTGAGAATGGATATTTGCATGCACATTTTTCTTGACTCTTAAATTCGTTTTTTTATTAAACCTTTCCAGTTCATTCATGTTTTTATTTCCTGCCGTTTTGCTGCTGTTACAACTACATCTTCCCTTGTATATAAAGCATATATTTAATGCAATATTAATAATTTTTCCTGTTTCGGTTTGCAGCCTTCGCTCTTTCAGCCTGCCACCTGGTCGGGACGGTGACCACGTGAGCGCCTCGTCTTCCTCCCACCTCCAGCACTTTCACCACAGAGGCCTCACCTCCGCCGCCGGCGCCACCTCATCGCTGGGACTCCTGCAGCTGCTGCAGCAACACGGCATCTCCGCCTCCACCGACCCCTACAGCAACCTGCACTACCGCCCCACCGCCCCTTCCCCTTCGTCCTCCACTGTGAAGCAGAGAAGCGGAGGCAGCTTGCCCTCAGACGGAGGCCGAGGGAAGAGCCTCTTCAGCCTGAACTTGGTGGAGAAGCTTCAGAGCCTGGGGCTGCACAGGGTGGCAGCCTGGGGAATGATGGGCCGTGGTGGGGCCGAAAAACACAATCACCCTGCAAAATTGTGACACGCTCACATAACTACTCCTGTTCACCACCGTGACTACATATTAAGCCATGAGATTCCTCACTGTGCAATACACGACCCACCGCAGCACCCGTGTCTTGAAAAACAGAACGCCACTGAATGTGTTGGAGCCATGCTCGAGACGTTATACGCGTAGAGAGACGAACCAGAGTTCATTCAGCTAGTGTTCATCTCAGGAGCTGATTACAATAGCTTCTCATCACACACACACACACACACACACACACAACAGCAAACAGAATCTTTTTATATTGTGTTTGTTAAAGTAATTTTACTGTTTTTTTCCATTGCAGGTTTTAAAAGTGTAATCACTTTTTTTTTTTAGTTTCCAAAGTGTAAATATTAGCATTCTTGTTTGATATTTAAGAAAAAAAAAGACTAAATGCAGTATGAACTGAAGATTTGACTCTGAAGAACGTCCAGATGCACCAAAGCACTGTTTGTCCTGTATTTTAGGCCAGCTACACTGAAAAAAGATGATAAAGAAAGCGCTGCGATGACGTCCTTTATCTGACCCTCTCCTTCTCTCACACCCCACGTACCTTCTCATCTCTGACTTTTGTTATAGTCTGAGCCACGCCCGACTAAACAGGTTGGACTTTCAGCTCATAAAGGAACAGATCATGTCGAATCTGCTGTATTTCACGCCGTCAGGAATCTGTTAAACTGCTGGGATTTCTTTCTGATCACGACATTTTTTGGGCATTAAGAGTGATTTCTCAATGTGAGTTATCGGTTAAACCATAAGATTCATTCAGAACAATCGAATGTAGCAAAAATGGCATAGGATACTGTGGATTTAAAAGGGACGAAATCATAAAAAACAGGTTATAATGTGTTTTTGATCTAAATACGCCAAATTCCTGTTTCTCTGCACTGCTTTTTAATGTAGTCTGCCAGCTATCTGTCGTGTGTGTGTTTGCCACCTGAGAATAAAACCATACATTTTCATCCATTTGTGGCTTCGAATGTATTTCAGTGCACTCATCAAGCCTGGACTTTAGCAGGGCGTACCAGGCTCTCTTTTTTCTAAAACATTTCAGTATATTCAACTGATTGTTCATCTTATTTTTTCCAAAATTTTCAGTGAAAAAAAATGGCCAAATACTTCTCGATAACTGTTGACTCGACGCCAAATGTGTGTATAATATAAATGATTTCAGGAGCATTTTTATGTACAACTAACAATAATTATGTAGCGCCTGCAAATTTGTTAAAGCCCAGGGGCCCACGTCCTCCTGAATCCGGCCCCGGCACTCATCAGTCAGAAATCAGTCCAGACGGCTGTGATCATTCTGCAAAGTACTTTATTTATACAATTTCAGGAGGAGTCAAACCTCAACATTTCTGTACAGTCTGAACAAAAACGAGAAAAAGAGAGGCTGTCCCTCCTCACTCTGCTGCTTCCCGCCGTCCGAAGTCCACCCAGCCCTGGTAGTCCCGATTCAACATGCACTCAGAGTTCATCATCTCTGTGAACAAACCATTCCTACATTGAACCACACAAAACAGCTCAGTGCACAGATCAGATCACTTTCTGCAGATTCACTCGTCTGATTAGATAGTCGGAGGAAACATTCTCAGCCGCCCAGCATACCTGTGATGGCTTGCACGATCTGCTTGGTCATTATCTCTCGCTCGTTTTCCGAGAGGTGCACCCGTCTCTCCACCCGAGCAGCCGCCCCCCTCACTTCCTCTCTCTTGGCCAGAAGCCGCTGCAGGACGTTTGCTCCCTTCGCCTCCTCGGCTGCAGAGCTCTCAGTTAAAGAGGACGCTGAGTCGGAGACGAGCAGCGCCACCAACAAGGCAAAGACCAACATAAATTTCCCAAACATGTCTGTACCAAGAAGAGAGAAGAGAGAAATACCTGTTATACATACATGAAATAAAGTATTCCTCAGGGAAATAAGAAATGGAAAGTACCTGTGAGGATGAGATGAGATGTTCACACAGGAAAGGTGGTGCTTCTGCTGGAGATCTGTGAGCAGCTGGGCTCCTTTATACCACAGGAGTGGAAGCGGTACAGCCTAAAATCAAAGACTGATAACGACCTTCATCGGGGAACATTTGATGGATTGGGAGTTGGACACTTGGGGAGGAAGTGCGTAAAGCAAACGGCTCGTCTAAAACCTATAATTATACTTTTCACCTCGGTGGAAAGATATTTTTCACACTGCAATAACAGTAAAACGAGTCAATGTGTTTAAAGAAGGAATTCAATAATAGGTTAGAGCTGCTTGTAACCAATACAGAGCATCTAATGTAACTATGGGTCCAGCTTTAAATGAGCTACAGAAGCCGTCATGTGCAAAACCACACGGACATAAATCAAAGCAATAAAAAAGGGGAAACACAAACTAAAAAAGTAAGTAAGTAAAATTTATTTATAGAGGTGCTAAACGTTAAAACAATGTAGAAGCACCATAAAAAAATCAAGATTAAAAGCATACAGGATTTAAAACAAAACAGAGAAAGACATAAAATCAGGACACAAACGCTTGATTTAAAAAGGACAGTTTTAAGTTGCTTTTTGAAAACCTCGACCGTGTCAGCAGTTTGCAGATACATGGGTAGACTGTGCCACAGTCTGGAGGCTACAGATTGGAAACTTCTGTCCCACTTTGTTTTGAGATGTGTGCAGGGTACCACCAGAAGGTTCTGGGCCTGGGACCGAAGGCTTTGCAACTAGGAGCTGACGAAGGTATATCAGAGCCTGACTGTGCAAAGAACTAGAACCTTTTTAGAACCGGATTCTAAAATCCACGGGGTGAATGTGAAAATTCTCAAGAAAATCATAGTGGGCATGAGTAGCTAATTGAGGATGAAAGACAAAAAACATGAAATATAGAGTCTGCCTGAAAAAAATATACAGTAGCAGCTTGTTTTCATTGTAAAGATGCAAATAAGCATCATAAATAGTAACTACTCACTCTAATTGACTTTAGACAAACCCTTGGTGTCTGCAATAACAAATAATTGAAAGTTGAAAGTTACTCTAGGAGGCTTGCCCCCAGAAGTGGGGGCTTGTGAGCTTAAGGGATTAAACATAGCTCTGAGTTCAAATGCTGTTTTTCTTTGATTTGATTTCACCAAATATGTATTGATCGCTCATCACGATCATTAAAGATTTTTCCCCAACCACTATACTTCCACTTTTTAATAATGCGTTGGAGAGTTCTTAACACAATTTTAGTAGCTTCTGCAATCTCCTTAAATGTTTTCTCTGCTTTATGCAGGCCAATGATTTGACCCTTCTCAAACACATCAACATATTTTCCACAACTAGAAGATGTCTTTCAACATGGTTGTTTATGAAATGAGAAGCAACTCAATGCACAAGTTCGGGTTAAATAACTTACTGCCAGCTGAAAGATGATCACCCATACATGAATTATCTAATAGGAGAGTTTTACCTATTTGCTTAGTGCAGGGATGTCCAAAGTGTGGCCCGGGGAGCAGTTACGGCCCTTGGACTGAATTTGCACTGCCCTTGACCGCCATTTAAAATGGGAACTTCCCACAATTGGCACCAAAACACAAATGAATGATGCAGATGGAGACTTTCTTTTATAAGGACATTTTTTTTTTTGACAAATTAAAAACATTAGAAAATTATCAATGGCAAAAAATTATTATTCATCATTAAATATTTTTTTGCTTTCTTAATTTCATTGTGTAAACAACTAACGCAAAAGCAGACGTGGAGAAACCCAAACATAGCTAAAAATAATGCATATTTGCAAAGAAAAAGTGACTCAAACCCTGCTCATTTTGCTAAAAAAAAAATCATTTTTAGCCCCTCTGAAATATTTGAAAACTATTTTAAAGTTATTTCTTTTGAAAAGTAAACTGGTGCATTTTGTCATAGTCCTTTAAAATCCCTTTTCTACAAGAATTCCTAGTTTGTGTTTCATTAAAATGTTAACCATTTAATTTAATGTTAAGCAGTAAAAAAAAAGTAAAAAAAACAATGTATTTTTGTCAACCATGGGCACTTTCAACTTGATGATTCTGGCCCTTGTAGCAAAAAGTTTGGACATTTCTGGCTCAGTGAAATCCAGGTGGGGTCTTTTTAGTTTTGGTCAGGCAGTGTCAAATCGACTTACATCCTGTAGGAAGGATTTTTGGTTACGTAACTCTGTTTAATACGTACCCTCAAGAGGTCACTGAGAGTGATTTGGTTTCACCGGTGGTCCTAATCTGTTATAATTCATAAGGGTCAACTGGTCCAAACACAGATCAGACAGAGATATTGCAATATAAGGTACTTAAAAAAAATATATTTCTGTAAATTTAGTTATTTTTTAAATTTTTCATGAGTATATCTAAATAATTGATCAAAATGTTGATGAATACAAATCAGCAGAAAGTCCCACTTAGTCATTTTTAACCACTGAGAACCTGAAGAAAACACCTGTTTCTCTGTAAAATGTCCAGCAGGCCTCCCCTTATCTCTCCAAATGTTCGCTCTGGAAGTTTAACAACCCATATGTGTTTCTCCTTTCTCTGTGGGAAAGTTTTTCACTTGACTTTATACAACAGCGCCCGCAGGATGAAACGATCGGATGGAGGTGAGCACATTTCCATCGTTTTAGTGATTCCATTTTGGATACTAGAAGCGTTAATGATGTTTACACTGGGTATGGATTTTTTTTCTCAAGTGGTTTTGTTCCTCCGTGAGTCAGTGTGATTTAAATCCTCGTAAAGCAACAGAAACACAGGACCTTAAACGCAGACGTTAACAGAGTCTTGAACACTCATCCGGTCATCTTTCCCACATATTGCAAATCTGGTGTTTGAATTTTTTTAACCCTCTGCAAGTCAGTTACTTTGGTTCATGCTTCCCACACTTTGAGATTGTTGTCTTCTTTGCAAACCACCCTAAAGCTTTCTCTCATACTTCGTCTTTGTTATGCAAGTCCAGCTAAACTGCCCACGCCCCACTGTTTGATATTGTACTTTCGCCGTCCCCTTGTCATTAATCAGACTAAGATGCCCTTCTTTCATCTGGTTCCTCCTGCTTTTTTCTTCCCAAATGTTTCTTCTGAAATGGAAAGACTGGCTTTGTCTCTGGATTAAGAGACTTCATATTTTAAATAAACCACATATGAAAAACCAAACGGAAGGGAAACTATTTCAACCAGGCAGTGAAAGCATCAGTGGCTGTTAGTAAAAGGGATTTAAACAACAATTTATCTGCAGAAACTACATCAAGACAACAAAAACATTCTGTTTTTTTTATTCTGTGGAGCATTGCAAGCATCAGTCTGATCTGATAAAGGCCCACAGACAGAGACAGCTTTCTTGCAGGACTAGTTTCCAAGATCAGACTCGCATATTTTGACATGCACACACACCCTTTTTTACCAGTAAAGTAGCAGAGATTTGTCTCCGTTGCTTTTAGATAGTTTTCACGGATTAAATAGACGGATTAAATGTCTCAGAAATGTGTCCGCCAAGTTTTTTTTCTGGTGAAAAGCAGATCTGTGACCTCAACATAAATTGCACAAATGAGCATGCGCTTCATTTTGTTTGTATTCACCTGTTCATTTTTTCATTTCTCACCAAAAGCAAAACCAAAAGAATCTTTAGAAAAATGTCTTATTTTGGTGTAGAGACACTCTCTGAATCCAATGTTGTTCAATGAGATGCATTATGTATTTTGTCTTAATTGTTTCTTTTTTTATTTCATGAAATGGTTATTTTGTATTCCAATTCTCAGCCATTATGTTTCCATCAGTTTTGTTTTAGTTTCAGGTTCTGTTCTCCTGAACCAGTCAGTGACACACAGATTTTAGGATCGATAAAAAGTTATAAACATCACCAAAACATGCCAAAAGCTTTGAAGCTTATTGATGTTACTCAGTAAAAACTGAAGTTCTTTCCCAGTTGAATTGCCACATTTAGTTTCACATTAGGTCTGGTCAGAATATTATAGATTCATGAAAATGTAATGGGATCAATTCTACCTTAGTTAGAGGCTAAGAAGCCAAATAAAATTAAAAAAAACATCAATCATAAGTGGACAAAATTCTTTATAATAATAAAAATCGATGGATATTGACTGAATAAGAAGAGCAGAAGCTTTAAGAAAGGAAGAAGTGTGGCTTTTTATGTTTACAGAAATGTTGATTAAAAATGTTACAAAAATAACTACCCTAGGTGATATCATTTTGAAACTTGTAACATATCAACAAAAATAATTTTAGATTTTAAATTTTATCTACAGAAGACCTGGTTCCTTTAAAAAGAATGACCTCAAACTAAGGTTCATCACAGGAATTTTTTTTATTTATCATAGGCAGAAAATGTAAAAAATGCTAATTGAATCCTAAAATCAAACAAACAAGGGGACACAATCCCTACTCTTGTTAAAATGTCACATTTCCATTATTTTAATCAATAACGTAAAATTTTTATTTCCAACTCTTGATAGTAATTCTGATTCAGCAGCACCAGTAAAATCTCATTAACGCTGGTTGATGCTTTCAGCTCTCTTCACCAACAACTTGTCCTTCAGGACGCTCCTGGTAGGCTGCATTTCTCCCTAATGGAGAATTGTTTGGAGTAATTGGTTTCTAACCGCCTCATTTTTCCCAAACACTGCGCGAGTTTCTCTGTTTTTCACTTAAAACCATCATTTCCTCACAACTGGATGGTCTAGCTTCCCTTTTTTCAGAGAAAAACAAATAATGCTTAAGCATAGGTGCACTAAAAACATGACAAGAACAAAGACAAAGACTTGAAAGATCCATTATGGTTTAGGGTCATATCTCAAGAGTTTTCTTCCTGAGAAAGTGTTGCAGCTACCATAAAAGTGCCCAGCAGTCCCCTCAGGTCCTCAGACTCATCCTTTAATGACGAGAAACTATCTGAGGAGTCACTAATACTGTTTCAATTGAATTTGTGTGTTTGTCAGATGAAGTGTTACACGTTTTGTCACATTAAGTACAAATGCTAATGTATTTTGGGGGGATAGTATGTGATCGACAAAGGGTTTTTTATAAATACGAATCAAAGTTTGGTGTGCTTTTGTATTTAGCCAACATTTTGTAGAACCACCTTTTAGGCCTTTTAGAACTAAGATTGGGAAAATGACTAGGTTCTGAGCCCAGCATTGATGAAGCACTGTTTTTGGGGAACATCATGTGCCCTGGATGCCATCTTACTTTCTAACTTTTGTTTAATTTATTTCTGTTTGTGTTTGATTAAACAGAGTCTTTCACTTGAACTGTGGATGTCTGCAGATCCCGCAGAGTCACCATAGACCTCTTGGCTGCATCTTTGATTAATGGTCTCCTTCCCTGCCCAGCCAGTTCAGTTGGACAGCCATCATTTGGCAGGTTTACAGTTGAACCCTACTTTTTCTTTTTTGGAATGAACAGTGTCTCTGTGAAATGTTCAAAGCTTGTTATCTTGTTTTATAGCCTAACTCTGCTTTAAAGTTCTCCACAACTACCTGTCTGATTTGTCTGCTGGGTTCTTTGGTCTCCCTGATGCAGGTTTTTCCCTAGGTTCTCAAACAAACCTCTCCGAGGCCTTCGCACAACAGCTGGATTTATACTGGGATAAAATTACAAACAGCTGGATGCTGTTATTTATTTGCTGAATGCTGAGGACAGTCGCTGCCATTTGGTTTTATTTAATCATGTCTGAAGAAGAATGCAAAGACTCCTTACACTTCTGCAGTAATAGACTATAGTTAGGGTTTTTTTTTATTAAACCCTGAATAAATATACACTGATGTTCATGTCTTTATTCAAAAGTAAAATGTATAGATTGATCTATAGACAAAAGTGAACTAAAATGACAGGAATAATGGTTTTTGGTTTCCCTAATTATCTGTTCTCGTCATCTGATAATGTCTCCAATGGCATTTTAGGAATTGCAAGATTTAAACCACCCAAAGCCCTTCAGGCAGCCCCATGCACTAGCATATTGTTAGATATCAGCTTAATCAGCTGTGTCAAGCTGCAGAACAAGATCATTTAACCTGTTTGGCACAAAGACACCTCTTCACACACCCATCTGCAGCACATACCTCTGGTTGCTATGCTGTGGGAGATGCTATCTCCTCCATATAAAGGCCCAGCTCTCCACAGCAGAAAGTCCAGTTCCCTCCTGCAGGCCTCCACCATCTCCTCCTCCAGCTCAGCAGTATCATGTCTGTGTCTGTCAGCCAGCAGAACTTCTGCTCCAGCTCCACTATGGGCAGATGGATGCATCAGCGCACCTCCATTGGGCCTCAGAGACGCACACCTAGCGTATATGGAGGAGCGGGTGGCTTCGGTACGCGCATCTCCCAGGGGTCCTCCTCCTATTCCTCGTCTTTCTTCTGCTCCTCGGGCTCTCTGACCACTGCCAGCAAGTCTGCACTCATCAACGAAGGGAAGTTCACAATGCAGAACCTCAACGACCGTCTGGCCTCCTACCTGGAGAAGGTAAGACCTGAATACTCCTAAACTTAGCCTACAAAAGTGAACATTTCTGCAGATTTAATACAGGTAGCTCATCAGGACAAAATATATAGAGACGAAACTTTGGTTTCGGTTTTATGGATTTGATCTATTTTAGAGATTTTCACATTTGAAAAATGGCAACCTGCAGTTTCTCTTGCTGTTTGATCATATCTTTATGATTTCCTGCAGAAGATGCTCTCATCAGTAACAATTCATGAAAAGCAGAAAATTAGATGGATTTTGTGTTTTGTTTTAAAACACAAAACATTAAATAGATGTACACAACTTTCGCCTAATTTTTGTAATAAAATAACAAAGGAGAATGAAATGAGAATGAAAACTTGATGTAATTTTGAATTAAAAAACAATGAAAACATAAAATTGCAGGCAATGATAAATAAATGTTGATTCTGACAGCCTCTACACCTAAACTTTTGCTGACAAAATATTTGCATTACCCTGTGACATCACTACCCATAAATGATGAGGGTTCTAATTCTAGTTCACAATGTCAAAACTGAATTATTATAACAAAAACTTTTCTTCTTCCTTGTCTAAAATCAAGCAAAAAGGTTATTTAGGAAAATAGGTTATGTTTTTATATGCCAAATTTCATATTTGTTCTTGCAAAATTCACACAAACTTTTAATTTGTATGATTTTTTTAACAACAACAAAATAATAGTAATAAAACATCTTGTATTTGAGTTTAAACATTTAGTGTTTTAAAAGCAAAAAATAAAGCACTTTTTCTTTGAATTTTTTTACTGGGTTGTGGGAAAGATTTAACAAAATCCAAAACACCAGCAACCATTAAGGCTCGCATCTTTGACAAAACTCTTCAAAGACATTAATATAGATGTTCAGTACTTGTTTTAGTTTTTTAAGAATTCGATTGTTGAAAGTCTAGCATTACTGCCAAATACTTGCCTCTTTTTTAAACTACTGTCTCAACAATGTGAAAACCGTACTGTGAGGTCCTGCTCATATTTAATAGGTTGGATTGTTTCTGATATCCAGATTACGATTCAAAAGGCAACAAAACTTTTAAGACTTCCACTAATTGTTATCATAAATTTAGGTATGTCTTAATTTTCTCTGTATAAGTTAAATTATTTTTGTTTCGCGAGGAAGTAATACCTTTAAGGTCTACTGAAGAAACAGCGCCTCCACAAGTCAAAAAGGTCGTAGGATTATGTGATTGTCTTGTAATACTAATAATGATAATGATAATGATAATAATAATAATAATAATAATAATAATAATAATAATAATAATAAAATGAAAATAAAACAAATTTTCCCCCACTCATCTCTATGAGAAATGTCTCATATTTTTCTTCAATATTTTGTGTTTTGAAATAAAAATCAGTTTACCTTTTTTTTATCACTGGTTTCTGATGAGCAAACCCAGTTACTAGAACCTACACAGACTACTATGCTACTACATAAACTGTTAACAACATGAATACACTTTAAACGGAGAAATCAACTTGCAAATCTTTCTGACTGTGAAAAAGCTTGAAAGTCATCAGAAATGTAGCTTATCCAATAATTATATCTTCACATTTCAGAAGAACATAGCTATGTGTAAAAATTATGAAAAAACTTCAAAAGTCAGTTTATAGATATTTGAGAAAAAACAACAATTAAGCCTTAATCTCCAAACAACTGAGGAGTTCGAACCAAATGGGATTTATCTCAACAAGAGTTCAGAGGTCAGTATTTGGTGAACCAACCCTGATTTTAATCACTTCAGACTTTTACAGACCGAAAAAATAATTACATTTTTCACCTAATTTGCTTTTCATAAAACAAGCCTTTCATCACTAACAGGGATCAGAGCCAGTTTTCATTGACCTTCACTAGGGAATAGGGCAAACTGTGTAACATACCAAGAGTAAATGAAGATTAAGCACACTAATTAAATGACATGAATCAAGTGTTTGTTCCCCTGTGGAGTCACAAGATAAACTGACTGAACATTGTCCGTGTGTTTTTGTAGGTACGCTCTCTGGAGGAAAAGAACAGGGAGCTGCAACTGAACATTGATGAGTTCTATGTGAAGACTACATATATTACCAAAGACTACAAATCCTACTTTTCGACTATTGCTGACCTGAAAGCAGAGGTAAGGTCACATTTCACAAAACACCACACAAGACTGAGAAGAAAGAGGGGAGAGTAGATTGGTAATTAATGTAGCTAAATTTAACATAAAGTAGCTTTACAGATCTTAAAAGGGAAGGAACAAATAAAAACAAGAATCACTAAAGATCGTGTTATGCTATATAGATCGAAGTACCAAAAGTAATTAGGCAAATCGCTCAAGATGTCACATAAAACCCTAAATAAGAGAAATTAAAATAATTTTGATCTATTGCTCACCATACTACACAACAATATTTTTTTTTTGTTGAAAATATGGAAACAGGAGCACGGTGGTGCAACTGGTAGCGCAGGTCACCTCACAGCTAGAAGGTCCTGAGGGTGTGTTTGATCCTCTATATAATATGCACCCACACCCTGTGTGGGGTTGTTGAAAGGGCCTTTCTATGTGGAGTTTGCATGTTCTCCCCCTGTTCCCTTGAGTAGCTAATGTGAGCTACTCCCACAAAAACATGCACCAGTCCTGGGGCTGTATACTGCCTCCGCCTGGCTGACCGGGGCGCCTGAAGGGTTGGGGAGGATCTAGCTGGAATAACGTGATCCTTCCACGCGCTACATCCAACTGCGGATACCCTACCCCCTCAGGTGACAAGAAGGGCCTGCTCACTCCTCAAGCAGGATGGACGCTTGAGCTCATTGCAGGGCCCTCCCACAGTTAGCAGAGGGAGAGCAATGCCCAGAACTGGAATTAGGTAGGAGCACTGGGTGATAAATAATGGGAAAAACCGTGGGATAATTTTATATATATATATATATATATATATATATATATATATGAAAACAAAATGAGATGGTGTCTTAATCATTTAGAACAAACTAAGAAATGTTCACAGGTTGCTCACTGTGTTTCAATCTGTAGAAGAAAGGTCCACGTCTGACCATATATTGGTGTTTTAACAAGTGTCTTTATCTAATAGCTAGACAGGCCCTGAAAATGCACAGCTTGTGTTTTCACCAATAAAATAACTAAGAGTACAGTTTGATAAGTCTCAGTTTAATCAACATACAAATAAATGTCCTAATTTCTTTAAAACAACTGTGAAATAGCCCTTTATTTTCTCCAATAGAAATCCACGATTCAGGTACGAACTTTAGATTGTTAGCCGATCACAGCAAAAACTGCTACAAATACTTAATATCATGTTAATTAACCTGTTGCTTTTATTAATGGCAAGGCAAGGCAATTTTATTTATATAGCACACTTTCAACACAAGGCAATTCAAGGTGCTTTACATGATTCAGTGATAATGACACCAAATACATGGTTACAGAAGCATGATTAGAGAAAAACAGAAACATAGGTTTAACAGATAGACACAATCAATCAATAAGAAAAGATGACGTAAGGAACAAATTTATGCAATATATATTAAAAACAGATGAAACACAATACAAGGTGAGAGCTTTTAGCTGGAAGCTAAAAACACCGGTTTAAAAGTGTTGGAGGCTTTTATGCTTCAGAATAAATAAAGATCTCACCTTCTGCTCTTCACAAAACCAACTTCCCTTTGACAAGAATTACTGTGAAGTTGCTAGATTGTCAAACCTCATGCCACGAAATCCAGCTAAAAAATCTAATGCAGTAAATATTGAAGCCACTATTGAAAGATTATTACTTCCAGACGCTTTTTTGTCAAATACTTTAGTCTGCGATGTTTTCCACACAGAATTTTCACCTTTTTTGTAATGAAGTACAGCTAAACTCAGTTCCCCCCTGATATTATCCTCTATTTGTTTCCACCCCAGCTTACTATCAACATCGGACTTCCAGTTTTGGTGCATAGTTGACAGATTTGATGTTTTAACATTAGTTTTGCTTAATCAAACCTCTTTAAGTCTGATCTGAATCGTTTTTTTTTAAACTTCATGTTGTAACCACATCCATACTAACTAGAGCGACTACATTTTCTTACTGCTGGCGGATACTTTCTGCAGCTCTAAAGTGGATACAGATTAATCTTGTGTTGATGCTAGGGAATAAAAGTATTTTTTCCCCTTTTTTTTCAGATTGCAAAAACCTTTTCAGAGAACCAAAGAATAATCCTGCAGATTGACAACTCTAAACTTGCAGCAGAGGACTTGAAAGTGAAGTGAGTTAGGTCTTAAATAAGATCTGCTCAGTATAATTAATTGATTAAAATCCAGAGGAGTCTGATTCTAGAGGATCAGAAGGCCTGATGGTAGGATTTAATGTGATGCGTAGGTATGAGATGGAGATGAACATGACCAGGACGGTGGAGGCTGATGTGTTGCGTCTCCGGGAGATCCGCGACAACCTGACTCTCACCATCAGCAACCTGGAGATTAGTGTGGAGGAGCTGAAGGAGGAGTTAGTCCACATGGCCCAAAGTCACAAGGAGGTGAGAGCAGCAGACTGTGAAAAGAAATATAGAGTATTTGGAGTTTCCCCCCCCCTAACATTTCCTACTGCAGGATATAGAGAAGCTGAGGCTCCAGGGCTCTGGTAAAGTGAACGTGAAGGTGGACAGCGCAGAATCCACCGACCTCTCAAAGGTCCTGGAGGAGATGAGGGAGAAGTACGAAACTGTGATGAAGAACAAGAAGCTGGAGGTCGAGAAGTGGTTCAACTCCAAGGTGGGGCACTAGGAATACCCGAACACTTTACATATACGACAAAGGAAATGCAAAACTGTTAATCGTGTTTGTTCTCATGTGGCTGTGATAAAGATGAAAATTCTTCAAGAACAAATCATCACCTGCACGACCGAGGTGAAGACGTATCATGCAGAGATTTCTGATCTGAAGAGGACCTACCAGTCTCTGGAGATAAGCCGCGAGTCTTTGTACACAGAGGTGAGCCAAAGATGGTTAAGCTGATGAGTAACACACTCGGTTGAAAAGATAAAACCTTTGTTTTTTATTTTAAATAAGTAGAAACACACCCTGATGGAAAATGACACGTTGAGCTCATACTAATAATTTATTTTATTAAAATATTGAATCCATAATTTATAACTCCTTTATAATACAAGATAGATATGATATTCTCTACAATATTAGCAGATTCTGCCATCAGTATCTACAGGGGATGGCCCAAGGTATACCCGCCCTTTTCAATCATATTTTCTGTTATGTTTAAAACATAACTGTGCATTTTGTTATGTTAGCCACGAACCACCTAGAGCACCACCAACTATTAGCATTAATTTCATATTTGATTTAAAGTTTTTAATAATGTGGAACCAACATTTTTCTATAAAGATGACCCAACATACAGCTAGTTTGAAATAAATAAGGCAAATTAACATTAAGCTTGTGGATTGATCCTCCTGTAGCATCATCCTTTATGCTCACTGTAATGATGAAGACTACGCTTAAAAGCCGAATCTGTGCAAAGAAGTCAAAACAATTTAAATTAGCTGTTCCATCTAAGCCAATGAGACCAGTTATACTGTATATCCGTCAGAATTGTGCCAGAAGTTAAAATTTTGGGGTGTGAACTTGTTTGTGGTCAAACTTGTGCTCTTGATTCTTGCTTTTAACAGTCCTTTAAGTTGGATGAGGTAAAATTATTCTAACCAATAAGAAAGTTCAAATTAAGGATGCAACAATACCACTTTTTTCAAACCGATGCGATACAGATATTTTTATCTGAGTACTTACCGATACCGAGTACCAACAGCGATACTTCTGCCACACAAAAAAATGCAAATAAATGACTGGTTTTATTTTATTTTATGCTTGTTACAACAAATGATGGTGAATTTAGTTAAAAAATACTAAAAATGACCACAAAACAAAAACTTCAGGTGAAAAATAAACTTAATTTAAAATTACAGAGTTTCCACACTTTATGTATCGATATTGGGCAACTTTAACCAACACCGATAAAAGTACATTAGAGTATCAGCCCCGATACCGGATACCAGTATTGGTATCAGTGCATCCCTACTTCATTTGCATAATTTGAAATGCCCAATATCACAGCAGCAAGATAAACTCACAAACTACCAAACAGCTGTCCTAAATAATCATCCAAAACACAGCTAAATGTTCCTCCACTGATTCCTCCACCAATTAGCCTGAATTGAGGCCCTTCCTCACATCCACTGACATTTAAGTAACTTGCGGTCAGATGCTGTTACAATTTACTTCTGCCAGTTTAGTTCTGTTTATTCATCATCAGTTGTATTAAGGTTGGATTTTATTAATTGAATTCAACATACATCATGTTCCAGTTAAACAACCTAGTTTGGAACCTGAACAGAATTTAATTACTCAGAGTGTACTGCTGTGTGTCCTGCAGATTCAGTGCCTACAGAAGAACGTCTATGAAGTGAAGGAGCAGTTTTCTGTTCAGCTCAGCCGTTATCAGTCGATCATCACATCCCTGGAAACAGAGCTCCAGAACTTAACTGTTTGTCTGAAACAGCTGCCAATCAAGTACTCCATGCTGAGGGACCTCACATACAGGCTGGAGAGCGAGATCAAAGAGTACAGGAGGCTGCTGGAAGGAGAGGCATACGAACAAAAGAGGTGAGAAATATTTACCAAAACTTAATCAACGATCTATTCAAAGCTGTAATCATTTTACTTTATCATATTTCTACTTGTTCTACAGGGCTTTGATCATCAAACAAGTGACAGAGGAAGTTGAAGGTAAGAATTTCAACCTTTAACCTTTTAATCCTGTTGCTCTTTTGGACAAATCCCCAGAAATGTACTCCTCCTTTTGCTTCTGATGATGATTTTTGTGCCTTTTGCAGAACAAAAACCTCACATTGAGAAGAGAGTGAAGACCATCGTGGAACAAATTGTTAATGGAAGAGTTGTGTCCTCCTCTGTTGACACTCAAGTGCATACTGTTCAGTAACCTACCTACCTATTAAGTTAGTCATTTTGCTTGTTCTTTTTATTTTGCCAATTGTTCTTTTTGGTATTTTCTTTTGATCTGAAGTATGTAGAAAACTTGCTTTATACACTGTTCATTATATGGAAACTATATAAACCGATAAGTTAAATAAATGTTTTCAAACATAGAGTTAAGAATTTAATCTGTGATCATAAATATCCATAATTTTGATCATAGTTGTAATACAAGCTACCTTGTAGATTAATCATAGTTATAAAGGCAGAAAATATCATACAACTGTAAAAGTTTTATAAAATCAAAGTAGATGCCTTAGATCTCTTTCCTTCAGCAAAGATCCTGACACAGAAGAAAAAAAATTGCTCAAATAAATTTAACTTTGCTGCAATTTAAATTATGACCACCAGGCGTCTCTCTTGTGTCTTTGAACGTGATTTGGCACAGCTTCATGTTGCATAACCTTAATTTTCTAAAATGGAAACAGATTTTTGTTTCAAACAGACCTTTCCAAATATAATTAGCTTGATTTACTGGTAGTAAGTTAATTATCTCTTAAATGCATAAAACCAAAGCTTATTATTAGTGGAATTTCAAAAGTTTCAGAGGAAAAGGAGCCAATGCTGGAAGTGATTTGGCACAGAGGCAAGGAGAGGAAAATGTAGCCACACAGTTTATAGTGCTCTAAGAAGTAAAGTCATGGCTTGCTGGTCATTCTGGAGACATGAAAGTTTTCTTTATCAAGCAGAGCTAAGGGATTAGTGCAGTAATTCCACTGGTAAAATTTCTCAGTGGTTGAGGTCCGCCTTTCCTTCACCGCTTTTGTGTTTCTGGATTCTTTCAACATGCTGAAACTGTTCTGATTATGAGCTGTCATCTGTAATCCTCTGTCAAAAGTGTCAAGTTTAGGTAACAATTGTGAAGCTTAGTCACCTCAAAAGTTCAGTTGTTAATCCACCAGTGTTGAATCAGAGCAACTTCTTTTATTTTACAGGCAAAAAACAATGTTTTAAGTTACATTTTAAAGTTAGATTTGACTATAATGATCACTGGCACAATTAGGGATGGGGTGCTGGAGTCCCATCTTTTAGATGCTAAAGAATATGGGAGCTAACCTCAACAAGAATTACACAAAAACATGTAAATTTATTTATGGAAAGATATACTATGAAAAAAAGTATGTTGCAAGAAGAGGAGAGAAATAAAAAGTGTGAAACCAAATTTTAACTTCTTGTTTCAGTTAGAACATACCACAATCCAGAGATAGGCGAAGCTGCAGAACTAGCTGTTGCAGGAAGTAAGAATAGTATTTACAGTGGGGCAAAAAAGTATTTAGTCAGCCACCGATTGTGCAAGTTCTCCCACTTAAAATAATGATAGAGGTCAGTAATTTTCATCATAGGTACACTTCAACTGTGAGAGACAGAATATGAAAAGAAAATCCAGGAATTCACGTTGTAGGATTTTTAAAGAATTTATTTGTAAATTATGGTGGAAAATAAGTATTTGGTCAATAACAAAAATTCAACTCAATACTTTGTAATATAACCTTTGTTGGCAATAACAGAGGTCAAACGATTACTATAGGTCTTTACCAGGTTTGCACACAGAGTAGCTGGTATTTTGGTGGAAAATAAGTATTTGGTCACTTCAAACAAGGAAGATCTCTGGCTCTCACAGACCTGTAACTTCTTCTTTAAGAATCTCTTCTGTCCTCCACTCGTTACATGTATTAATGGCACCTGTTTGAACTCGTTATCTGTATAGAAGACACCTGTCCACAGCCTCAAACAGTTAGACTCCAAATTCCACTATGGCCAAGACCAAAGAGCTTTCCAAGGACACCAGGAAAAGAATTGTAGCCCTGCACCTGACTGGGAAGAGTGAATCTACAATAGGCAAGCAGCTTGGTGTGAAAAAAATCAACTGTGGGAGCAATTATCAGAAAATTGAAGACATACAAGATCACTGATAATCTCCCTCGATCTGGGGCTCCACGCAAGATCTCATCCCGTGGGGTCAAAATGATCATGAGAACGGTGAGCAAAAATCCCAGAACCACACGGGGGGACCTGGTGAATGGCCTGCAGAGAGCTGGGACCAATGTAACAAAGGTTACCATCAGTAACACACTACAACGACAGGGAATCAAATCCTGCAGTGCCAGACGTGTCCCCCTGCTTAAGCCAGTGCATGTCCAGGCCCGTCTGAAGTTTGCCAGAGAGCACATGGATGATACAGCAGAGGATTGGGAGAATGTCATGTGGTCAGAATAAACCAAAGTAGAACTTTTTGGTATAATCTCAACTCGTCGTGTTTGGAGGAAGAAGAATACTGAGTTGCATCCCAAGAACACCATACCTACTGTGAAGCATGGGGGTGGAAACATCATGCTTTGGGGCTGTTTTTCTGCTAAGGGGACAGGACGACTGATCCGTCTTAAGGAAATAATGAATGGGGCCATGTATCGTGAGAGTTTGAGCCAAAACCTCCTTCCATCAGTGAGAGCTTTGAAGATGAAACGTGGCTGGGTCTTCCAACATGACAATGATCCCAAACACACCGCCCGGGCAACGAAGGAATGGCTCCGTAAGAAGCATATGAAAGTCCTGGAGTGGCCTAGTCAGTCTCCAGACCTCAACCCCATAGAAAATCTGTGGAGGGAGTTGAAAGTTTGTTGCTCGGCGACAGCCCCAAAACATCACTGCTCTCGAGAAGATGTGCATGGAGGAATGGGCCAAAATACCAGCTACTGTGTGTGCAAACCTGGTAAAGACCTATAGTAATCGTTTGACCTCTGTTATTGCCAACAAAGGTTATATTACAAAGTATTGAGTTGAATTTTTGTTATTGACCAAATACTTATTTTCCACCATAATTTACAAATAAATTCTTTAAAAATCCTACAACGTGAATTCCTGGATTTTCTTTTCATATTCTGTCTCTCACAGTTGAAGTGTACCTATGATGAAAATTACTGACCTCTATCATTATTTTAAGTGGGAGAACTTGCACAATCGGTGGCTGACTAAATACTTTTTTTGTCCCACTGTAGCTCAATTCAGCCTTATTTATCAGGGGCAGATAGAGAATAAAGGCAAACCAGTGGGATTCATGTCTAAGTGGATGCAGTCACAATAGGGAAAGTACACCTTATGCATGGTAGGCTCCTCACAGGCTTCAAAAAGGATTCAAATCTAACTTCATGTGCGCAAGAACACATGCTATAGATTCCACGATGTCATAAAGAAATAGGAAAAAATGGGGAATACTAAGCAGACTTGAAAATCCCAATAAGTTAAATGAGGTGTATTCAAGTTTGTACCAGTTTTAAATACCAATGCACAATTCATTTAAACCCAGAACCACTCAGTTAAATCCAAGTGGATCAAGAGTCAAATTCTGTCAACATACAGTCATGTTTAATCCAGTTTGATTAAGACTTACTCAGGCTTGGTAACAAATAAAATAGCGGTTAGTGAAAACATTATCTAAGGGAAGTTAGAATTTAAGCCTAGTTTATGCTTCATTTAGACAGAGACGGATTGGCGCAACGCCATTATCTGTCGACGCAAGGGCTCTCCGTCACCTACGCAAGGACGCATGGAATAGAGCCCCATTTTTTAACTATCCGTCTCCGTCAATGGAGAGTGTATGCATCTAATTGGTCAGTTTCAGTAACGGCGAGAGATCGTTTAACCAGAATGGTGCTCTATAGTCACTGTAATCAGTAGTTAATGCAGCGTTTGGCCACTACATGCTTTATTCTAAAAGGATCTACTGGATTTATTGAATCTGTTCTTTTGGCGATTTTGAACACAAGGAGGTGTAGGAAAACAACAAAAACGGCTGCTGTGTTTGTTTCCATGTGTTTCTAGAGGATTCTATGAGCTGGACCTCTATTAAAAGGCTTTACAGCTTAATCAAAACTTACTTTCTGTCTTCCATTGCTCCTGGAGGAAGAAATGCGTTCACAAGCCTAGAAAAAAACTGAAACGATCCGGTGATAGTAGGCAGAGACGCCATGAAAAGTTAACACCCCCTGCTGTCCTGGTCGAGCAACGCTGAAAAAATTATGGAGAGCGGAGAGAAAAAGACGGAGAACCATAAATGAAAAACGTCCCTGTCACTACGTCTGCGTCTGAGTGCACATATGCAGTTGGAGAAGCATAAACTGGGCTTTAGGCCCAACTAGCTAAACTAGTCAAAAGGATACAAAGTAGTCACAGTTAAACACAGAAGCTTAAACCGGGGTAGTTTCTGCTGGTGAAACAATAATGAGTACACAGAGTAAATGGCAACACTTCTACTGCAAACCAACAGCAATAAACTCCTAAAAATAAAGATTCATTTTTAAAAGATTACATAAATAAATGTAGGAGGCAAGGCAAGGTAATTTTATTTATATAGCACACTTTCTGCACAAGGCAATTCAAGGTGCTTTACATGATTACAGAAATGTGAAAATTAAAACATAAAATTAATAAGAGAAAGCAGAAACGAACATTCATAAAACAAACAAGGGCATTTGATTAAAAACACCAATTTAGGATAAAAACATGAATAGTAGTATTGGCAATAATGGTATCAGCTATACATAAGCAAGTCTAAATATGTATGTTTTTATTTTAGAATTAAAAGAGTTCAGTATCTCTGCAGCTTTGCATTCTCCCAGTAGTTTGTTCCAGATGAGGGGAGCAATGAAATTAAAAGCTACATCTCTATGCTTGGTTTTGGTACTAGGAACGATCAGTAGATTAGAGCTGGAGGACCTGAGTGACCTGGATGGTTTGTACCACGATAGCAGGTCTCTAATGTACTGACCCATTTAATGATTTATAGACTAACAGTATCTTCACAGGTCTACCTAAAAAATCCATCAGACAGCTGCAGCTGATCCAGAACACTGCTGCTCGTGTTCTCACTAGAACAAGGAAAGTAGAACTTAGAGAGTAGATTTCAAAGTGCTTTTATTAGTTTATAAATCATTGGATGGGTTACCACCAGAGTACATTACAGATCTGATATCACGGTACCAACCATCCAGATCACTCAGGTCCTCCAGCTCTACTTTACTGATCGTACCTAGAACCAGAACCAAACATGGGAAAGCAGCTTTTAGTTTCTATGCTCCTCATATCTGGAACCAACTACCGGGAGAATGCAAAGCTGCAGAGACACTGAACTTTTTTAAATCTAAAATTAAAACTTATTTATTTAGACTCGCTTATGAATTCACACAAATTATTGTGTTAATTACTGTAAATGCTTTCTTGTGTTAAAAACTGTAAGCTTTCTTCAGCAAGATCAGTTAAGGAAGCTAAAACTGTGTTTTTTACTCACTTGTCCCTGCATTGTTGTATTTTATTGATTATTTTCTTATTGTAAATGCTCATTTGTATTCTAATCATCAAACCGATTTATGCCGTGAACCAGTCTTAATAATGTAAAGCACCTTGAATTGCCCTGTGTTGAAAGTGTGCTATACAAATAAAATTGCCTTGCATAATAAAAGCACTTTGAAGTGTATTCTCTGAGCTACAGGTAGACAGTGTAAGGACTTTAGAACTTGAGTGATGTGTTCTACTTTCCTGGTTTTAGTGAGAACATAAGCACCAGCGTTCTGGATCCGCTGCAGCTGTCTGATTGATTTTTTAAGGCAGACCTGTGAAGATACTGTTACAGTAGTCAAGGCGGCTGGAGATAAAGAAGGACATCTACTTACAAAGCCGGAGGTTTGGAGGAACTTAAAATTTGTTTAGAATAATAATTACAAAACTATATAATGTTTCTAGCTCAAACAAAGGTTTTTAGTGTCGTCCTGAACACTGAAAAGAGTGTCTGGAAGTTGGTTCCAACAGAGAGGAGTCACTCAACAATGTGGCTCTCAATCTTCTTTTACATCAGGAACAAAATACAGCTTACAATGCATAAACAATTTGATTATTTATGATCTGCTCTTTGAGTTTTTTTCTTGCTGTAGCTATTTGTACAGATTGTTACCATTGTTTGTTCAGAAGTGTTTTAATGTTTCCCCAAGAAGCCAAGTGTCACTGGACTACAGACCTGTGGTTCTTGTAGTAATGAAGTAATGTGAGCGCCTGGTTCTGTCTGACCTCATAGCCCCCCTCCTGAACCCCCTGCAGTTTGCCTACAGAGGGAACAGATCTGTAGACGACGCAAACAACATAGCTCTACGATTCCTGCAGCGCTCAGACTCCCCAGTAACCTACGCCAACATCCTGTTTGTGAACTTCAGTTCTGCCTTTAACACCATCCTTCCAGACCTTCTCCAAGGCAAGCTTTCTCAGAAAGATTTGCTCATGAGACCATCTGACCAGTCTATGTCCAGATCCCAACGTTGATTATTCCGGATGAGAATGCAAAAAGAGGCTCCATAGCAGAAGACAGACAAAGGGCTGTGGGATAAGACACACTAGAGAGGGAGAAAGATAAGCGTCTGCTCTCGCTGAGTGCCGGAAGTGAAAGGTAACTTGGTTATAAGTCGTTGTTATCACGTATTTGTTATGTAAAGAATGTTAATTTAACTATTTAATTTGACTGCATGTTTCTCCAAGACTGGATTTAAAAAAAAGCAAAAACAATTGTGTAAGCGGTAAAATTCAGTTTTACCAGAGACCAGGCGCCACTGAATTACTAAAGTTACATGAAAATTCTACAACAGCAACTTACATTTCCATTAATAAATAAGGACGATAATCAATGAGAACCTACCAGCTTTGCAGTCGAGTTGTGGATTTCGCCGTTCTCCTTGACAATCACCCACAGGTGATACGAATCGCGCTGTGTTTCTGCTTGCGTGACCTCCACTTTTAGCACAAATACGGCTTTCTGTTTCGCAGAGATGGGCCCAACTCTCCTTGAAACAACATAAGCTCAGACCTCCAGACATTTGGAAGCTGTAAAGTTTTTATGAGTGCAGGGTCGGCTTTATGAATAGGAATAATCTATCCCCAGTGGGTTTGTGACCAGGACATCGACAAATCAAACTAACGTCTTTCACAAATTAAAAGGGGCTTTAAATCGCTTTAATTTTGCTGTCAGAGATTTTAAGTTACTCTCTAAAGCTCTCCCAGTTTTCAGACATTAACATGGTTATATATCGAGGATTTTGACCACTAACTCTCTTGGAAGTGTCGTCCACTTTTTTTGTTTTCTGTCACACAACTACTCACGCATGCGCACAAAGATGTCAACAAAGATCCTCCTGTACTTTGGTTTAACTTCAGTCAGACTAAGGCAATTATTCGGTTTTCTCTTACTGCATGTAAACACACTAACTGTTGGTCGTTTTCTCTATCGGTACATCTCTGTCCAGAAGAAACACAGAGACAAAAACAAAAAAAGCAATTTCTGTGGTTCAGGATGAATTCAGCTAATAGTCTACATTCTCAAAAGGATACCGGGTCTGATGCTTTTAGTAAAGCTGCACTAAGCACACTAATCACGTGTAGAAGATGCAAAAGACAGTTTAGCAAATTAACTTCTTGCTTCTGCTTTCTAACACCTGCTGTAACCTTTGCACATCTCCTAACTTAACTGAAACCCGCTCACAGTAGCAAGAGGCAAAACTTGGATTAAACCAAAACCTCTCATTACAAATAACATGAGACCAATAAATCTCTGAATAGGTAGGATGAGTCAGGAGAACGGAGAAGTATTATTCTGGGTCAACATTGTCTGTGAAATGTTCAAAATAAAATTTGAGAAGTAATTGAACAGGGCTTTATGCTTCAAGAAAAAAAGAAATGGAAACTTTATTTATTAGTTTGTTTAGTCTACCACATCCCACAATGCAGCCCAAACCTGGCTGCAGGAAGGCTCAAGCTTGTAGCGTGCACCTCATAGCTGTATTGGTTAGAGCCCGAATCATAAAGGAACAGTGGTTGTGTTCATTTTAAATGGACTCAACCACTCAGGTAAAAACAAACTCTCAGACACAAAAATTTGGTTGGTGTGTCTCTAATTTCTGAGTGTTCTCCTTGTGAGAAGCTGTAAAAACACAGGGCTTCTTACAGATGTGTTTTTTTGCTGTAGAGGATCCACTATTAAGAGAAACACAATGGGATATTTCACGTTTGTATATTTATTAACAAAGGAAGAAAAGCTTCTTACTTGTAGCTGTAACTTTCCATACCTTTGAAATATTTGCAGCCTTTGCGTGAAGGCCTGTCTGAGGTGTGGTCAGTCCCTGCAGGGCATCGGAAGAAACTCCTTCTGGAAACAAGGCAAGGAACAGAACACAAAGACATGGGAAGCCTGCCAAACAACTCCTTGGTAGTGAGTCATCTGGGCACTGACTCTTGCCCTCACAAAAAATATAAAGGAGAACACATTTTGCATTACCCCATGCAGAAGGCATCCACACCCAGGGAAAGGCACACTGGGGATATCAATCATGTTTCAAGACATTACAGATACACTTATTTCCATGACGACCAGAGGGTCTTTTTATACACAAGGATAGCACTTTATACTCAGACTTGAATCTGACTTTTGCATGAGAAGTCCTTGGAGCGTGCGGCACCGGAAAAGTGTGTGATAAATAATTATACATAATCTTCTTGCCACAGCAGCGAGCTCTTATCCAACCTACCTGTATGTGCAATAAAAACCCGCTTTACAGAACATAAATTGGTTTGAATATGTGGTGAGGTGTGGATTGTCTTAGCAAACAAACTGTTGATTACTTCATTCAGAGAAAAGAGCGTGCAAATACAAAACTTCCAAAGTCTCTACACACAAAAACCACAACCACACCTTGGTTTATCACCGCACATGCCATCACCATCAATCATTAGGCATGAAGAAAAGGACAATAGTTCCACTGTGACTGTAAGAAAGGTGAGGTGAGTGTGTGCAGGCATCAAAAGTGTTGAAATGAGAACATAAAGAACTGGACGAACAAACAGAAAGCAGGTGAATGAATGCACTTGCAGTGGTACTAACTTTTATGTGCATTTTTGTCTGTTTGCTGGTGTATAGCTCCAAAAATCTCAGGGATTAACGTAAACCAAAAGAGTTCACGTTGTGTTGTGGGAAAGGTTTGAACTACTCGGGAGGTCATTTTCTCCATGTAGCAGAAACAATTTACGCTGATGATTTTGACCTACCTTATCTTATGAATCCATTCTAAACAAGGGTAGGGCAGGTTTTGATTAAAATAAATATTCAATCTTGTTTCTTGGGTTAATTTCAATGTTGTCTTTGATTTTTTGGGGGTTTGAGATGGCAGCAAACGGCGGTACCGCAAAGTATTCACTTAAATACAATCAAATGCCAAGTTTTCAGAATTTATTCTATTACTTTGAAACCCTGTATACTTCTTCCATTTTACAATTACGTTCTGCTCTGCATTGCTCTATTACTTAAAATTGACTAAATTTAGGGGCTATGAATGCAAGACAATGCACTTGGTAGTAACAAAGAGTACAAATAATCATTTGTCACTCCTCGTAACGGGTTTAATCAGTGATTCAACTTTGAATATCCATTGATTGCCCATTCAGGCATATACTTGCAGGTGGCCTTATAGCTATCTCAAGCAGTCATTGGACAAAAGAGGAGGTACATCCAGGTCGGTGAAACTAGAGAAGCTAATTTCTGTAAAATGTCCTTAAAGTTTCTTTCCTTTTAGCATATTTTCTTCTTATTCTTATTGCTGCTGATGTTTAATTAAAGGAAGATTGTTCAGAGATGCTCTCATTTGTTCTTGTTATGATGCCAAATACATACTCAAGGCAACGAAACAACCGCAAACCACAAATACTTCCGGACCGTCATTTTGCATGACAGCAGTGTTGCGAGCTGTTCAGTTTGTATAGTACGTACAGGTCACATCATGCCAAAACACCTCCTCTTTCACAGACTTTGAATGTGCTGTCCTGTAACAGCACATTCTCGATCTGATTGTAAGTATATCTACTTTGGCACCCGTCACAAAGCTACCCGTAAATACTGATATTGAATTTACACATACCTCAGTTACAGTATATTTTACATCTTATAATGTCTGAGATAAGTAAGCTACATACAGTCACTCCTGGACATCCTGACTATTTTTTTGGATTATGATGGCTTTCCATTGTTTTCTTTTGAAGATAAAATATAAATTGGATTATACTGATTTTAAAACTTCCTGATCGGCACAAAATGACTCTTGCAAAGTGATGCCACATACTTGATTAAAGTCAAATGATCTTATGAAAACAGAATGTGAATGTTTTACATCTACAGACAATTATGTTTAATCAACAGACAGGGGTGTTGTCTGGCCTGCAGACATATTTATTTCAAATGGGCTGTTTCACGTTGCTACACTTTTTAAGATTTGAGTGGAAGAGTAGTTTTTGCCCCCTTTTCACTGATTGTTTAACCTGAGTAAAGGATTTAAGATGAACTTTAATCCACTTCACTGTCCACAGGTAAAGTTTAGGTAAGATATGCTAAAGTGTAATATATAGCAGAACTTAGATGGAAATGGGTTGGACACTTCTTTTGTTATAATTTAAATAACTGATTACAGGTTAATTGATTAAAATGGTCAATTCAATAAAGGTTCACATCTCACATTTACACAAAATTAACATTGTACAATGGGGGTGGGTAAAATATGTCAATCAAGTTTTATTTCTTTCATTTGACTCAAAGAGTCAAAGTGAAGAAACAAACTCATCACAACAAATTAGCAGTTGAAGAAACCATTTTCATGCCTCAATAAACAACATGCAGTCACGTTTATGTTGTGGCTGTTGACTCCCTGCTTGAGCCGTCTGTCAGAGCAGAGGAATACATTTTTGTTGTATCATGAACCCTGGGTCAGATTTCAGTTTTTTATGTCAATCAAGTTAAACTTTTGGCCAAATTGGTTTCAATGATGGCTCTTTTTATGGATGTGGATGAATCACTCCACTTCATCTATTTACTTTCATGGTGCTCATACCACATTTCCTGCATCAATGATCTTTGGAGTAAAAGAGCTCACTCCATCCTTCTTTCTGGAACCAATAAGTGCATACACATCCATACAACACATTCCTGTTAAGGTCTTTTTTGTCACAGTACATTTTGTGATCTTACCGAAAGAATACCTGATGGTGCCACAGCATAATATACATATGAGGTAATGCCTCCCTCTTTTAGGGGGAGTGACTCATAAGGTCCATTTTGATTAAGATTCTATTGTTTTAATTTTCTTGGCAGTGAATAAAATAAACAATGGAAAAGCTCATTGTGATTTATTTGTTTCATGCCTTCAGCATTTTGTTTTTGTTTTTCAGACACTGAAATATGAAATGCATTTAGGCCTGAGATATTTTATACCACTTGCAGATTTATATTAAGATTTATAAACAACCAAACATTTATTTCTGACAGGAAATAAAGTAGTCCCCATTTAAAAATAGTAAAACAATGTAAGAGTATATTTTTTTTAACACACACTTTTATATTTACTTGTTATGTAAAACAAATTTAACAAGTCAAAGAAGAATTTATCCTCTTTACAATAATTTATTAGGAGTCATTGTTACAATCACAGCAATCAAACCCTTCAGAAAAAAAAATCTGTTTTATTGCCACATGAGTCAACAGATTTACAACATGATGATAATTGCTCAGGTATTTGGTTCAAACATAAAACAAACACTTCTAAGCATGCAATAAATAAGATAAAATAGAACAGGATAAACTCTATGCTGAAACACAAAATTACAAATCAAATCATACTTAGTCTACAAAGCGCTTTTCATGCATGAATTGCATCTCAAAGTTTTTCACAGATTAAAATGACCCCACATAAAACCACATTCCCAAACCTCCCCCACAGATTTTAAAGCGTGATCACAGTTATACCCCCACCTCCAAAAACCCAACTCCCATGCACACACACAGTTAAAAGCAACAGTAGAAAAGGACATTGGGCTGAGTACAGATGGTCGAGGGTAAGCATATACAAGAATATTTAAGTTGGAGTGAAATATGTTGATGTTTTCTAGACCAGTGCTTGCATGTTTCCTCTGGTATTTTGGTGATTTCTAACATTTGTGATTAGCTCCAAGTCTTTGAGTTTGGAAGACCGCCATGCCATCACCCTAATCATTAGCTCACACCACAATAGGATTCTCTCTGGCTGGGCCACTCTTAAACAGAATAATTTATTTCCAGTACTTCCTGTCAGAAAGTTAAACGATTACTATAAACAAAAATCTGCCCAAGGTAGGAATACTTTTGAAATGTTGATCTTTTTAATGTTTACATGCAATGTTCGAATGTTTGAAAACTATTACTTTTAAATATATTTATCATTTCTATTAGATCAGGAATCCTCTGGCTCCAAAATTCAGGCCTCTGTGACATTTGTACCCCTACATGGGTCGGGTAGTTGAGATGAACCTCAGGCAAACCCAAAGAACATCTGTTAGCGAACTCTGTGTAATTCTGCACACGTTACCAATCTGTGTGGTGATGCTACCGGTATCGCCCTCTGGTGTCTGTTGTAGCTCAATGCAGGATCTAATCATTTTCAAGTTCTACCAATCCTTCAAAGGAGTAAACTTCTCTTTTGTCAGTAAGTTTGTTTAGTAATGTAGATATAATGTAATGAAGAGCAACTCTGCTGTGCAGATACTGTATATGTCATCCTGTTTTGTCTTCACTAACCATATAACTAGTCTCAAATGGCTCAGAATCCCTGACATCTGTTTCTTGTTTAGCTCAGAGGAGTCAAGTATGGACCCTAAAAGCAATAGGCTGCAGCCAAAAGAAAAATCTGGTTTGTGTTTTTTTCCCTGAGCTGTGTGGATGCACAGTCAGCAGCAGGCATCTGTTGGTTAGAGGCAAAGAAAGACATAAATCGCAGCGACGTACTGTTTCTAAAACCGTCCACGTTAACATCATGAATCCAGAGCTGAATTCTTTAACTGTGACAATTTTTAAATTAAATAATAATTTCCAAAGGTTTTATGTGACGCAGTTGAGCTCAAACTTCTGGTGATAATTATGAAAGACTCAAGGATGTATGGAAGCAAACAGGCAAGAGCTTGTTCTTGTTCTGGTTATGATTGGGAAAGCCGGGATTTAATTCCAGGAAAATAAAAAGGCAGTTGAAGACATGGTGAGCCAAGTGTTGAATAAAGCTAGGACAGGTTCCAGAAAGAAAAACACTGCAGGCTGCTGCAGGTCAGAAAGAAACTGAAATCTAAGATGGGAGCTTTATCTTACAAGATTTTAATGGATTGTGTTTTCTTAGCAGTGTGAGTGTGAGAATGTGTCTGTGATACAAGCCAAGCTCATCCATTTTCTTGTGTTTGTCCTCATTTCTGTCTTGGTAACGAAACAGGTTTGGGCAGCCCTGCGCTTTTGTGTGCCCTTCATGATAACTAAAATCAAAGGAAAATACTTTACTTGACAGAATCTTAGCAGGATTGAATGCCTGTCCGAGTTGAGACCCAACAGAAAGTAATGGGTGTGGCTCTTTTACTCAACCTGTTACAGACACAAAAAGGTTTACATAGAAGCATTGTTTTAAAGATAACAAAACTAAACAATCTAGTGAAGTCATTGTGTGAATTTTAGAAGTTATTTTCGGCTGGTTTAAACTTAATATGTACATTAAAAATGTCAAGTTTGTCCTTTGTGTGGTACGGCAAAAAGAGTCTGAAGTCAGTAAGTGAAGGGTGGCGCTCTGCTCCTATTTCCGATCATGTTTGCTCCATCAGGGATCCTGTGGGCTCCACCCACACTGGCAGCAGCATAAAAAGGAGCCAGCAGCAGAGTTGTGCATCTCAGCCATCTCCTTCACTCTCAAGCAGGCAGACCTCCTGAGCATCTTCAACAATGAGCAGCCTATCAAGAACCAGCATGTCCAGTACTTACTCTGGACGCAACTTTGGTGGTGGAAGCTTGGGCGGAGGCCGGGTACAGAGGCAGTACGCTTCCAGTGTTTTTGGTGGTGCGGGTGGAAGTGGAGCGAAGATCTCCGTTTCTTCTGCTGGGTTTGGAGCAGGAGGTGGAAGTTATGGAATGGGAGGGGGGGCAGGCTTCGGGGCCGGTGGAGGAATGGACATCCACGTTGGAGCCAACGAGAAAGCCACCATGCAGAACCTGAATGACCGTCTGGCCACTTATCTGGAGAAGGTGCGCAAACTGGAGAGCGCCAACGCCGAGCTTGAGCTGAAGATCCGACAGTACTTGGAGGGCAAAGCTGGCCCTGCTGCCCGAGACTACTCAGCTTACATGGCCACCATCGCTGACCTGCAGGGAAAGGTATGTTGCATGTCTTTCTGGTTCTGATTAAAAAAAACACAAAACTAAACTATTTTTAATGCAAAATGCTTAGAAAAAAATCACTGCAGGATAGTTTTTATTCAATATTGAGAACTGCTTCTGCTTCCTGCAGATCCAGGACGCGGTTTGTGTTAACGGAGGCATCTTTTTAGCCCAGGAGAATGCAAAGTTGGCAGCAGATGACTTTAAAACCAAGTAAGAACAGGAGCTTAAGACTTGACATGTTCATGCAGTTGGAAAAGGTGAATGGAACATGATGTATGTTTTACTTCCCCTCAGGTATGAAAATGAGCTTGCCATGCGTACATCAGTGGAGGCAGACATTGCTGAGTTGAAGAGAGTGCTGGATCAGCTCACCTTAGCCAGATCTGACCTAGAGATGCAAATAGAGGGTCTCAGGGAAGAGCTGGTCTTCCTTAAAAAGAACCATTTGGAGGTAGGCCTGGAATACGAGCAGGTTTACATCAATATTATGTCTTAAATGTAGCATAAATCTATACATCCATTATCATTGTACAGGAAATGGAAGCTATTAGGAACCAGATGAGTGGCCAAATCAACGTAGAGGTGGATGCGAAGCCACAGGTAGACCTGACCAGTATTATGGAAGAGATCCGTGAGCAGTATGAAGGTGTGGCCACCAAGAACAAGAAAGAACTCCAGGCCTGGTTTGACTCAAAGGTAAGACTTTGTTCTCTGTGAGAGGTAGTTTAAAAACTTGATGTAATTTATGGCTCTGACATGTTTCCCATATGTGCTCCAGACAGAGGTGCTCAACAAAGAGGTGGCGCAACACACAGAAACTCTGCAGACGTCCAAAACAGAGATCTCAGAACTTCGGCGCACATTACAAGGCCTGGAAATTGAGTTACAGTCACAATACAGCATGGTAAATTACGATGAACTAGCTTTACTTCTGTTCCCATATCCCATATGCTATTATTCTGCTTTTGCTAAATCTCTGTATCTTCACCTCCTCCCTGGTATCATCAGAAAGCGGGCCTGGAAGGCACTTTAGCTGAAACAGAGTCCAGGTACTCTATGAAACTCCAGGGGCTTCAGATGAAGGTGACGTCTCTGGAGGAACAGCTAACGCAGCTGCGTGCCGACATGGAACGACAAGGCCAGGAGTACAGGATGCTGCTCGACCTGAAGACACGACTGGAGATGGAGATTGCAGAATACAGGAGGCTGCTGGACGGAGAGGCCAGGTAATTAGAATAAAAGACAAGCTAACATTTCACCAAAAACTAAAGGAAGTGATCTTCTCACAGGCGCTGTTTTTCTGTGTGTCATTACAGCTTTGGTGGTTCTGAAAGCACCACTGTGAAAAAGGTCATCGTGGTCACAGAGGAGATTAAGAACGGAAAGGTGGTCTCCACAACCACCTCCTGATAACCTCTGTCACCCAGGAAACACAAGGAGCAAAACCTGAAGGATGCATGTCACCATCTGAATCAACAACCCTTCCTTCATATACCAATGTAAACGCATTAAAAGCCTCTACCACCTAATCCTGTTTGTGTCTTTGTAATTCTAGATCAGAATCAGCTTTAATGGCCAAGTATGACACATACAAGGAATTTACAGATAGATGTCACAATAAAAGTAAAATATGATTTGTTAACACGATGTTGACCTTCATGCTTATCCAAGTGTTTGATGAATTATCAGCTCTAAGTTACTAGTGTTTTAAAAGTTCTGATTCAGTCCCAACAGCTTTAGGCTAAGAGAAAAAAAAGCATTTTAGCATCTAATGCAAATATATATTTAAAATGGCTTGAGAACAAAGGCACTTAAATATAAAAACCTGCTCTGAGGACCGCCTTCTTTTGAGTTGATCTCCTCAATACCTTGACGTGAAATATTTTTTTTTGAGATGAACAAACATAATCATTATAACTCATGTTAGAGCTTCGAGTCTCTGCACGCTGGAACACAAACAAATGGTGGCAATTGTTTAGATATAAAAAAAAAAAGTAATTGGGTATTCACACAAGTCGATCCCTCTTCTCTCAGGATGATAAGGAATCTTTATGAAAACAGCATTCAGGCATACATTTGTGTTCTAAGCAATTAGGCAAATTGATGGGGTGTAAAAAGTAAAAAACAAGAAAGTAAAAAGCGACAATTTTCTTGCTTCCTTTGCTTCTGAATTTTTTTCCTGGTAGTATTTTACCAGAGATAGAACAATAAAAGACCATTTAATCTGATTATTAATTTCTCAATTATTAATTTTCTTATCAAATTCAAAAAGAGAAAGAGCTCAAATTTCTATGTCCTATTTTGGAATAAAAAATAAAAAATGAAATAACTGCAGTTTCTGTCTTTAATTTAGGTCTTATCATAAAAATAATTTACTTTTAAAAATAACTTCACTACACCATGCTATTACTTTTACTTGAGTAATAATGTATAATTTAAAAATTGCACCACACCCAGAGCCAAACCAAACTTTTAAATGAAACTTTAAGGTTTTACACAAGATTTGTTGTTTTGATATTTTTGGAGGTTAAATGAATAAATGGCAAACAAGTACTTTATCTTGTTCTAACTTAATACGTTTACTGTAAAAGCATTACGTACTGTAAGTGATAGTTTTGTATTATGGTTTAAATCGGAGAAGTGTTTCTTCTGTTTAAAATTTTTTTTGTATGTGGTTACTTATTTTTGTTCAGTTTACAAGTTTAGAATTTTAAATACATGGTTTTCAACATAATTTGGTATTTTTGAATAATGATATAATTTCACGATAATATAATTTTGAGATTGGTTGGCAATTGACTGGCAACATTTTCAGGGGTTACCCTGCCTCTCCCCTGCGACCTAGCATAGTAGGTAAAGATAATAGATGGATGGAATTGTAAAGTATTAAAGCAGTTCTTAAAGTGACAGTGTGTAGTTTTTGCAGTACATCTTTGAAAACAGCCATTAAAATATTATGTAATAATAATTACGTAAAGCACATTAATTGCAAAATATTGCTGATATTGTAAAATATGACTTTGAAATCTGTTATAAAATATATAGGCCCAGGTCCTCTTTTCAGGGGGGAGCCATATTAGATGACATCTTAACTTTTACAAGAGCCCGGACGGACAAAGTGCTCAGAACACGCCCGCTATTAAAACATTGATTTCCCCTCAAAATGCAAAAAAGTTTAGCCATAAATACATTTTTACCTCTTCGCTAGTTCCAAGCAATGAAAGAGAGACTGATGTGCTCGTCATGTAGCTCCAAATAGATAATTCTCAGGGAATTGAGCGATGAAAACAGCACTAGTTGGACCTCCATTGTTGAGTGTCTTACCCGAAGACACAGATACCGCATGCTTGTTATAATTTAGGTATGCACTGCCCTCTACTGGCCAAAAATTTCACACTGTGCCTTTAAGATCAGTTGCTCAGTTACCAAATAGCCTTTTTCTCCAATACTCACAATTCCTGAATAAATGTTTTTACAATAAGAAAAGTACACGCAGGAGGTCCTCGTGGAAGTTGATGCAGCAGGCCACTGAAGCAAGTCCTTCGACGAAATCCACCGGCGGAAGTGCTCCGTACCTCGGGTCTCTGCACCAAAATGTTAGGGTAAAAAAATAGTGGTTTAACCTATAAAGAATCACACACAGGGGCCGGAGAGAAATTGAAGTTAAATGTGCTCTGCAGTGGGAGATAGAATAAGGTAAAGTTCTGCAGAGGGAGACAGGGAAGATACTCTGGTTGACCGTTTGTCTGTTCTCCTCTCAGCTTCTCAGAAAGCCTCCCAGCTCTGTGTCCTGACCACACAGCTCTGTCACCTGGTCTCAAAAGGCCCTCCCACTGCAGTCTTTCTTTTTTTGGTCAAACTTCATTAGCATCTTAAAAGAACAGGATGTTATACAAAGGAACATATGTTTGAAACCAAATGACATTTAAAAAGTACATTTAAACTATGTGATAAAGAAATACACCCTAAGAAAATAATAATACATTATTATTTTTCCGTAACACAACCTACTGCTGGCAGCCGCTGGAGGGGACTAACTATGTAGTCCCAGGGTCTGGAGGAGATCTCTTTGGAGTCACAGATTCATGTACTTCCTCAGAAAAAGGCTCCTTTGAAGGAACTCATCATACTGTTCAAAAACAATCTCGTCAATGCTGGGAAGTGGACTGAGAGGTAGGTTCAGAGGTAGCCACATCAGCCGGAGGATCAGGGAACGAAGCCCTGAGGTTGGTGGATAGCTGGTTGGATGTTCCTGCAGGAGAGATTCTGGAAGAGCTGTGGGGAGATGAGTAAGGATGTCCAGCCATCTGTCCTGGCGACCGGAGGCTGCTACGGGAATTTGGCTCATTCTCCTGGGGAGTGAGGAATGAAGCCGGTTCTTGGCTTCAGAGATCCAAGGAAACGTTGAGGCTAGGATTATGCTCGCCTTTCCTGAGGAATGAGGAAGCTTGCCAAGAAGTGAACGGTCATACCCTCCTGGGGAGACGAAGGAGACGATGGCTTTGGCAGAACTCCTCTGGAGGTTAGTCTCTCCTTTTCTCCTCCATCTCTGCTGAGTCCTTTTTATTGTCAATTCCTACTGTCATGATTTGAAAATCAGACTTAGACAAAGAGATTGGTTTTGAAATGTTATTTCCCATTTTTTACTGGTGAAGTATACAAAAATCAAGGCAGGGTAGAATCGATGAGGAACTGATAAAAGGAGAAAGACACACTGGGGTATATAAAGGGCAGGACAACAATGGAAAGACTAATGAAACAACAGGACACAGGTGAAGTATTTGGTTCATAGGAAGACAGGGAGTAACACTGACAGGGAGACAGTGACGACGTCAGACTAATGGCCATAAACATGAAAGTTAGTCGATTTACCCCGTTTTTTCCAAATACGCTTTGTAACTTGCTGTGCAATCAATGCATCGGTACCACTCTAAGCTGTCCTGGTGGGGAACTGCTTTGCAACAATGACACACCAGTGTCAGTGTGGGAAAACACACTGACAAGTAGGAGAACAACTCTGTCAATATCTCTGTGTCTGGATGCAAACTTGCGGACTGAGAAGTATAAACTGGGCTTTAGAGGGAGGGAATGTATGACTATGTCTGTGTGTTACTGCTATCTGTCAGGTTGGTTCTGTGGCTGACCTCTCATCTGGTGCATCTCAGGTCTCCCACCAAATGGGGGGCCTATTTCACCTATATAACTTCCTGCTTTATGGCTGTTGCCGTTGTCCACTGGTGCAATGGCAACTTTCAGTATGTGAATGTTGGTCCTCAGGGACGGGATGCCAGTTTATCTATGGTGCCTGCCTAGCTTAGTTGGTATGCCAGACAGATTTTTTTCTTTCTTTTTTTCTTTTTTTCCTTCTTTTTTTCTTTCTGGAGCAACTTAGCCCCTTCTATGGGAGGAGCCGGTTAGTACATTGTCTGGTTTGATTGTCCCTGGTGGGGGTGGTGCTCACTCGGATCTCGGGTCTCCAGGTCCATGGCTGGCTCCGCCCTGGCATAGCCAGTAGCCAGTGCAGCCCATGGGTTTGTCTCGTGGGTCCTATTGCCCCTGCATTGGAGCTGCTGGATGTTCCCCCAGGGCTCTCCTCTGCCCCTCCCCTGGGAGGTAAGGTCAATCTTGCATGGGTCCGCCTGAGGCTCCTGTGCCTTGGGGTCCTTCTGATTTCAATTGCTCAGATTTTCTTTGTGTCTGTGTTGATTCGTGGGATGCAGCTTTATGGCTCCTCACTCCAGGTATTAAGCAATTGTATGGAGAAAACCTTATATGTACCATCACGCTTAGACTAAAGTAGTGAACCTCATGAGGGTAGTCTCAAAAGTTGTTGGTAATAATGAGTCCACCTACAGCAGATGTTTGAGCATGCAGTAGTATGGTACACTAGGCCCATTTTAGCGGAGTACGTGCGCACACTGTGTTGTACACTCGAACAACAGGAGGCATCGAGGAGGAAGAGTGTGTATTTTAGATAACTTCTTTATTTTCCATTTAGCTCAGAATACAGGAAAAAAGACACGTAAAACCGATGTGCACCACACAGCTGGCTGCAATGGCCTACTCCCTCAAAATAAATGTCATCTCGACATTGTGGGACCCTCTGCAGCAGTTGAGTCTTAGGCTGGTATGGAGGCAGGTCTGGAAGACAGAAAGCAGGACACTTTCTGTATGATACAGTCTTTAACATAGCATACATCTCCCACTTCATGTCATGTTGAAAGAATATTTATCACTAACCAGGCAATATCTGTAAGACCACACTGCCATCTCTGTAGGGTGAGTATCTCAGACTGCAAGGTTTGACTTGAATGTTTTGCCCCACAACCCATTAATCAGAACCACACGTGTTACTGTATGCCTTACACAAATATCAGTCTAAATCAGCGTGGAAGTGTTTTGATCTCAAGATGTTCAATAGTCATCTATAATCAATGTAATTACCCACTAAAGTAGAGTGCGGATCATTTTTGTGTCTGAGCCCAGCCTGCGTCCCACAGTGCAGTAACCAAGCCCGACCCCACAGGCATTAAGATATTTATATCTGAGCCCAACCTGACACAGGTGTATGGTTTAATAAACAGAGGGTACAGATTCTTACGCCTGAAAATACTTTCTGCACCTGACCCCGGATGGACTTTTTTCCCCAACAGAAAAATATGCAGAGTTGTGGGTCTGAGAGGGCGGAAAGGGTGCTGCTGATGCTGCCATGGGGAAAATATAATCTCAACGCATATGACTGGATAAGTTAAGTGAATTCTTATCTTTAAGTTTTATTCATCTTAATATATTTGATCTTGTCTTATTTTTCTGTCAGTTTTGAAAGGGTAAACGTATGTGCAAGATGCCCTGCAGCCAGCATAAACAAACTTGTTGTTATTCGATAAATAAAAAGTACATAAAATAAAATAAATAAACCCCCCCGCCCTCTGCTTTTTTCACAAATCGCACGCTGCTAATGCTCTGGATGGAGGTGGAGGTTTTCGCCCTCCCTCCTGATGTGACCAAGCCTGACCCGAACGGAGCATCCTTTCTAAATATCTGTCCAAACCCGGCTCGGCCCGTCGGGTACCGTCAGGTTGGTTATCCATCCTCTGACACATACACACACACACAATAACTTTTAGCTACTGAAATGTTGAGGTACGTTATGATTAAGAATTGAATGCTGAAGTATATTTACCTTTTAATGTTACAAAAACTGGAATTTCGATCTGGAAAACATAACAGACCAGATTTTTATTTTGTCCTCCTTCTCACCATCTGATCCTCAGCCCCATCTCTACCTCTTCATTGTCTTGGAGATCCTCCTCCAATTATCTCTCTTCTTCCATTTTTGTTGAAGACAAATGAACTCACTTGCTGCACATTTGTTTGCTTTGTTTACGATTATTCATGTATGTTTCCATATCCCGGTGGATTCGATTATCATATTTGTTCATGAGTGTGGTCCTTGGCAATCAGTGCTTTCTTTTGACATCGCTTAACCATCATCCTTATTGGTGTTTAAGGAGTGACAATGTGTGTATGGTTTAATAAAGCATGTTAAGCATAGTCTGTGGCTATTGTTCTCCAACACTGGACAGGTGTTTTGCTTTTTGAGCATGAAGATTTAAAAAATGTAATTCCTGTCTCATCCATGTCTAGAATTTTTTGTTGAGGACAGGTGAGCAGTTGACTTTTTATAGTGTTTCTTAGCCCGATTGGCGTGTCCTTCGTTATTATTGTGTGTGCACAACTGGTGGCACATTTGGGACATCTGTGTATTCACTTCAAAGTATTCCCTTTGATATTGGAAGGGAGTGATATTATGATATATTTGAATGTCAAAATTATTCAAACGTGTTTAGTGTTTTGCAAAAAGTGTGAAGCTATTAATGTGTTTACTGTAAATTTGTGCGCATCTGGGCTTGTGTTTTGCCCCTTGACTGTTGAGTTTTGCTGACTGTGGAACAATTTTTAATTTTAGCAATGATAAAAAAAAAACTGTAAAAAGACTTAATTGTTATTTGAATTTTATGTATATAGAAAAACCACCAGACATTTTAATTCGACTGCAGAATCTTTATTGAATTTTCTGATGCTTTTCAAATTTTTACTTATTATTGACGTCCACAGTTTTATTGGAAGTGACCAACTTTCCATCCACAACTGTCTCCTCCACAACGATGGTCTTTGTGATCACTGCAGAACAACAAATATGATTTATGAACAAATTGTAGAAATTCCTAAAGATTATAATACTTACATAAAGAAATCTGTCTTACCTTGTTTTGAGCTGCGACTGGGAAAATAAAAAAAATATTTAATTCATGCTTATCTAATCTTGATCATAGTGTTCTTCTTATTTCCCCTTTTAGTTTATATGCATCTTCCCCTGCTCTCACCTGTCCTGCTCTCCATCCAGCAGCCTCCTGTACTCTGCAAGCTCGGCCTCCAGACGGGTCTTGATGTCAAGCAGAGTGCCATAATTGTTCTGAAGACTTTTGATATTGGCGTCGAACTCTGACTTCCGAGCTTCCATTTCTAGGATTGTGGCCTGGAAACCTGCTAGCTTGGCACCAAAGCGCTCCTGAGTCTCTAGCAGGGTTGCCTCTAGGGAAGATTTCTGTTGTTGGGGGACAAAACGTTTTTCCATTGCTTTGAGGGTTTTTTTTGGGTCCAGATCATGCTAGATAAAACTAAATAGTGTGTTTTTGTAAAAATACAACAAGGATGGGTGTAACATACCATGCTTAATTGTGACTGCAGCTCGATCTGAAGTGTCTGGAGGGTGCTCTTTAAACCTTTAATCTCAAATTGGGTTGCTGCAAGAGTAGATGAATTGTCTTCTACAATCTTCTCTTCCACTTTAATCTGTGAGGATCCACAACATCAGATGTTATTATAATTCACTGAAGCTATATTAAATAGAGCTGTATCTTGATGTCTCACCTTGTTGTTGTACCAACCCTCAACCTCCTGACGATTCTTAGCAATAAGAGCCTCGTAGTCCTGCCTGATCTGCGCAATAATCCCGGTCAGGTTTAGCGAAGCTGGACCGTCCACTTTCACGTCAACCTGGCCACTCATCTGAGTCCTTAGCGCACTAATATCCTGTAGGGGCATGATCATAGCATTTAATAATCTGAGAGAAAAGGAATAGTGCACAGAAATGTGAAGAGAGAAAGGAGTAGTCAGAAAAAAGTTAAATGCAGCAGAGACATACATTGAACAGCAGTTGAAAATAATATTTATTCTGTTCTATCATGATGAAGGAAGAGTTATTTTGTGATTTGTCTTTAGAGTGCAAAATAAATTTTTGTCAAACTGTCATCTTACTCATGACGTAAATAGCCGCAGATAGGTGATTAACAAGCAGCATCACTTAATCTAAGCAGTTCCTCTTCTGTTTGGACATGGTGTTGGTAGACATGTTGAATTATCTGACCCACAGTTGTTGAACTTCTTTTTTTTTTTTGAAGGGCATATTAATCTCTTACTTAGCCTTACCTCCTCGTGTTCTTTCTCCATCGTAACGCGCTCCGTCTTCAGGGACTCGTACTGACTCTCCAGATCCAGTCTGGTCATAGTTAACTCATCCATCACCCTCTTCAGTCCAGCGATGTCGCCCTCTACAGTCTGCCTCATGCCTAGTTCAGTCTCATATCTGAGAAGATTTCACAAGGGAGGACAGAACAGTTTCAGGTTTAAGGGCCTCATTATAAGCAGAAGTTTGCAGTTGGCTAGGTTAGTTCACACGCTGATGCATGAGTGAAAAATTACAATAGGAGCAGGAGAGAAGACACTCACTTCATTTTAAAGTCATCAGCAGCCAGTTTTGAGTTGTCAATTTCCAAGTAGATCTTAGCGTTGAGTGTGGAGGCAGCGAGGATCTGAGGAGGAGAAAAAAGTCAAAAACAGAAAGCTGCTGTTTCAGAAAGGTGACACTTACTTTTTTGATTTTGAGTTTTTTCTCTTGACAAAGGGTATAAAGCATTTGGGGTTTTCTCCACAAATATAATACTGTTATATTGATTCAACTGTTAAAATTATGTACATAAAATTCTAGAACTTAATTCTTATTTTTATTTTATTTTTATTTATTTAAATGTGGCATCTTCACACGCACGCACACACACACACACACACACACACGCGCACACACACACGCACACACAAACACACACACGCACACACAAACACACAACATTTGATTACATTCCTCATCAAATTCACAGATAGAACATTATATTGGTTACACTGGACCAGTAGGGTTGTATACTCCTGTGAGATGCAGCCTTCTGGGTGTTTTCCTCTTACCTTATCCTGCAGGTCAGCAATGGTGGCCAAGTAGCCAGTGTAATCATTGCTGATCACAGTTTTGCTCGAGTACCACTCTCTGATCTGCTTTTCCAGTTGTTCATTCTCCTTCTCCAGCTTGCGCACTGTCTGCAGGTAGGAGGCCAGACGGTCATTCAGGTTCTGAAGCATGGCCTTTTCGGTGTAATCGACGTGGATGTCGAGCCCATGAGTGAAGGTAAAGCCTGAGGAGCCTATCCTGGATGTGGCAATGGGTACCAACGAGTTGGCATATGCAAAACTAAAGTTAGCCTGGGGTGTGGAGCGCATCTGGGAAGTTGAGATGCGGGTTCCATAACCCCCTGCGCCACCGTAGACACTCATGGTCTTCTGGCTGACGGAGCGCTGGCTGAAGGATCTGGAGCTAAAAGACATCTTAGAGAGTCTGGAGCTGAACCAACAAGGATAACTGGAGAGGATCTGCAGTACGAAGCATCACTAGGGCTTCCTGGGCTATATAGCTGTCCCAAGCAGCAAAGTGGGAAGGGCCCGGTGCTAAAAAAAAAAAAGAAAGTAGAATGCAGTTGGCTGATAACCCCTACACTCTTCTGTGTAATTGCTTCATCACCAAGGGTGTGGTGACCAGAGGGTAAGGGCTCCCCTATCAAGTCAAACTTGTGATTCCACATTTTCTTGTCCTTTAAGCATAATCAGAATGCTCCTCCTAAATTAGTGTTTTTAGTATTTATGGTAAATACACAAACAACTTCTTTACCATTAATGTGACACTCAAGTAAGTTTCATACATTATATATACTTTAAGGAAATGTAGGCTTTCTAATTGCTAATAGTAGTGACATAAGCGGCACATACCACTGACAATTTCACCTCTGTAAAAACTGTGCCCAGATGTTGAGGAACCTGCAGCTACAGCTATTTTGGAAACATAAACTTCTGAGAAACACTTTCAAGGAATTCTTTAGGATTATATAAATCTAATCTGGGAATAACATAATGAAAATCGGACTTTTAGGTTGCTTAGTAATAGTAGTAATATCCTCACCAGCCACAGCTTCCTTTTGTTTTTAATGCTTTTGATAGGGGCAAAAACCCAAGCTTTAGCAATGAACAAGTTGAAGAATAACTTTCTGTCATTTGTGAACATCTTAGACTGAAGACACTTCACCCACCTTGCATGCTGGTGGTGTTCATAGCGGTTAGTGGAGCCTGTGTTCCGCAGCCTCACATCTGTCAGCATCCTCTCAAACCACTGCACAGCTAACAACTGAGCTGTGTCCAGCATAAAAACTCCTTGGTGGGTGAAGAACATGAATTTACTGTACTCCAATGTTAAATTCGAAAATGCATTCATGGTGCATAGAAAAGAGGCTTTAAAATATTTTAGTGAAATTATTTGGGTTTAGCATGTTTGTAGGTTGCAAGAACTCTGATAACTTGTGAAGCAGTGGAAGCACTTAGGAAATACTTCGCTGCATTTTTTTTTTTTTTTGCTACGATCAGTTCCTGAAAGGTGTTTAAATATCACGTTATTACAAGTTTCAGGTAAATAAACTTAAATGTAGTTAATTTAAGCATTTTTATGAACAATAGTTTCTGTGAGAAAAAACTAGATTTTTTTTATGGCCAACATGCTTAGAATGCTTAGCTGTCTTTCACTGTCACAAAGTTTTTGTTCAGTCATCAAACTGATAAGCAGGGTGAGGCCAGTTACTTTGATGAGTGAAGGTTTCTTTGCACTGAAGGAATGCTGATCAGTCAGTTCCTCCTAAATCAACAGTGAAGCAAAATATATTAAAAGCACATGACACAAGAAGATTAAAAATATAAATTTTTTGATCAGCAGTAACAGTCTGTTCTCCAGTTACTAAGAGTTTAGACAGAGATTTGGTTTGAATTTATGGATATAAAGTTGTTTTTGCTTTCTCTTTTTGCATAGCAAATATGTAAGGATCAAGAAGGCTCATGTGCCATTAATCGTAAATTTAAATAAGGATTTTGGTGTTTTAATACAGTCATAAGGCTAAGTTTGCATTTACAATCACCAACTCCTTATACTCTAAAAGTTATATATATATATATATATATATATATGATGAAGTTTCCAATCTCACACTTCCCTCCCCATGAGCCCTGAGGGCCTGTCGGTAATTCAAGTAATGTTGAGACTTGATCACCATGACAGCAGGATCGACTTGTAGCACATCTTTCTGCTTCGTTTCTCTTATTGTAAACATCTTTCTCAAGCTTAGTTGGACCAGATTGTTATTTTAACAAAGATACTTGAAAAAGTAGTTTGTTAATGTATGAGGGATTGCTGAGGAATTGCTGTGGTTGGAGTCTGCATTATCTGGGCACAACCTCAAGTCAATGAAACATCGCAATCTCCTGGGATTTGTTACATAGAAAACTTTTAACTGATTGGAATGTTTGTGTGATTATGTTGAAATTACTTTCGCTGTAAAGTGTTGAGATTACATTTGTTGTGAGTTGGCGCTATATAAATAAAAGTGAATTGAATTAAATTGAATTGAATTCTCAATTATTTTCTGTTATTTCTGTTATGATGTAGGAGTTTGTGTTTGATTTTTAGTTAGTTATTTTCCTTATTTAAAGTTCTCCACTAAAAATCTTGAAAAACTGAGTTTACTTTCATTAAAATCTGTCGCTCTATGTTCTAAAAGCATGCTGCATACGAACATTTTATACAAACTCCAATCCCTGAATCACATAAATAAAACAGACCATAAAATGCCTGAGTTTGAAAACGCCCAACAACCATACGTCATAATGCTAACTTGGCATTCATGGTCTCGCCTACCTAGCTTTGGTATGCCCACGGGAAGGTTGTTTTTGGCAAGGTGAAAGCCAAGCCTCTTTCAGCTGCTAGAGGCTACGGAGCTTACAGTACAGGCTTTGCCTCGAGGTTGAATGTTAAAGAAGGATCTGTACCATCACAACCGTGGAACACCAAGTCCCAGGCTGTAAGTAGTGTTTTACTTTCAACCCAGTGTTTTACTTTTCAAGTATTGTGTTAAAACGTACCATGACAATGAAATGTAAATGTAAATGCAAATGCAGTCGCGCTCGTTCCGAACAGACTATTAGTTCAAATCAGACGAGACAACTCGCTGGATTTAAACATACTGGTAAGCAGAGGACAATAGATTATCAAGGAGTAACTCATAGCAAAGAGGGAGACCGTGGCGGGGAATACTTGTCTGCCTGCGGCGGGTGGCGTCCTGAAGATTGTAACTCCGGTAGCTGCAGTGCTGGAGTCCTGCTGTGGCCAGCAGCACGTCGGAGTCCAGTCTTGTTTGGTAATGCTGCCTAAACTGGGTGGTAAACTCTGTCTAAGCATAAATCAAGCATATCAAGGAAGTGATATTATGAGATATTTCACTGTCAAAATTATTGAAACTTTTTTAGTTTTTTGCCAATCCTCGTGTTTGGTGTTTAGCAACAAGTGTAAAGCTGTTAATGAGTTTATATTTGTGCGCATCTGGGCAGGTGTTTTTTCCCCTTGACTGTTGGGTGTTAGGGAAATGTTAGGTAAAATAATAATGTATTATTATTTTCTTAGGGTGTGTTTCTTTATCACATAGTTTAAATGTACTTTTTTAATGTCATTTGGTTTCAGACATACGTTCCTTTGTATGAAACCCTGTTCTTTTAAGATGCTAATGAAGTACCATTAAATAAAGGGAGACTGCAGAGGGATGGGCTTTGGAGACCAGGAGAAAGAGCTGAGAGGAGGAGAGCAGACACACGGTCAACCACAGGATTCTACTGGTCTCCCTCTGCAAAAACGTATTTTATCTCCCTTTGCAGAGCTCACTAACTTCAATTTCTCTCCGACCCCTGTGTGTGATTCTTTTCTAGGTCAACCACTATTTTTTATCTAACATTGGGTTTTGCTGATTGTGGAACACTTTTAATTTCAACAGTCATACTACTGCTGTAAGCCATACTCAACTGTAAAAAGATCTAATTGCTATTCGAATCTTATGTATACAAAAAAGGAAACACCAGAGATTTTAATTCAACTGCAGAATCTTTATTGAATTTTCTGATGCTTTTCAAATTTTTACTTATTATTGACGTCCACAGTTTTATTGGAAGTGACCACCTTTCCATTCGCAACTGTCTCCTCCACAACGATGGTCTTTGTGAGGTGGTCTGCAAAAGAACAAATATGATTTATGAACAAATTGTTGAAATTCCTAAAGATTATAATACTTAAATAAAGAAATCTGTCTTACCTTGTTTTGAGCTGGTACTGGGAAAAGAAAAAAAAAATTAATTCATGCTTATCTAATCTTGATCATAGTGTTCGTCTTATTTCCCCTTTTAGTTTATATGCATCTTCCCCTGCTCTCACCTGTCCTGCTCTCCATCGAGCAGCCTCCTGTACTCTGCAAGCTCGGCCTCCAGACGGGTCTTGATGTCAAGCAGCATGCCATAATTGTTCCGAAGATTTGCAATATTGGCGTCGAGCTCTGACTTCCGAGCTTCCATTTCTAGGATTGTGGCCTGGAAACCTGCTAGCTTGGCACCAAAGCGCTCCTGAGTCTCTAGCAGGGTTGCCTCTAGGGAAGATTTCTGTTGTTGGGGGACAAAAAGGTTTCCCATTTCTTTTAGGTTTTTTTCAAGATCATGAAAAGATGAAACTAAAAGGTGTGTTTTTGCAAAAATACAAGGATGGGTGTAACATACCATACTTAATTGTGACTGCAGCTCGATCTCAAGTGTCTCGAGGGTGCTCTTTAATCCTTTAATCTCACGGAGGAATTCCTCAAGACTAGATGAGTTGTCTCGTCTATTATTGTCTTCCACTTTAATCTGTGAAGAATTATAGCATGAAGTTTTATTAGAACTATTAGTATTTAATTAAGCTGTATTGAAAGGTTAGAACTGTGTCTTCATGTCTCACCTTGTTCTGGTACCACAGCTCAACATCCCGACGATTCTTAGCAATAAGAGCCTCATATTCCTCTCTGATCTGCGCAATAATCTCACTCAGGTTTTGAGAAGAAGGAGTCTCTATGCCAACATTAATCTGGCCACTTAATTTAGTGCTCAGTATATCAATGTCCTTTAAAGAGATAAGAAAATATTTCAGTTCCTTATTCCTAAAAAATAAACATATTTTCTTTCTTTTCTCCTATTGAGTGTTGCATTGCAAGAAGGTTTTTGTTCCTTTAAAATCAGTGATAAATATCTTAGTGTCTGTATTGGACAAACACCAGAAAACAGGTAATGGGAGGAGACAACAATGCAAAGAAACTACAAAAAGCCACATTTAGCAGCGCTGTTCATTTAATAGCAACTTTGAATAGCAATTCTTTTGTTTCTTAAAGGGAAATTTTATTTTTCTTCGCAATATAGACCTTATTTACGGCATGGATTACATTCATTTGCTCACCCAAACAAGTTTGGAACCACTTGGAGTACTTCGGGAGAAGTTTATCGCATGCATCCATACAATGGGAGTTGTGAGGGCATGCGAAGTGCCGCCTCTAAATAAGGAATTATCTGCCACAAAACTTTTTAATTTAACCAATTTTTTGTTATTCCTCTCTACTGCTATTCCACTTGGAGTTCAGGTCATCTCGGAATTTCTTTGCGTTCTTGCAGTGTTAATTACAGGCTTTTATTACAACTTACAAAAAGATTTAATTTTACTAGCGTTACTTTGTGCCCCATGGCAGGTTTAATGTGAGCAGGACTTTTACTCTGTGTTCTATGATGGTCTTAGTCCATTTGGTGATTTTGTTTGTGCAATTTGGAAAACACAAAAGCGTGAACCATGTTAATGTTTGCAGTACTGTAGCGTGTTTTGTCTAACCATCTGCCGCCGTAGAGCACCCTGCTCAGACTACAACTGTGATGGCAGACGGTAGCAACGTAATTGAGATCACGTGTTAGTGTAGTTGGATTCAAAGCCTGCAAAACACCCCTGCAGACAACAAAGAAGCTCTTCCGAAATGCCCTGAACTTTGAGGGAAATAGTAGTAGCTATGAATAACAAAACATCGATTAAATGAAGGAATTTTGTGGCAGAAAATACCTTTACAAACCCGCATTGACTCCCATTATATGAATATACGCTGATTGCAACTGGGTATAAACTTCTACCAAAGGACTCCAAGCGGCTCCGAACTTGTCTGTGTGAGTAGACAAACATAACATGTACAATGGATGAGGCCCAGGTAAAAAAAAAAAGAACTTTCCCTTTAAGGGGCAAAATGGAGCTCATGTGGAAGAAGGGGTTACACTTTAGCTGTTTATTGTAAACATGGATTTGTCCTGTGCTTTTAATTTTCCCCGCCGTCTTACCTCCTTGTGATTCTTCTCCAACATGATGCGTTCATCCTTCAGGAACTCGTACTGACTCTCCAGATCCAGTCTGGTCATAGTTAACTCATCCATCACCCTCTTCAGTCCAGCGATGTCACCCTCTACAGACTGCCTAATGCTTAGCTCAGTCTCATATCTGAGGAGATTTCACAAGGGAAGACTCGCCATGTCAGGGAGGTTTCAGGGCCTCGTGAGTAGAACTTGAGTTCACACTCTGATGCATGAGTGAAATATTATAACAGGAGCGGGAGAGAAAACACTTACTTCATTTTAAAGACATCAGCAGCCAGTTTTGAGTTTTCAATTTCCACGTAGATCTTAGTGTTGAGTGTGCTGGCAGCTCAGACCTGAGGATGAAAAAACCCCACCAGTTTAATATACACCTTTCTTTTATTTTTTACAATTTCTTATAAAGTTACAGATACTCAAAAACATTTACATTTTTTTTACAAGCTTAAATCTAACCACACTGCTGATAGGGCATTCTTGGTGTTTTCCTCTTACCTTATCCTGCAGGTCAGCAATGGTGCCCAAGTAGCCAGTTTAATCATTGCTGATCACAGTTTTGCTCGATTTCCACTCCCTGATCTCCTTCTCCAGCTTGTGCACCTTCTCCAGGTAGGAGGCCAGACGGTCATTCAGGTTCTGAAGCGCAGCCTTCTCGGTGTAATCAACGTGGATGTCAAGCCCATGAGTGAAGGTAAAGTCTGAGGAGCCTATCCTGGATCTGGCAATGGGCATCCGTATCTGGCCAGCCACCGGTTTGTTGGCATATGCAAAACCAAGGTTAGCCTGGGGTGTGGAGCCCAACTGGGAAGTTGAGATGCGGGTTCCATAAGCCCCTGCGCCACCGTAGACACTCATGGTCTTCTGGCTGACCGAGCGCTGGCTGAAGGATTTGGAGCTGAAAGACATCTTAGAGAGTCTGGAGCTGAACCAACAGGGTTAGGGGTTAGGTGATCTGCAGTACGAAGCATCACTAGGGCCCCCCTGGTTTTATAACTGTTCCAAGCAGCAAAGTGGGAAGGGCCCATCATTACTGGTGAAAGGAGGAATGTTGCTGATAGAATTGATCCTGTACTCTATTATGCAAATTTTTCACGACCTTTGGTGGGGTGACAAATAGTTTGGAAGGTGATTCCTATCCTTCAAGTCAAACATGTAAATCCACATTGTCATGTTTATGACTAGGACTATCACAGATGAAACCCTTTATCATTAGCATGTGTGGAGATCTAAAAACAGATACAAAATGGATAAACTGACGCACACTGCCGTTTTGCATGATATTCAAAATACATGCAATTGGTAGCTTAGCCAAAGCAGACAGAAACCTACTTTTTGTGAGATGTGAGCGAAAATTACATGCCTGTAATTAAATGAGTATATTTCTGTAACAGCAATGTCCATGTCAGATCTTTTGGTGAAATATTAAAGGAAACCCTTGTGAGATTTATTAAAATCTGTAAATTTCAGTTTATGTGTTATATCTAAAGTGTAAATCAATATGGCACATTGGAAAAACTGTCCACCCCCCACCCCCCCTAAAATAACATTACTTTTAGAATGAAAAACTTTTTGGAAGAATGCAGCAAAATCTCCAAACCTCAATTAAATCATAGTTGAACATCTTTAAGGGCAAGTTCATTTTTTCTTTCAACCTGGGCCTTATTTTTAGCATGCATTACATTCATTTACTCACCCAGACACTCAAACTTATGCCGAAGGACTCCAAGTGGCTCCAAACTTGTCTGGGTGAGAAGGCGAATCTGAACTTCTCCTTTAACATTATCTCTACAAAGATTGATAATAATAAATGGAATAAATGGACCAGCTCCCGGTCCCTCAGCATCGGCGCCCCCCAGGGATGTGTTCTCTCCCCACTGCTCTTCTCCCTTTACACCACTGACTGCACGTCGAGGGACCCTTCTGTGAAACTCCTGAAGTTTGCAGATGACACCACCGTCATTGGACTCATCCGCGACGGCGACGAGTCTGTGTACAGAAAGGAAGTGGAACAGCTGGTTCTCTGGTGCAGTCAGAACCACCTGGAGCTAAACCCGCTCAAAACTGTGGAGATGACAGTGGACTTCAGGAAGAGACCACCATCAACATCTCCTCTCATGATCCTCAACAAGCCAGTCCCCACAGTGGAGTCTTTCAGGTTCCTAGGATCCACCATCACACGGGACCTGAAGTGGACCTCACACATCAACATAATAAGGAAAAAGGCCCAGCAAAGGCTGTACTTTCTGCGTCAGCTCAGGAAGTTCAACCTGCCCCAGGAGCTGCTGATCATCTTCTACACAGCAATAGTCCAGTCTGTCCTGACCTCATCCATCTCTGTCTGGTTCGGATCCGTCACCAGGCAAGACAAGGACAGACTGCAGAGAACAGTCAGGACTGCAGAGAGGATCATAGGAACCGATCTTCCCTCCATTCAGGACCTATTCCGGGCCAGGGTCAGGAAGCGGGCCAGGAAAATCACCTCTGACCCCTCACACCCTGGCCACAATCTGTTTAGGCTCCTCCCCTCAGGTCGGCGTTACAGAGCGTTGTACGCCAAAACCACCCGACACAAAAACAGTTTTTTCCCCCAGGCTGTCGCTCTGACGAACTCTGTCTAGTCACAGTGTGTGAGTGCACTCACATAACAATAAACTATAACTCTGCACTTCTGTACATACTCACTGTAAAATAACCCCGGCTTGGTGTATATATTATCCTTTATTATTTACGATCTGATATTTATTTGTATTTTTACTTATTTTTGTTCTTATTTTTCTTTTTTTTCTTTTTTTATTTCACTTATTCAAGTTCTGTACTGGAGGAAAAAGTTTGCCGGAGTCAAATTCCTTGTATGTGACATACTTGGCCAATAAACTGATAAACTGATTCTGATTCTGAAAAAGAATATCAGAGAGGTTTTTATACAGAAACTTACGGCACTATTAGTGCCAAACTGTGTTATTTAACTTTACTAATGTGGAATAGTATATTGTTAGTGTTATGTGACAAGATGGATTTAATACATTGAAATACAACAGTTTTTTATCATTTTTTGGGGAAAAGAAATTCCAAATGGATTTTCATGTTATATTACTATTTATTGCTATTTTAAGAACCGTAATGCGTCTGCATGTTGAATCAAAATAGACCAGATTTAGTAATAACAAAAAGCCAAATATATACATAGAGCTTCAGTAAAATACAAACATATGAACTAATTATTGGTTGATTTAAACTAGTTACAATTATTTCCATCAATAACTTACAATTTATGCAGCAGTTCTTCACATTAGGCTTTCTTGCCTCTTTACACCTCTATTTCCTGGTTCTCATATTATCACTGCAAGCTATATAACTAAGCCAGAATATGCCCTGACAAAGCTGTAATTTGATTAGATGTTTTACTCCAATATTCTTTACAAATATAATATTTTCGAGGCCTTTCACACTTTTATGATGATGGAATCCAGTAGTCTAAATTACGATTTTGCGAACGTTCTTGGTCTGAAAGGGGTGGGGGGATGTTTGCTGGCTGTCCTGGCTGCCTGTATGTACAGTACAGTCACTGTTGTGACTACAGGTAGACATGACATTGAGACGTTTACTTAGTTTTCTAAATATGATCATGTAGTTACCCAAAATGCAGTATAAATGAACAAACACTGTTATTAAATCTATACACTCCCCCACACACAGACACATGCAAACAAGATAAGTAAGCTATATAAGTCAGTCAGAATCTGATGTTACAAGGTTGATAGCTGTAAATTGATTGTATGTTTTACACTAATAAATTCATGAATATTTTCAAGACATTCAATACTTTTCTGATGATGGAATCTGATGGTATGAATGATTCTTTTATCAATTCCTAAAGTCGAACATCTTATTTATAAAGTAGATATGGATGGATAGTGTATTGCATGCACAGTTAATGCAGAAGGAGTAATTGTAATCTTGATAAATACGTGTATAAAGTACTTTGAAAAACAAATATCTCCTTTATAAGATTATTAATTGAGAAATTTAAAAATAAATACTCCACCACTGTTCACATTATAATGGAAGAGTTTTTAACCTAATTCAGGATGAATGGTTGGCTAGAAGGCCAAGAAAATGTAATAATGATCATACAAATCAACAAAAATTACTTAATGAAACAGAATAATCTTGTTGATATTTTGAAAATACAAAATACTGACAGTAGATAGTTCAGATGGAGAAAAATCTAATGGTAAGGCATCTTCTAGAGTTTGTTATTGGCTAATATCTAATGCAATAGAATGTAACTCATTCATTACAATATGTCTACCTGATAAATAATATGAGAGATCATTGTAAATGTAATCAATGTCAGAAAATAAGGAATAATGTAAAGCTATAAAGAAAATAATATTAAATATTAATAGTAGTGACAAACCTCAAACAGCAGTGAAAAAATTTGAATTTCTGAAAGCTTATATTAGAAAAAACGATTTATTTTCATAAAGAAAGTAATAATGCAAAAAAATGAGAAGGAATCCAATCTTATCAAAACTATTCTCAAAATATATGGCAAAGTTGGAATGAAGAGGATAGACACAATTCGATTACATGAACTCTATTTATGGAAAGCTCAAGAAGCATATATATGGTCTAGAGCCTAATAGATGGAAGAGGGGACTAAATGCAGCATATTTCTGCAGATTAGAAAAACAAAGACATTTAAAATTTCAATTTCATCCTTTGTAATTGATAAAGGATGTTGAGTATTTAGATTTTGTAGTAAAGTTTATGGATCCTCATATGAAAGCACAATCTGTACTTTTTCTAACTATTCTTAATTATTCAAACATCTTTCAGTATCCTGCTTTCTGCCAGGGTTTGCCACTTTATTTGTACTTAAATCTCAGTAAATGTAGAGTACTCTTTTTTTGTAACTATTGTCCATGATGTTAAAAGTGTGTGTGTTTCTGTTCTGTGTCATGTTCTTTTTGTATATGTGGCCCTGCAACAGACTGGCGTCCTGTTCAGGGTGTACCCTGCCTAACGCCTGATAATTGCTGGGATAGGCTCCAGCTGCCCCGTGACCCTGAATTGGATAAGCGGTTAAGAAGATGGATGGATGGATGGATGGCTGCTGTTACAATCAAATTAAAGGATTATTCTTTTCTAAATTATCTTTTTTTTGCTTTCCCGATACCTTGAGACCGGTTGACTCTCGCTGATCTTAAGCCAGTTTCATCCCGACATTTGAAGGTGTTTTCTCTAGCCCTCAGCAGCCCGCGGATGTCTCCTGTCAGCCATGGCTTCCAGTTAGCCCGAATGATGTTGCTTTTTATATGGATCACATCATCAATACATTTGGTGATCTACAGTAGGTCACAGTGTCGGTGTACTCATCAATGACTGTGTTACTCACAGTAAGAAAGCCGTTGACATAATTGTATATTAAATGTAAAGATAACCAAATACTGCTGTGAAATGGTAAACGCACGCTGAAGACATTTGCCAGATTAGATTATGGATATCAAAGGACATTCTTTCCCCTCAAAAGCTCCAGTTCCAGGAAACATCAGAGAGCCTTAAGCCTAGTTTATACTACGCCGTTTTGACGGAGATGGGTTGACGCAGTGCCACTGTCTGTCGATGCAAGTGCTCTCCGTCACCACCGCAAAGACGGACGGGGTAGAGGTCCATTTTCAACAGAGAGTGTATACCTGTGATTGGTCAGTTCAGCAACAGCCAGAGATCGTTTTACCGCTTTGCTCTATAGTCACTGTAATCAGTAGTCAACGCCGCCTTTGGGCACTACATGTTTTATATTGAATGGATCAATTATCTAATCTGGTCTTGTGGCGATTTTGAACACGAGGAAGTGTAGGAAAACAACAAAAAAAGGCTGTTGAGTTTGTTTCTATGCATTTTTAGAGTATTCTATGAGCTGCACTTCTATAAAAGCTTTACAGCTTAATCAAAACGTCCATTGCTGCTTGAGGGGGACATTGGTTCACGGACTGAAGAAAAAAACTGTGATAGGAGGCAGATAGTAGGCATAGCTGCAATGAAAACTTAGCACTCTCTGCTGCCCTCATCGAGATTTGCTTTGCAACGCTGAAAACCCAATGGCGAACGAAAAAAAAAAAACGGAGAACCATAAACGAAAAACGTCTCTGACAATACGTCTACGTCTGCATGCAAATTTGCTGTTGGAGAAGTATAAACTAGGCTTTACTCTAAGTACTGCAAAACAGGGACTGAGAACATTACATGGTGCATCAGTGATAGTCTTGGTCTTCACAGCTGAAGACCAAGAGTTGGCTAAGCAGTCTTACAACTCTCCATTAAATTTTTTGGGTAAGCTCTGACTGTCCCGATTTAACAATACCAATCAAACCCATGAGCCTAAACCCCCCTGGAGGTCCAGCTTGTCAAGACTAGGCTGGGTTTTGTAGTGCAAGGACCAGTCCCATCTCTTACGCACTCCATGTAACCACAGCAATACCTCTTTCTATCCTACCTCTCTTTAAGCAGAGCATCTTAGCCAGATAAAAAGGTTCTGTCTTTTGACACTGCCATACATGAGTAAGAAGTTAGTGACACAGTCTAAAAGGGAAGAGCAAGCTATTAGCCTTTTGGAGGCAACTAAATGTCAAAGTAGTACACATATGGTGAACTCCAATCCGGTATGTCCTTAATACACCTACACTCCAAGTGCCACCTGAAGCAGTACTACTCAGTTGATGTGGTTCGAAGCAGCTCTGCCAAAACCCAGAGAAGGTCTAAAACGTATCAGGCAGAAACCACGTGGTTAGTAACAGCAGGCTCTAGAGTGAAGATGAGATAGGAGCCTCAAAAGAATCATCATTTATCCCCCCACCGTATGGTAACATATAACAGAAATAACCCAATGGTGTTTTAATAGCTTATTCACTCAAACAGATCAAAACCTCAACCAGTTGCTGTTGCCAGAGCCAAACCAACATGTTTCTCTCACTGGTGTACAGATGCATTTCAGAGGACACTCCATGGCATTTAGCTGTTAAATCAAGGGGATGTTCCACCAGTTGAGACTGCTACCTAAAGACTGGTCAATGCTATGTTACATCTGGCATGAACTGCAAATAGACACCTATCTCAAGGTGTGATACCAATGTGGGTGATTCCAAAGAATTTCTATGTCGACTACAGAGCTTGTATTTTCCAGATGTGGCTACAGAGGTGATGGACAAATTAAAAGCCCTATTATCAGAGGGAGGATTTGAGCTGAGAAATGGCCTTACAAAACAAAAATACAGAACCCAAAGTGCTCGTGGATTCCAGCAATCCCTCAATGAGCAAGCATGCAGCGACAGTGGGAAGGAAAAACTCCCTTTTAACAGGAAGAAACCTCCGGCAGAACCAGGCTCAGCACAAGCGTATCTGCCGCGACCGTCTGTGGTTGGAGAATACAAACAGAGACACAGAAAGAGCAGAACGAGAGAGGGTGGAGAATTTTCCGCACTCAATGCCATCTTAGTCAGGGTCGTCAAGCAGGGCTAATCCGGAGCACCTACTATAAAAGAAAACAGGTTAGTGCTTGAATTGACAGCACATCATGCAGTTGGGGAGAAGTAGGAGAGAAAGTAGGAACAGACCCTAATAATGTCCTCCAACAGCCTACCTAAACACATAGCTACTAACATTAACCTTCTCCTAGCTACTAGAGACCTGGCTACCAACACCTGTCTAGTCCTCCGACCCGTGGACGGTGTAGGCCAACGGCCCCCGTCATGCCGGGTCTTCTCGAGTCGGGTTGTTTGAAATGCAGCCCAAAGGGGGTAAACTATTAAGGCTAAATACCGGCACAGACGATAGTCGACAACTATCTTAAGGAAAAATAGACAGAACAGGACAGAGTTGAAGAGGGCGAGAAACGTTTAAGAGATAAACGGGTGGGGTCCGCACAGTCTGCCCGGGGATTCAACCCGGCAGGTAATGGCGGCCGCACTGTGCGGGAGGATCCCCTTGAGGGACCTCTCTCCGGCGCTGGCTGGCCCCCGTGGGGCGCATTTCTTCCGCGGCCGTAAGCCGCGACCGGCTCCGGATCTTTACCTGGCTTACATTAATCTATCTCTACCTAGCTACTCTACCTCTTCCTATCTCTTCCTAACTTTGACACTCTGCCTGACTACTAACATTAACCTGTCTCTTCCTATCTACCTGTCTGACCTGACTCTAACTACCTATAAACATATCTCTAACTGTAAGCTTTGTCAAAGAGGAAAGTTTTTAGCCTAGTTTTAAAGATAGAAAATTTCTGCTTCACGAACCAACCCACCCAAAACCAACAAAACAGCACCCAAGATCTCGTTAGTCATCTGCCAAAGGAGTTAAGGTCAAAGAGAGCAGCAAGCAGTGGCTTAATCACACAGATATGGAGTGCCAAGAACCTCTGTGCATCTTCTGTGATGCATTACAGCAAGTAAATGGAAGTTTGCATATCTATGGAAAGAAGGTGTTGCTAGAGTGGAAATCGCTTCCCTGAGTACCCACTCCAAAGTGGATTTTAAACATCAGTTATCTGTGCACGGATCGCTATTGCACAATGCTCACTTTTCATGTCTGCGTTCCCAACGCAGACAAGACTCTGCCGAAGCGTGCTGGGACACTGTTGTGGCGTCATACACGAGGAAGCATAAAAAAGCGGACCGCTCTGTGGAAACGGGGCATAAGGGTAAAAGGCTGCAAGACCTCAAAAGCCAGTCCTGCAAAATGAAAAGAAAATAATAATTCTTGCAAGATCTCCCTCACAGGGCCTCACAGAGACGCACAACTCAAAACAACTCTACACATTCACCATATTACACCGACTGTAAATTCAGTTTAACAATAGCCCATTAAAAGATACACCCAAATTGAATTCATTTCTCAGATGTTCGTAAAATATTTTTACTATTTAAAAAGTTTCTGATATTAAGGACTCAAATGTGTAATTTCTTAAATTTTCTGACAAGGCAGTTTGCTGGCGGTTACTCTAGATAATATGTTATTGCGTTAGATGTATATTCATAAATACTAAGTTGTTTGTTCCCAAGAACCAACCCCCTTCAAGTTGTGGTACAACATAGCTTGGATGATTTGTTGTTTCTACTCTGTAATCATTTCGCAACTGCTTCAGTCAGCTGTTAAACGGATGAACAGGGTGAGGCCAGAAACAGAAGCTCGGTAAATGTTTCTTTTCATTGCCAGAATGTTCTTCTCCTACAACACAGCAGAGAAAACCAATCAATACAGATTTCCATTTGCTTATTTCATTCATTCATTCCCTCACTGATTTACAGGGCCCTTGACAGAACAATCAGACAGCAAAAGTGCTTTACAAAGATCATTTAAAAACAAACAACAAGCAAACCAAGAGGATACATATAGTTTAGAAATCTGGAATAAAACATAATACCGCAAAAAATCAAAAGCTAAATCCTTGATTTAAAAAGAGTCAGGTCTGTTATTGAGCATAAATCCAGAAGAAGCTTTCTCCAAACCAGTACTGTTTCACTTCTTATGCACAATTTAATCCATTGAGATTCTTTTTAAAATCACATTATTTATGCTAATTATTTAACAAATAAATAGCTTTAAAACAAAGTTGACTTACACAAATATTCTCTCTAAAGCCTTTAGAACAATTCAGTCATCTAATTCATACAATGGCTAACTTGTAACAAATTTGTACCTTCTCATATTTTTTTTTAGATTTTCTTCCGTACTGCTTGATGTTATAAAATGTCGCTCTACTTGAATTACCTAAAGTGCAAAAATACCCTCAGGGGTAACTGCAGATCCTCCAGGGTACAAACAGACATAATTAAGAAACTGGAATATGTGTTCCAATGAACCTCATTTTGTCAAACTAAAAGTTATTTTGCGCAGGCATTTAACATGAATTTTATGAAGTCCACATTTATTTATTACAATTTTTTATTGACTTGATGGAATGGTTTATTTAATCCATTTTCATCAGCTAAAGGCAGAAATTCATCATAATTCACAGAAACAAAAATGAGTCAGTGGGTTTGTGTGCAGATTTTTTGCATTTAGTAGTTAAATTCTAAAATGAATATGTATCTCTGAGCTTAAAATTTATTTTTCAAGAGACAAGTACCTGATCTTTGCATGATAGCATTTCTCAGTCAGTGCGTTTACAAGCATTACGAGATAACCAAATAAATGCCTTAGCCGGAATTCAGACCTATACCTAAGTGAGCTAACACACCAAGACAATGCAGGTTAACAGCGTTCTAGCTAAATCAAGCTACAGTTCGCATTAGGCCTTCTTATCTGTCAAAAATGCTTTTACCATATAAACCCTCGCGGTCTCTGTGCTCCCCTGGCAGCCGTCTACTTGTCATTCCCAAAGTCAGGACATAGACTGATGGTGAGGCGTCCTTCAATTATTATGTTTTATTTGATTGAATTTTTAATTTAGTTTTTAACTTATTATTATTTTTCTGCTTTACACTTTTATCTGATCATATCTTATCATTCTCTTATATTTTATAATGTGGGATGCTATCAGTCTTAACCTTTTAGCAATATTTAAATACTTATTCTCATTTTCTACAGTTTATTTTAATATTTTAACTTCTTATTTTAATCATCCTTCCAATGTTTCCTTTTGCGTCGGGGGCGGTGGTCGGCTGTGGCTGCCTGGGTGCCCCCCAGGTGTTGCTTGGGTGGAGGTGGGGGTACCATCCCTCCCTCCTCTGGGCGCCCTGGGTCAGTGCCTTGGCTGCTGCTGTTGATCTGCTGCTGCCGATGCAGATGGCTCCTATGATGGCGTTTCCTGGCTCATCTGTACTCAGCCCGTTGTTGCTTTTGTTTACCGTTGCTTTTATGTGTGTGTGCGTGGGAGTAGGGTTGGAATGGGGTGGGGTTGGGGGGGAGGGGCTATAGTTGTGATGATGATTTTATTTTGGGTTTGGGAAGGGTGGGGCTTGTGGGGTCATTTTAACCTGTAAAGCACTCAGAGAAGCTATGTAGTTGGAAAAGCGCTTTATAAATAAAGTTTGATTGGTTGATTGATTGATTGATGGATTGATTTGGCACTCCCCCTTCCAGAATTGATGAGACGGCCGAAGCGGGAATAACCAGCACCACCTCTCCGCCCGCTTGCATCACACACAGTGCGTGGGCCCCAAAGTGGTCATACGGGCCCCAACTAATCATGCTTCTGAAAAAAACAAACATTATATTAATTATGAAAATTACATGTTTAAATGAAAAAAATGTCCATAGAAAGCTAATAGTAAGCAATACAAACAGAAAGCAAACTAAAAACAAAAAGATGGTCTTCTTTCTAGTCT